>CM048749.1:142009327-142646827 GCA_026315105.1 Locusta migratoria | reverse complement strand
ATGTGCTGTTTTCACAGAATGGACTGGTAGTCAAGGACTCGTATTGTTAGCCAATAAACACGGTGTAAAATACCTAGAAAGTGTATTTTTTATGCAAACATACAATTTTTCAAATAGATCAATGGTTGTTTGTATCATGCCCTGGAATTTTTGACACCAGCGATATACAAAGAATTTTGAATGATATTTTTATCACCTTTAGTTTGGCAGTTCTAACCTTTCAAAGTTTCGGGAGAGGAGGCTGCTATAGCGTAGCTGACTGGCTGGTGGTCATGAGACAGTGGGTCATGCCCCAGGGGCTAGCCACTCAACCAATGAGCTACACTAACGCAGTCTCCGCTCCCGAAACTTTGAACGGTTAGAACTGCCAAACTAAACGTGATAAAAATGTCATTCAAAATTCTTTGTACACAGCTGGTGTAAAAAATTCCAGTGCGTGATAGAAACAACCATTTTTCCATAAAAAAAACTGTATTTTTGCATAAAAATACACTTTCTAAGTAATATTACAATCTGAAACTTCCTGACAGATTAAAATTGTGTGCCGGGACCGGGACTAGAACCTGGGATCTTTGTCTTTCGCGGGCAAGCGCTCTACTGACTGAGCTATCCCGACACGACTCACGATCCCACATCACAAGTGTACTTCTACCTGTACCTCGCCCCCTACTCCGCTGCAGAGTGAAAGTTTCATTCTGGAAACATCCCTTAGGCCTAAGTCTTGCAAGGTTCGCAGGAGAACTTCTGTGAAGTCTGGAAAGTAGGAGGCGAGATACTGGCGGAAGTACAATTGTGAGGCGAGATCGTGAGATGTTTCGGGATAGCTCAGTCGATAGAGCGCTTGCCCGCGAAAGGCAAAGGTCCCAGGTTCGAGTCCCGGTTCCGGCACACAATTTTAATCTCTCAGGAAGTTCCATATCAGCGCACCTCCGCTGCAGAGTGAAAGTTTCATTCTAATATTACAATCTGTTTGTTGGCTAAAAATACGAGCCCCTGACTACCAATGCATTCTGTGAAAACTGCACATCAATCGCACTTTCCGTTCCCGCAATATTTGCTGTGCAAGTGTTAGGTGATTCACCGTGTATATGCTTGTGAGGTTAGCGCCGTATTTGCATTGGCCTGCTATGTTTCTTTGTACCGTGGAGCTCTGTTTACGAACGTCTATTATGTCTCATCCTGTACATTAAGTCCTTTAACTGCATTAGTCAAAACAATTAGAGGCTCTGTTGACATATCGAGATTATGAAGTACTGTCATCGTCAGAAACAACTAAAATGGCGCAAAGTCTACGGAGTAGAGACAACACATTACGGCAACAGAGATAGTTGTAATACCAGACACTTGTTGCAAAGTGGGTTGGTGTTAACTTGCATTTACTCTACTAAACGAATGTTCAAATGTTTGTATATCTTATGGGACTTAACTACGGGGTCATCAGTCCCTAAACTTACAAACTACTTATCAACTACTTAATAATAAGGACTGCACAAATATCCATGCCCGAGGGGGCATTCGAACCCCCGGCCGTAGTGGCCGTGCAGGCCGTGACTGGAGCGCCTCAGTCCCTTCGGCCACCGCGGCCGGCACTAAACGAATCACACAAGCAGTTGGGTTCAGATAGTGTAGTGAGCATGTAGCGCAGTGCAACACAGCAACGTGACTTGCTAGAAGCTGTGGCATGGAGAGCGGTAGGAAGGTTGGAAGCGAGACAGCCACAGAGGGAGGTGGCTGCAGCTGTTGGAGTGTCCCAAAGTGTTATTTCCCGTTACACGGGTACCATCACCAAAAGATAACCGTTATGTCCAGGAAAGCGTTGTCTCGCGGCGATAACTTTGAATAAAAAGTTCTCGGGTTTCCGTCCGTGTCAGGTGGTTAAAACTCCACGAGCTGTCGGCCAAGCACTCCTTGGCCATTGTCAAGTGGTATTGACTGCCTAGTGGCTGCAAGTACGGGCTTATATACACTAGCTGCCGGCTGTGACGTCACTGGTGCTCCGCGACATCACCATATATGGGCATGCTTTGAGTCGGTGTTCGATGCGCCCGTTTTAACTGCGCGATCGCTGGATCCCACGCCGCGCTGAGCTGCTGTGCTGTTAAGGTTGTTGCCTGATGTTTTAATTTCAATGGCCTCTTTAATAATACTGTCCTATGTGAGATTACCGTCCAATAGAAATACTGGTAATTAATAGCATTTGATAATTAAACAGTATGAAGTTCACTGCAAACATTGACCATGCCGATGCACTATTTGTTACACAATTGTAATCTTATTAATTATGGTAGCAATGTATGTACACAATTGGGTGACAACATTTATAGTTAGGCCATAGGTAGAAATTCTCCACGTTGAGATTTGCTGTGTGCTTGTAGCTGACGGGAGGCCAGCGAGCAGGCCGACGTTGGTGACTTGTTCCAGCTTAGGATTTTCCAGGTTCGTTTCCAGTGAGGGGAGAGAGGGACAATGGCGAGTGCCAGGTGCAGTGCAGTGCACAGCGTGAAATAAAATATTCTAATACTACTTGCATTTGAAGTAATACGTTGCAGTTAGGAATCTATAAGGCCCTCATTACAAAATAGCCTGTTGATAAATAAACAATACATTAGCTGATATAGTCACATCTGGCGTAATATGTTTAATTGACAATGAAAAGTAATAAATTACCAATGAATACAAGACAGTTACACAACCAGCATGGCAATGTTTGTTTATAAAAATAATATATTAACTATTTCTCATTTTATTTTCAATTAATATTGTGTATTTTATCTTGAAGTATTCAGTTAAATCACTTAGCTGTGATATAAGAGATTGCACGATTATAATAAATAGTACAAAGGATGTTTATATCAATATAAAAAACTAAGAAGAAATCTGTTTAATGTGTAGTGTACTTATTTTGATTTTAAGTAAAGTTTTAGAAATGTATTGGCTGAGCGCTGTACGTTAGCAAGTCAGTTAGAACAGCTCACATGGGGAAGTTGATGACGTAGGGAAAAACCCGGCAGTTGGGCTTTTGGAGCGCGCGCGTGGGCAGGAAGTGACGAGTCGGGAGCGGGTGGTGTAGCTGGCCAGGCGAGGCGTCGCTCTGCATTCAGTCGGCATGTGGATCTCCAGGTGGAGGGTATAGATTTGTGTGTGGCAATCGCCTTGTGTGGTTGCTCGTCGTATACTACACCAAGTTGCATCGAGTTCTACTGTGTTTTGGTGAATATTTAGCCGGCGGAACAAGGTGTGCATCGCATTGAATTAAAGTGACTGTGATTTGTTAATGTAACACGTGTCGTCGCATAGGCATGAACATAAACGGTGTTTGAGACAGCCACATGGTGTGAAAACAATTTGCGACAAATATTCATTTTGTCTGGGGGCTCACGAGCTATAACTTTATTTGATAAATGTGTCGACGTACAGACGTATCAGCCACAGGGTTCTAATATTGTGTAATAAACCAAATAAAGTGAACTTTCACGTGTTTTCAAAAAATACTAGTTAGTACACCCTTTTCACTCGTGAACTTGACTTTATTATGATTTTTTTTGTTAATCATATGCAGGGAAGGGATGCTGCGAACGTGTGATATCATCCCCTAGAAAACGAGTCAAACAGTAGCAATCACATTTACAGTGTTTTTGCATGTTTAGGAATTTGGTTCGCAGTTGGTGGTTGTGAGTTTTAAAAATTAATATTTCCCTATTTAAACACTCACCCCGACCTTCACCCTCGCACCTAGAAGCCGTTCGTGCGAGCCACGACGGCAGTTTCATCGAATTTGATGCGATGACCGTTTACTAAAGCATGCTCAGCTAAAGATTTGTCTGGTTACCGTAAACGGTAAGACCTTTTATGAAATTTCCTGTAGATTAAAATTGTGTGCCGGAACCGGGACTCGAACCTGGGATCTTTGCCTTTCGCGTGAAAGCGCTTTACCGTAGGAGAGCTTCTGTGAAGTAGGAGGCGAGGTACTGGCTGAAGTAAAGTTGTGAGGCGGCATCGTGAGTCGTGTCTGGATAGCTTTGTCGGTAGTGCGCTTGCCCGCGAAAAGCAAAGGTCCCAGGTTCGAGTCCCGGTGCCGGCACACAATTTTAATCTGCCAGGAAGTTTCATATCAGCGCACACTCCGCTGCAGAGTGAAAGTTTCATTCAAGACGTTTTATGTTCATTCCTTCGTTGTTCAACAGTTCGTACTGTTTGTCCGACATAAGACTGGCCACACTCGCAAGTTATCTTGTAGACCCCAGGTGTTGTGAGACCTACTGCGCCTTTAACTGGTCTCAGTAATTGTCAGATTTTCGTCGGGGACCTGAAGACTGATTTGATCTTGTGTCTCTTCAACAGGCGGCTTATTTTGCCCGACACAGAACCACAAAACGGCAAAAAGAAGCAAGTTTCTTTCCTTCTTCCTCGTCAGTGTCTTATTGTGTTTCTTTCCTGAGATCGCATCACTTATTTCACGATTATTGCAGCCACTAGGCAGTCAATACCACTTGACAATGGCCAAGGAGTGCTTGGCCGAAAGCTCGTGCAGTTTTAATCACCTGACGCGGACGGAAACCCGAGAACTTTTTATTCAGCCGTTATATCGAGTGATTAGCCCGTCGAGACAGCAGGCTGAATGCAACTCATTTGCAATACCCTCTAGGCAGCAACAGGACGCGCAATATCAACACAAATAGTTCGAAATCTCCTTGGGGAATGTGGCCTCTATGCACAGAGGTCTATGGTGTGTGTCCCATTATAGCCACGACGCCGTTTAGCCCGCAGATGTGAGCGGAGGAACATCAGGATTGGAGTCGTTGCTATTGGCGCCGGATTCTGTTCACAAACGACTAGATTTTTTTGTTCAGCTGAACAATCGTCGTTCCCTCATCTGGAGAGAGCGTGGAACTCGCAACAGTCATGCTTATGAGCTGGAAACATCACCATATCATGATGGTTAACGAATGATGCTGGCAGGAGTCAGTATTGGCGGACGTACGGACCTCTCTATTATTTAATACAAATAAACAACCCCTGAGACAGGGATTGTTTATTTGTATTGAATTGATATTTATATCACCTTAACAGGATTGTTCCAATATGTCCATTTGCCGAGGTGCCTTGGCAGTAGTGGCAAATTATCTTTGGAACACAGAAGCTGAATTAAGGTTTGTGACGTGGAGAGAAATCGTACTTAGGCTATTCCAAGGCGCCTTAATCGTTAGTGTGATAGTCTAATGGATCGGAAGGCGTCTGGATGTTGGTGCGACAGATGCTGGCTTTGATTACCCATACGACACCTCATCACATACTTTCCCATTTGCTCCTCTTTCCAGACTCGGGACATTACCCACAAACGAAGACAAACGCTGTGAAATGGATATGTGGACATGCGGTTCACTACTTGTTTGTACATGGAGAGAAAAACGAACTTCATTTTTGGAAGTTTCTGAACGAACGACATTGCACAATTGTCCGCAATCCAAAATACGGGCAATATTTCTCAAATTTTCTTTATAGTGTTTTTCGTAATCCACCCAGAAGTTGGGGTGTACCTGTCATGAAGTAGTAGACCCTTACATTTTCTTTTGCGGATATATATATATATATATATATATATATATATATATATATATAATGGAAAGTCCAGGTTGGAATAAATAATATAGTGAGGACAGTTTACTACTCACCGCAAAGACGTGGCGACGAGCTGCGACAGGCACATACAAAAGACACACACATACAACACATTCAGCTATCGGCCATGGCCTTCTTCAGAAATAGAGCACTCACGCAATCACACAGGCACACAACACATACAACCATCACCTCCGACTGCCACACTTCGAATCACGCTCTGCAGCGAATCGGGGACGGGAGGGGAGGGGAGGGGGAGGGGATAGAAAGGTTACGTCACGGTGGTGGGGATGTGTTAGATGGGAATAACGAGATGCAGCTTAGGAATGGAGTGGGGAGGCGGGTGAGGGGAGAAAATAAAATAAAATAAAGTAAAGTAAAATAGAGTAAAATAATTCATGTACACTGCAAGTGCACACGACCACATACACACACATACACATGCACACACACACACACACACACACACACACACACACACACACTCACACACTCACACTCATGAGAGACATCCTGCCCAAGATCCTTCCCACCCCTCCTAAAGTGGTGTTCCGTCGCCCTCCCAACCTTCACAACATCCTAGTTCATCCTTATGTCACCCCGAAACCCAGCTCACTGCCACAGGGATCATATCCTTGTGGAAGACCCCGCTGCAAGACCTGTCCAATCCACCCACCCAGCACTTCCTATTCCAGTCCTGTCACAGGCTTATCTTACCCTATCAGAGGCCGGGCCACTTGTGAAAGCAGCCACGTAATTTACCAACTGTGCTGCAAGCACTGTACAGCTTTCTATATTGGCATGACCACCAACCAGCTGTCCATTAGGATGAATGGCCACCGCCAAACTGTGGCCAAAAACAAGGTGGACCACCCTGTGGCACAGCATGCAGCGGAGCACATGCTTGATTTCAATGGCTGCTTCACAACCCGGGCCATCTGGATCCTCCCATCCACCACCAGCTTTTCTGAACTGCACAGATGGGAGTTATCCCTACAATACATTCTCCGATCCCGAAATCAACCAGGCCTCAACCTACGATAACTTCCCTAGATATGTATGTGTATATGTATGTATGTATGTGTGTATGTATATATATATATATATATATATATATTTTTTCCGTACCTTACTGTTCCTACCTCTGTATCCCAAACCTCGCCTGATTTGAGTGGTGTGTGAATGTGTGATCGTGTGTATATATATATATATATATATATATATATATATATATATATATATATATATATATATATATATACAATAAATTGAATAAAATGAGCTTTAAATGAATTAATACACTTCATTTTTGTAGCTACACTGAATGTCCTTTCATTTTTTACCTTTCTTTTATTGTTCCCTCTATTAGAAGTAGGTTAGTTGCACTGGGCCTAGGGTAAGATAGGGCCAACGCCTGAAGTGGTGTAGTTTGTCATTTATTTTATTTTCTAGGGTAAAAGTGGTGGTGCAAGTAATTCTTTTTTTTAAGTTCCTTCGCCTCCCCCCCAAAAAAAAACCGAAAAAAATAACAAACAAAAAAAAAAAAATAAAAGAAATGGTTAAGACGTCTGCCTAGTAAGCATGGAGGTCCGGGTTCGATATCCGGCCGCACCACACATTTTAATTCAATGCTTCAGATTTATCAATAATGCTTTTGACATTTGAGACGAAAATCCCTCTCAGGGATTGTTTATTTGTATTAAAAAGAACTAAATGATGTTTTGTGTGTATTAATACTATTGGTATTATTATTTCAGCGTGGAAAAGAAAAGAAATCTGAATTATATATGGACATGTCCCACATCCACGAGGATCTCCTCCACATTGATCTATGGAATGAACGGCCAATCTAATCAATATTCTGTAATATGTTGGCATTACGTGGCATCACAGGATGGAGGCGATCTGCATATATTAGTTATCTTCAAAGGTAAAACGCCAAGATCGCTAAATGACTATTTGATTTACTGGCGACCAGTTTCACTCGGCAGTTGATAATATAACTTATCTGTTTTATGTTTTGACTAAGGACTATGTTGCATGTTTTGTTTAACGTCCATTTTTTAAATAATGTAAGATGACCACATTGTAGAATTTCATGCGACCAGATGAGGCACAATTGAAAACCGCGATACAATCCGACGGCTTTGAGCAATGACGTGATATCTGAGTCTCACAAGATACGATACGTAGATATACCAACTAGCAAAACAAACACTACCAACGAATATAAACATTCGGGATAATATAGCAATATTTATGTACTGTAGATAATAAATAACCTGTGATTATTCTTGTAAATTACAGATTACCACAGCAGAATGAACCATTGATCACAGATCTCAGCCATAAAAAAAAAAAAAAATAAATAAATAAAAAAAATTAAAAAAAATTAAAAAAAATCACGCTTTCGTCGCTCGCTTGCGAAATAAATAACAACTTTATTAACTTACATCTATAACAGAGAAGTTACAGACCAGTTTGTAAACAGAAAACTGTAATCTATAATCAATGTTCTGCTTCTAAACAAACTATCGTCTTCATGGAGCGATACTTCTGTTCTAGAGGAACAGAAATGCTGATGGTCCGCAGCTATAAATGTTAGTTATACAAATATTAATTCGCAATTTGCGAGAATTTCCGACTCGAACCCAGTCCGGCACAAATTTTCATGTGTTGCAAAAGCATAGATCAAATAAAAGAAATCAGCTAAAGTAGGAAATTCTCGCAAATTGCGAATTAATATTGGTATAAGTATCGTCTATCTGTACATTGAGCAGGCAGTGAAGGAATGGATGGAGATATTTGGAGAGGACATTAAAGTGCAGGGAAAAGAAATAAAAACTTTGCGATTTGCTGATGACATAGTAATTCTGTCAGAGACCGCAAAAGATCTGGAAGAGCTATTAAATGGTATGGACAAGAGTAAAACGAAGGTAATGGAATGCAATGTCACAAAACCAGGCAAAGCTGAAGGAATTATATTAGGTAATGAGACAATAAAAGTAGTAGATGAGTTTTGTTATTTGGGTAGGAAGATAAGTTCTGATGGCCGAAGTAAAGAAGATATAACATGCAGAATGGCTATGGGAAGAAAAGCGTTTCTAAAGAAGCGAAACTTGCTAACATTCAATATTAATTTAAATGTTAGGAAGACCTTTCTGAAAGCATTTGTCTGGAGTGTAGCATTGTATGAGAGTGAAACTTGGAAGATTAGGAGTTAAGATTAAAAGATGATAGAAGCTTTTGAAATGTGATGCTACAGACGAATGATGAAAATTAGATGGGTATATCACGTAACTAATGAGAAGGTGCTTAACCGAATCGGGGAGAAAGGGAGTTTCTGGTATGACTAAGAGAAGGGATAGATGAGATGGACACATTCTGAGACATCAAGCAATTGTCAACTTAGCATTAGAAGGAAGCGTGTGGGGAGACCGAGGGACGAATATAGTAAGCAGATTCAAAAGGATGTAGGTTGCCGAACGTATTCTCAGATGAAGAGACTTGCACAGGACAGGGTAGCGTGGAGAGCTGCTCAAAGCAGTCTGTGGACTGAAGACCACAACAACAACAACAACAACAACAAATCTATTGTCTTTAACTTAGATATGACGTCATTGGTCAAAGCCGACGGTTCATATTGCGGGCTTCAATTGACCATTAGATAATGGTGGCATAGCTCACTGACACCGGTCCTCAGTAAATTAATCATATAGCGATCTTGGAGTTTTACGTTTGAAGATAATTAACTTTGTAATATATCATTTTCACGTTGGTAACTAACACGTGAAAAGTAACGCACTTCCCCGTTTCAGCTGGGGCTTTCTTTTTGCCACTTTGGCGAGACGTAACCAAATTGTGACTCTCACACAAAACGCTCCGCCCCTGAAAACACAGTGGATGCAACCCGCAAGACACCCTCTCTTCGCAGGTTGCGTCGTGACTGCAGTCCTCGCGTTTACCACAGCGCTGACTCGTTACAGAGTAAAAAAAAAAAAAAAAAAAAAAAAAAAAAAAAAAAAAAAAAAAAAAAAATATTAATGTTCCTGTTACTTCTCCGACTTAGATTGAGTGTTGAGTGCGACGCTTTCAACATAAATGCTGCTTCTGGAAAACACCTTTGAGGTCAGTCAACATGGGAACACGACTTAGCAATCCAGAATGAAAACTCACGCCACAGCCGGGCGTGCGCTAATTTGCGAGTTCCTGGAAGGTCACGACTGTTTGATGGATCGTGACTAGGACTGAATCTTATCCAGTCACTAGCAACAGCTTTACCGATTCTAAATGTGCATTCCCTCTGTAACGTCCCCTGGATGACAAAATATAAACATTAATAATAATTTTTAAATATCATGAAAATAGCTGGTTAAATTTTTTATTGAAAAATCTCTGACGGTAGAGGACAGAAAAGACAAGCTAAAACGCTCACTGCTACTCCAAATTACTTTGGGAATGGCCACAGTTCTTGCGCAACGGAAATTTATCTAACTGCTTACTCCTTAAGGGAGCAGCCAAACACAAAAATAATGTACAAGAAGGAATAGATAATTAAACATGGGATGAGGAGCATTAAATTATGAAGCAGGAGTTTGATACTTTAGATTATAATCTATTAAAAAAAATAAACAAGCAAAAATCTGGGGAGTCCAAAAGCACGATGAAGCACACACCTTGTACAACAGTGAATTAAATTATTAACGTACTGCCCGTAATAAAATGGTTTCTGCCGTTTCTGAATATGGAGGGAACGTGGGAGGATATTTGCAAATACACAATGGATAAAGAAAGCACACTCATTCACTCACAGACACACACATAATGATTTCTACACTTAATCAACCAGGAACAATTCATGGTTTTGCGTTTTGCAGATTGAAGCATCGGCGACGTTTTGACGAGATGGCGAATGCCTCCATGCAGAATTTAAAAGTATACTAGCATGAACGAACTCAAGTGCGAGAAGACAGCTGCATACTATCCTTAATTATCATGTGGTGTATGAACACTGTGAATTACTTACAATTTACAAAAGAAATTAATTTAAAATAAACAAGTAAAGCACACGCGAGAACTGAACAGAAGAAAGCTGGTATCAATAAAGACCATGGGTGAAGGCCGAAGTAATGACCGTTACAAAAGCACGTTGTGCAAACGGTCATACCAATGTAGGAAAGATGGAATCAATCCCGAAATTTCGAGAGAATTTAGCATGCTCGCGGAAACATACACCACACGAAAACGTTAGTTAAAAGCAGCAAGGAATTGGAACATACTAAGTTTACGCAAAGGCTGAAGTCCACACACGTGTATTCTAACTTGGGAAAACGAGACACAAAAATGATTACGAGACTGACAATACAAATACTAAATTTGCACTAAATTACTCGAGTTATGAAAAATAAGAAACACTTCGCTCCGCATAGTGAAAGAATTACTCAAGAAAAAATCTCAGTATTAACCGAGGATTGCCTGACCACAAATAAAGTTCTAACAGCATGCCATCCCCTCAGCATGATTCGACGAAATGCTCACATCGGCGGTCGCAGCAAGAGTGAGCCCTGGCCGTGCCGGACGTTAGGGTGCGTTCAAAGCCTAGTGTCCACCAATCCTACCTGGGGGAGATAATGCCCTCTACTACTGTTCCAGAGAGGTCTCTTCTGTTACCTCTTTGGACCATGATTATGTTGGTACCACACTAAGAACAAGCCACCTCGCCATCTTGTCAAGTCAGGGTGTCTCTGGCTACATAGCAGACGGCAGTGCAGACGACATACGAAACCATGCGTTCTTAACTAAAGTAAACGAGGCCTAAAGCGCGAATCGGCGACTGTAAGCCATTGCGCGGCAGTCAGTCAATATTAAAAGCAAACTTCACATTCATAAGAACACACACGTTCAATGACATGAGTGGAAACGTATGTAAACATGGTGCATTGATCATTAATAATGGAATAAACTAATTGATGTACAGATAAGCAAAGGTAATGGTGGAGAAGCACTTAAGAGTAATGGACGTAGACCTTTTATAGCTCAAAACTCAAAATGGAACACGACCCCACATTCAGTGGTCGTGTTTCAATTGTACGGATACTATATACAGTGCGATTTTTCCCCCAATGTGTACAAACTCCAGGGATTTATCGACAGAAGATACGGAACAAAAAGGATCTAATGAACGTGTATCCGGAAATGCATGGTTTCTATGCTAGAGACCATTTATTCAGTTTTGTCCCCTTAAAATTCCAACAACTACAGCAAGGACAGAGACTGCGGGCCATTACATTCCGTCCTATGCACGCGAATTCATGCTGCCTTTGAAACACGAGCGCTAAGAATCGCCATTGTGACCACGCTGCATGAGTATGATGCTCGATGTCCTGGACTATGCACTCGCGATACTTCTGAGATGACACCATAATCAAATGTTCAAATGTTTGTGGCCGCGGTGGAGTAGCCGAGCGGTCTAATGCGCCTCGCTGCGAAGTGCGCGGTTGCTCACCGTCGGAGGTTAGAGTCCTCCCTGGGGCATGGGTGTGTGTGTTTGTCCTTAGGTTAGTTTACCTTGGTTTAAGTAATTTGTAAGCTACGGACTGATAACTACGCAGTTTGATCCGATAGATTTACAAACATTTGAACATTTCAAATGTTTGTGAAGCTTATGGGACTTAACTGGGGGTTCATCAGTCCCTAAATTTACAAACTACTTAAGAACTACCTTATACTAAAGACAGCACAAGCATCAATGGCCGAGGGGGGATTCGAAACCACGACGGGGAGCGACCTTGCGCATCATAGCATAGCGCCTCAATGCGCTCGCCCACTCCACCGCGGCGCAAAACAATTATGGGATCAGGTGAGATATAATACAAAATAAACATCTGATAACATTTTATTCAGATTTTTGGTTACAATCGTAATTTGTGTGTGATACAGTACGACATAGTGTTACCTAAGCTCTTTAGTTGACGTTTACATGGCGTTTAGTGAGAGCAAGGCATCATGGGGCTAACATAATAGGTGAAAACGTCACTCTCGATACACTCTAATATGGTGTGTGATCACCTCGGA
Organism: Locusta migratoria; assembly: GCA_026315105.1. Classification (NCBI taxonomy): domain Eukaryota; kingdom Metazoa; phylum Arthropoda; class Insecta; order Orthoptera; family Acrididae; genus Locusta; species Locusta migratoria. The sequence continues at coordinate 142,634,134 of CM048749.1, read as the reverse complement.
CGGCCAGTACAGTTGCAAAACTGCGTGGCATGGACAGTATGAGGTTATCAATCAGCTCTTGAGGGATATTTGGCCATGAGTGAAATATATAGTTTTGCAACCGTTGTGGGAGGTGCTGATCGGGCTGCAATGCGTCTCCCAAGTGCATCAATCGGGTTTAAGTCCAGTGAAAAAGCTGACCACTCCATTCGTTCAGTTCCCTCAGCTTTAAGCGTATTGTACACGAGTGCAGCTGTGTGGGGACGAGCGTTATCGTCCACCAGAAGGAACCCATCTCCTATTGCACAAATGTAGGACACAACAGAAGGTCGTAAGATCTCGTCTCTAAACCTCTGAGCAGTCAAAGCGCCGTTCCGAACAACATAGACCCCCGTTCGTTCGCCCACACATTTCGTTCTCCACCATGATATGTTTCCTGCACAGAAACAGGATTGTTCCTGTGGCGTCGCACAAGTATAAAGTGCGCGCCACGTACTTACGCCGCGCGCCGTCATGCACGCACGGCGCGGCGTTCTTACGACGTCAGCCACGAGCGCCCTCTGCTGCAACTCTGCTCGTGGCCACCACTAACTGCATCGGCCACTTGGAACTGAGATAGGAACCAGTTAACACTTCGGAATCAGATAGGCACCAGTTAAGACTTGGCTATCGGATAGGCACTAGAAATCGTCAGTAGGCCTTTATCTAATGTTTGTATCAGCATTCTGCAGTCAAGAACTATGTAAAAGTTAAGTATTACTAAGTCTCTATGAAATATATATCTCGTTCTAATTTACTCTAGTGTTCTTAGTTTCTGCTGTCTCACTAGCTGGTCACCTCCGTACATGCACACGCGTGCATCCTTTATTCCTGTGTCGATCTCTTTCTACTCGGCCACCGACACCTACAACCGGAGAAAACGAGACACAAAAGTGGCGACGAGGATGGGTTACAAAAGTTCCGAGTTCCACATTCTATCCCAATGAAGTAACGACTATTGTCCGACTAAATATAAAATCTTGACTCTGTGAACAGTAGGCAGCACCATTCGTTACGACTCAATCCCTGATGTTCCTCTGCCCAGTTTCTGCGGGCAAACGGTGTTGTGGTTTTAATGGGACGCACACCATAGGCCTCCTTGCGTAAAGGCCACATCATATGGGCTGACGTATTTGAATTTAGGGAGTCTAATTGTGCGCGGTCTTGTGTCAGAACATATTCCAGACTTGCTGATATTGGCAGCGCCGCGATAAATGAATTAAAGCAGCCAACCAGGAGTGGCGTTCAATCGACAAGAATCCGACTTTACATTTCTCGCTTTGTAAGCAAATCGTGTTCTTGACTTTACATTACTTTTTACGATCTGTATGTTGCAAAATCGTGTAATACTCGTGTAATACTGTGTTTTTGGGGAGCTAAGTGTAGGCAAATTTGGAAGGAGCGGGTGGCATCCAAGGCACGGCGTCACAAAGATGTTTTTGTGTTGTTTGTTTGTTAAGCTTATGGGACTTAACTACGGGGTCATCAGTCCCTAAACTTACAAACTACTTATCAACTACCTTATACTAAGGACGGCACAAATATCCATGCCCGAGGGGGGATTCGAACCCCCGACCGTAGTGGCCGTGCAGACTGTGACTGGAGCGCCTCAGTCTCCTCTGCCACCGCAGCCGGCGATGTTTTTATATATTGAAAGAGTACACACAAATAAAAATTGTAGACTGCACTCCCGTCGGAGATGAAATCGTTGGAAAAAAAGATAAAAGTGCATCGAGAACCAAACATTACACGGGTGTTGCAATTTTCTTTTATTATGATAGGCGGTGACGATTCTTTAAAAGGAAAACGAATACACCTTTTTTGTGGATCAGTGCACTCAATTTCCATTAGATAACACAGATAGAGCCCTGTAGTAACTGCTTATCGATTTAGTTTCCCGATTAACGAACTAGAAACAATCTGTATTCCTAATGAAATTGTATAGACTTACGATGTGAAGATATCGCTGGAAAATGAAGAAAAGTACCTTGAGAACCGTTATTACAAGGGTTCAGCAGGTTTTTCCTGTCCTTGATTTTCACTTTTACTACACTATGTCATACGAATATGTCACGTTTTTCAAGCAACTTACTTGTGAAAACATTTACGTCAACAAGGTCGATTGATTTTTCAATGCGTAAGACGCAATGGCGCGTTGTTATTGTGTGTCTGAACGCCGCGCCTGATCGCCTGCCTTCGCTTCCCATCATTCATCGTCGCGCCTCTGCCAACATCAGCACGTCGGCAAGAATGTGCCGACGCACGAAATACAACGCCAGCTGGAGAAGGCACGGTGTGCAGAATGCTCTCCTTATTCGCTCGGATGGTCAATGATCGACTTGACAAGTATATTCATCATAACATCTTGAAACGTAACAAGTAACGCAAACTGTAAGATTTTCTAACGCATTAGAGACGGATTTCATCTATTAAAGTTTATTTTCATCAGAAAAACGTATTTGCATCTAACAACTGCAGCAGCATATCAACTTTGGCAGTGTGTGTAAGCGACATGGACTGCTATGCTTGCCAACAGAACATCCAGAGCCTCGCTGAATACCGAGTCGTGTAGCAGCGGTTATATCCAACAGTGACGGAAACACTTGGTACTGACTTCATCATCATCTTCCTCACTTCACACGGGACTACAGTGTTGCCAATGGCAGAGGTTACCCACTGAGTCTGGAGGTTTTTAGCTTCCACCAGAGGGAGAAAAATAAAAGAGGTAAGAGGGAAAATTACAGGTTTTTGTTGCTCAGAGGTTTTTTTTCACTTTTTAAAGGTTTAGTCTTTTATGTTTTTTAAAATTAAAATTTTAAAATTTACAATGGTGCGAATAATTTACTTTAACAATAACAAGTTGTGACGACTGACGTAGGTCATTGTCGAGATTGTCGGTGCATGTGGAGTGGTGTTCAGTACCAATTTGTGAAACTGAAAGTTCAAATGTTCAAATGTTTGTAAATCTATCGGACCAAACTACTTGGCTATCAGTCCGTAGCTTACAAACTACTTAAACCTAGGTAAACTAACCTAAGGACAACACACACACACCCATGCCACAGGGAGGACTCGAACCTCCACGGCAAGCAACAGCGCGCTCCGCAGCGAGACGCTCGGCTACTCCACCGCGGCAAACTGAAAGTATGTGTTTTTGTTTCGTACCAGTGGTCAACCCACAGTCACTAATAATTGACATTTTTACTTTACATTACTAGCTCCAGAACACTACGACACCATTTCCAAATGTGTAGGTAGAGAATGGTGCCGTACTGCACCGAAACTACACATGTAAAGTAAAAATTTCCATTAGCAATGACTGTGACTTGACCACTGTATGTGGCATGAAATAAAAATATTTGTCAGTCACACTCATGTTTGATAGTATAGAATCAAGAAATGAAAATGTTTCTGTACAGATGTGTTTCTTTTATTTATAATAGTTTTTTAAAGAACTTTATGCAAACTGTGGGAAAAACAAAATTATCCTAGGTTGAAAGTGTGGGTAATGGCAATTGCGGAAGATAATACTCTTGCTCGTTGTCGTTACTGTATCTGCCATTTAAAAATCGGAAAGCAAAAAACACGCTCTATCAGCACGAATGTTTGGTGAAAAACACAAGGTAAAATCAATTTTACGACAGAAAATAACAGCTCGGTATTTGCAAATGCTACAAAGGAATGTAGCTTAGTGGTATTTACAACCTGCCATTCAGCTATTCGGGTTGTGGATCATCTCACTTATCTTTGTCACAAATACTGTGATACGAAATTGCATCGTAAAAAATTTACGCCTATAGTAGAAAAAAAAAATGGACATTGGTGATGGGTTTTATAGTCTTCTAATGTGACTTTGACAAAACAATCACGTTTATGCATTTTGTATTATTCCAAAGTTCAAAAGCGCATAATTTCTACTTTCCTGAATCGGCGTGGAAAGTTGAAAAACCAGTTACAAATATTATTGTTTAATTACTTCACTTATTATATTGAAAAGAAGAAATCTGGAGTTTTTTCTTCCGATTCAGAGGTTTTTGTAACTCTAGGCAGTGGCGCAGCCAGGTTTTGGTTCTGGGGGAGGGCTATTTCTTTTTAAATAAAGCCTATTGAATTTATTACTCTATGACTTATTTTTACACTTTTTATAATTTAACCAATTATACTACGAAAGCAACTACACAAGAAATAAAATGAGTAGGTTCACATTAGTCTGAAAGAGGGACAGGAGCAACGTGGTGGAAATAGAGTGTATATATTCAGCTCGTAAAATAATTAAGCAGCTTCTACAGTACTAGCCAAAGAGAAAGGTGTTCACAGTTTAATTAACATGAGACTCTACGTGTAAAAACTTAACTAAAATAACACTGTTGTTGTTCATAAGATTCCACTCGGTGGCCAGCTAAGCAGCGGGTCGCCGCATATGAACAATCGGCTCGTAGCTTCAGCATAGCAGTAACAATAGCGGCAGCATCAAAGCTGGTCGCGGCAGCATTAAAACCGCTCACAGGAACAGCAGCACACGTACTCAGTGGCGGCATCACGTTGACGATCCATTGTCACGTTCACTTGTGCTTGGTAAATTATAGTTACGTTGTGATTTATTTCGTGTGTACTATTTCAAATTTCCGGTGCCGAACTGTTTAAAAAAATATAATATGAAAACAACAAAAAAAAACTGAAAAATATTTGGGAGTTTTTATTGTTTTTTTTTTTTTTTTTTTTGGGGGTGGGGGGGTGGGGGGTGAGGGCGCTTCAGCTCCACTAGCTCCCCCCCCCCTTTCACCGTGCCTGCGCTGCTGGTCAGAGATTTCATGTTATCGAATTGATATCAGATGGCAAGGACTGTACTTCTTGTAATTTTGATACTTAATTACAGACTTTTTACCACTTTGATTAGATGTTTACGGATTCCTCTTTTTTAATTACCCTCAGGTATATGTGAGAATGCTATTAAATGCTTTTTTCATAATCTGAAAGTGCTACGCGAGCTTCGTGGCTAACTTATAGTATATTTTGTATTCGTATTATCTGTTTCAGTGCAGAAATACCGTGTAAACATGATCTTACGTTTCTGGAATCCGCTTGTTCCTTCATTACCGAGCGAGGTGGCGCAATGGTAACGCACTGGATTCGCATTCGGGAGGACGGTGGTTCAAATCCACTTCCAACCATCAAGATTTAGGTTTCCCGTGATTTCCCTAAATCACTCCCAGGCAAATGGTTCCTTTCAAAGGGCACGGCCGATTTCCTTCCTCATCCTTACCAAAACCTCCGAACGTAAGCTCCGTCCCTAATGACGACGCTGTCGACGGGACGTTAAAGCCTAAGCTCCTACCATCCTTCCGTCATTAACAATATCTAATTCGAGATATTTCTTAGCCTTTTAACTATTATTTTACTGTAAATTTTGTGATCAATAATTAATACTCTTATACCTTTGAAATTAGGTTATCTCTCTCTACTTGTTTATATACAAAAGAAATACGCTATTTTTCACCCTTCCGCTGCCTCATATTTTGCACAAAACATGATAAAGAGATGCAGCGTTGTTGAAGTTAACAGAATTCATCTGTTTTTAACAATTTCGCTAAGTTTTCCACCTTGGAGCACAAAAAAGGCAGATATATTCCCGTATAAAAGACTTTGAGAGAAAACGAAAGAATTAGCTGAGTCGATCCTGATTCCGCCTGGCATGTGAATATGATTGCATTGTTTTAACCACAGAACCACAGTTCTTTATAATATGTAATCCAGTTAGTTGTTTTATTACATTTAGGTTAACATCTCCTCCTTCTTTGTAGAGCTGTTTCATTAGCTTTTTTTTTTTTTTTTTTTTTTTTTTTTTTTACCCTTTAACATTATGTTTAGCTCGCCTATAAACAGATATTGATCTTACTATCTCTTTTACTTCATTTATTTCCGATATTATTTTTCTCTGGCATTGAATTATTTCTTTTGCAGGTATTATATTCCTTCTATTAATCGTATATGGTTTTTTGTATATCTCCGTTCCAATTCTTAAACTTCTTTTAAATTGGTTCTGTGTTTATCACATAACGCTTCACTTCCTACCTGCTTCATAGAGTTTTTAATATCAGGCCATTCCTTGTTGATGTATTCACCGCTAGGTGTCTCACTAAGCACTGGTGTGACTATACTTAGCCGCGGTGGTGTGGTCGAGCGTTCTAAGGCGCCTTGCTGTAGGGCGCGCGGTTGTTCCTCGTCGCGGGTTCCAGTCCTAGGAACTGATAACCAGAGTAGTTAAGTCCCATAGATTTACAAACATTTGAACATTTTGTTTACATATATTTTTCTTAAGCTCTCTTATCGCAACAGATGGACCTTGAATCGTTTGTTTAAATAATTTCCATCTTTATTTTCATTTTTTGTTGTTCCCTTATTCCGTCTTGATCATATCAGGAATTTTCATTTTACAAATATTTTGTTTCTACCTCTATATTCCTGAGTGAATATTATCTTTGGAGTCAAGGTTTGGTTAATTATTACATATCACTGAAGCGTAATTGTTTCAGGCCATGTACATTTGCGATTGTATTTCTTCCTATAAAAATGTGGTTTTTACCTTTAGTTCGTTAAAAGTTATGAACTCTTTAGTTTTGCCCCATTCTGATTTATAGTATTCCACCTGGTAGTAGCTGTTGTGTTCGTAGTTGGCACTCATCCATTATAACATTAAAATGCCCAAAAAAGTTACATTTAGGTAGAACTTCAATGCGAGAAGATTATAATAGTCTTCAAAACGAAATACTGTCACGCAACTTTGCAGAAAATTCTAAGAAAGTATATCAGCGGTAAAACACAATCAATACCCACACTACGCGATAGCAACGGTAATTCCACTAATGACAGTTCTCCTAAAGTAGAACTGTTAAACACTGCTTACCAAAATTCCTTCCCCAGAGAAGACGAAGCAAATTCTCCAGAATTCGAATCAAGAACAACTGCTAGTATAGATAATTTTGAGGAAGATATCTCTGGAGTATTGAAGCATCTTAAATCCCGATAGTAAACCACACTTTCAGAGTAGGCCTACGCTGATACAATAGCCCCACACTATTATTATACAAAACCGGTCGCTCAGCGAAATATCGACACCAAAGACTGTAAAATTACACAGAGTTACCTCAGTATTCAAGGAAGGCAATAGGAATGATCCGAAAAATTACAGGCCTATATAACTTACGTCAATTTGCAGCACGATTTTAGAACTTAAACTTTCCTCAAACTTAATGAACTAACTCGAAGAGAACGAACTATTGAACCATAGTCAACATAGATTCAGAAAGTATCGCTCTTGTGAAACGCAGTTGGCTCTTTACTTACACGGTGTAATAATGATGGCTATCGGCAAGGTATCTCAAATCGATTCCTTATTTCAAGACTTTCGGAAGGCTCTTGCCACTGTACGTTACAAGCGTCTTGTAATGAAATTGCATTCTTATGTAATATCGCCGCAGTTGTGGGACTGGATTCGTGATTTCCAGACGGAAAGGAGGCGGCAATTCCTTGTAATTGACGGTGAGTCGTCGAGTAAAAAAAGGGGTGATATTGAAGTGTTCTGGACGCTGGTTATATTCTTCAAACGGCGAACTAACACTTTCATAATTAAAGTCACTTCCAGCTAGGTTAAGCGCGTAATTTAACGTTTCCAATACGTACAATTATAATATGTAAACTTCTTGATGTAAATGTTCAATTATAATGGTCTTACTAAATACAAAGAAGAACTCAGTTTTACTGAGAAACTTCTTAAAATCAATTTATTCGCCTTATTACCCTTACAGATGAATAATAGAACAATATGTTGGACATCAAACCATGAATGAATAATACGATAGTACCATTAACATACGTAAAAATCAACAAGAATTAATGCTTCCTTTGCCTTTTCTGTCCTGTTCAGTCACTCTTAGATCGCGGAGAAACTTCTTCAATCACTTCATGTGTCATCTGGTGACTACTTTGCGCCGCCTTTCACCTTCAGAATCTGTAACGAACATTGACTCTGGCGGCAGTTTCTGCCCCGCGCAAGCCTAATATCCATTTAATTAATATTTAGATACCTCAAGTCGACGTAAAACGGTGGTAGTGTTCAATGTAACACTACAATATAGTACCTCTACTGTTCCTTGTCTTTATAAACGGTTTGAGAGAGACTATGAGCAACTCCTTTAGACTGTTCGCAGATGATGCTCTCACTCATCAGTTAGTAAAGTTACCAGAAGATTAAAAGAAAATGTAAAATAATTTAGATAAGACATCTGCATGGTACAAAATTGGCAATTGACCCCCTAAATAATGAAAAGCGTGAAGTCGTCCATATGAACACTAAAAGGAATCCGTTAAACTTAATTTACACGATAAATTAGTGAAATCTGTAGGCCGTAAATTCAACTAAATATCTAGGAATAACAACTTAAATTGGAAAGAACACATAGAAAATGTTGCAGGTAATGCGTACGAAAGATTACAGTTCTACTAAACAAACTGCCTGCACTACACTTGTGCGTCCAATTTTGGAGTATTGCTGCCCCCTGTGGGATTCCTACCGACGATTCAGAGAAAGTTCAGAGAAGGGCAACACTGTATGTATTATCACGATATAGGGGAGAGAGTGTCAAGGAAATGATGCACGAGTTGGGGTGGAAATCATTATGCGTTGCGACAAGATTTGCGAAATGTGTTTAACCAACTTTCTCTTCCGATGCGAACGTATTTTGTTAGCACCCACCTACATAGGGAAGTTTCCTATATCATCATCTCCCCGATGACTCTGCCAATAACCATCTCCTTTCTTTTGGCTCCAACCCAAATTATTTGAATATAATGCGCATATACACTGAAATCTTAGTATATAATGGAAACTAACATGGACTGATGTATGGAATTTATTGGCCGGAAAATCCCAATTTCGGGTCCGGCCGCTTAATGAAAGTCTTTGACACTACGTCGGCGACTTTCGTGTCGATGATGATAACGCCCAGTCTGGAAGAGGAAGACATTGCCGACACGAGCGGGTGGTCAGCCGCGCTTGTCACTCAGTTACGGAAGTGAAATGTAAACGCCAATTCACACTGTCCGTCACGTCAACGTCACGCTACGCAACGTCACGTCAAGTTGTATTCACACTGTCCGTCATGTCAGTTCACCCATCTCAATACGCGGTGTTGAAAGTGAGGTTATGAGTGGCGATCTGTTATGAAGAAAGTAATAGTTTAATACTAGAACTGAGGGAACAACAACGCTAAATGTTATTGACGGCCAAAGAATACATTGTATGTTTTTGGCGAACTTACTGGGAACTGAAACAACATTTCAAAAAATCGACATCTATTTTCAAGCGAAAAAAACATCAGACAATACTTATAAGAGCATAAATAGTGCCTGTTTACTTTATCCATTACGATTTTCCCGTCGTAAACAACTGAATTTTTGTCTTTAATTAGAACTGACATTTTCATTTAAAATGTTATTTAATGAAAAATGCGTTATCAAATTATAATCTTATTCAAATAAACAGTTTGCTTCAGTCTTTTCTGTTACAATGTTACGTAACATAAACATTTTTTTGGTTTCAGATATCCGACCTTGATTTTAGGGGGACACTCAATTGACAAAAATGGTTAAGTCGTCATGAAACATTTGAGATTTACCGCTAAAACGAAGTATATCAACAAAATAAAGATGAGTAAGACACATATGAATATAAACGGTGCAATCGTCGACTGAAACATGTAATTCGCGTGACGAAAATAGGTTTACTTCCGATGTTAGCAGACGGCCGTTCCGTCAAAACATTCTTCTCGAGAAAGTTTGACATGACGTTGACGTGACGTGACGGTTAGGTGATGGACAGTGTGGATGCCGCCATTAGAAATACACTTCGGATTGTTCTGACGGACGGTGACGGGACGTGACGTGACGGACAGTGTGAATTGGCCTTAATCTAAAGTAGTTTATCGGTTTAGAATAAATTATTAACTTCATAATAGATAACTATAATCATGTCAGCCACGTTAAGGAGAAAGATACATTTTATGGAAATAAGTAATTCTAATGGAGTGCAGTTACATATGCGTGGTTAGTTGAATTAATCTGTTTATTTGTTATTGGCTTCGTTTATTCGTATATCTAATTAATACGTGTAATTTAACTGAATTAACATAAAAGAATCCTTCAGTGCCTGAATCGCCGCCCAAGTGCGTGCTTGATAAAAGCACCACAGCGTAGAATGCAGCCCAACGTAGAGCCTAGTAAAATGCTTTGTGGAAGTTACTTCTGCTGGCGCTATCGTTAAAAAATGCTACCAACGTGAACAAATTACCTTAATACACTGTGCTACCGAACACGGCAACGCTCTGCGTTCGCTAAATACTCTGTACAGCTAAGGAATCTGGTATTATTCGGACACTGTATGGCGGCAGTCGGCCGCGAGCGCAAACAGATGAGGACTAGTCACGCACCACTTTACAAGTGGGATAAGCCACTCCGCCAGCGTCGCTTTCTTTGGGGAAGAAACATTCAAATGTTCAAATCTTTGTAAATCCAAGGGACCTAACCACGTTGATCATTATTTCCTAAGCTTACAAACTACTTACACTAACTTTAAGTAACTTATGCTAAGGACAACACACTCATGCCAGAGGGAGGACTCGAAACCCCGACGGCGAACGGCCGCGTGCACCGCAGCTGAGCGCCTAAGTGCGCACGGCTATTCTGCCGCGGCGAAGATACATTCTGTGCAAAGATTTTTCTCACGTAAAAAGAAGAGTGTCTGTCTATTTCCGGTCGCTGCTGACTGTCACAATATAGTGTTCGAGTAATATAGGCATGCTTATGCAGGCACAGAGATAGGTTGTAGTGTTACATTGAACACTGCTACCTTCTTTTACGTCGACTTGAGGTATCTACATATTAATTAAGTTGTTATTAGGCTGGACCGGAACAGAAACTGCCGCCAGATTCAATATTTGTTGCAGATTCTGGGGGCGAAGGCAAGCGCACAGTAATCACAGATGACTTAGAACAAAATACGAAGACGTTTCTCCATGATTTACGGATAACACTGGAAAAAAACAATTGAAGAATTGTTCTTGTTGATTTATATGTGTGTTCTTGGAACTATTGTATTATTATTCATTCACGGTTTTGACTGATGTCCAATGTATTTGTCCATAAGGCGAATAAATTGATTTAAGAAGTTTCTCAAGAAAACGGAGTACTTCTTTATATTTTATTTATTGTGGACATCTTATATTAAACATCGAGTATCAAGAAGTTTATTAATTATGGTTACACGTTCTAGTAATGACAGAGGCACAGCTAAGGCTGGATCTCTTAATTAAACTTTTCACAGCTACGTTAAAGTTACGTGCTTAACCCGACTTTTAATATGAAATGTTTGTTCTTGCCGTTTGAAGAAGAGATTATAAACAGCACCGAGAATATGTCAATTTGTAAATCGTGAAATAGTACACGACAGCAGATCCACGACGACAAGAAACATTTCAAGGTAAACACTCAGAGGACTGCGTTGCGTTGGATAACGCCTATATAAGACAACATGCCTAACACAGGCGTTAGAGCGGTCACTACTCCTACAGTGGTAGTTTATCACGATTTAAGTGAGTCTGGACGTGGTGTTATAATCACCGCACGTCAGATGGGGCACAGTATCTCCGAGGTAGTGGTGACGTGGGGATTTTCCCGTATGACCATTTCACGAGTGCACCGTTAATATCTGGAATCCGGTAAAACATTAGATCTCCGAGATTGCTTCGGCCTGAAGAAGATCCTGTAAGAAAGGGACCAACGACGACTGAAGCGTTCAATATGTTATTTTGTTGTTGTTTTTGTTTCGTTTTTGTTTTTGTTTTAGGGCGCTGAACTACTGAGGTCATAAGCGCCCAAGTCAGAACGTAATTAGACGCACGACGATGCAAAAGCAAAGGGACATAAAAGGAGAAGGCTCTTTGCAGTCAGTCAACTTTTTAAAAGAAATTGGTAAAAAAAAGTGATCCTTGTATTTACTGTAGGAACATGGCTGGAGTCCCTGGCTGGGGAATGTTACATTTCCTTCGTCATATTGCTACTGCGGATAAAAGGTAAAACGCGATCTGCAGACCGCGTGTCATGTGCTAAGATATCAGGCAACTCGGATGGGAAACACACACTGTGGCGTAGACTGTTAAAGTTGGGCATTCAACCAGAAGGTGGCGTACAGTCAATTGTTGGGAACAGTGATCACAAACAAGAGCAGCGTCGGCACTTGGTAACTGGCTGAAGTGACAGTAACTGGGCGAGAATGACCTCTTCGTGAAGAAGGGGCCGAGAGGAAACAGTTGGAACATGTTCAATGTCCCAAAGTGTCAAGGCAAGAGCAATGGGAGTGACAGAGCGATATCACATGAACAGAAACGTTGACGCGGAAATCGTCTGAGGAAATTGAACACGTATCAAACCAAGGGAGGAGGGCTGCATCCTCTGCAGCAGTATCCGCCTTCTCGTTCCCCGACACACCGACGAGGCCAGGGATCTCAGGAACTCCACATTGGTTCGACTGTCAATAAGGGAGTGGAGGCACGCCTGGATTCTTTGTGCTAAGGGGTGTACCGCATACAGGACGCAAAGGCCCTGGAGAGCACTCAGAGAATCTGAGCAGATGATACTATTAGAGAGCTGATGTACTGTATGGCCTGATAGAGGGCAAAGAGTTCCACAGTAAAGATTGAGCACTAGTCAGGAAGACGATATTGGAAAGAATCGTCGCAGAGTACGAAGGAGGACCCAACACCATGGTCGGTCTTGAAACCATCGGTGTAGAGGAAGTACGTGGGGTAGTGTCTTTGGGGAATGAATGGAGTGCACGGGTAACAGAGACGTCAGGATGGAGCCAGGGACATGAAGGACCCACGCCCGACGAGAATGTGACAGGGAGTGTATAGTCAATCCGCCGAAGCACCAACCGAAGGCGGTAATAGAGGAGACGGACTAGCTGCACAATATCGGTCCAGAGAATCATCGAAAAAAACAGCGTAAGATAGATGATAACCGGCACGCGTAGCGGCTAAGTAGGATTTCCCGTCGATAGGAAAGCGGTAATTCAGCAGCTTCGGCATAGAGACTACAGACAGGACTGGTATAATAAGCCCCTGTGGATAAACGAATCCAATGATGATGGATCCTGTTGAGACGGCGTAAATTGGATGGGCGTGTAGTTCAATGTGACAGAAGTGCAACCATTCGGCAAATTGGTGCGGATTTCAATGCTGGGCCTTCAACAAGTGTCAGAGTGCGAACAGTTCGAACGAAACATCACAGATATGGTCTTTCGGAGTCGAAATCACACTGGTGTACCATTATTGATTAAACGACACAAAACTTTACGCCTTTCCTGAGCCCATCAATACCGACATTGGACTGTTGATGACTGGCAACATGTTGTCCGGTGCGACGAGTCTCGTCTTCAATGGTATCAATCGGATGGTCATGTACCTCCATGGAGACAACCTCATGAATCAATGGACCCTGTATATCAGCCGGAGGCTGTTCAAACTGGCCCAAACTCTGTAATGGCGTGGGGCGTGCATAGTCGTATTTAAGAGTATGTCAGGTGACACGTACATACGTATCCTGGCTGACCACATGCATCATCCCTCCATCTCCTTTGTGCATTCCGACAGACTTGGGCAATTCCAGAAGGACAATGCGACACCCCACGCGTCCAGAATGGCTCCAGAAACACTCTTCTGAATATAAACATTTCTTCTGGTCACCAAATTCTCAGGAACCTGAGCATTATTGAGCACAACTGGGATGCCTTTGCAAAGTGCTGTTTAGAAGAGATCTCCATCCTTCTTACGGATGTATGGACCGCCGTGTAGGATGAATGGTGTCAGTTATGGCTATGTAGATGGAAGGCCTGACTTTGAAAGGGACTAAATGACAAAAGTTATCCGTACCTATGGCTTTGAAGACTTTCTCGGCGTATTGACTGATCAAATAGTTATCGGGTTTCAAGCCGGATCATACTGACAGCTGTACACAATACTTACGCGGTCTATGTCCATCCTAACATCAAATTGACGATGGAAATTGAAAAGGAGTGCAAGTTACTACTTTTGGATATGTTAGTTTATATGCCTTGGACATAGAGCTTAGTGGAAACCGACGCATACTGATAGGTATTTATATGCGACCAGCTGTTACCCTTGTATCCAACGTGCAGGAGTTCTACGGACCTTTGTAAAAAGAACAGGTATGCCATCTCGGATGCTGAAAATTTACCCGAAGAGCTGCAACATCTCAAGAATGTGTTCAACCAAAATGGGTATACGGAAATGCAGTTTCTACGGGCTTTTGAGTTCAGTCCACCAACTGAAACAGCTGAAGACACTTCCAGATCTGTTGCTTTTCTTCCTTATGCTGGTAACGTGTCTGTCAAGATAGGTAGGATTTTAAAGAAACATAAAATCAGATTATTTTTCGTCCGCCGGCTAAGACTAGAGCATTTCTTGGCTCTGTTAAAGATGGTTTAGGCCTAAGGAAGCCTGGCGTTTTTTAAAATACCATGTGAATGCGGTAAAACATACATTGGCCAAACTATTTGTACCGTCAGTGACAGATGTGTTGAACGTCACCACCATAGGCGACTGATGCAGCCTGAAAAATCCGCGGAAGCTGAACACTGTCCCTCAGAAGGACACAGGACGTTATACGACGAGACACAAATTGTTGCAAATACCTCACGTTACTAGGATTGTGTTTTGAAAGAATACATTGAAATCGGAATAACAGTCGCGGTGGATCAGCCGTGAGCACCGGGACTGCCGTTCGCTGTCGGGGGTTTGAGTCCCCGCTCGGGCATGGGTGTTTGTGTTGTCCTTAGGTTAGTTTACCTTATTTTAAGTAGTTTGTAAGCTACGAAGTAATGACCACGCAGTTTAGTCCGACAGATTTACAAACATTTGATTTTCAGTGCAGTAGCCAGGATATTGTCAAAGAGGTTAAATAGAAATTTACAAAGCCTCATGTTTTTCATTTATTCTAAAAACAAACTTAGGCTAACATATTTTTTATATTTCATGCACATAGTTTGCGTTTGTAAGACCTTCTTACAAATATTGTAATAATTTATATACAAAATCGAGAAAAAATTTCTTAAAAACTGTTTCAATATACGCCAGCAGACCCTTCAGTTGTTATTCCAAATGAAGTCAGATTACCAGAATGAGAAGTATTTCTTTGTATGTGAACACTGGCAACGACACGGTTGCATGTCACCAAGCTCACTGCCTGTCAGCCACGACTGTAGCTACTCGGAGTTTCGCAAAATCTGCATTAATTTTTGCATCAGTATAAAATCCTCGCATATTGATTCAGGAAACGTAAGTATATAATTTTTTTCCCCGAGATTATTGGTTCTTTTACTCTTATTGGCATTGCAACGTATCCATCCTTTAGATAAAATATTACTCTCAAACCTAACTTTAAAAAGTATTACACATACTGAGTGAGGTGCCTTATGATATACTGAAATATTGCCTCTCCAAATAACGACTCCACTGCTGTAAACAGATAAATAAGCTATTACAGTTTTACGTATTTTAACTTACCATAACGCTAGTAGACAAATGAAAGTCGGTTATCCTCTTTTTTCTTGTTATGAACTTACTCATAATTGGAAACTTTTCTTAACAGAACAATAAATAAATAAAAGAAAATAAGCGGCAGCGACAGCATTCCACTGTAGTGTGTAACATAGCAGTAATGGAGTAAGGCTAACAATGGACATCGGCTAAAGGAGGACTGGACAATAGCCGATGTTGTTACCGATGTATATATAATTAAATGCTATAGATGGCTTTGTTGACTGTCGATAGTGCGAATCCCATTTTCGGTGTATGACTGATAACAATATCATTCAATTTCACTACACGGTAGCTAAGTCGTGTCTTATTGCATGTAGTCCCTTCGGAGGTTCGAGTCCACAATCGAGCATGGGTGTGTGTGTTGTCCTTAGCATATGTTTTAGTTGTATTTTATCGTTTAGGTGATGGGGGGAGGTCCGGACCCCCAAAAACTCCCCCCCCCCCCCCCTTTTGGCTACGTCCTTGTGATTTTCACAATAAGAGATAACACAATTAACCATGACAGTGGTTATTTGCTGAGTAAATCAAGGAATGCTGTGTTGCCAGACGTGAAGAAACATCGGTATCTGCATCAAATGGCCAAGAATGTCCTTAGCGATTTATCGTTTTTAACATTACTCACCATTGGAGGCGCTGCAACTTCTCTCAAGTCAGGGGGCAGGAGCCACGAGTAAACGCACACACTGCACTTAACGCATGCGCATTTGTACTTTCGTTGTCTATATATGACTATCCGTTCCACAGTTTCACTCAGTCAAGGCGAGAGCGGCTTAGTTCCTCACCTAATGATGGCGGCCTGATGGACTGCAGAAATATTGTGTACAGATGTCAGTATGGAAGCCCGACAAGAATTTGATCAGTGGTGTCAGTTCCCTCCAGCACTGCTTCAGACATCAGTAGAGTCCACGCCACGCCGTGTTGCGGCACTTCTGCGAGTACCAGTTTATTTGGCTCTTCAGTGTATAAGCGACACTGAAACAAAAAAAAGAGGGAGGAGTCAAAAGCACCTAAGGAAATTGTTTACTGTTTCACAAGCAATCGCCATGACTGCTGATACATTTATCCCTCGCTGAAAGAAGACAAATGTTTGCAGTGGCCTACGGAACCGCGCGGCCGCCAATTCGTCAGAAGCAAATCGACGGCCACGACTGTCTTCCCTCAGAGCTCTAAATATATTGAAATTGCCTTCGGAAGTATCGGGACTGCACGAAGGTTTTGAAAGGCCTTCTCAGCAAAACCTTTGCAGCATTTTCAAAACGGTATCATTATGGCGGGAGACAATGCCCACCGAACTGTTAACAAGATTGTTTCAAGATTGTTTCGCTGGCGTACCCTTTAATAACCTTCATGTAGTCCCGACTTCCCAGCATATCGTTTTTAAAGCCCCGAAGAATATTATTCGCGATTATTGATTTGTTTTGCACGGAGGAAAAATGGAAAAGAAGGCAGTTTAGAATTAACGTCCCGTCGACATCGTGGTCATTAGAGAACGAAGATCGAGCTCTAATTTTTCGATGAGAGCGTGAAGGAAAATCGGCAGTGTCCTTTCAGAGGAACCAAGCCAGAATTTACTTGGTGTGATTTAGGAAAACCACGGGAAAACTCGATCAGGATGCCCGGGGGCGGTCTTCAACCACAGAAAAAATAAATAATGTTTGTAAATCTGTGGGACTTAACTTCATTAGTTATTAGTTTCTAGGCTTACAAACTACTTCAACTAAATTAAACTAACAGAATATACGACATCAACTGCGAATGGGCAAAGCTAAAAATGTGTACCCAGCTGGGATTCGAACCCGGGTTTCGCGCTTTCTAGGCAGTTGCGCAGACCACTGCACCACTGGGGACACAGTCGTCACCACACACCTGCAAGGACTACCTAAGCACGCCTCCCGTCAGATACAAATTCCCAGCTTCACCCTGCCCACATCACTCAAACTCGTAGTTATGACACTAATTCCCGTGAGAGTAAGGGCTCCAAACTTGCCCACCCCTCACCACTAACAAAAGGATCATTGCCTGTCACCGGCATATTATATACTAGCTTAAACCCGCGGCTCCGCCCGCGTTTGGTTGATTATGATAGATAGCTATCTTTCAGTAGTGTGCTATGACACTTGTTTTGAAGGATGAAATGAAATACAATACCTTCTTTAGAAACAAACATTTTTAATCAACAATCAAATAAAAAAATATTCGTATGCTTATTCTTACAGAGAAAGAGCTGAAGACATTGTAGCACACACAGACAAAAAAAGAAAAAAAAAAAAAAAATGGTCTGTGGCATCACGTTTCGCTGTATGTAACCTCCTTGCTATAGATTCGCAGACGTCATCGCTGGTCTTCAGTCCGAATTTTGTTATAATCTGATGACTCAACAACCATATCTTCCATCCCCTTACAGATATCGGCACGGAATTGCTATGGTGTACAACGGGAGACTTCTGACAACAATTACACACAGACCATTCGTTTGCGTTCTGTACTTTTCGCTGCAGAGCGAAATATTAACACACACACTTAGAATTTTATATACACCGATAACTTTCCATTCCGACATACTCCACCCTTTATCATTATCAACCATCAAGCAACAGTTCCACCAATAAAACGATTTTCAGAGAAAATATAATTTTCGAAGAGTAGTTATTGTTCCGCATTTCGCGTTATACTCATCAAATTTCTATATATCTATCAGATCACTATAAAACCGTGCCTAAAACCTTCCTCAGGTATAAATTTGTAACTGTACAAATACTTAAGTCTCTGCGTCTTGTCGTTCAGACGTGATAAGCGTACACCGAACAGACAGTCACATTCATATATATATATATATATATATATATATATATATATATATATATATATATATATATAAAACCGTGCCTAAAGCCTTCTCCGGGTAGACATTAGTAACTGTTCAAATTTTTAACTCTTTATGTCTTGAGGTTCAGACGTGATAAACGTACACGGAACAGACATTCACATTTATAGATATACATGTGGCGTTGTTCGAAAGAACAGACGTCACTTCTGATACTGCAGTTGTTCTTTGGGAACAACGCCATAATATGCCGGTGATGGGCAATGATCCTACTGTTAGTGGGGAGGGGTAGGCAAGTTTGTGTCCCTTACCCTTAAGGGAATTGGTTTCATAACTACCAGTTTGAGTACTGTGGGCAGGAAGCGTGCTTAGGTAGTCCTTGCAGGTGCTGTGATCACTGTGTCCCCAATAGTGTAGTGGTCAGCGTAACTGCATAGGAAGCAGGAGACCCGTGTTCGAATCCCGGCCGGGTACACAGTTTCAGCTTTGCCCATTCGCAGTTGATGTCGTGTATTTTGTGAATATGAGAGAATAACATCTGAAGGATCGGAAGTGACTTCTGTTCTTTCGGAACAACGCCAATTGTATATATATTAGAGGTCTGCATATCGCCGGTTTCGCTCGCTCGTACTCGGTCGAGTGCGCAACGCTCGGCGGTGGCGCGCTGAGTGTGATACGCTCGCAGCGAGCGTGTTGACATTCGAACGAGGCTGCGTGGGGCGGGGCGGGCAGAGGCCGCACAGCGTAGTGCTGCCTCTGTACTCACAACGAAACCTACCCAAGTCACTCCGATTTTTATGAAATTTGTGTATATAATACATGAAAAACTATGGGACACGTGATGTTTTTAGCGGCGGAAAAACATATTTAAGGGGTGAAACGCTCCCTCCAAAATTGGGGCTAAAATAGAAAAATGGCGATAACAGAGATTAATGAAGCGATTTTAATGATTTGTGGTATGAAAGTATCTTTTGATAAAAGACAAATTTCATAGATTCAACTTCGATTAAATGAAAACAATATTATTTGCAGAAAAATTGGTCACTTTAGGGGTAGTTGCCCCCTAATTGTCACTCCCCCTGCAATGTACCTAGGCCGATCTCTTATCAAAAGATACTTTCATACCAAAAAATCATTAAAGTCGCTTTATTAATCTCTAAGTTATCACGATTTTTCTATTTTAGCCCCAATTTTGGAGGGACCGTTTCACCCCTTAAATATGTTTTTCCACCGCTTAAAATAAACAAATAAAAATAAAAATACGGGTCCCATAGTTTTTCATGTACTATAACAAATCCAAATTTCATAAAAATCGGAGAGTGACACTTGGATAGGTTTCCTTGTCAGTCGCTACGGCAGCGGCTCTGAGGTGTGGGCTGCTGTTGCGTCTGACGTAGCCTCGCTAGCTAAAGGAACAAATCAGTTATGCTGTAGACGTGTATTCCTGCATTGTAGCATGTAACCGCAATATCATTATATCGCAAACGAGACAAAAATGTTCTTCTCACCAACTACTACATTTGAAAGTAATGTAAAGGATCTAAAGAGAAACTACAGAACCAACAACGTTTTTATTGCAATGTACAAAAGTGAAAGTTACCGTACAACAAAGTATACATCGAAAAGTAACATTATCCCCAAACTATTAGTTAGTGGCATTGTAATTGCAATGTATTGTTAAAATATCATTGACACGTTGTAGATAGAGTCGAGTTCTTCTATCAGAGAACAGGTTCCCTTCCGCACTGAAAGTGCGTTCACTAGGTGCATTTGAGGTGGGCACACAAAATACTGTTTGCCAATACAGCTAGCTTAGGAAAGAGAGTACTGTTGCGTTTCTACCATTCAAGCAGAGCGTCGTCATCACCATCAATCCGTGCTAAATAAAGTCCACCTCATTGGTGGATTGCGCCTCGCGCATTTCACAGTCCAGCCGTTCCAAAAACATGCACTTCATTCTTTTGGCTGGTGCACCTGGGTGACATTCTTCAGACGGCCATAAATAAATATAACACAGATATCACTGAAAGAGCGGGAGCACCATAAATTCGTACAGCTGTGTAAAGTAAACAGTTGGAGTTAGAGGATTTAAAACATGTACAGGATATATGAGGATTAGACCGGCATATGACCCTGACGACGGAAGAAAGCGCGGATCCAATATATTGCACAAAGCTTGAATGCGTTCTTTATTAAGTACATAAGAAAGACGACAGTGGCAGTGGGGAATGTACGAATGTGGCAACTGGAAAAATTCCCGTTAAGGACTCACTCGGAAAAGGTAGAGGCGCAACAACCACGCACAGTGCCAAAATGCTACGGGAATATGTATTAACTGGGTGCAACAGAGAGAGATGCACAAAACTAATCTATCGGGTGTACATCAATATCGTGTATTTAATATCAATATAAAAGACGGACAAAGTATTCCAGGACTTGAGAGTGATAAGAGGAATGGATATACAATACAACAATTTGCTCGTGAAGATGGCAAGTTACACCTACCACTAAACAGGAACTAACAGTCCACAAAATTGGAACAAGAATGTAAGAAATATAATAGAAAACTCATTTAGTAAATGATCTTAGCACGGAAACTTTATGTTAATCACGTATAATAACTTGTATGGTAACGTACAAAATGCGAAACTGAACAGCTAGTTCAACTGGTTCGAGAGAACAGCTTTCGAAGCATCCGGGAAAGGAAACAATTCCAAATTTTGCAGTCAGGATGTATTCTGTAGCGTCTCGTTTGCTCCCGACACTCGCCTTGGACTCGAGTGGCGCTGCGGTGGGCGACCGAGTGGCGAGCGGCCAGTGTGGACGGTCGGGCCGGTCGAGCGTGCGCCGCTCGAACGAGCGTGGAGGAAGTCGAGCGCAGCCACACGCCTTGCCGCAAGCTGCAGTACCGACACCTGTCGGACTGTCATAGAACGACATGTACCACGCTATTCGAGCGAGCAAGCGAGCGAGATGCAGCCTAACGTAAGCACACACCCATGCTCCATGGAGGACTCGAGCCAGTACCACCTAGGTAGGAAGGTCACGGCGCTCTCTTGTGACGTCACGCAGAGTAGGTCTCGATCGCGTCGATGACTGTCTGGTAGTTACGGGATACCAGTCAGCTACGCGATCGAGACCTAATCTGCGTGACGTCACACAAGAACGCCTTGGCCTTCTATGTAGATGGTGTTGCTCGAACCTTCAACAGCGAGCAACCGTGCGCTCGGCGGCAAGGTGGTTCAGTACACTCGGCTACTGCATAGCTGCGCTTCAACTGCCGATCCCCCATATGAGAATCCAGTGTGCTAACCTCTGAAACACCTCACACGGTTTGCCCCAATAGGGGAAGGCCTAAATACAGTCATAGCTTCGTAGGTAAACGCAAACGTTTATCCACACCTTTTGCCTCGCGATTCATTAAATGAATATAGCATAGTTCAGCAATAGAAAATCTCCCATCTATTGCTGAACAGAGTTGCAATAACGTCTGCACAGATCATCGCTCAGCGTATTACAATGACGCAGCCACTCAGACCGTAGTTGCCTCTGTGTTTGTGATTCACCCTCGCGATGTCAATACGCGCAGCGGGCAATAACAGGAAATGATTGCTTACGTACGTACATTACCAAGTGTTTGCTTTTTCAAAAACATTATCCTGAGACGAACAGTTTTATTCTGGGACAACTGTAGGAAATAGGCAAACATGTCCCTGGACTTTTTTTTGTCAAGTACACCAAGATGTACCATGTGTATAATTTTGGCGACTTATACTGTTTACACCTTGAATATATTCTCTTATTGAATTTATCTCTAATAACCCAACCCAATTCAAAAGTAATAGCAATGTGCACAGCTAAAAGACTAGGAGAAAGGATAATTTACAGTAATCAAGGTCAAATGTAACTTTGTCACAGGAGAGGGTAAATTATGCTGCCACAAAAGTCTTTGGTCAAGTGTGGAGGTCCTCTAAGCGGAATCCTCGCAGGGATTCTGCCGACCTCTGCCGACTCCGTATCGGTCATACTTGGCTTCTCCGTCGCGAGGATCCTATTTACTTTCGCTGTGGTGCGCTTTTGACAGTCGCCCACATATTACTGCAATGCCCAACTTTCGACGCTCAAAGGCGGACTTTTAATCTCCCTGACCACTTAAATCTTGTTTTAGGTGACAATGCTCTGCGACTGATGCTATTTTAAATTTTATTCTTAACAGTGGGTTATACAATTCCAAGACCCGCTCGGTTAGCCGTGTGGTCTAACGCACCGCTTTCCGAGACGGGGAGGCGTACCGACTTCGGTTCGAATCCGCCCGGTGGATTAACGAAGGGGGTCAGAGTGCCGGCCAGCCTGGATGTGGTTTTTAGGCGGTTTTCCACATCCCCCTGGGTGAATACCGGGCTGGTCCCCAAGTCTCGCCTCATTTACATGATTCGCAAACATGTTGTAGCACTTTACACTTTCACACACATATAACACTATACGCACACATTTGGGGTACATATTTCCTCCTGGGGGTATGGGATGGCGGCAGGAAGGACATTCGGCCACCCTGTAAAAATTAACACGTGCCAAATACGCGTTTAACACAGTGCCGACCCTGCATGTGCGGGAGAAGGGCCTAAGAGAGACAGATACAATTCCAACGGACGTTCATTGAGTATGTTTTCTCTATTTCATCTGCACCTGCTTAACATTTTTAGGCAGGTGATTTTAATATTTTACGAAGTGGCTGGACGTTCAACTTTGATTTCTGTGAACACCCAACCTAGACACTCTGGTATTCTATATTAAATCTCGCCTTTCACGCCGTTTTTTTTTTTTTTTTTTTTTTTTTTTTTTTTTTTTTTTTTTTTTTTTTTGACATCTTTTCATGTAAGTTAACTCGCTATGTCCCATTTTGACGGCCGCGGTGGCCGAGGGGACTAAGGCGCTCCAGTCACGGTCTGCACGGCCACTACGGTCGGGGGTTCGAATCCCCCCTCGGGCATGAATATTTGTGCCGTCCTAGTTCGTAAGTAGTTCATAAGTAGTTTGTAAGTTTAGGGACTGATGACCCCGTAGTTAAGTCCCATAGACTATACAAACATTTGAACATTTGTCCCATTTTAGCGATCCCTTACGTCGTCTCTGTGATTGGAAAAGGGACTGATGACCATAGTAGTTTGGTCCCTTTAAAACACCAACCAAACAACTAACTTACTAAATAATATCAAAAGTCTGGTAAACAGTGAACCAGCATTTAAAAACAAATTGAAAGAATATCTAAATGAAAACTCCGCTCGGTTAACCGTGTGGTGTAACGCACCGCTTTCCGAGACGGGGAGGCGTACCGGCCCCGGTTCGAATCCACCCGGTGGATTAACGAAGGGGTTCGGAGTTCCAGCCAGCCTGGATGTGTTTTTTAGGCGGTTTTCCACATCCTCCTAGGTGAATACCGGGCTGGTACCCAAGTCCCGCCTAAGTTACACGATTCGCAAACATTTCATAACACTTTACAGTTTCACACATATAACACCATACACAGGCATTTGAGGTACACGTTTCCTCCCGGGAATAGGGGGTGGCGGCAGGAAGGGCATCCGGCCATCCCATCAATACTAATATGCCAAATCTGACTTAACAAAGCCGAGCCCGCATGTGCGAGAAAAGGGCCGAAGAGAAACAACTCCTTGTACTCCGTAAATCAATGTTTACATATAAATAAATAATTTAAAAAATGTATGTAATTACAGTATCTCGTATCTCGTATTCGTATTCATGATCGATGGAACAAGTATTAATCTAATCATGATAGTAACCCAAATAATTTCAAAGAGAAACCTTTCGAAGAACTTTCGGAAATAAGTGGTTTTACAGAAACAAGCATTTACATTTTTATTAATACTAGTATTGCTTGTGGTCGAAAATCGACCAATTGTGTTCACAATGGTCACTGGGGGTAAAATTTTACGTATCATATCCACTGCCTCGCGTGATTGTGTTGGCAACATCAACAACACGATAGAAAATCTTTACCCATTTGTTCGAACCACATAGAATGACTCAATTAGTGTATCGTACAGACCATGAAGTAAACAAATAATGCTGTTCCTGTTTTATAGTTGACAGGCTCTTGTATGTATCCTCGTCCGCTCAGTAAAATAATTGCGCTCGTAAAGCGAAGATTCCATGAGAAAACATCAGCGTTGTCAAGCGATTGGCTAAAATGAAGACTCACAGAATTCTCACTATTCAGCATCTGTTGCCAGCATTATCATAGGAGGCCGCTGGGATATTTGGTAAAATTTATCCGGCACTGGGAGGTATGAAGGTACTTGTTAAGGAAAATGCCTGACACAATAACAACAAATAAATACTTAAGTATATACTTCTCATGCCATTTTCGAATTATATAACTTCCATTAGCCTAATATTTGAAATTGAACTACAATTTCGGTGTTCATATATTTATACAACGCCAAGAAATAATGTTATTCTGATACTGCGATATTCAGAATTCCAGAGCTGACAACATGTCGACTTCGTAGTTCCACCTGTGCACCGCTACATGCCTCTCCTAGCGCATCATCATTTATATCGGCATTGTCGACTTCGTAGTTCCACCCGAGCAGCGCTAGATGCCTCTCCCGGCGCATCATCCTATATATCGGCATTCATAAGAAAACACCGCCGGCCGCGGTGGCCGAGGAAACTGAGGCGCTCCAGTCACGTTCTGCACGGCCACTACGGTCGGGGGATCGAATCGCCCCTCGGGCATGGATATTTGTGCCGTCCTTAGTTGTAAGTAGTTCATAAGTAGTTTGTAAGTTTAGGGACTGATGACCCCATAGACGCTACAAACATTTGAATTTTTTTTGAAAACACCCATTTCCTTTAACCACTCTTAATCACTGCGAAAATGAAGCATTTGAACGACAGAAGAAAGTGCGTTGGAAAGCAGTCCACGTTTCGATATTCACTTATTTTAATACGTTATTTTAATACTGCAGATGCGCTGCATTACAGCGTCTTTGGTCGATGTGAATAGCCAATCAGTGAGGTGATTGTTGAAGAATGTAGAACTTGATCCAAGCTGTAGATAGGAAAATTTCTATTTCCTTTTACCACTTTCAATGGTTAAATGCACACATAATATTTATATTCGTGAAATCTACGACAAACAATCTTCTAGTACGAATAAATTAGTAATCTGCACCACAATTTTCGTGTTAGCGTATTTATATAAAGATTGATTTGATTTGATGTTTTCAGGAAAGCCAAAACAGTCTTGGTCCAACCCGCCACTGCCCGCACTGGAACTAAGTTTATTGTGCGGTGTCGCTCCCTGTGTATCTAGTAAAGCCAACCAATGCCCTTGAACAGTGCAAGGAGTCCCTTTACCAGTTCTTTATTAGACACAAATTCTTCGGGTCCGGTTGTCCCAAATGTTCTGTCCCATTTACTCTCCAATGCAATGCATTCGAAGATTAGATGTGATGCAGTTTCATCACCATTATCACAGATCCTACATTTAGGGTCCTTTTCTGTCATCCCCATTGTATGTAGGTGTTTTTTGAAATTCCCATGGCCTGTCAGCAATCCAACCATGAGTCTAATCTCTCTCCTGTTCAGGCCCAGGATTGCAGAGCTTCTTTTAAAATATGGCTTTGGCATCATTATCTTTGCCTGGGTAGTTTGTTGGTAGACTTTGGTCCAATAATCTACGTGCTGTCTTCTGAGCCAGTTACATAGCTCCAATTTGATCATTGCCTTGGCGATTGTCAGGACATTCGGAAGGATGGTGGTTCCGGCCATCCAGATTTAGGTTTCCGTGATGTCCCTAAATCATCCCAGGCAGATGCCGGGATGGCTCCTTTGAAAGAGCAAGGCCGATTTCCTTCCCTCATCCTTCCACAAAAATCCGAGCGTTAGCTCCGTCTCTAACGACCACGCTGTCGACGGGACGTTAAATCCTAAGATTCCTTCCTTCCTTCCTTCCATTGTAAGGACAGGTTCCGGTCCAATAAATGGAGTCTCTGCCCCCATCCTGACAAATCTGTCGGCATGTTCGTTGCCACTGATCCCCGAGTGGCCAGGGACCCACACAATAGGTTTACTCTATTGCTTTCCCCTAGCTCCACCAGAACCCTGTGACATTCTGCAACAATTTTAGACCATGTTGTAGGAGCTGCCAGTGATCTCAGGTCTGCCTGGCTGTCTGAATAGACATAGATGCTGCGATCTTTGTAGCACCTACGCAAAATCTCCTCCACACAAGCCCTGATGGCAGTGATATATAATGATAGACTATAGATAAAGGAAGGCCCAGATAGACCAAAACCCAGTAATTGCTTACCCCTAGCTCCACAAGAACCCTGTGACATTCTGCAACAATTTTACACCTTGTTGCAGGAGCTGCCAGTGATCTCAGGGCTGCCTGGCTGCCTGAATAGATATAGATGCTACGATCGTTGTAGCACCTACGCAAATTCTCCTCCACACACGCCCTGATGGCAGTGATATGTAATGATACACTATAGATAAAGGAAGGCCCTGATGGGCCAAAACCCCTTAGCTCCACCAGAAGCCTGTAACATTCTGCAACAATTTTAGACCTTGTTGCAGGAGCTGCCAGTGATCTCAGGGCTGCCTGGCTGACTAATAGATATAGATGCTACGATCTTTGTTGCACCTACGCAAATTCTCCTCCGCACATGCCCTGATGGCAGTGATATATAATGATAGACTATAGATAAAGGAAGGCCCTGATGGACCAAAACCCAGTAATTGCTTTTCCCTAGCTCCATCAAAACCCTGTGACATTCTACAACAATTTTAGACCTTGTTGCAGGAGCTGCCAGTGATCTCAGGGCTGCCTGGCTGATTGAATAGATATAGATGCTGCGATCTTTGTAGCACCTACGCAAATTCTCCTCCACACATGCCCTGATGGCAGTGATATATAATGATACACTATAGATAAAGGAAGGCCCTGATAGACCAAAACCCAGTAATTGCTTCCCCCTAGCTCCACAAGAACCCTGTGACATTCTGCAACAATTTTAGACCCTGTTGCAGGAGCTGCCAGTGATCTCAGGGCTGCCTGGCTGACTGAATAGATGTAGATGCTACGATCGTTGTAGCACCTACGCAAATTCTCCTCCGCACATGCCCTGATGGCAGTGATATATAATCATAGACTATAGATAAAGGAAGGCCCTGATGGACTAAAACCCAGTAATTGCTTTTCCCTGGCTCCATCAGAACCCTGTGACATTCTACAACAATTTTAGACCTTGTTGCAGGAGCTGCCAGTGATCTCAGGGCTGCCTGGCTGACTGAATAGATATAGATGCTACGATCTTTGTAGCACCTACGCAAATTCTCCTCCACACACGCCCTGATGGCAGTGATATGTAATGATACACTATAGATAAAGGAAGGCCCTGATGGGCCAAAACCCAGTAATTGATTTCCCCTAGCTCCACCAGAACCCTGTGAAATTCTGCAACAATTTTAGACCTTGGTGCAGGAGCTGCCAGTGATCTCAGGGCTGCCTGGCTGACTAATAGATATAGATGCTACGATCTTTGTTGCACCTACGCAAATTCTTCTCCGCACATGCCCTGATGGCAGTGATATATAATGATAGACTATAGACAAAGGAAGGCCCTGATGGACCAAAACCCAGTAATTGCTTTTCCCTAGCTCCATCAGAACCCTGTGACATTCTACAACAATTTTAGACCTTGCTGCAGGAGCTGCCAGTGATCTCAGGGCTGCCTGGCTGACTAATAGATATAGATGCTACGATCTTTGTTGCACCTACGCAAATTCTCCTCCACACACGCCCTGATGGCAGTGATATGTAATGATACACTATAGATAAAGGAAGGCCCTGATGGGCCAAAACCCAGTAATTGATTTCCCCTAGCTCCACCAGAACCCTGTGAAATTCTGCAACAATTTTAGACCTTGGTGCAGGAGCTGCCAGTGATCTCAGGGCTGCCTGGCTGACTAATAGATATAGATGCTACGATCTTTGTTGCACCTACGCAAATTCTTCTCCGCACATGCCCTGATGGCAGTGATATATAATGATAGACTATAGACAAAGGAAGGCCCTGATGGACCAAAACCCAGTAATTGATTTTCCCTAGCTCCATCAGAACCCTGTGACATTCTACAACAATTTTAGACCTTGCTGCAGGAGCTGCCAGTGATCTCAGGGCTGCCTGGCTGACTAATAGATATAGATGCTACGATCTTTGTTGCACCTACGCAAATTCTCCTCCACACACGCCCTGATGGCAGTGATACACTATAGATAAAGGAAGGCCCTGATGGACCAAAACCCAGTAATTGCTTTTCCCTAGCTCCATCAGAACAGTGTGACATTCTACAACAATTTTAGACCTTGTTGCAGGAGCTGCCAGTGATCTCAGGGCTGCCTGGCTGACTCAATAGATATAGATGCTACGATCTTTGTAGCACCTACGCAAATTCTCCTCCACACACGCCCTGATGGCAGTGATATGTAATGATACACTATAGATAAAGGAAGGCCCTGATGGGCCAAAACCCAGTAATTGATTTACCCTAGCTCCACCAGAACCCTGTGAAATTCTGCAACAATTTTAGACCTTGGTGCAGGAGCTGCCAGTGATCTCAGGGCTGCCTGGCTGACTAATAGATATAGATGCTACGATCTTTGTTGCACCTACGCAAATTCTTCTCCGCACATGCCCTGATTCCAGTGCTATATAATGATAGACTATAGACAAAGGAGGGCCCTGATGGACCAAAACCCAGTAATTGCTTTTTCCCTAGCTCCATCAGAACCCTGTGACATTCTACAACAATTTTAGACCTTGCTGCAGGAGCTGCCAGTGATCTCAGGGCTGCCTGGCTGACTGAATAGATATAGATGCTACGATCTTTGTTGCACCTACGCAAATTCTCCTCCACACACGCCCTGATGGCAGTGATATGTAATGATACACTTTAGATAAAGGAAGGCCCTGATGGGCCAAAACCCAGTAATTGATTTCCCCTAGCTCCACCAGAACCCTGTGACATTCTGCAACAATTTTAGACCTTGTTGCAGGAGCTGCCAGTGATCTCAGGGCTGCCTGGCTGACTGAATAGATATAGATGCTACGATCGTTGTGGCACCTACGCAAATTCTCCTCCACACACGCCATGATGGCAGTGATATGTAATGATACACTATAGATAAAGGAAGGCCCTGATGGACCAAAACCCAGTAATTTATTTCCCCTAGCTCGACCAGAACCCTGTGAAATTCTGCAACAATTTTAGACCTTCGTGCAAGAGCTGCCAGTGATCTCAGGGCTGCCTGGCTGACTAATAGATATAGATGCTACGATCTTTGTTGCACCTACACAAATTCTCCTCCGCACATGCCCTGATGGCAGTGATATATAACGATAGACTATAGATAAAGGAAGGCCCTGATGGACCAAAACCCAGTAATTGCTTTTCCCTAGCTCCATCAGAACCCTGTGACATTCTACAACAATTTTAGACCTTGTTGCAGGAGCTGCCAGTGATCTCAGGGCTGCCTGGCTGACTGAATAGATATAGATGCTACGATCTTTGTTGCACCTACGCAAATTCTCCTCCGCACATGCCCTGATGGCAGTGATATATAATGATAGACTATAGATAAAGGAAGGCCCTGATGGACCAAAACCTAGTAATTGCTTTTCCCTAGCTCCATCAGAACCCTGTGACATTCTGCAACAATTTTAGACCTTGTTGCAGGAGCTGCCAGTGATCTCAGGGCTGCCTGGCTGACTGAATAGATATAGATGCTACGATCTTTGTAGCACCTACGCAAATTCTCCTCCACACACGCCCTGATGGCAGTGATATGTAATGATACACTATAGATAAAGGAAGGCCCTGATGGGCCAAAACCCAATAATTGATTTCCCCTAGCTCCACCAGAACCCTGTGAAATTCTGCAACAATTTTAGACCTTGGTGCAGGAGCTGCCAGTGATCTCAGGGCTGCCTGGCTGACTAATAGATATAGATGCCACGATCTTTGTAGCACCTACGCAAATTCTTCTCCGCACATGCCCTGTTGGCAGTGATATATAATGATAGACTATAGACAAAGGAGGGCCCTGATGGACCGAAACCCAGTAATTGCTTTTCCCTAGCTCCATCAGAACCCTGTGACATTCTACAACAATTTTAGACCTTGCTGCAGGAGCTGCCAGTGATCTCAGGGCTGCCTGGCTGACTAATAGATGTAGATGCTGCGATCTTTGTAGCACCTACGCAAATTCTCCTCCACACATGCCCTGATGGCAGTGATATATAATGATACACTATAGATAAAGGAAGGCCCTGATAGACCAAAACCCAGTAATTGCTTACCCCTAGCTCCACAAGAACCCTGTGACATTCTGCAACAATTTTAGACCTTGTTGCAGGAGCTGCCAGTGATCTCAGGGCTGCCTGGCTGACTGAATAGATATAGATGCTACGATCTTTGTAGCACCTACGCAAATTCTCCTCCACACACGCCCTGATGGCAGTGATATGTAATGATACACTATAGATAAAGGAAGGCCCTGATGGGCCAAAACACAGTAATTGATTTCCCCTAGCTCCATCAGAACCCTGTGACATTCTGCAACAGTTTTAGACCTTGGTGCAGGAGCTGCCAGTGATCTCAGGGCTGCCTGGCTGACTCAATAGATATAGATGCTACGATCTTTGTAGCACCTACGCAAATTCTCCTCCACACACGCCCTGATGGCAGTGATATGTAATGATACACTTTAGATAAAGGAAGGCCCTGATGGGCCAAAACCCAGTAATTGATTTCCCCTAGCTCCACCAGAACCCTGTGACATTCTGCAACAATTTTAGACCTTGTTGCAGGAGCTGCCAGTGATCTCAGGGCTGCCTGGCTGACTGAATAGATATAGATGCTACGATCGTTGTAGCACCTACGCAAATTCTCCTCCACACACGCCCCGATGGCAGTGATATGTAATGATACACTATAGATAAAGGAAGGCCCTGATGGACCAAAACCCAGTAATTTATTTCCCCTAGCTCGACCAGAACCCTGTGAAATTCTGCAACATATTTAGACCTTGGTGCAGGAGCTGCCAGTGATCTCAGGGCTGCCTGGCTGACTGAATAGGTATAGATGCTACGATCTTTGTTGCACCTACGCAAATTCTCCTCCGCACATGCCCTGATGGCAGTGATATATAAAGATAGACTATAGATAAAGGAAGGCCCTGATGGACCAAAACCTAGTAATTGCTTTTCCCTAGCTCCATCAGAACCCTGTGACATTCTGCAACAATTTTAGACCTTGTTGCAGGAGCTGCCAGTGATCTCAGGGCTGCCTGGCTGACTGAATAGATATAGATGCTACGATCTTTGTAGCACCTACGCAAATTCTCCTCCACACACGCCCTGATGGCAGTGATATGTAATGATACACTATAGATAAAGGAAGGCCCTGATGGGCCAAAACCCAATAATTGATTTCCCCTAGCTCCACCAGAACCCTGTGAAATTCTGCAACAATTTTAGACCTTGGTGCAGGAGCTGCCAGTGATCTCAGGGCTGCCTGGCTGACTAATAGATATAGATGCTACGATCTTTGTTGCACCTACGCAAATTCTCCTCCACACACGCCCTGATGGCAGTGATATGTAATGATACACTATAGATAAAGGAAGGCCCTGATGGACCAAAACCCAGTAATTGCTTTTCCCTAGCTCCATCAGAACCCTGTGACATTCCACAACAATTTTAGACCTTGTTGCAGGAGCTGCCAGTGATCTCAGGGCTGCCTGGCTGACTGAATAGATATAGATGCTACGATCTTTGTAGCACCTACGCAAATTCTCCTCCACACACGCCCTGATGGCAGTGATATGTAATGATACACTTTAGATAAAGGAAGGCCCTGATGGGCCAAAACCCAGTAATTGATTTCCCCTAGCTCCACCAGAACCCTGTGACATTCTGCAACAATTTTAGACCTTGTTGCAGGAGCTGCCAGTGATCTCAGGGCTGCCTGGCTGACTGAATAGATATAGATGCTACGATCGTTGTAGCACCTACGCAAATTCTCCTCCACACACGCCCTGATGGCAGTGATATGTAATGATACACTATAGATAAAGGAAGGCCCTGATGGACCAAAACCCAGTAATTTATTTCCCCTAGCTCGACCAGAACCCTGTGAAATTCTGCAACAATTTTAGACCTTGGTGCAAGAGCTGCCAGTGATCTCAGGCGTGCCTGGCTGACTAATAGATATAGATGCTACGTCCTTTGTTGCACCTACGCAAATTCTCCTCCGCACATGCCCTGATGGCAGTGATATATAACGATAGACTGTAGATAAAGGAAGGCCCTGATGGACCAAAACCCAGTAATTGCTTTTCCCTAGCTCCATCAGAACCCTGTGACATTCTACAACAATTTTAGACCTTGGTGCCGGAACTGCCAGTGATCTCAGGGCTGCCTGGCTGACTGAATAGATATAGATGCTACGATCTTTGTTGCACCTACGCAAATTCTCCTCCACACACGCCCTGATGGCAGTGATATGTAATGATACACTATAGATAAAGGAAGGTCCTGATGGGCCAAAACCCAGTAATTGATTTCCCCTAGCTCCACCAGAACCCTGTGACATTCTACAACAATTTTAGACCTTGTTGCAGGAGCTGCCAGTGATCTCAGGGCTGCCTGGCTGACTGAATAGATATAGATGCTACGATCTTTGTAGCACCTACGCAAATTCTCCTCCACACACGCCCTGATGGCAGTGATATGTAATGATACACTATAGATAAAGGAAGGCCCTGATGGGCCAAAACCCAGTAATTGATTTCCCCTATCTCCACCAGAACCCTGTGAAATTCTGCAACAATTTTAGACCTTGGTGCAGGAGCTGCCAGTGATCGCAGGGCTGCCTGGCTGACTAATAGATATAGATGCTACGATCTTTGTTGCATCTACGCAAATTGTCCTCCGCACATGCGTTGATGGCAGTGATATATAATGATAGACTATAGATAAAGTCCACCCCCATGAACCACAGACATTGCCGAGGTGGGGTGGCTTGCGTGCCTCAACGATACAGATAGCCGTACCGTAGGTGCAACCACAGCGGAGGGGTATCTGTGGAGAGGCCAGACAAACGTGTGGTTCCTGAAGAGGGACAGCAGCCTTTTCAGTAGTTACAGGGGCAACAGTCTGGATGATTGACTGAGCTGGCCTTGTAACATTAGCTCATGTGGCTTTGCCACACAGCTACTGCGAACGGCTGAAAGCAAGGGGAAACTACAGCCGTTACTTTTCCCGAGGACATGCAGCTCTACTGTATGAACATATGATGATGGCATCCTCTCGGGTAAAATATTCCGGAGGTAAAATAGTCCCCCATTCGGATCTCCGGGCGGGGACTACTCAGGAGGATGTTGTCATCAGGAAAGACAATACTGGCACTCTACGGATCGGAGCGTGGAATGTTAGATCCCTAAATCGGGTAGGAAAATTAGAAAATTTAAAAAGGGAAATGGATAGGTTGAGGTTAGATATAGTGGGGATTAGTGAAGTTCGGTGGCAGGATGAACAGGATTTCTGGTCAGGTGAGTACAGGATTATAAATACAAAATCAGTTGGGGGTATCACAGGAGTAGGACTGATAATGAATAAGAAAATAGGAATGCGGGTAAACTACTATGAGCAGCACAGTGATCGCATTATCATTGTCAAGATAGATACGAAGCCAACACCGACAACAGTAGTACAGGTTTATATGCTAACTAGCACTGCTGATGATGAGGAGATCGAAGAAATATATGACGAGCTAAAGGAAATTATTCAGACAGTTAAGGGAGAGGAAAACTTAATTGTGATGGGAGACTGGAATTCGGTTGTAGGAAAAGGAAGAGAAGGAAAAATAGTAGGTGAATATGGACTGGGCAGGAGGAATGAAAGAGGAAGTCGCCTGGTAGAAATTTGCGCGGAACATGATTTAATCGTAACAAACACCTGGTTTAAGAATCACAAAAGAAGGTTGTATACATGGAAGAGACCAGGAGACACCGGAAGGTATCAGATAGATTTTATAATGGTAAGACATAGATTCCGGAACCAGGTTATAAACTGCAAGACGTACCCAGGGGCAGATATAGACTCTGACCATAACTTGTTAGTCATGAACTGTAGGCTGAAACTGAAAAAATTGCAGAAACGTAGGAAAATACAGAGATGGGACTTAGATAAATTGAAGGAAAGTGAAGTTCTGGAGAATTTCAGAGGGATATTTAGGCAACAATTGACAGAAACAGGGGGAAATAAAACAGTAGAAGAGGAATGGGTAGCACTGAGAGATGAAATAGTGAAGGCAGCAGAGGACAAAGTAGGTAGAAAGGCAAGACCTACAAAAAATCCTTGGATATCACAGGAAATACTAGATTTAATCGATGAAAGGAGAAAATATAAAAATGCAGTAAATGAAACAGGCAAAATGGAGTACAGACGATTAAAAAATGAGATTGACAGGAAGTGCAAAATGGCTAAGCAGGAGTGGCTAGAAGCCAAATGCAAATCTGTAGAAGAATGTATAAGAAGGGGAAAAGTAGATACCGCCTACAGGAAAATAAAAGAGACATTTGGGGACAAGAAAAGCAACTCTACGAATATCAAGAACTCAGATGGGAAGCCGGTTCTCAGCAAAGAAGGGAAAGCTGAAAGGTGGAAAGAGTACATAGAGCAGCTCTACAAAGGAAATGAACTTACAGACAATGTGGTAGGAAGGGAAGAGGACGTAGATCAAGATGAAATAGGAGATGCTATACTGAGAGATGAATTTGATAGAGCCTTGAAAGACCTAGGTCGGAACAAGGCCCCAGGAGTAGATGACATACCCTCAGAGCTACTAAAGTCTCTGGGAGAGCCAGCCACGACAAGACTATTTGAACTGGTGTGTAGGATTTATGAGACAGGCGAAATACCGTCAGACTTTAAGAAAAATGTAATAATCCCCATTCCAAAGAAATCAGGCGCAGACAAGTGTGAAAATTACAGAACCATTAGTTTGATAAGTCATGGTTGCAAAATTTTAACACGAATTATATACAGGAGAATGGAAAAGCTGGTAGAAGCTGACCTTGGGGAAGATCAGTTTGGATTCAGGAGGAACGTAGGAACCAGGGAGGCAATACTCACTTTACGTCTTATCTTAGAAGATAGATTAAGGAAAGGCAAACCTACATTTTTAGCTTTTGTAGATTTGGAGAAAGCATTTGACAATGTTGACTGGAATACACTGTTTCAAATTCTGAAGTCAGCAGGGGTAAAATATAGGGAAAGGAGAGTTATTTACAACTTGTACAAAAGCCAGACCGCAGTTATTAGACTCGAAGGGCATGAAAGGGAAGCATCAGTTGGGAAGGGAGTAAGACAGGGTTGTAGCCTTTCGCCGATGTTATTCAATTTGTACATCGAGCAGGCGGTGAAGGAAAGCAAGGAAAAATTTGGAATAGGGATTAAAGTTCAGGGGGAAGAAATAAAAACATTGCGTTTTGCTGATGACATTGTAATTCTGTCAGAGACAGCAAAGGACCTGGAAGAGCAGTTGAATGGAATGGACAGTGTGTTGAAGAGAGCGTATAAAATGAACATTAACAAGAGCAAAACAAAAATAATGGAATGCGGTCTTAGAAAATCGGGCGATGATGAAGGAATTAGATTAGGTAACGAAACAGTGAAGGTGGTAGATGAGTTTTGTTACTTGGGTAGTAAAATAACATGTGATGGTCGCAGTACAGAGGATATAAAATGCAGAATGGCAATGGGAAGAAAAGCATTTTTGAAAAAGAGAAATTTGCTAACATCGAACATTAATTTAAGTGTAAAGAAGTCTTTTCTGAAGGCATTTGTGTGGAGTGTTGCCTTGTACGGGAGTGAAACATGGACGATAAGCAGTGCGTACAGGAAGAGAATAGAGGCTTTTGAAATGTGGTGCTACAGAAGAATGCTGAAGATTAGGTGGGTAGATCGCATAACAAATGAAGAAGTACTGAACAGAATTGGTGAGAAAAGGAATTTTTGGCATACCCTGGCTAAAAGGAGGGATCGCTTGGTAGGACACATTCTTAGACATCGAGGAATCGTAAATTTAGCATTGGAGGGAAGTGTGTGGGGTAAAAATCGCAGAGGGAGACCAAGAGACGCGTATAGTAAGCAGATTCAAGTGGATGTGGGTTGCCGTTCTTATGAGGAGATGAAAAGGCTTGCTCAGGATAGAGTAGGGTGGAGAGCTGCATCAAACCAGTCTCCGGACTGAAGACCATAACAACATAGATAAAGAAAGGCCCTGATAGGCCAAAACCCAGTAATTGCTTTTCCCTAGCTCCATCAGAACCCTGTGACCTTCTACAACAATTTTAGACCTTGTTGCATGAGCTGGCAGTGATCTCAGGGCTGCCTGGCTGACTGAATAGATATAGATGCTACGATCTTTGTTGCACCTACGCAAATTCTCCTCCACACACGCCCTGATGGCAGTGATATGTAATGATACACTATAGATAAAGAAAGGCCCTGATGGGCCAAAACCCAATAATTGATTTCCCCTAGCTCCACCAGAACCCTGTGAAATTCTGCAACAATTTTAGACCTTGGTGCAGGAGCTGCCAGTGATCTCAGGGCTGCCTGGCTGACTAATAGATATAGATGCTACGATCTTTGTTGCACCTACGCAAATTCTCCTCCGCACATGCCCTGATGGCAGTGATGTATAACGATAGACTATAGATAAAGGAAGGCCCTGATGGACCAAAACCCAGTAATTGCTTTTCCCTAGCTCCATCAGAACCCTGTGACATTCTACAACAATTTTAGTCCTTGGTGCAGGAGCTGCCAGTGATCTCAGGGCTGCCTGGCTGACTAATAGATATAGATGCTACGATCTTTGTTGCACCTACGCAAATTCTCCTCCGCACATGCCCTGATGGCAGTGATATATAATGATAGACTATAGATAAAGGAAGGCCCTGATGGACCACAACCCAGTAATTGCTTTTCCCTAGCTCCATCAGAACCCTGTGACATTCTACAACAATTTTAGACCTTGTTGCAGGAGCTGCCAGTGATCTCAGGGCTGCCTGGCTGACTGAATAGATATAGATGCTACGATCTTTGTAGCACCTACGCAAATTCTCCTCCACACGCGCCCTGATGGCAGTGATATGTAATGATACACTATAGATAAAGGAAGGCCCTGATGGGCCAAAACCCAGTAATTGATTTCCCCTAGCTCCACCAGAACCCTGTGAAGTTCTGCAACAATTTTAGACCTTGGTGCAGGAGCTGCCAGTGATCTCATGGCTGCCTGGCTGACTGAATAGATGTAGATGCTACGATCTTTGTAGCACCTACGCAAATTCTCCTCCACACACGCCCTGATGGCAGTGATATATAATGATACACTGTAGATAAAGGAAGGCCCTGATGAACCAAAACCCAGTAATAACAATCGCAGTACACAGTGAAAGTGAAAGGTGACATGCAGGGCAGAGGTCCGCGTGATTGGATGACGAGCTGGGTGATGCGAGGTGTCCACCTTGTTACGCGTTTGGCGTTCAATTACGACCGAAAATGAACGCGTAACTCGATGAGCGCTGGCGCGGGCGCTAATAACCGGCTTGTTAACCTGCTGGTCGAAAATCGAGTGTGTGGCGCCGCGGGCGGCAGCGTCACACGACAAAGAAGGCAGCCCAGCCCGGCCCATCCCGGCCCTGCACGCTGTGTTCGCGCGTCACTCGCGCCACGGAGCAGCAGCGAGTTGCGGCCAAGCAGCCTGGCGATTAGCCGCAGTCAGGGCTGCTTCGGTCATTAGCTGATTGTCATCGCCCTGCGGCGCTATGACGACTGGCCATCTGCCACTCTCATTTAGCTTTCGGACGCTCGCGCTAAACTGCTAATACCCGACGATACAGAATAACGGGAATTTTGAAATTCACAGTGGGAGTACTGCAGGACAGTGAGCTTAAGCGACTAAACGCGCTGCGTATCAGTGGGTGGAACCAGTTCATTCACGTGAATTACTTCAATCATCAGGCACACTCTGCTGTGAAGCTTTCAAATGGAGATGTTGTAGTGTTACGAGTTGCACTTACACCCCTATGAACCGACATAAGATCGCCAAATTTTGTTGTTGTTGTGGTCTTCAGTCCGGAGACTGGTTTGATGCAGCTCTCCACTATACTCTATCCTGCGCAAGCCTCTTCAACTCCACATAAGAACCGCACCCTACATCCATTTGAATCTGATTACTGTATTCATCTTTTGGTTTCCCTATGCGATTTTTATCCCACACACTTCCTTCCAACGCTAAATTTACCATTCTTTGATGTCTAAAGATGTGTCCTACCTATTGATCCCTTCTTTTAGTCAAGGTATGCCAGAAGTTCCTTTTCTCCCCAATTCTGTCTAGTACCTCCTCATTAGTTACACGATCCACCCACTTAATCTTCAGCATTCTTCTGTAGCAAGTAATAATTAATAATCCCAATTTACTAAACTGTGCACGCTAGTGAACGGTATCTTCAAAAAATGTACAAATGTTTGTAGAGCTTATGGGACTTAACTAAGGGGTCGTCAGTCCCTAAACTTACAAACTACTTATGAACTAGCTAATACTAAGGACGGCACAAATATCCATGCCCGACCGTAGTGGCCATGCAGAACGTGACTGGCGCGCCGCAGACCGCTCGACCAACCCCTCCGGCAACAGTATCTTCGCTCATCGAAACTTAACCCTTCCAAAATGAGTGACACGTTATCAATTTTATATCCCTGAATTTACATAAATGAATATCACAAAATTAATCATTTAATTACAGAAACAATAAAATTATCTTTTTATTCAGAGCCTCACCTATGCGCACTAAAATTACTTCTTCAAAACATAAGACCATTCGTGCACTACCTCGCATACCAAGAATTAATTCTCCAGCTTTATTATTCTTTGGTCTCTGACAAGTTTCCGTCACCTGCACACACCAAGAAATAATCGATCAGATAAATTGACACTGTAAAAGACCCTCCAAAATTATCAAATTACAATAAAACACAAATACAACCCACACAATATTAAGTTACTGGCACTCATACAAGTAGTCACAGAGACCTTACTTTTTGACATATAATCTCATCTCAGTAACATTTCTGAGACCTAAGCTCTTTCCAGATGTTGGGTGAGCCAGAAGATATGAATTTGGATGCTCACATTTAGTAAGTACAAATGGCCCATGGTACAATTTCAATAGCTTTTTTATTTCGTTATTGAGATCACTCGACTTCCCTTAGCTGGCCGCGGTGGCCGAGGAGACTGAGGCGCTCCAGTCACGGTCTGCACGGCCACTACGGTCGGGGGTTCGAATCCCCCTCGGGCATGGATATTTGTGCCGTTCTTAGTATAAGATAGTTGATAAGTAGTTTGTAAGTTTAGGAACTGATGACCCCGTAGTTAAGTCCCATAAGCTTAACAAACATTTGAACATTTGATTGACTTCCCTTACTTTCGAATTAATACCATATCACCTTGATTGTAACGTGCTACTTTGTACCGTCCATCATGTCTTCTCTGTTCTTTCACCCTGTTCTCCAAGGTTTCCTTAAGCTATTCGTCTACTTCTTGGGCCGAGATTTGTCCACCTAGTGGGTAGTCTACCAATTCTGCCAACAAATTTGCCGGTTTTTCTCGCAGAATAACTT
This sequence comes from Locusta migratoria, assembly GCA_026315105.1. Classification (NCBI taxonomy): domain Eukaryota; kingdom Metazoa; phylum Arthropoda; class Insecta; order Orthoptera; family Acrididae; genus Locusta; species Locusta migratoria. The sequence goes on along the minus strand of CM048749.1, from coordinate 142,593,836 downwards.
CAATCGGCGTGAAACCTGTGGCACAACTTTTTACAGAGTTCATTACGTCTTCGAACGCTGGTATATATTCGGCCCACTTAGTGTTCTCATCGCTGCAGTAAGTCCTAGCTAGTCTGCAGAGTTCTCTCATGTAACGTTCCGCAGGGTTCGCCGCAGGATGTCCTACCAATATTCGTACGTATTAGACACCTGTAGTAGTCATGAAATCCACCCAAAGTTTTGACACAAATTTTGACCCATTATCAAACAAAATGGCCTTAGGTTTTTCCTAGCTTCGCAAAAACATCGATTTCTAGTTTACCTTTTATTAGAGTGTTGTTGGCGTACAGATTGACGTACTTTGAAAACACGTCAACAGCAAGTAACACATATTTAACCCCGCCACGACCCGTCGGCAGTAGCCCGAATATGTCAGTTGCTAGGAGATCCAGCACGTTATGTGGAATGATGCTCTGCATCGCACCTTGATTTGTCACAGTGCCATATTTTACGCGTTAACATAGATCACAGGCCCTGAGCTGCTCACTGACATAGTGTCCATGACATGTACTGTATTAGCTCTTAGACCTGCTCTTCTGCCGGCCGCGGTGGCCGAGGGGACTTAGGCGCTCTAGTCACGTTTTGCACGGCCACTACGGTCGGGGGTTCGAATCCCCCTTCGGGCATAGATATCTGTTCCGTCCTTAGTCTTAGCTAGTTAATAAGTAGTTTGTAACCTTAGGGACTGATGACCCTGTAGTTAAGTCCCATAACTTCTACAAACATCTGAAAAAATTTTTCTGCTCTTCTGGAAAACAAAGTTTCCATTCTCCCTTGCTCTCGTCTTTTCTTCGCAATAACACCCCTTTGTGAATATTACAGAAACGCTGTAGCTTTTCGTTACCTTTCATTCCAAACAGTGATTTTACTAGTTTGAGTGCTGGGTCCGCATTCTGCATTCTCCGCATATTCTTGCAGATACAATTAATTTATTTCTTGCCTTTTGCGCCCTTCATATACATCACTGAATACTCCTGTCCCGTCCTCTCTCATTCCATCATCTCCTCCTTCTACTAGAAACTATGACAAAGTGTCAGCAATTACATTGTCGGTACCTTTGACATACTCCACCGAATACTGAAATTGATGGAGAAACATCGGCCATCGTGTCAGCCTTTCATTAAGCCTGCAGGAAGCTAAGCGCTTTATAGTTGGTTAACACGACAGTTTCACGTCCCTCCATTTAAATACGGTATTTCTTAAATCCCCAGACGGAACTTACTAATTCTTTCTCTGTGATTCCGTAATTTAGCTCATGCTTAGACAACAAGCGGCTGGCAAACGAAATAGTTCTGTCTTCTGTGAGACCATTGACTTCTACCTTCTATAACAATGCCACTCCCACACCGTAGTTCGAGCTGTCAGTGACTAAACTGGATGTTAACGGCATGTCTGGATAGTGCAAAATATTTCTGTTGCACAAACAATCTTTTATTGCCTTGAAGTCATCGTCGCACTCTTTGATCCATAACCTAGTCACGCTCTTCTTCACTAACCTGGACAAATTTGGCGATTTGAGACACTGATTTCTGTAGTACGAGCACAATTGATTGAACGATTTTAATTGTTTGCGGTTTCTAGTAACGGCACGTTTCGTGATTGCTGCCAGTTTGTCGGCTTTAGGAAAAATGCCCTTTTCTGACAATCGATGACCAAGGAAATCAAGTTCAGCTTTGACAAACTCGCATTTCCTGAATTTTAGCGTCATTCCTTTTCTTTGTGAAGCTGTGAGGACGTCTTCTAGTCAACCGCAATTTTCCTGCCAAGTGGATGTTGCTACTAAAATGTCGTCTACGTACATTGTGATCTCACTCATTAGCTCTTGCCTCAGGACATTATTCATGGCCCGAACAAACACCGCTGCAGAAGTGCAGAGACCAAATGGCACTGCCTTATATTGATACGAGCAACCCTCAAACAAATACGCGGTGTACTTACGTCACTCGTCCGCCAGTCCCACCTGCCAAAATTCAGCTGTTAGGTCCATACCTATGTCGGAACAAGGCCCCGGGAGTAGATGACATTTCCTCAGACCTACTAAAGTCTCTGGGAGAGCCAGCCATGACAAAACTATTTTACCTGGTGTGTAAGATGTATGAGACAGGTCAAATACCCTCAGATTTTAAGAAAAATGTAATAAATCCCCATTCCAAAGAAATCAGGCGCAGACAGGTGTAAAAATTACAGAAGTCATAGTTGCAAAATTTTAACACGCATTATCTACAGTAGAATGGAAAAGGTGGTAGAAGCTGACCTCGGCAAAGATCTGTTTGGATTCAGGAGGAATGTAGGAACCCGGGAAGCAATACTCACTTTTCGACTTATCTTAGAATATAGATTAAGGAAAGGCAAACCTACATTTTTAGCTTTTGTAGATTTGGAGAAAGCCTTTGACTATGTTGACTGGAATACACTCTTTCAAATTCTGAAGTCAGCAGGGGTAAAATACAGGGAAAGGAGAGTTATTTACAACTTGTACAAAAGCCAGACCGCAGTTATTAGACTCGAAGGGCATGAAAGGGAAGCATCAGTTGGGAAGGGAGTAAGACAGGGTTGTAGCCTTTCGCCGATGTTATTCAATTTGTACATCGAGCTGGCGGTGAAGGAAAGCAAGGAAAAATTTGGAATAGGGATTAAAGTTCAGGGAAAAGAAATAAAAACATTGCGTTTTGCTGATGACATTGCATTTCTGTCAGAGACAGCTAAGGACATGGAAGAGCAGTTGAATGGAATGGACAGTGTGTTCAATAGAACGTATAAAATGAACATTAACAAGAGCAAAACAAAGATAATGGGATGCAGTCTTAGAAAATCAGGCGATGCTGAAGGAATTAGATTAGGTAACGATACAATGAAGGTGGTAGATGAGTTTTGTTACTTGGGTAGTAAAATAACATATGACGGTCGAAGAACAGAGGTTTTAAAATGCAGAATGGCAATGGGAAGCAAAGCATTTTTGAAAAAGAGAAATTTGCTAACATCGAATATTAATTTAGGTGTAAGGAAGCCTTTTCTGAAGGCATTTGTGTGGAGTGTTGCCTTGTACGGGAGTGAAACATGGACGATAAACCGTGCGGGCAGGAAGAGAATAGAGGGTTTTGAAACGTGGTGCTACAGAAGAATGCTGAAGATTAGGTGTGTAGATCGCATTACTAATAAGGAGGTACTGAACAGAATTGCTGAGAAAAGGAATTTTTAGCATACCTTGACTAAAAGAAGGGATCACTTGGTAGGACGCATTCTTAGACATCGAGGAATCGTAAATTTAGCTTTGGAAGGAAGTGTGTGGAGTAAAAATCACATATAGTAAGCAGATGCAAATGAATGTAGGTTGCCGTTCTTATGAGGAGATGGAAAGGGTTACTCAGGATAGAGTAGGGTGGAGAGCTACATCCAACGTCTCCGGACTGAAGGTCATAACAACAACAGGTACATACTAGTCATTAGCCTCACATTTCTGAAGTTCTGAATCAGCTCATCCATATTACCAGGATGAGCTTTTTTCTTCGCGATAACCTTTTTAATTCTCCTAACATCTAGTACAAGACTGACTGCATTGTCCCTCTTTTTAACCACGACAATTGCAATATTCACATTGGCTAGGCTCAATTACTCCCCAGTACAACTTTCTTTGCAGTTCCGCCTTTACAGCGTCACGTTTGGCCATTGGAATCGGGAATGGGCGTACGTTAATCGGATAATGTACCTTTACCTGCATGTGATGCACCAAGTCTACAACCTTCCCATGTCTGTCCGAGAATACATCCTGGTATTCACACAGTAAATCAAACTATTCTACCTTATTTTCATCAGTCAACCCTTTAGTCACATCTACCTTCTTCCTTATACTATCAATTAATTCTAGCTGCGTTATTTCATTATCCATGTTTACATTGGCAACTGTTCCTTCTCTAGCTAGGTGACTATTAAATACAACGCGTTTTCTGTATGCCTCATTGTTTAACTCTAGAGACTTATCACTGTAATTCATATTTCCTGCATACTTCGTGTGGAAGTCTGAACCGACTAGAATCTTAGTGCACAAGTTATCAACAATAAAAAACTGTGTGCATACATTATGCCATCAATGCCTAATTCAAAAATTACTTCATTTTTTATAGGTTTACTGTTACTTCCATTTGCTGTTTTTATCATAACACTACTAACAGGAAATACGGTAGGATCATCATTTACCACATGTTCAGAAAAAGACAGAGAAACACAACATACATCGCTCCCAGAATCAACAACACAATCCACAGTTGTACCATTAATTTCCACTTTAATTAACGGATGCACTTTCTCCACTGGCTCCTTCCTAAGCTCAGTCTCTGCAAATCTATATTTTTAACGCCATCTACGCACAATGTACCAATTACTGTTTCACTTGGTGAAACTTAAATCATCTTAAAAATTTTCATGAAATACCTTGCGAAACTCAGACTGACTCTTACTTAACACTTGTAGTTTTCTAGCAAGGTCGAACTTTTCACTTGCCCATTCCTGTGGAAACATAAATTTCGCTTTCGAGATGTAATCACTAGCCATAAACTCACTTTCCTCTTTGCTGAGCCAGTCAGTATTTATATCGTCAACGGCAACTTGATGTTGGTCATTAACAAGATGAATTCCCTAATCTTCCTACAGTTATGACTCACGTCTGCTAATTCGCTTCTGCTATTTACGTCTGACACCAGAGTGCCAGTCGTCTGTTTCCTCCAGCGTCCTGCTGCAAGGTGTACACACTCCCCGTGCACACTCCGTCGTGTTTACGCACATCAGCTGCGTCAGGCTCCACTGCCTGAACGCCAGCCTCCCTAACATCGACGCATTCGGAATCAAATTTGCTGTGACCTTTACACATTCCCGACTGCCCAGATCGAGTACCGCCAAACCTATGCTTTCGTCCACACAAGAATTCTTACAGCTTATTATAACTGAATCCTTTCCTGAAGTTACGAGTATTTTTTTTTTTTTTTTAATGTTCAAATGTTTGTATAGTCTATGGGACTTAACTACTGGGTCATCAGTCCCTAAACTTACAAACTACTTATGAACTACTTACGAACTAGGACGGCACAAATATCCATGCCCGAGGGGGGATTCGAACCCCCGACCGTAGTGGCCGTGCGGACCGTGACTGGAGCGCCTCAGTCCCCTCGACCACCGCGACCGGCTTACGAGTATTCTCTTACGTTGCTTTATCTTTAATAAATCATGCAACCACCACCCATTCCATAGTTCTTCACTCCTCCACATTGAATACTCTTAAACCTCCCTTACTTTCATTACCAGTAAAATGGTGCTTCGTGTTCTTTACCCTATTCCCGGCCCTGTTTCGTTTTCTTCGTTCGCTCCTTTCACGAAGCACGGTTGGGAGCGTATATAGTATCCCTGCCGCTGGTCGTTAGCATTATTTTGCCCTGCCGTTATTCCCTGCGTTACGCCATTGTTTCTGTCCTTTCTCGTTATTCTGAAAGTTACCGCCAGAATTATTTCCTCCTATATTACGATGGTCCATTGCAAAATCTAGACGTTCCCTAATGAGGTCAGTGGTTCTCCCAGTAGTGAACAAAATTTTTAAATAATGATTGAAATGTTGAATGACGGCATCGTTATATGTGCGCTAAGATTCTAATGCAAATACATACTTTAATTTCTAACACTAATAATACCCCCAAAATCTTAAATTTAAACAAATGACCATTTTCAGAATGACTGATAAATAAGTATATATGCGGTGTCTGTTCCGAAAGAACAGAAGTCACTTCTGATCCTGCAGTTGTTATTCTTTCATATGCACAGAAATACACAGAAGCAGATTATGCACAACCGTAAGTTTATATTTAGTGACCTTGCTACGGAAGTTTCGTAAATCTCACGATCACTAATACATGAAATTGTTACTGAAAAACTGAAATTTCGAAAACTTTGCTCACATTGGGAACCCAAAATTCTTACTGAACCACACAGAAAACAACGGATGGGGTACCGTACGACACCACTGATACAAAACGGTAATGAGTGGCATGCAGGCATACGAAGTTTAAGCCTGAGCAAATCATGACAACTCGAAAAGTCATGGGCAACGTTTTTTTTCGTACAGAAAAGGTATTTTGCTGATTGAATTCTTACCACGAGACCAAAAAATCAGTGCACATGGTTATTGCGGGACCATTAAGAAATTTCGTCGCGCAATACAGAACAAGCGCCGAGGATTACAGTCAAAAGGTGGTGTTTCTTTCCACGATAATGCCCGACCTCACACGGCGAATTTGACCAAACAACTCTTACGGGAATTTCACTGGGACGTGTTTGATTATCGTCCGCTCAGCCCGCACCTCGCTTCTAGCGACTTCCATCTCTTCTTACACCTAAAATCTGACCTTGGTGGTTAACACTTCAACGACGATAACGAGCTGAAAGAACATCTTACCACATGGCTGAATACACAGGGGGCAACCTTCTACGAAGAAGGCACACAAGAACATGTACCACGCTATGACAAGTACCTATAAAATTTCGCAAGCTATGTAGAAAAGTAGTTTAACAGTTGTAGATGTTTGTACGTAAAATATTTTTTATGTATCTGTACACGTTTGTTTTATATAACCAAACGGAACATACTTTGTGGACATACCTCGTATTTGAGAAAGAAGCAGTATGTAATGTAACCGATAAATCACTTATTCAGTGGAAGGGCGAGTGAGAAGTTGATTTGCTGGGATGAAGGACTCGGCGGCAGACGGCAGCTGAAGGGGAGCGGGCAGGTATTCAATAACCTGGATACTGGGTTAAGCCCGGGCTTAGCGGCGGCTGAAGGCTGAGCTGAGCGAGGAGTCGAATACGTAACGACGAGGCTGGGCTTTTCATAAAACTGCATAATTTATATCAGTTCACCATATTGGCATAGTTTAAATAAAAGAATCCAATTGACTCAAAAAAATTAGGCGCTTCCGATTAAACTTCAACCATATTGATATCTAGTACAGATCAAAAATTAAGATTTTTTTCTATGATCAAGTAATGTACAAGAAACTTGGAAATTTCTAAATCTGCTGCAGACTATAGGGAATACTGTAGGGGATACGGAAATCATTGTACACAGTTACTGTTCGAGGAAGTCACATACTAAATATTTACTGCGAGGGTTGTTCCAAAAGAAAAACCTCCCATTTTTATTGACGGAAACTACAAGTATACACAAATCACAACAGTACAACTAAATAGAGTAATATCTGAAATACAGACCGTCATTTTTTCACACAGTCAGCACCATTGATCTCTATATTATCTGGATGTTAAACTATAGATATCTGAGCGTGCCAGCTGAAGATGTTCATATTCTGTTTCTTGACTAATTACAACATGGCTGCTATGAAGTATTACAAGTAAACGAAAAGGAAATACGCTTCGATTCCGTACTCACTCGAGTATCTTACTTCACAAAGTGGCAAATTTGATATCCAGAGGTAATCTAGTAATTATCTCTGTATCTCTGTACCTCTTTCACGTCCGAACAACATCGCTTTGGTTCACTCCGTGACCTCTGGAAATTTCCGTTGAGGCAGTCCGTCCTGACACAAAGTAACAATGCGGAGACTATTAAACTTCGTAATTGACCTAATAGGCATGGCAGAACTACAGCAACACAAGCAGAGTACTTCCTTCCTAGAGTTATGACTGGAACTAATCGGCCTTCCTACCCTCTCGGTGGCAATGGCGCTGCTCATGCGTTGTTGTTTTCATCTTTGAGGGGTATGAGTGACATGTATGGAGAATGAAAGGAACTGTGTTCTTAATGCAACACACACATTCAACGTCAGTATGCAAAGATGAATGTTGGGCTGTATTACCATTTCCTTGCATTATTTTACCTCCCAATATCAGTGTTACATAATAAGAGATACAACTGTAATTAGTCTCTTATCATTTTCTTTACAAAAACTACTGTTATTCTTTTTTTCTAACGTGACTAGCTGAAGTTATTTTCTATTATATGGCGTTCCAGACATTTGTGTAATTGTTGTTGTTATGGTCTTCAGTCCGGAGACTGGTTTGATGCAGCCTTCCACCCTACTCTATCCTGAGCAAGCCTTTTCATCTCCTCATAAGAACGGCAACCCACATCCACTTGAATCTGCTTATTATACGCGTCTCTTCGTCTCCCTCTGCTATTTTTCCCCCACAAACTTCCCTCCAATGCTAAATTTACGATTCCCCGATGTCTAAGAATGTGTCCTACCAAGCGATCCCTTCTTTTAGCCAGGGTATGCCAAAAATTCCTTTTCTCACCAATTCTGTTCAGTACTTCTTCATTGATTATGCGATCTACCCACCTAATCTTCAGCATTCTTCTGTAACACCACGTTTCAAAAGCCTCTATTCTCTTCCTGTCCGCACTGCTTATCGTCCATGTTTCACTCCCGTACAAGGCAACACTCCACACAAATGCCTTCAGAAAAGACTTCCTTACACTTAATTTAATATTCGATGTTAACAAATTTCTCTTTTTCAAAAATGCTTTTCTTCCCATTGCCATTCTGCATTTTATATCCTCTGTACTGCGACCATCACATGTTATTTTACTACCCAAGTAACAAAACCACCTTCATTGTTTCGTTACCTAATCTAATTCCTTCAGCATCGCCCGATTTTCTAAGACCACATTCCATTATTTTTGTTTTGCTCTTGTTAATGTTCATTTTATACGCTCTCTTCAACACACTGTCCATTCCATTCAACTGCTCTTCCAGGTCCTTTGCTGTCTCTGACAGAATTACAATGTCATCATCAAAGCGCAATGTTTTTATTTCTTCCCCCTGAACTTTAATCCCTATTCCAAAATTTTCCTTGCTTTCCTTCACCGCCTGCTCGATGTACAAATTGAATAACATCGGAGAAAGGCTACAAACCTGTCTTACTCCCTTCCCAACTGATGCTTCCCTTTCATGCCCTTAGAGTCTAATAACTGCGGCCTGGCTTTTGTACAAGTTGTAAATAACTCTCCTTTCCCTGTATTTTACCCCTGCTGACTTCAGAATTTGAAAGAGTGTATTCCAGTCAACATTGTCAAATGCTTTCACCAAATCTACAAAAGCTAAAAATGTAGGTTTGTCTTTCCTTAATCTATCTTCTAAGATAAGACGGAAAATGAGTATTGCCTCCCGGGTTCCTATGTTCCTCCTGAATCCAAACTGATCTTCCCCGAGGTCAGCTTCTACCAGCTTTTCCATTCTCCTGTAGATAATTCGTGTTAAAATTTTGCAACCATGACTTATCAAACTGATGGTTCTGTAATTTTCACACCTGTCTGCGCCTGATTTCTTTGGAATGGGGATTATTACATTTTTCTTAAAGTCTGAGGGTATTTCGCCTGTCTCATAAATCCTACACACCAGTTCAAATAGTCTTGTCATGGCTGGCTCTCCCAGAGACTTTAGTAGCTCTGAGGGTATGTCATCTACTCCTGGGGCCTTGTTCCGACCTAGGTCTTTCAAGGCTCTGTCAAATTCATCTCTCAGTATAGCATCTCCTATTTCATCTTGATCTACGTCCTCTTCCCTTCCTACCACATTGTCTGTAAGTTCATTTCCTTTGTAGAGCTGCTCTATGTACTCTTTCCATCTTTCAGCTTTCCCTTCTTTGCTGAGAACCGGCTTCCCATCTGAGTTCTTGATATTCGTAAAGTTGCTTTTCTTGTCCCCAAATGTCTCTTTTATTTTCCTGTAGGCGGTATCTACTTTTCCCCTTCTTATACATTCTTCTACAGATTTGCCTTTGCCTTCTAGCCACTCCTGCTTATACATTTTGCACTTCCTGTCAATCTCATTTTTTTATCGTCTGTACTCCATTTTGCCCGTTTCATTTACTGCATTTTTATATTTTCTCCTTTCATCAATTAAATCTAGTATTTCCTGTGATATCCAAGGATTTTTTGTAGGTCTTGCCTTTCTACCTATTTTGTCCTCTGCTGCCTTCACTATTTCATCTCTCAATGCTACCCATTCCTCCTCTACTGTTTTATTTCCCCCTGTTTCTGTCAATTGTTGCCTAAATCTCCCTCTGAAATTCTCCAGAACTTCATTTTCCTTCAATTTATCTAAGTTCCATCTCCTTATTTTCCTACCTTTCTGCAATTTTTTCAGTTTCAGCCTACAGTTCATGACTAACAAGTTATGGTCAGAGTCTATATCTGCCCCTGGGTACGTCTTGCAGTTTATAACCTGGTTCCGGAATCTATGTCTTATCATTATAAACTCTATCTGATACCTTCCGGTGTCTCCTGGTCTCTTCCATGTATACAGCCTTCTTTTGTGATTCTTAAACCAGGTGTTACGATTAAATCAATCCGTGCAAAATTCTACTAGGCGACTTCCTCTTTCATTCCTACTGCCCAGTCCATATTCACCTACTATTTTTCCTTCTCTTCATTTTCCTACTACCGAATTCCAGTCTCCCATCACAATTAAGTTTTCCTCTCCCTTAACTGTCTGAATAATTTCCTTTAGCTCCTCATATATTTCTTCGATCTCCTCATCATCGGTAGAGCTAGTTGGCATATAAACCTGTACTACTGTTGTCGGTGTTGGCTTCGTATCTATCTTGACAATGATAATGCGATCACTGTGCTGCTCATAGTAGTTTACCCGCATTCCTATTTTCTTATTCATTATCAGTCCTACTCCTGTGATACCCCCAACTGATTTTGTATTTATAATCCTGTACTCACCTGACCAGAAATAATTACAAAATATTAATTAGTTTATTAATTCTTTATGAAGATCAGGAAGCTGCTCTGTAGTTGCGATTTGAGCTTTGACCAAAGATCTCGGATGCTCAAATGTTATGTGTTTCCAGTCTTATTGTATGGGGTAGAAGCTTGGACCCTCAACATATATTGCGAGAGGAAAATAGAAGTCTTCGAGATGTGCAGGATGTTGCGAATATCATGAACAGAACATTTCACTAACGTGGAGGTTCTGAGAAGTATGGGAAAAGACGTAGAGATCCTACCAAAGAAAAAAAAAATCTCGGTCACATCATGAGAGGTGGAAGGTATGAGACTCATAATACAAGGGAAGGTAGAAGGCAAAAGATCTGTTGGAAGGAGAAGAATGGCTTGTTTTGGGAACCTGCAAAAATGGTTTAATACCTCTACATCTGACCTATTTAAGGCTGCAGCTTCCACAACTAAAATAGCTATGATGATAGCCAACCTCCGAAATGGAGACGGTACATGAAGAAGAAGAAGAAGAATTTGTTCATGCTAGAGGCGTATTGCTGTAGGTCATATATTAGGCTTATTGGCATTTCTCACAAGGGTAAGTAAATTATATCGGTTTAACATTAAAGTAGATAATATTATGATTCACAATTAATGTTATAAATGTTGTACCTTTATTATTTTCTGTATAATTACCGTTTATTCCAAAATTATTGTTTAGAAACATATTTAAATGTATGAAGGTGAAGCACTATCAATATAAATAAGAATTATACATCAATTTACTCGGTATTAATTACGCTACCTTGTACTACAGCCAGTTGCATGTAATTGTTTATTTTTCCATTGTAATTAGTGTAAGGTACCAAATTAACGATACGTCAGAGTCATTGTTCAGGTAATATGAATACGTGAGCTTTCGCCCCATGTGATAAGTCGTGTTTCATGCTTGATATGAGGCACACTCTCTCTCTCAACAACAACAACGGAGGAGGAGGAAAAGAGAGAGAATCTCTCTCAACAACAACAACGGAGGAGGAGGAAAAGAGAGAGATCTAATACTTAATATTTGAGCCATGCTAAATGTACACCTCTAAATCTACATGGAATACTCTCCAAATCACATTTAAGTGCTTGGCAGAGGGTTCATCGAACCACCTTTATACTATTTATCTTCCATTCCATTCTCGATTAGGGCACGGGAAGAAAGAACACCTGAATCTCTCCGTTAGAGCTCTGATTTCTCGTATTTTATTCTGATGGCCATTTCTACCTATGTAAGTGGGAGTCAACAATATATTTTCGCGTTCGGAGGAGAAGTTGGCGATTGGAGTTTTGCAAGCAGCCCACGCCGCAGCGATAAGCGCCATTGTTGTAATGATTCCCATCCCAGATCCTGTATCATTTCCCTAACGCTATCTGACCTGTACTGTGACAATACAAAACGAGCTGCCCTTCTTTGGACTCTTTCGATGTCCTCCGTCAAACCAACCTGATAAGGATCCCACACTGGGTAGCAATACTCCAAAAAAGGTTGGACAAGCGTAGTGTATGCAGTTTCTTTAGTAGGTCTATTGCATCTTTTAACGGTTCTGCCAATAAAACGCAGTCTCTGATTTGCCTTTCGCACGACATTCTCTACGTGTTCTTTCCAGTTTAAGTCTGAAGTAATAGTAATTCCTAGGTATTTTGTGGAGTTTGCAGCCTTCACATTAAAAAACAAAGTTTAAAGGATTGCTTTTCGTACTCATGTGGACGACTTCACACTTCTCATTATTGCCAATTTTTACACTTAGTGTTATCTTATTCAGATCGTTCTGCAGTTGGTTTTGAACTTTAATTTTACTAGACGGTAAATGACGGCGTCATCTGCAAACAACCTAAGAGAGCTACTTAGATTTTCTCCTAAATCGTTTATGTAAATAAGGAACAGCAGAGGACCAATAACACTACCATGTAAAACGCTTGATATCACCTTTGTTTTAGTCGATGCTTTACCATCAATTACTACAAACTGTGTCGTATCTGACATGAAATCCCCTATCCAGTTGCAAATTTGAGGCGATATACCATAACCACGCAATTTGATTAAAAGCCGTTTGTGAGGTACGGTGTCAAAAGTCTTCTGGAAATCAAGAAATACGGAATCTATTTGCGAATCTTGTCGATAGCACTCATCATTTCGTGTGAGTAAAGAGCTAGTTGTGTTTCGCATGAACGATATTTTCTAAATCCGTGTTGACCTTGGGTCAATAGATCATTCTGTTCGAGATAATTCATAATATTTGAATACAGGATATGTTCCAAAACCCTGCTGCAAATAGACGTCAATGAAATAGGCCTGTAGTTTAGTGGGTTACCCCTAGTGCCTTTCTTGGAGATAGATTTGATCTGTGCAACTTTGCAATCTTTTGGTACAGATCCTTCTTTGAGAGAGCGGTTGTATATGTATATAAGTAAGGAGCTCGAGAACGTTTGTCAGGTTAGGAGAATGCCACAAACGAACTGAGTAAACTGTTATTGACGTGTGGAATAAGCGTACCGGGTTAAGTGACAGTTATTGAGGAGACTTGTACTCTCGCCATAAATGGGGACAATTGGGAAGTAGTTATCCATTAAAGTGTCAATGAACTGCAATTCTACGTGTCGGCTACATTACTTGTAGCAGAATACTTTTGCCCCATGATATTGCAGCCAGTTGTTGCCGCTATCGCCGATGCACGAGAATCTACAAGAGGCAACGGGTAAAGTCTCGACCGGCGGCATGGCCTAATGTACTTACGCTAGTGTTGGCAACAGTCGCTGTGGATACTGGGATGAGTGGCGGCACACAGTGCTTACAAGATGTGAAAATGAATGTGTTAGTATCACTTATCTGTGATTTTATTTTCGAATCACAGCATTGGAATGTAGAACATTGCACACTATAATACTACGCTCCTCCACATGCAATGTCTTTCTGTTCAGATGTAACACTTAGGCATAAGCATTTCGATTTACGTAACAACTATCTCTAAAATGATAGGAGACCGGGGCACGTTTTCCACCATTTTACATTTTTATTTTTGTACTTCTTATTTTTATCGATTTTGCGGTAAACAGCGGATCATTATATTTCCTACACCTTTATTTACAGCCTTGTACAGATTTTTTTGAAAATAATAAATATCATTCTTGGTAGCAAATGGTTTTGTCTGACCATGTTGCGTTGGAAAATTTGCCCCGTATGAGGGGCAAGTTTTCCAGCTTACTTAAAATGTACAGGGGCAAATATTCCAATTATACTTCCAATGTTAAAACTGGGATAATTATCTTGATTTCACTGAATACGAATTTTTATCATGAATTTACAATACATTACAAAGGAGGATAGTAAAAATAGCCACATTAAATAAAAACAAATGCTATTTAATGGTTTTACAAAATATGTGACTTAAATATTTCACAAATACAGACATTTTTAACAATACTTATACTGATTGTCTGAATAACAATGTAAGCAAACAAAAATGGAACATTCCCTTTCGTACAGTCTCCATACGCCCATTTCGTTCACTGTACACACTTTTCATTTGCTTCAGACTTGGCGTAAGACTCAAAGCAATAAGGTATATGTGCCCCATATGCACTCGGAAAACGTGTCCCGTCGCCATATTCGGAACTATAACACTACGTCCATGAGTAACAGTGTAAACTACTTACAAAACAAATGCACAGTTACGTGAAGAAAGAACCCCACTTTTAGTGTGTGCAATCTCAAAATAATAAGTTTAACGCTAGCATGTTTATTTCAATATTCAATAAAAACGTGAAAGTTTACTCACATTTGCAAAAATGACGAAAACAGCCCTGCCGACGTTGTGACTGCTGGTACAACACTGAAATTTTCGTAAATGAAGCGTGCTTTGTTGCTACTTCCTACAGTATCGACGGTTTGTTTCGAAAATAAACGGATTTGGAAAATTTGCCCCTATGGAAAATGTGCCCCGGTCTCCCCTACGAATTACTATGATTTTTTTAAATGTCATAATTTGGTAATTTGGTAGAACGAAAGCAACAATTTAATCTGTACTCTTCGATTCCTGTCTAACCACATCCGTTACAATCACGACATGTTCGTAAAAATCATAAAATTCGCTCACATCAATTGAAGCTGTACTCTTAGGTTCCTGCCTAACCAAGTCCTTTAATATCATAACATTCGCTTGTTCACTCGCAACAATTTAAACTGTACTCTTAGGTTCCTGCCTAATCACAACCTTGAAAATCGTGACATATTCGTAAAAATAATAATATTCGTCGATGTACCCTTGTCCATTCGTTAGTTCATTCGCAACAATTTAAGCTGTACTCTTAGGTTCCTGCCTAACCACAATCTTAAAAATCATGACATATTCGTAAAAATAATAAAATTTTTCGATGTACTCGTGTCCAGTCAGCAAAAGTAATTGGCCTCGTAAAAGGAAGGTTAAAACTCACTATAGTACTGTTTTGTACAGATCATACATTGCCAACCTAACGCTGCTACGGACGCACCGAGACGCTTCTCATGCCGCTGAGCGAGACTTTATCCGAGGCAACGAACTACGACCCAGGTAGGTCACAAGTGTTCGGAGACCTTAGAACACTAATTTTGATATGTATATAAGAAGCACCTAGCGTTGAAATCTACGCTAAACTTTGAGCCTGTGTGAAGCTGAGGCAGTGTTGGGGGCTTGTGGTTGAGGGACTGGCCGAGTACTGGTCACAAGGCGGAAGCGTGACGTCAGACCGCCGTCGCCTCCTTTGCATTTGATTGGCCCACAAATTATTCCGGCCCGCTGCGGGACTGGCATACCGATGCGCTGCCGCCGCCGCGCAGTGTTTCTTTTCTTATAGCCGCTGCACAGCGGCTCACTTAAAATACGAGTCTCCTGTTTCATCCACTGTTCGCTATGAGTGGTGTTAAAAGTGGGACGGGGGGAGGGGGGGGGAGGGGGAGGGGAAGGAAGAAAGAAAGAAAGAAAGAAAATGCACGCGTTGGATTCGATGGTACCAGGAAGTGGTGGTAGAGGACTCTCACTAGCTGTTTTCTTTGTCTGAATTAATTGCTGCAGATTATCGTGCAGATAGTTAATGATGTCCCGTTCAACTCCTTCCTCTGATGTTATCTTAAGTCCAAGAACCTGAAAAATCAGGCTTTCTCGGATCGTTTAAAATGCTTACCAGTTTTGCCAAATCTATGCTGCCTTCATCATATCTTCATCGCGGTGAATGAAATGCCACGGATTGTGACTGGGTGCCTGAAACCAGCACCAGTACACAAGATGTATTTAATTATGGGGATCGCACCGCCCAACATACTACGTGACATTGCTGCCGAAGCTGAAAAAACGAAGCAAGAAAAGGACATGCGTCGCCCTCTATATGGACACCAGCCTGCTGACCGTCGGCTTCGTTCGAGGAAGAGCTTCCTGTCACTTACCCAAGCACTGGAAGGGTCAGCCACAGCGAACCGTATTGCTAGGTGGGAAATGGATTTGAGAAGCCCCCATTAAGCAGCAAAAGAAGAACTGGCACCTGGTGGAGACCTGCCATACACAATCTGGAGAACCCTGAACCGTATGAGGGTAGAAGTGCCAAAGTGCAAGACAAACATGCAGCGATGGGGCTTCCTAAAAGATAATGAGAACACTCTGTGTCTTTGTGGTGCTGTACAGGATCCTCAACACCTGCTTATCTGTCCATATTTAGAAAAGCCCTGTACAATGGAAGACTTATGGGAGGCTAACGACAAAGCCATATCGGCTGCTAATTTCTGGAAGTTAGAAGTCTAGTTCCGGACACGGAAAGTAAGTATCATATCTGTAAATTTTTATTAAGCAAACTATCATATTTCAAAAGTGGCTAATATTAATCATACGAATACTGTCTTGCTGAACAATTTGCGAGGCTGTACATTAACCTGTTCCAATAACACATCACCTTCCTACTCCAAGAACACCAGTCATGCGACATATTGCACCTACCTCATCAGAGTTTCTTCCACAAACACCAGACGTAACGAGGTTTGTTGCTTGTAGCACCACAGATTATACGGCCCCGGTTTTAGCCAGTGTACCTCGGACGAATGCCGTTTACCACAAACCGTCTACGCCATACGTGTTGACAACAATCCCTCGCGTGGAAGCAGGATCTGCTTTCGTCGCTGTACACCACGGCCCGCCATTCCGTTTTTCAAGTGATTCTCTCAGGGCACCGGTCGAACAATGACGTCGATGCTGCGGCGTGAGGATCAGACTGGTTAGAGGCACGAGTGCCTGTAGACCCACTGCTGGTTAACAGCTTGGCAACAGTTCATACTGACTCTTGTGGGCTCATCAACCCCCTTATCTGTATCATCTACCACTGCTGCCATTCCTATTGTGCCGGCATGGGTACATTTCCGAAAATAAACACTATCGTTACGCTAGTGGTCGGCAGTAGCAACTCTGGCGTAACCTCGCTGGTTGAGTGGTGAAAGAGCGTCTGTGTCAGCACACGGCAGAGAGACAGAGCGAGCGCTGAGAGACGGATGGTGTGGACACCGGAATTGCTCGGCAATGTTTCGATCATGTGGCGACGACAGGCATGCGGCGGATGGTGTTGGGGTTCTAGTGTGTCCACAAGACAAAGCTGAGGATATTGTCTCAAACGTGACCTGCTGTGGCGGGTTATCCGACACGATTGGACACACACAAGGGAGAGATTGTTCCTAATGTGAGTGGGGTACTAGAAGGTGTGGTGTACGATTACACATTGTGACGCCTTCCTAGATTATTTAGTACTGCTGTTATACAGAGTGTTACAAAAAGGTACGGCCAAACTTTCAGGAAACATTCCTAACACACACAAACACACACACACACACACACACACACACACACACACACAAAGTTATGTGAACATGTCCGAAAACGCCTAATTTCAATGTTAGAGCTCATTTTAGTATCTCTGTGCAACCACATCATCAACACAGATTTTCTGTGTACGTTTGAGCGGGAATCGTTGGTGATGTCTTGATTGGGCCTCATGTTTTTCCACCTATGCTCACTGGAGCACGTTATCATGATTTCATACGGGATACTCTACCTGTGATGCTAGAGCATGTGCCTTTACAAGTCGACACAACATGTGGTTCATGCACGATGGAGCTCCTGCACATTTCAGTCGACGTGTTCGCACGCTTCTCGACAACAGATTCGGTGACCGATGGATTGGTAGAGGCGGACCAATTCCATGGCCTACACGCTCTCCTGACCTCAACCCTCTTGACATACACAAGGGAGAGATTGTTCCTAACGTGAGTGCGATAGTTGAAGGTGTGCTGTACGATTACGCATTGTGACGTCTTCCTAGATTATTTAGTACTGCTATTATACAGGGTGTTACGAAAAGGTACGGCCAAAGTTTCAGGAAACATTCCTAACACACACAAAAACACACACACACACACACACACACACACACACACACACACACACACACAAAAGTTATGTGAACATGCCCGAAAACGCCTAATTTCCATGTTAGAGCTCATTTTAGTATCTTTGTGCAACCACGTCATCAACACAGATTTTCTGTGAACGTTTGGGCGGGAATCGTTGGTGATGTCTTGATTGGGTCTCATGTTCTTCCACCTATGCTCACTGGAGCACGTTATCATGATTTCATACGGGATACTCTACCTGTGATGCTAGAGCATATGCCTTTACAAGTCGACACAACATGTGGTTCATGCACGATGGAGCTCCTGCACATTTCAGTCGACGTGTTCGCACGCTTCTCGACAACAGATTCGGTGACCGATGGATTGGTAGAGGCGGACCAATTCCATGGCCTACACGCTCTCCTGACCTCAACCCTCTTGACTTTAATTTATGCGGGCATTTGAAAGCTCTTGTCTACGCAACCCCGGTACCAAATGTAGAGACTCTTCGTGCTCGTATTGTGGACGGCTGTGATACAATACGCCATTCTCCAGGGCTGCATCAGTGCGTCAGGGATTCCATGTGACGGAGGGTGGATGCATGTATCCTCGCTAAAGGAGGACTTTTGAACGTTTCCTGTAACAAAGTGTTTAAAGTCACGCTGGTACGTTCTGTTGCTGTGTGTTTCCATTCCATGATTAAAGTGAGTTGCAGAGAAGTAATAAAATGAGCTCTAACATGGAAATTAAGCGTTTCCGGACACATGTCCACATAACATATTGTCTTTCCTTGTGTGTGAGGAATGTTTCCCGAATGTTTGACTGTGCCTTTTTGTAACGCCCTGTATGTAAGCGGACTAAAATGTTCAAATGTTAGTAGAGCATATGGGACTTAACTACGGGGTCATCAGTCCCTGCCGGCCGCGGTGGCCGAGGAGACTAAGGCGCTTCAGTCACGGTCTGCACGGCCACTACGGTCGGGGGTTCGAATTCCCCTTCGGGCATGGATATTTGTGCCGTCCTAGTTCGTAAATAGTTCATAAGTAGTTTGTAAGTTTAGGGACTGATGACCCCGTACTTAAATCCCATAGACAATATAAACATATTTAAAGAAACATCAGTCCCTAAACTTACAAACTACTCAGGAACTAGCTAATACTAAGGACGGCACAAATATCCATGCCTGAGGGGAGATTCGAACCACCGACCGTAGTGGGCGTGCAGACTGTGACTAACGCACCGCAGAACGCTCGGCCACCGCGGCCGACCAATATAACTAGGCTCGGGTAACGAGCTACGCAGTGATCATTACTGATAAGTTAACATTATGATGTGCCTGTGCAGATACTGATTCTGCATTTATTTATTTGGTCGGAGCTGTGATAGGATCAAACTTTTGTTGGGCTATAATTAAGACAACGTCAGATTTGTTGTGCTTTTGCTGTTGGTTTATTGTATATGTGGAAGAAATGATACTCGATAGCAAAAACTGTGAAGTGTGTCAGGTGTGAGGGGTTTAGAAAAAAAAAAAAAATACACAGGGGGAATGAAAACTGACAGAGGACGCTAAATATATATGGTGGGGGTGTGAATTAAATTGGAATCTTTTTCTAAAATTGGAAGCAGCGGTTCTAAAAGGACAGACAATATTCCTCCTCCTGCTCAGTTTGGGCACAGACAAATATATACATATGGGAAATCTCCGTAAGGGCTCACGCTCAGGGGTGCGGGGAGGGAAGGTTCCCTAAGATGTCCCATGATGGCGCTGCGGTCAAAAGCAGCCCTTTAAACTGGCCAGAGCAGGCGGCAGGTATCGGCTGCCACCACCACCACTTCCCCTCAATAAAAACAAATGCTATTTAATGGTTTTACAAAATATGTGACTTAAATATTTCACAAATACAGACATTTTTAACAATACTTATACTGATTGTCTGAATAACAATGTAAGCAAACAAAAATGGAACATTCCCTTTCGTACAGTCTCCATACGCCCATTTCGTTCACTGTACACACTTTTCATTTGCTTCAGACTTGGCGTAAGACTCAAAGCAATAAGGTATATGTGCCCCATATGCACTCGGAAAACGTGCCCCGTCGCCATATTCGGAACTATAACACTACGTCCATGAGTAACAGTGTAAACTACTTACAAAACAAATGCACAGTTACGTGAAGAAAGAACCCCACTTTTAGTGTGTGCAATGTCAAAATAATAAGTTTAACGCTAGCATGTTTATTTCAATATTCAATAAAAACGTGAAAGTTTAATCACATTTGCAAAATGACGAAAACAGCCCTGCCGACGTTGTGACTGCTGGTACAACACTGAAATTTTCGTAAATGAAGCGTGCTTTGTTGCTACTTCCTACAGTATCGACGGTGGTAACATATAGCGGTTTGTTTCGAAAATAAACGGATTTGGAAAATTTGCCCCTATGGAAAATGTGCCCCGGTCTCCCCTACGAATTACTATGATTTTTTTAAATGTCATAATTTGGTAATTTGGTAGAACGAAAGCAACAATTTAATCTGTACTCTTCGATTCCTGTCTAACCACATCCGTTACAATCACGACATGTTCGTAAAAATCATAAAATTCGCTCACATCAATTGAAGCTGTACTCTTAGGTTCCTGCCTAACCAAGTCCTTTAATATCATAACATTCGCTTGTTCACTCGCAACAATTTAAACTGTACTCTTAGGTTCCTGCCTAATCACAACCTTGAAAATCGTGACATATTCGTAAAAATAATAATATTCGTCGATGTACCCTTGTCCATTCGTTAGTTCATTCGCAACAATTTAAGCTGTACTCTTAGGTTCCTGCCTAACCACAATCTTAAAAATCATGACATATTCGTAAAAATAATAAAATTTTTCGATGTACTCGTGTCCAGTCAGCAAAAGTAATTGGCCTCGTAAAAGGAAGGTTAAAACTCACTATAGTACTGTTTTGTACAGATCATACATTGCCAACCTAACGCTGCTACGGACGCACCGAGACGCTTCTCATGCCGCTGAGCGAGACTTTATCCGAGGCAACGAACTACGACCCAGGTAGGTCACAAGTGTTCGGAGACCTTAGAACACTAATTTTGATATGTATATAAGAAGCACCTAGCGTTGAAATCTACGCTAAACTTTGAGCCTGTGTGAAGCTGAGGCAGTGTTGGGGGCTTGTGGTTGAGGGACTGGCCGAGTACTGGTCACAAGGCGGAAGCGTGACGTCAGACCGCCGTCGCCTCCTTTGCATTTGATTGGCCCACAAATTATTCCGGCCCGCTGCGGGACTGGCATACCGATGCGCTGCCGCCGCCGCGCAGTGTTTCTTTTCTTATAGCCGCTGCACAGCGGCTCACTTAAAATACGAGTCTCCTGTTTCATCCACTGTTCGCTATGAGTGGTGTTAAAAGTGGGACGGGGGGAGGGGGGGGAGGGGGAGGGGAAGGAAGAAAGAAAGAAAGAAAGAAAATGCACGCGTTGGATTCGATGGTACCAGGAAGTGGTGGTAGAGGACTCTCACTAGCTGTTTTCTTTGTCTGAATTAATTGCTGCAGATTATCGTGCAGATAGTTAATGATGTCCCGTTCAACTCCTTCCTCTGATGTTATCTTAAGTCCAAGAACCTGAAAAATCAGGCTTTCTCGGATCGTTTAAAATGCTTACCAGTTTTGCCAAATCTATGCTGCCTTCATCATATCTTCATCGCGGTGAATGAAATGCCACGGATTGTGACTGGGTGCCTGAAACCAGCACCAGTACACAAGATGTATTTAATTATGGGGATCGCACCGCCCAACATACTACGTGACATTGCTGCCGAAGCTGAAAAAACGAAGCAAGAAAAGGACATGCGTCGCCCTCTATATGGACACCAGCCTGCTGACCGTCGGCTTCGTTCGAGGAAGAGCTTCCTGTCACTTACCCAAGCACTGGAAGGGTCAGCCACAGCGAACTGTATTGCTAGGTGGGAAATGGATTTGAGAAGCCCCCATTAAGCAGCAAAAGAAGAACTGGCACCTGGTGGAGACCTGCCATACACAATCTGGAGAACCCTGAACCATATGAGGGTAGAAGTGCCAAAGTGCAAGACAAACATGCAGCGATGGGGCTTCCTAAAAGATAATGAGAACACTCTGTGTCTTTGTGGTGCTGTACAGGATCCTCAACACCTGCTTATCTGTCCATATTTAGAAAAGCCCTGTACAATGGAAGACTTATGGGAGGCTAACGACAAAGCCATATCGGCTGCTAATTTCTGGAAGTTAGAAGTCTAGTTCCGGACACGGAAAGTAAGTATCATATCTGTAAATTTTTATTAAGCAAACTATCATATTTCAAAAGTGGCTAATATTAATCATACGAATACTGTCTTGCTGAACAATTTGCGAGGCTGTACATTAACCTGTTCCAATAACACATCACCTTCCTACTCCAAGAACACCAGTCATGCGACATATTGCACCTACCTCATCAGAGTTTCTTCCACAAACACCAGACGTAACGAGGTTTGTTGCTTGTAGCACCACAGATTATACGGCCCCGGTTTTAGCCAGTGTACCTCGGACGAATGCCGTTTACCACAAACCGTCTACGCCATACGTGTTGACAACAATCCCTCGCGTGGAAGCAGGATCTGCTTTCGTCGCTGTACACCACGGCCCGCCATTCCGTTTTTCAAGTGATTCTCTCAGGGCACCGGTCGAACAATGACGTCGATGCTGCGGCGTGAGGATCAGACTGGTTAGAGGCACGAGTGCCTGTAGACCCACTGCTGGTTAACAGCTTGGCAACAGTTCATACTGACTCTTGTGGGCTCATCAACCCCCTTATCTGTATCATCTACCACTGCTGCCATTCCTATTGTGCCGGCATGGGTACATTTCCGAAAATAAACACTATCGTTACGCTAGTGGTCGGCAGTAGCAACTCTGGCGTAACCTCGCTGGTTGAGTGGTGAAAGAGCGTCTGTGTCAGCACACGGCAGAGAGACAGAGCGAGCGCTGAGAGACGGATGGTGTGGACACCGGAATTGCTCGGCAATGTTTCGATCATGTGGCGACGACAGGCATGCGGCGGATGGTGTTGGGGTTCTAGTGTGTCCACAAGACAAAGCTGAGGATATTGTCTCAAACGTGACCTGCTGTGGCGGGTTATCCGACACGATTGGACACACACAAGGGAGAGATTGTTCCTAATGTGAGTGGGGTACTAGAAGGTGTGGTGTACGATTACACATTGTGACGCCTTCCTAGATTATTTAGTACTGCTGTTATACAGAGTGTTACAAAAAGGTACGGCCAAACTTTCAGGAAACATTCCTAACACACACAAACACACACACACACACACACACACACACACACACACACAAAGTTATGTGAACATGTCCGAAAACGCCTAATTTCAATGTTAGAGCTCATTTTAGTATCTCTGTGCAACCACATCATCAACACAGATTTTCTGTGTACGTTTGAGCGGGAATCGTTGGTGATGTCTTGATTGGGCCTCATGTTTTTCCACCTATGCTCACTGGAGCACGTTATCATGATTTCATACGGGATACTCTACCTGTGATGCTAGAGCATGTGCCTTTACAAGTCGACACAACATGTGGTTCATGCACGATGGAGCTCCTGCACATTTCAGTCGACGTGTTCGCACGCTTCTCGACAACAGATTCGGTGACCGATGGATTGGTAGAGGCGGACCAATTCCATGGCCTACACGCTCTCCTGACCTCAACCCTCTTGACATACACAAGGGAGAGATTGTTCCTAACGTGAGTGCGATAGTTGAAGGTGTGCTGTACGATTACGCATTGTGACGTCTTCCTAGATTATTTAGTACTGCTATTATACAGGGTGTTACGAAAAGGTACGGCCAAAGTTTCAGGAAACATTCCTAACACACACAAAAACACACACACACACACACACACACACACACACACACACACACACACAAAAGTTATGTGAACATGCCCGAAAACGCCTAATTTCCATGTTAGAGCTCATTTTAGTATCTTTGTGCAACCACGTCATCAACACAGATTTTCTGTGAACGTTTGGGCGGGAATCGTTGGTGATGTCTTGATTGGGTCTCATGTTCTTCCACCTATGCTCACTGGAGCACGTTATCATGATTTCATACAGGATACTCTACCTGTGATGCTAGAGCATATGCCTTTACAAGTCGACACAACATGTGGTTCATGCACGATGGAGCTCCTGCACATTTCAGTCGACGTGTTCGCACGCTTCTCGACAACAGATTCGGTGACCGATGGATTGGTAGAGGCGGACCAATTCCATGGCCTACACGCTCTCCTGACCTCAACCCTCTTGACTTTAATTTATGCGGGCATTTGAAAGCTCTTGTCTACGCAACCCCGGTACCAAATGTAGAGACTCTTCGTGCTCGTATTGTGGACGGCTGTGATACAATACGCCATTCTCCAGAGCTGCATCAGCGCGTCAGGGATTCCATGTGACGGAGGGTGGATGCATGTATCCTCGCTAAAGGAGCACTTTTGAACGTTTCCTGTAACAAAGTGTTTAAAGTCACGCTGGTACGTTCTGTTGCTGTGTGTTTCCATTCCATGATTAAAGTGAGTTGCAGAGAAGTAATAAAATGAGCTCTAACATGGAAATTAAGCGTTTCCGGACACATGTCCACATAACATATTGTCTTTCCTTGTGTGTGAGGAATGTTTCCCGAATGTTTGACTGTGCCTTTTTGTAACGCCCTGTATGTAAGCGGACTAAAATGTTCAAATGTTAGTAGAGCATATGGGACTTAACTACGGGGTCATCAGTCCCTGCCGGCCGCGGTGGCCGAGGAGACTAAGGCGCTTCAGTCACGGTCTGCACGGCCACTACGGTCGGGGGTTCGAATTCCCCTTCGGGCATGGATATTTGTGCCGTCCTAGTTCGTAAATAGTTCATAAGTAGTTTGTAAGTTTAGGGACTGATGACCCCGTACTTAAATCCCATAGACAATATAAACATATTTAAAGAAACATCAGTCCCTAAACTTACAAACTACTCAGGAACTAGCTAATACTAAGGACGGCACAAATATCCATGCCTGAGGGGAGATTCGAACCACCGACCGTAGTGGGCGTGCAGACTGTGACTAACGCACCGCAGAACGCTCGGCCACCGCGGCCGACCAATATAACTAGGCTCGGGTAACGAGCTACGCAGTGATCATTACTGATAAGTTAACATTATGATGTGCCTGTGCAGATACTGATTCTGCATTTATTTATTTGGTCGGAGCTGTGATAGGATCAAACTTTTGTTGGGCTATAATTAAGACAACGTCAGATTTGTTGTGCTTTTGCTGTTGGTTTATTGTATATGTGGAAGAAATGATACTCGATAGCAAAAACTGTGAAGTGTGTCAGGTGTGAGGGGTTTAGAAAAAAAAAAAAAATACACAGGGGGAATGAAAACTGACAGAGGACGCTAAATATATATGGTGGGGGTGTGAATTAAATTGGAATCTTTTTCTAAAATTGGAAGCAGCGGTTCTAAAAGGACAGACAATATTCCTCCTCCTGCTCAGTTTGGGCACAGACAAATATATACATATGGGAAATCTCCGTAAGGGCTCACGCTCAGGGGTGCGGGGAGGGAAGGTTCCCTAAGATGTCCCATGATGGCGCTGCGGTCAAAAGCAGCCCTTTAAACTGGCCAGAGCAGGCGGCAGGTATCGGCTGCCACCACCACCACTTCCCCTCAATAAAAACAAATGCTATTTAATGGTTTTACAAAATATGTGACTTAAATATTTCACAAATACAGACATTTTTAACAATACTTATACTGATTGTCTGAATAACAATGTAAGCAAACAAAAATGGAACATTCCCTTTCGTACAGTCTCCATACGCCCATTTCGTTCACTGTACACACTTTTCATTTGCTTCAGACTTGGCGTAAGACTCAAAGCAATAAGGTATATGTGCCCCATATGCACTCGGAAAACGTGCCCCGTCGCCATATTCGGAACTATAACACTACGTCCATGAGTAACAGTGTAAACTACTTACAAAACAAATGCACAGTTACGTGAAGAAAGAACCCCACTTTTAGTGTGTGCAATGTCAAAATAATAAGTTTAACGCTAGCATGTTTATTTCAATATTCAATAAAAACGTGAAAGTTTAATCACATTTGCAAAATGACGAAAACAGCCCTGCCGACGTTGTGACTGCTGGTACAACACTGAAATTTTCGTAAATGAAGCGTGCTTTGTTGCTACTTCCTACAGTATCGACGGTGGTAACATATAGCGGTTTGTTTCGAAAATAAACGGATTTGGAAAATTTGCCCCTATGGAAAATGTGCCCCGGTCTCCCCTACGAATTACTATGATTTTTTTAAATGTCATAATTTGGTAATTTGGTAGAACGAAAGCAACAATTTAATCTGTACTCTTCGATTCCTGTCTAACCACATCCGTTACAATCACGACATGTTCGTAAAAATCATAAAATTCGCTCACATCAATTGAAGCTGTACTCTTAGGTTCCTGCCTAACCAAGTCCTTTAATATCATAACATTCGCTTGTTCACTCGCAACAATTTAAACTGTACTCTTAGGTTCCTGCCTAATCACAACCTTGAAAATCGTGACATATTCGTAAAAATAATAATATTCGTCGATGTACCCTTGTCCATTCGTTAGTTCATTCGCAACAATTTAAGCTGTACTCTTAGGTTCCTGCCTAACCACAATCTTAAAAATCATGACATATTCGTAAAAATAATAAAATTTTTCGATGTACTCCTGTCCAGTCAGCAAAAGTAATTGGCCTCGTAAAAGGAAGGTTAAAACTCACTATAGTACTGTTTTGTACAGATCATACATTGCCAACCTAACGCTGCTACGGACGCACCGAGACGCTTCTCATGCCGCTGAGCGAGACTTTATCCGAGGCAACGAACTACGACCCAGGTAGGTCACAAGTGTTCGGAGACCTTAGAACACTAATTTTGATATGTATATAAGAAGCACCTAGCGTTGAAATCTACGCTAAACTTTGAGCCTGTGTGAAGCTGAGGCAGTGTTGGGGGCTTGTGGTTGAGGGACTGGCCGAGTACTGGTCACAAGGCGGAAGCGTGACGTCAGACCGCCGTCGCCTCCTTTGCATTTGATTGGCCCACAAATTATTCCGGCCCGCTGCGGGACTGGCATACCGATGCGCTGCCGCCGCCGCGCAGTGTTTCTTTTCTTATAGCCGCTGCACAGCGGCTCACTTAAAATACGAGTCTCCTGTTTCATCCACTGTTCGCTATGAGTGGTGTTAAAAGTGGGACGGGGGGAGGGGGGGAGGGGGAGGGGAAGGAAGAAAGAAAGAAAGAAAGAAAATGCACGCGTTGGATTCGATGGTACCAGGAAGTGGTGGTAGAGGACTCTCACTAGCTGTTTTCTTTGTCTGAATTAATTGCTGCAGATTATCGTGCAGATAGTTAATGATGTCCCGTTCAACTCCTTCCTCTGATGTTATCTTAAGTCCAAGAACCTGAAAAATCAGGCTTTCTCGGATCGTTTAAAATGCTTACCAGTTTTGCCAAATCTATGCTGCCTTCATCATATCTTCATCGCGGTGAATGAAATGCCACGGATTGTGACTGGGTGCCTGAAACCAGCACCAGTACACAAGATGTATTTAATTATGGGGATCGCACCGCCCAACATACTACGTGACATTGCTGCCGAAGCTGAAAAAACGAAGCAAGAAAAGGACATGCGTCGCCCTCTATATGGACACCAGCCTGCTGACCGTCGGCTTCGTTCGAGGAAGAGCTTCCTGTCACTTACCCAAGCACTGGAAGGGTCAGCCACAGCGAACCGTATTGCTAGGTGGGAAATGGATTTGAGAAGCCCCCATTAAGCAGCAAAAGAAGAACTGGCACCTGGTGGAGACCTGCCATACACAATCTGGAGAACCCTGAACCGTATGAGGGTAGAAGTGCCAAAGTGCAAGACAAACATGCAGCGATGGGGCTTCCTAAAAGATAATGAGAACACTCTGTGTCTTTGTGGTGCTGTACAGGATCCTCAACACCTGCTTATCTGTCCATATTTAGAAAAGCCCTGTACAATGGAAGACTTATGGGAGGCTAACGACAAAGCCATATCGGCTGCTAATTTCTGGAAGTTAGAAGTCTAGTTCCGGACACGGAAAGTAAGTATCATATCTGTAAATTTTTATTAAGCAAACTATCATATTTCAAAAGTGGCTAATATTAATCATACGAATACTGTCTTGCTGAACAATTTGCGAGGCTGTACATTAACCTGTTCCAATAACACATCACCTTCCTACTCCAAGAACACCAGTCATGCGACATATTGCACCTACCTCATCAGAGTTTCTTCCACAAACACCAGACGTAACGAGGTTTGTTGCTTGTAGCACCACAGATTATACGGCCCCGGTTTTAGCCAGTGTACCTCGGACGAATGCCGTTTACCACAAACCGTCTACGCCATACGTGTTGACAACAATCCCTCGCGTGGAAGCAGGATCTGCTTTCGTCGCTGTACACCACGGCCCGCCATTCCGTTTTTCAAGTGATTCTCTCAGGGCACCGGTCGAACAATGACGTCGATGCTGCGGCGTGAGGATCAGACTGGTTAGAGGCACGAGTGCCTGTAGACCCACTGCTGGTTAACAGCTTGGCAACAGTTCATACTGACTCTTGTGGGCTCATCAACCCCCTTATCTGTATCATCTACCACTGCTGCCATTCCTATTGTGCCGGCATGGGTACATTTCCGAAAATAAACACTATCGTTACGCTAGTGGTCGGCAGTAGCAACTCTGGCGTAACCTCGCTGGTTGAGTGGTGAAAGAGCGTCTGTGTCAGCACACGGCAGAGAGACAGAGCGAGCGCTGAGAGACGGATGGTGTGGACACCGGAATTGCTCGGCAATGTTTCGATCATGTGGCGACGACAGGCATGCGGCGGATGGTGTTGGGGTTCTAGTGTGTCCACAAGACAAAGCTGAGGATATTGTCTCAAACGTGACCTGCTGTGGCGGGTTATCCGACACGATTGGACACACACAAGGGAGAGATTGTTCCTAATGTGAGTGGGGTACTAGAAGGTGTGGTGTACGATTACACATTGTGACGCCTTCCTAGATTATTTAGTACTGCTGTTATACAGAGTGTTACAAAAAGGTACGGCCAAACTTTCAGGAAACATTCCTAACACACACAAACACACACACACACACACACACACACACACACACACAAAGTTATGTGAACATGTCCGAAAACGCCTAATTTCAATGTTAGAGCTCATTTTAGTATCTCTGTGCAACCACATCATCAACACAGATTTTCTGTGTACGTTTGAGCGGGAATCGTTGGTGATGTCTTGATTGGGCCTCATGTTTTTCCACCTATGCTCACTGGAGCACGTTATCATGATTTCATACGGGATACTCTACCTGTGATGCTAGAGCATGTGCCTTTACAAGTCGACACAACATGTGGTTCATGCACGATGGAGCTCCTGCACATTTCAGTCGACGTGTTCGCACGCTTCTCGACAACAGATTCGGTGACCGATGGATTGGTAGAGGCGGACCAATTCCATGGCCTACACGCTCTCCTGACCTCAACCCTCTTGACATACACAAGGGAGAGATTGTTCCTAACGTGAGTGCGATAGTTGAAGGTGTGCTGTACGATTACGCATTGTGACGTCTTCCTAGATTATTTAGTACTGCTATTATACAGGGTGTTACGAAAAGGTACGGCCAAAGTTTCAGGAAACATTCCTAACACACACAAAAACACACACACACAAGTTATGTGAACATGCCCGAAAACGCCTAATTTCCATGTTAGAGCTCATTTTAGTATCTTTGTGCAACCACGTCATCAACACAGATTTTCTGTGAACGTTTGGGCGGGAATCGTTGGTGATGTCTTGATTGGGTCTCATGTTCTTCCACCTATGCTCACTGGAGCACGTTATCATGATTTCATACGGGATACTCTACCTGTGATGCTAGAGCATATGCCTTTACAAGTCGACACAACATGTGGTTCATGCACGATGGAGCTCCTGCACATTTCAGTCGACGTGTTCGCACGCTTCTCGACAACAGATTCGGTGACCGATGGATTGGTAGAGGCGGACCAATTCCATGGCCTACACGCTCTCCTGACCTCAACCCTCTTGACTTTAATTTATGCGGGCATTTGAAAGCTCTTGTCTACGCAACCCCGGTACCAAATGTAGAGACTCTTCGTGCTCGTATTGTGGACGGCTGTGATACAATACGCCATTCTCCAGGGCTGCATCAGCGCGTCAGGGATTCCATGTGACGGAGGGTGGATGCATGTATCCTCGCTAAAGGAGCACTTTTGAACGTTTCCTGTAACAAAGTGTTTAAAGTCACGCTGGTACGTTCTGTTGCTGTGTGTTTCCATTCCATGATTAAAGTGAGTTGCAGAGAAGTAATAAAATGAGCTCTAACATGGAAATTAAGCGTTTCCGGACACATGTCCACATAACATATTGTCTTTCTTTGTGTGTGAGGAATGTTTCCCGAATGTTTGACTGTGCCTTTTTGTAACGCCCTGTATGTAAGCGGACTAAAATGTTCAAATGTTAGTAGAGCATATGGGACTTAACTACGGGGTCATCAGTCCCTGCCGGCCGCGGTGGCCGAGGGGATTAAGGCGCTTCAGTCACGGTCTGCACGGCCACTACGGTCGGGGGTTCGAATTCCCCTTCGGGCATGGATATTTGTGCCATCCTAGTTCGTAAGTAGTTTGTAAGTTTAGGGACTGATGACCCCGTACTTAAATCCCATAGACAATATAAACATATTTAAAGAAACATCAGTTCCTAAACTTACAAACTACTCAGGAACTAGCTAATACTAAGGACGGTACAAATATCCATGCCTGAGGGGAGATTCGAACCACCGACCGTAGTGGGCGTGCAGACTGTGACTGACGCACCGCAGAACGCTCGGCCACCGCGGCCGACCAATATAACTAGGCTCGGGTAACGAGCTACGCAGTGATCATTACTGATAAGTTAACATTATGATGTGCCTGTGCAGATACTGATTCTGCATTTATTTATTTGGTCGGAGCTGTGATAGGATCAAACTTTTGTTGGGCTATAATTAAGACAACGTCAGATTTGTTGTGCTTTTGCTGTTGGTTTATTGTATATGTGGAAGAAATGATACTCGATAGCAAAAACTGTGAAGTGTGACAGGTGTGAGGGGTTTCGAAAAAAAAAAAATACACAGAGGGAATGAAAACTGACAGAGGACGCTAAATATATATGGTGGGGGGTGTGAATTAAATTGGAATCTTTTTCTAAAATTGGAAGCAGCGGTTCTAAAAGGACAGACAATATTCCTCCTCCTGCTCAGTTTGGGCACAGACAAATATATACAGATGGGAAATCTCCGTAAGGGCTCACGCTCAGGGGTGCGGGGAGGGAAGGTTCCCTAAGATGTCCCATGATGGCGCTGCGGTCAAAAGCAGCCCTTTAAACTGGCCAGAGCAGGCGGCAGGTAGCGGCTGCCTCCACCACCACTTCCCCTCAAACGCCGGCACACGGGACACAGCCGTGGCCGCGTGGCAGGCGGCACGAGCTCTCCCCTCAGCCTCCCCTCCACGCTACCCTCAGAAGCGCCTCTAGTGTCGTCTACCGGTACTAAGCGAACCGTCTGACACCTGCCATCATCTTTTGGAACTACGAGGGGAGCGTAGGACAGTGGTTTAGTGGGGGCTTCTCCTCTGTATGTGTTACTCTGTGGTTTGGGACACTAGGCTAACATATTTACAACCTGCTGCTCGGCAAGAGTACCGAAGCACCTTGCTATCGGGACCCCTACGGCGCGGCCCCCACGGCACGCCGCTGGTCGCAGGTAGAGAGTGCTGTAACGGCCGCCTCCACCGGAACTCCACTCTCCCCTGTCAAGACAAAGTCAGCTCTGATTCTCACCTCAGCAAAAATCTTCCCTGCGCTGCATTCCCGACAACAATAGAAAAATGCATCTACACGAACGATAAACACAGTTAATAAAGATGAGAGATGGGCTGCCATCACTCAGAATCTTATTTGGGCTAAAAATTTGTTTTCTAACCCAAGTTAAGACCCTTAGATAGCTACTGCTATAGGATATTCAGTTATGTACCTAATTTTAGTTATACGACAGGGAGTTGGAAAATGAGTTTTCCCTGTCGACTTCAGGCAGAACTGTGTATGAAATGAAAGAAATAGAATGAGACATTAAAAATAAGACAGATCTTTATTAACATAATTTCCAAGTACATCGAGACATTTGTCAAACCGCTTTACAAGCTTCAACAGAACGACCAGGAAAAAATCAGTACGTTGCATACGGGAGAAGCGTTGGACGGCCATGAGCGAAAGATGAGTCAGCGAGAGAAGGCGCACATGCAGGACAACGATACACCAGTGTGTAGAGGTCGACCGTGAATATGGCAGTGACATTCTATTTCGCATTGTGACGGGGGATGAAACGTAGGTCCACCATTAAACGCCGGAATCGAAGGGCGCATCCATGGAGTGGAAATATCCTTTATCAAATGTCCGATAAAAGTTCAAAAGCACTCCGTCTGCAGGTAAAGTGCTACCCATCGTTTTCTGCGACGCACGAGGGGTTTTGTTGCTGGACTTTTTGGAGGACGCAGCCATCAATGCTGCGCGGTACTGTGCCACTCTGTCGAAATTGAAAAGAGTTGATTCGGAAAAAAAGTGGTACGGCCTTCTCAGATCCGGTATTCTGCTGTTGGATGACAATGCGGGACCACACTCGGAGACGGCAACGCAAAACTATATTGCATCTCTTGTCTGGGAGCGCCTACACCATCCGCCATACAGTCCTGATCTCGCACAAGTGACTACCATCCGTTTCCGGCATTGAAGAAGACTCTCGGCGGAAGGCGCTTTGGAAGCAATGATGACGACAAACAAGCCGTTCAACGCTCAAAGGCTTTCTGAATCTTATAAAGCGCTTTGACAAATGTCTCACTTCACTCGGAAATTATATAGAAAAATAAATATCTCATCTTTAATGTGTCATTCTATTTTTTTCCCTTACATACGCATTCGACAGGGGAAATTAATTTCCAACTCCCCCTCGTGTTATATGGGGGGGGGGGGGGGTTGATAATGTGTATCCGCTAGATTACAATGGAGAACGGTGTTATTCATCATCGATATAACTGAGTATAAATTCAAACTGGGTTACCTGATTATGCTAATTTTGTGCAATATTCTCCTATTGGTCTGCTTCTTTACAATAAATTGTACTAAATTGAACTGTACTAAAGTGAACGAAATCAATAGTTTCACCTTTAGCGTGCGGCCCCGGTGCAGGCAAGCACCGAGTGCTCGAGTTGGAGAGGCCTGGGCTGGACCATGGGGCTTAGCCCACCGCCTCGCATCGTCCAGCCAGTGAGCTACGCGATCGCGACCTACTCTGCGTGACGTGGCACGGCAGCGCGCAGGCCTTCTCTTCAGACGGTGTAGAACTATGCCACTACGCTACCTGTTGATGGACGACGTTGAAATCGTTATCGTTACATCTACTATCCTCAAGGTAGCATCTTCAGTCATCGGACTGAAATGGACGTCGTCCTTCCAAGTGTACTAATGACCCACTCTAGGTTACGGTAGTAGCACTAAAAGTGGGCCTTTGGGATCGCCATTTGTCAGCTCGAAATTTAAATTAAAATAACGGTTTAACCATTCATCTGACCAGAAAACTGATTAAACGAATTTGAAGAGGAGAAAATTCTCCATAACCTTGCTGTCTTACGTTTTTTCATATTTTTTATACTTTCAGAGAAAATGGCAGAAATAATGGGGAATTGACACTGTCTGTCTGTAGCTTGTTCCCATTTTTAGGTCGTGCTGTTCATCCGATCGGCAGCCAATTTTACAGACGTAACTGTTGGCCGCCAGTGATCAGAACCTCCCATTCAAACACTTCCGACAAAAATTAGGTTAGTTGCACTAAATATAGGCCGTTTGTGATCGCCTTTTGACGGGAGGAAATGTAATTACAAACAACGCGTTAACCGTTCATCTGAGACGAAAATTGAATAAACTAACTGGTAGAGGACTAAAGTATCAGCATCTTTGCTCTCTTATGTTACTTCCATAGCTCGCACCGTTTCAGGGATCTTTGCGAAAACAGCTGCGATTTGACACTGCCACTTGATTTCACGTAAAGCAGTAGAGGCAAAGATAAAATAAACT
This sequence comes from Locusta migratoria, assembly GCA_026315105.1. Lineage (NCBI taxonomy): Eukaryota > Metazoa > Arthropoda > Insecta > Orthoptera > Acrididae > Locusta > Locusta migratoria. The sequence continues at coordinate 142,559,325 of CM048749.1, read as the reverse complement.
TGAAAACAGGGCAAACTACCACGACATGACAGGTGTTAATGTATTAACGGAAAAAGGTAATGAAAATATGGAAGACATATTAAAAATAGTAGTTTATGAGGTAAAAGATCAAGAAACTGTATGTTTGTCACAACTCAAATATGATTTTTTTTCTTTGTTGGTGTGTTAAAGCCACCGGAGGTTGCAGGCTGGCAGCAGTTTCAGTGCTGCTCTTCAGCCGAACGTATGTTCAAAGTGGACAAGGCGATAAAAACACAGAAAGGTGATAAAATCTGATGAATTTAAACACTACAATGGAGATTAAAATGAAGAGAACAGACGTAAAGCAAAGAAGTTGAAGTAAAACATATTCAGAATTAAAACTGCCACGGTGGTTAAAATCACACAGAGATAGAAGTTAAAAATCCAGGGTAGTTAAAATCACATTGGCGGAGCACACTACACGATGATGAAGACACTGTTTAAAACACACGGCAACACTAATATTCTGCTTGATTGGCGCCTGCTTAAGTATTAAAATACCACTTGGGCACAAAGCACAAACACTGGCACAACACTAAACGGCGCACTGTTAAAATATGAGGGGACAGAGGCCCCGCAGTGGGAAAAGGGGAGGAAGGGGAAGCGACGTGGGAGAGGGGGGAGGGGGAGGGGGGAGGGGGGGAGGGGAAAGCGCAAGGACTCACCGTAGGAAGGAGCTGGGAGAGGAGAGCCAAGCATTGGAGTGGACAGGGATGGGAGGGGGGAGGGAGGGAGACGTACAAATGTTGGGATGGAGGGCATCATCCGGGAGAGGGAGTTGACAGAAGTTACCCTCGGAGAGGACGTGGAGAGTGTGGAGGTGAAGGGAGAGAGGGATAATAAGGTAATAAATTAAAAAAACACAATTTTGTGTGAGTTCTACAAGTTTATTTTTGTTTACTTAACCGGTTTTCGGCGTATTAGGCCATCTTCAGAGTATTGACTGCTGTGTCAAAGATGTTACAATGTTTAGATACAGTATGGGAAGAGGTGACAAATGTCTCCACTTAGATCGACATACATAGTATAACACTTCTTTGACATTGTGTTATTACAGTTATCAACTTAAAAACTAAACAGTAATAAATGAATAGACAATGTGTGGAGGATAAAGCAAGGAATACATTTGAATATTACCTGAGAACTGGACCTACCTACTATTATAAACAAACTAATAATGCTGATAAATAAATATAGATAAGTGCCTTAATAATAGTTTTGCGCGACAATTATAGATGGTGTTATATATCACAGTTGTAGGGCCAGGTTTGGAGTTGCATCAACAACTTAGAATGAATAGTTACTGCATTAGATTAAACTAAAACAAATCTGTTTAATGAGATTAGTATTCTAAAAATTCAGGTAGCTGAAAATGAATATTATGTTGTAAGCTACACGGAGACCGAATTTTCAAAACTTAAAAATAGATCATAATAAATAAAGGAGTTTGGGACTGTGGGGGTAAAAGAATCCAGTTTTTAGAATTAATATTGAAACTGTGATTGTCTGACTTTGATCTATTACTTATACAAATAAATAAAAGGCTAGGTCTAAATTTAGTTTTTTTTAGGTTTTTTGTAATGGAGGAATGGAACAGCCAGTGTGGGAGTTGATGGAAAACTTAAGTCATTGATTGTACTATGAGGAAATGTATGAAGAGACTGGAACTGCCAGGGTAGGGAGTAATGTTACTCAGGGATGAATTAAGTGAAATGCAATAGGGGTGAACTGTTTAGTTGTGTTTGATCATTTAACACTAAATCAGGGCTATGGGCTACGTGTTTATTGATTTCAAGAGCTTCTAATAGGTTAAGTTTTTGGCCCTTGTTTGGTAAGTGGACTTGAAACAGTGGCTGGTAGCTATGGCTCAGCAAATTTGTGTTTTTTATTTGATTGTGTTCTACCAAGAAACGACGGAAGAATCAGTCAAAAAAGAGATAATAAGGTATCGGCTTGGCATGAAATAACTTTGACCGTTTGTTAAAATATGGTCAGATTGAATATCACGTGTTGAATGCATAGATGTTATCAGAAAAGTAGAGCCGTAGTCGTATCGTCCATCACGTTTTATTACTTTTGTTCGAAATTTTTCCAAAAAGTCATAAACACGACAGTGCGATTTCTTTTTCTGCAGTGTTGAAATAAAAAGACGCCCACAATATGTACAACGCACCCCATTCTCTAACTAATCAGTGATACGATATTTTTTCCCTGACTAATAGGATTGAGCGTGACATGTCGTTGACTGAAAACTACATGTAACATTACTATCAGCGGCAACCATTCGGTTATATTGACACGAAGAACGGAAAATGTAACGTACATTTGTCAGAACTTTCGCTTTATATGGATTCTGTACGAAATATACGTTAAATATTATACGTGAAACTCTGATAAATCTATTTCTACCTACACTGAAGTGAGAATAAAATTTCTTAATGAAATAAATCGCAATTTGCGATCAGTTGTGGCTTCACTCTACTAGGTTTAATTGGAATACCAGAGTGCGGCGAATGAAAATTTGTGCCCGGTCGAGATTCGAACCCGAGATCTCCTGCTTAGTAGGCAGACGCGTTGCCCACTCCGCCAGCGAGGACACAGTAACCAGCTCGACTTCAGAGGACTCTTCCCTGCACGTCTCCCGCCATACCCAAATCTCCATTTGCCATTCGAATCTCGGCCGGGCACAAATTTACATTCGCTGCACGCTGTAACGTCGTCAAAAATATATATTTATATACAAGCCGAGGCTGGGCTCCTGACGACAATTAATTATGTCTCGATACCTCATGGCCTGTTCTCACTGATGCGGAAATACGGTATTGTGGCTGCCAGCATTACAGAACAAATAGGCTGTGGTAATAGGAAAGAGACAGCGTGGCAAATGGAGATTTGGGTGTGGGGGAAGACGTGCAGGGAAGAGTCCTCTGCAGTAGGGCTGGTCACTGTGTCCTCGGTGGCGGAGTGGTCAACGCGTCTGCCTAGTAAGCAGGAAATCCCGGGTTCGAATCGCAGCCGGGCACAAATTTTCATTCGCCGCACTCTGGTATTCCATTTAAACCTAGTACAGTGTAGCCACAACTGAACGCAAGTTGCGATTTATTTCATTAAAAAATGAACGCTGTAACGTCGTCAAAAATATATAATAAACTTCTGTTGGGCCAGAGATACATATAACTATATAGTTTGGCATCTTGGGTTCACTAGAGGAGTAAGGATTGTGACGGACTTTCTATTTATTGCTGCGAGATTGGAAGAGGTGAATATTGTTACTCACTTCACTCTGCTCTTAAATCTTCACGATACAGTAACTCCGTTTGTGAACCACGAAACGTACTATACCGATCCGGAATTTAGGTCCCTAACAAGTAATTTATTTGGCCATCCTTCACGCCCTTGTGCAAAGAAAGAATTGGCCGCTGAGCCCTTTTCGCCCGCAAACCCGTTTTCCGTGGAGAGAGGGGGTTCATCCGCATCGCAACCTTATCTCCCCTCCGGATGGCTCGGTGCGCCGATCGATGTGCTTATGTCATTTCCCGCGACAAAGCCGCAGCGGACGCCATAGCGCGCGCCGAGGCGACGAGGATAGCGAATGCACAGGCGGAGATAGCCGTGTGCACTGCACAGGTGCAAAAGGCCGCTGTCATCTATACACTGACGTCGCACTCTGAAACAAACGGCGCGAAACTCTATCATCATCATCATTAGACACTGATTTTGCCTTTCAGTGATCAGTCTGGATCATAGTCCCCCTAATAATATTCCTACATGATCCCCTAGTCAATACTAACATTGAAACTTCCTGGCAGATTAAAATTATGTGCCGGAACCGGTACTCGAACCTGGGACCTTCGCCTTTCGCGGGCAAGCGCACTACGACTGTGCTATCCCGACACGACTCGCGATGCCGCCCCACAACCTTACTTCCGGCAGTACCTCGCCTCCTACTTTCCAAACTTCAAACTTTCGGTAGTGCGCTTGCCCGCGAAAGGCAAAGGTCCCAGGTTCGAGTCCCGGTTCCGGCACACAATTTTTAGCTGCCAGGAAGTTTCATATCACCGCACACTCCGCTGCAGAGTGAAAGTTTCATTCTGGAAACATCCCTTAGGCTGTGGCTAAGCCATGTCTCCAGCATATCCTTTCTTCCAAGAGTGCTAGTCTTGCATGGTTCGCAGGAGAGCTTCTGTGAAGTTTGGAAAGTAGGAGACGAGGTACTGGCGGAAGTAAGGTTGTGGGACGGCATCGTGAGTCGTGTCGGGATAGCACAGTCAGTAGTACGCTTGCACGCGAAAGGCAAAGGTCCCAGTTTCGAGTCCCGGTTCCGGCACACAATTTTAATCTGCCAGGAAGTTACATATCAGCGCACGCTCCGCTGCAGAGTGAAAGTTTCATTCTGAATACTAACAGTGATGCCTCGTCTGATGATAAGCCCTTTACTTCAAAATCATTCTTCACCGAATTCTTCCTTGGTCTACCTCTGTAATGATTTTTTTCTGGATTTTATCGTTGGTGTTCTCACAAGATCAAAGTTGAAAACCGGAATTGAAATTTAACTAACCCTTCAAAAATGTTCAAATATCTGTAAATCTATCGGAACAAACTGTGTGGTCATCAGTCCGTAGCTTACAAACTACTTAAACCTAGGTAAACTAACCTACGGACAAACACACAGACCCATGCCCCAGGGAGGACTCGAACCTCCACGGCGAGCAACCGCGCGCTCCGCAGCGAGATGCTTTAGATCGCTCGGCTACTCCACCGCGGTAAGCTAACCGTAAGATTAGCAATGAATATTAAGTTTTGAAATGGTTAATACACTGAAAAAACCACAAAAGATTCCGCCGTCATTTCTCAGTAGCAATGTAAGTTAAAAATTACGACAGCACCAAAAAGCACCATTACATAAGAAAATATCGGAATCAGTTACCTGCTATGCATTCATTGGTGGAAGTTGTGCCATCGCAGTTGAACCTGTATGAATTGATTAATATCTTCGTTCTCGTAAACTGATGCTTGGTTTCATGACTATTAATTATTAAAGTTTTAAGACCGTGTGCAATTTTGATCACTATGGTTATCGAAAGTTAAAAAAATTATCGGACTTCGCTTTTAACAGAATGAAGATTTCCTGCAGGCATTGAATTCAATTTTTAATATAAAATGAGAGTAAATAAATTTTGCATCGAGAATGTTCTTTCGTCATCATGAAACAATAGGCAACAATGACCAAGCATCAATTTACTAATATTGCTGAAAATCAAGTAATAAATTAAATGAAAGATGGGGAAAAATAGTCATTATTTAAATAAAATAAAAATTTCAAACGAAATTTAAAATTTATTACGTTAAAGGATGCTAACCAAGGATCACACTTACATAATTCGGGAGGTCGAGTAAAATACGTCCGCTCAGTATAAAGGTAGAAAAACGAAAGACGAGCCGGCCGCGGTGGCCGAGGAGACTGAGGCGCTCCAGTCACGGTCTGCACGTCCACTACGGTCGGGGGTTCGAATCCCCCCTCGGGCATGGATATTTGTGCCGTCCTAGTTCGTAAGTAGTTCATAAGTAGTTTGTAAGTTTAGGGACTGATGACCCCGTAGTTAAGTTCCATAGACTATACAAACATTTGAACATTTTTGAACGAAAGACGACAATCGATTCCGTTTGCTCTCCAGATCGTTTGAAATAGTTGAATGTATTACTTGAAACAAGGATAATCAGAGATTTATTAGCAGAGAGAACGGGTGCTAGCGACAAGCGTCGCAGATATAATTTTCAATTAAAAAAATTAATGTATCGCTACACCTCGACTCCTCTTACCTTCCGCTGCGGAGCCCATGAGTCTCTTGGGTAACCTTGCTTCTCCCACGCGTGTGACATGACCTGTTCTGTCTAACTGCTTCATCTACTTTTTCTTTGATTTCCTCATTACGGACACCCTACTGCCACTGTTCCCATCTATTAGTACCTGCAATCATTCTTGCTACTTTCATATATGTTGCGATGTGACAGTGTGATTCTACTTATTTCAGAATCCCATCACTTAATTAATCATCTTCTTCATGTGTTGTTTATTGTAGTATATATTGGTAGAGGCCCTGATACTCAGTGCCTCTAATAACAGATATTTCCAAAAATTGAGGTCAATCAGACTTCTTCTCTATGTAAGTTATGCTCAGTCCAACTTTATCTCATTATTTAAATGAGAAGACAGTTCATTTATATTTGAAGAATAACAAGGGTTTATTCTACCCTTTGTACATCACCAGTAAACTCAAACATCTGGTTTACAAATGTTCAAATGTTTGTAAAGTCTATGGGACTTAACTACGGGGCTATTAGTCCCTAAACTTACAAACTACTTATGAACTAACTAAGACTAAGGACGGCACAAATATCCAATGCCCGAGGGGGGATTCGAACCCCCGACCGTAGTGGCCGTGCAGACCGTGACTGGAGCGCCTCAGTCTCCTCGGCCACTGCGGCCGGCTCTGGTTTACACTCTTACATCCAGATATCATTATACAAATTGCTGAGACCAAGCTTAGAACATGTTAACACTTCAGGTCCACTCTCAACCTCAATAAATACCCGAAACTTATCCATTTGGTCATCTTGTCTAGCTAGGGAAAGCATATAGTGCTTGAGACGCTACACTGTAATCTCCACCATATGAATAAGGTAACCTGTAACCACACAGTTTTCACTCCCATACAACAAAGTTGGTCGAAAGATAGAGCGGTGCACCGCTAACTTAGTCATGCTACTGACTTACTTCCTGCAGAAGAGAGTAGATCTTAGCTGAGCATTCACTGCATTAGCTTTGCTACACCTTCATTCAAGTTCTTGCATTATGTTGCCATCCTGTGAGAAAATGCATCCTAAGTACTTGAAACTCTCTATCTTTTCTAACTTTGTTCCTTCTATTTCGCACTCTGTTTAAATCTCTTTCCCAAAGATATTACTTTCGTTTTGGAGATGCTGATCTTCATATCATAACTCTTACATCTCTGATCGAGCTCTGAAATATTAGGTTGCAATCTTTCAATCGAATTAGCCATTACAGCTAAGTCATCTACATATGAAACACTGGTTCCTGTAGTCATGTCCTAGTTCATGAAACACGGGCAACGTATGAGTGGCCAAGTAAGTGGTCCTGACAATTGGGATACCAGTTACTTTGTGCTTAGACGGCAAAGACAACTAAATCCACCGGTTAGTCCCTCAACCTTGAGGGGTAAAACCTATAGGGGCCATGGGCAATTAGCTCCTTCCCAGGTACTTCAGTATGAATCTGGCAACGGTCAGAGCAAACGCCTAGGAACTTTGGAGGCGACGGAGTCCCACCTCTAATTGACAGGCCAGGAACTCCTCGGATACAACTTGGCGAAACTCTGTAAGAAGAAAATTGCAACTATTTGACAACTGAAGCGATACTAGCACTCCAAGCGGCCAGTAGGTACTAACGAACCAATGGAACGATAGAAAAGGAAAACTTACTGTTTGTTATACAAAACAATATAATAGGACCAATTACCGAAATACATTTAAACTAACAAAAACTGTATATATATATATATAATCGTAATAATAATATTGGACGCACTGTAAAGTAATGGGTAATTAAAAGTTAAATAAATTATTATAAGTTATAACAGTAAGCGGTACCTACCTGTGGTGAATGTTAAGGTAATTCAGTTGATTCGTGCGGTACACAACGCTTGCTTGAACAAAGTGAACAATTCCAACAGGTGTTCTGCACCTACCTGTGAAACAGATGTGTCGTGATGAACTACGCTTGCGTAAAGAATCTAAACGACTCCAAGAGCTGTTGTGCTAAATTAAATTATTTGTGTATTTTTCGTCGTTACATCGACGTATATAACCGAAATCGTGTGATGGTTGCATCAAAGAAAGCCTTTGGCTTGCACAAAGAATCTAAACAACTGCAAGAGCTGTCCTTGATGTTAGTTAAACAGATTCTACATCTACATTCATACTGCGCAAGCCACCCGATGGTGTGTGTCGGAGGGTACCTTGAGTACCACTAACTCATTTAACCCTTTAATGCACGACTTCTTATTTGAAGCTATGAAAAAGATCACGATTAATGTATAGTGCGTATACATAGGGGGTCCAAAAAATGTATCCACTGTTTAAAAGTCCATAAGTTTCAAACTAATGGAGTTGTCTCATTTTTGGTGAAAGTGCAGCTTAAAGTCCAACTTAAAGATATCACTGCAGGTGTTCGAAATGGTCACCATTAACATCCATACACAAACGATGCCGCCGAAGTGCAACACGAACTACTGACTGTAACGGGCACATGAATGTACGATTGATTCTTGAAGTTCATCCAATGTGAGTGGCTTTCATTGATAAACGACGTCCTTTAGTGTTCCCTACAGGTAAAAGTCCAGAGGAGTAAAGTCTGGGGACTGTGGTAGATACTCCACAGTACCTCTACGGCCTATCCATCTTACTGGTAGATTTTCATCGAGAAAAGCCCTAACACGATTTTAGTAGTGGGCTGGGGCACCATCATGTTGAAAGTAAAATCTTCCGTCTCCATACAAGTCTCAAGGCGGCCCTTTAGATGCGATTGTGGCGATTTACTGTGCCATTGAGTTTGAACTGAGCCTCCTCAGACCACACAATCATCTCTGCAAACTCTTCATCATTGCGCACCATGTTAGTAAATCACTCGCAGCACTCCATTCTACGAACTGGTTCGTCCTCGTTCATAGTGTGTAGCAATCGAGCGATGCAGCACTTCCAATTTGCTGTCTTCAAAATTCGCCGAACACTTGAGCGACTCACTCCAGTTTCACGGACAGACTGTCTCACAGACTTCTGTGGTGAGCGGGTGAATTGCTGAAACACACGACGGGAATTAGCTAGACTTCTTATGTTACAGGTCGTCCAGATCGTTGTTTGTGTACATCTTTAACACAGCCTTCAAATTTGTCTCGAATGCGACGAATTGTTAAACGTGTCGGTGGCTCTGTTTGATACTCATTTCGCCATTGTCGTTGAACCTCATTAATGTTTTATAATTTGGTAATTAAAATACCACTTCAAAACTGACTTCCTATCATCGACTCTAAGCCATGCGCCAGTCATGTTTACTCGAGTAACTGGGTGCAACTAAGAACAAAACCACAGTCTAACATATACAGTCGCGACACTCACTGCTGTGAAAGTTGTTACCAACTGACAGTTGCAACGACACTAGCGCTCCTAGCGGTGGGCAAGCTGCCGAAGGAGCAATTTTTGTTTATCATTATTTGTGTGCGTAATTAAAATGTTTGTTAAGCTTATGGGACTTAAATACGGGGTCATCAGTCCCTAAACTTACAAACTGCTTATGAACTACCTACAACTAAGGACGGCACAAATATCCATGCCCGAGGGGGGATTCGAACCCCCGACCGTAGTGGCCGTGCAGACCGTGACTGGAGCGCCTGTCCCCTCGGCCACCGCGGCCGGCGTAATTAACAAAATATATAGTATAATTTTTGAGTTACAAACATTAATAAAATATCAACAAACATACATAATACGGAAACTAATGTAAAAACAGCCGAATTTAACTGATTCAGTGGTATAACGAAGAACTTCGTCATGAACCAATACTTTAGAATACGTGTATATTTGCAGCTTTTTCCGCTGAAAGTAAGTAGAATATAAACATAAGACAAACATAAATTTCTATTATGGTCTGTTCTTCCTATGACAAAGTGCTTTTTGATATGTTTCATTTCGGTATGACGTCTAATGATTCGCACATTTGTAGGCTTCACTCGTCTTTCTTATACGCTCATGTTGTTTTGAGTGTGATTAGCTTAAGAAGACAATGTCTTGAAGATTCTTGCCGTTTGTGATTAAATTGTAGCAACAATTGTAGAATTGGGTTCTTCTTTGTAGACAACAGTTTGATTGATTTTTCCGTTTTCTTGTCACGTCTGTGACTTTATCTTTCAGCTACAGTTGTGGCGGCTGATTTATTATGTTAAATACTGTCGTTATTACATTCTGTATTCGTTTCCTACGTTCCACCCTCATCGATTTTACTGAAATTGTAGTGAAGAAGTGTTAACGTTCTTGAGTAGAAAAGCGACATCTTTCTGCCAAAGGGCAGCTCTTCTGGTGTTTCCTAGTCATTTTTCTAATTTTAATACTAAATGAGATTATTCAGTTAAAGCTTGTATGTTACAAGATAATTGTAAATAAACTGTGCTGTAATGTACCATTTCGTACCGTCTCAGGGATCTTAGGAAACCTAAGAAAGACGAAGGTGGAGCTGTTTTTAAGTTATTGCCTATTTTTATGACACTACATACGTTTCCTGATGTAAAAAGTATGTTAAAATCAGTATAAACGGTACTATTCGCACTCATGCAATATTGTATTCAGAATCGTAGCTTGCCGGCCGCTTGGAGCGCTGCTGTCGCAGTATATAACAACAATCTGAGGGAGTGCCGTGACTGTATATGTTAGACTGTGAGAAAACACTGACTATCCGGCGACTGTCATCTGACAAAACAAAGCTACGCAAATCAACGCTTGTGTTTCCGTAACTACAAACTATTACACTACCAAAGATGAGACTACTCCGTCAATTAGTTTTCAAGTTATGGATCTTTAAACAGTGGATACATTTTTGGGCCCCTTCTATACTGAAAAAAAAAATCCTTAAAATTATTATGCACTACTAGCAACAAAAAGATCATGTCTGGTCAGCTATATAGTGTTTCCATGAAGTACCCGTTGTAGTAAATGTCAGTATTATGCCTCTCATCTTTTCAGAAAGTAACTCATAATTCAACAGTAGTATGTGATTGACTACTTTTTCATGGCACAGGAGGAATACTAATGTAAACAAATGCACATGTTAGGAGTAACTCAATGCAGCCAACTGTCGAAATGATTCTGTAGCACTCTGCAATTTATTATTTCTAGGACGAGCTACTAGTTTATGTAACACTAAGTTTGCAAGCAGATACAAATAAATTTGTGGTAAAATTTTGAACAGTTTGAGAGATAATGGGAAGAATAAGGTATGTAGCTGATCAGTTACACTATGCATTAAAGGGTTAATTCGGGATAACTGTAGCAGTAGTAACCATTGTTACGCCCGCGCCGGATATCTGTTGTCTTATATAGGCGGTTCCCACCGCAGCGACGTCCTTTGAGTGTGTTAATATCTCTGTGTTTGCATAGCATGCCTGAACCATTTTCTTTGTCTCTTCAATGTATTATCTGTTCTGTGACTGTCAGTGTATAATAAAAAATCTTCCAATGCAGTGTATTACATAGGCTCTCAATGGAAGAGTGGTAATCGTATTGTCCAAAAACGTTTTAAGACGAGCAATGAAGGAAACTCAAATTCAAAAGGAAATGACTGTAACTATACCCGCGCGTAGCACGAATTTTTTCTCTTATTTTTTCTACCTGAAAATTATTTACAGCTACTAGGGAACTATATAAATATGGCGCTATATAGGCGTATAATTTTTGTGAAACCGAAGTACGAAACTAAGTAGGCTCTAATGAAAAAGCTGAGTTTCTGCAGTCGAAAACGTTCAGATATTATTTTTATACAACAGTAATGTCATGAAGTAGTGGTTAAGCTTCTGCAATTGCCACTAAAAGACAAAGTTCTGTGTACACGCCGTTCACATTTAGGTAATTTTTGCTACCCTTTCATGCAGTTAGTTACTTACATTTTATGTGAATTAAAAGGACATTCATTCAAACGAATTATACTTCAGGTTGTAGCAAACAATAAATATTTTCGCGTAAATTATCAGAGACGCTAGTCGCCATATAATGACACGGTTTCCCTTCCCCGCTATTATCAAAAGGAAATTTTGTATTTTTTTTTTTTTTATAACTTCGGTATGTAAAACGATTATCTATGGATAATCGAACTTCAATTTCAGTTTCTTTAAAAACAGAAGATAGTATCTACTCTTGGCTTGTACTCCGTAGCGATAGCATCTTGCAGACGAGAACTGTACATCATTTTTTGTGGCCCCTGTTATTTGGATTTTGTACAAGGTGAATACATGTGCTGTGCGCTGATCTTTTTTAGCAATAAACCTCAACTCTCACTTGAATTGGCAATTATGAACTTTTAGTAAAAATTTTGCCTTTTCCTCCCTTCGGCCATAATGTTTTTTTCAGCCTTGTTGCATCACCGCAACAATGGATGGAACTGTTTTAGTTAATACTGAATGGTGATATTTCGTGTAGCTTGCCAATCTTTTTTCAAAATTTATTCCATATTATTATCATTTACCGGCAGTAGAATCTGCAGTCTATTTTCTTGTAACTTTTTGGAAGTCCGATGTGTTTGTAATGTTTCTATCCGAATTTTATTATGTCACTTATCTTACTTAACGGCCTGCTACATGAGTCGTAGTTTGATATTGACGAACTGCAATCCACTGTTCGGCGAGTGGTTATTATATTATCGAAATTTCATTTACAGCCACATTTCAACCACCGATGGATCTCTTGTTGGAGGTAACCGCTTGTCGATTCTTTTAGTAATGTTCTACCTGCACAACACTCCACCATTAATTAGCTTGCCATTTAATTTAAACGCATGTAATAATTTTTCAAAATTTTTGATGTAATTTCCTGACTTCAAACCTCTTCCTTCTGTAAATTTGTTAATCTCAAACATTAATAGCTAGGCTGGAATATTATAGCCAGCGTATGCGTTCTCGCTTCAAAGTAAACCTTTACCTACTTTTTCCTTTGCCAGTCAATTTTTTTGTTTTCTCCATCTGCCTTCTAGAGAGAACGGATCTGCTCTTCGTCTTTTTCCTGTATACTGTGATTCTGACCGGACGCCGCTTCTTCGAAAGGAATTTATTTTTATTTCAATAAACCCTTCTCTTAAGACGGATTCATGCTTTTGACTTCTCTTTTCAAAATGACACATCTTTTTCTAATTAATTGACATTCCTCATTGTTTACAGCAAACCGCGTTCGAACGTAAAAAGACGCTTGGCCACCACATGGCTCGCTGTACGATTGCACTCAAATTTAACTGTTTCGTCTCCTTTCATCATTCCTTTCATACTGGTCTTCTTTTTCCATAGCCTGCATTCAATTTATAGTTGCCGGTCGCGGTGGCCGAGGGGACTAAGGCGCTCCAGTCACGGTCTGCACGGCCACTACGGTCGGGGGTTCGAATCCCCCCTCGGGCATGGATATTTGTGCCGTCCTAGTTCGTAAGTAGTTCATAAGTAGTTTGTAAGTTTAGGGACTGATGACCCCGTAGTTAAGTCCCATAGACTATTCAAACATCTGAACATTCAATATATAGTTCCTCCGAAGCCCGATAATTTTTCGATTTATTCACGTTTCGTCATGTGCTTTAAACACTGTCAAGAAACTTGACTCCGCGAAGCGTAACACTAACTAAGCATCTCATTACGGCTGAAAGTTATCTGGTTCATTTTATTACCCGCACCAAGTTATCCGTTAAACTCCTTACAACCTCATCCGGCTAAAGTTACAGGACAGGGTAACTTTTCGCTAATATCCTCTTTGGTGATACTTTCGTGAGTTGTCTTGACCTCAAGAATAACTCCCTCGATCTCTTTATGCTCCTCAGTCCCTGCATTCCCTGTAGGGGACATAAAACAAAATAAATATGGTGACAATATCCAAATGTTGGTCACAGTGCTAGGCATCTGAAAACACAAACGGAAGATGGCAGCACGGTTGGAACTAAAAAAGCAAGGAAATTAAAATAAGGGAAGGTGGCGCTACTATGAAAAGCTTATCTATCGATGGAAGCCATCCGCCATCTTGTGGAGTCAACGAAATGTGATTCAGTTTTACTGTGTGGTTATTGCCCTATTAACTTTCAATCATTTAAACAACTGTCATTTCTGCTACATGTTTGATATAGTACACTTCTGTGAACAAATAGACCTTCCAGATAGGTGAAATGTGATTTATTAACACAAAATTATTGGCTCCACAATATGGTGACAACTTGTGAAATAGTCACACTAGCTTGTCTCTTGTTCACTCTGCAACATTGCTAAAATGGCTGACAGAATCGAAAGTCGCATGTTGGCTAGATGAGTACTCATATTTCCATGGAACTCTTTAGTTAATGTAAAATCAACCTATACTATTATTAACACAAGTATATAAAAGCATATTGACATAAATTGCATAGTTAAATATTACACCCCATACAGACTAAATGTTGAAATGTTTGTTAAGCTTAAGGGACTTAACTACGGGGTCATCAGTCCCTAAACTTACAAACTGCTTATGAACTACCTACAACTAAGGACGGCACAAATATCCATGCCCGAGGGGGGATTCGAACCCCCGACCGTAGTGGCCGTGCATACCGTGACTGAAGCGCCTCAGTCTCCTCGGCCACCGCGGCCGGCCCATACTGACTGTTGTGGCACCTAGCGTCCTGATGTCCCCTACAAGGGACTTTTGTAAAATATAAGCAGGCAGGCTTTTTAAAAATATTTTTGAGGCCTTTTTGGAATATTATTAGTCATAAAATAAAACAAATCAAATAAAATGTAAAAATTTGGAAAAACGTCCAGAACTGAGGATGTTATGACGGATTCATTCACATTTTGCTTTGACTTCTCCGCTTTTATATTTAATTCCTACTGCTTATTACAAATTTCATTAACCTAAAGTTTATTCTCTTTCTTCCGTAGATTTCAATTTGAACCTGTACAGACAATATCACGAAGTATCGTTACAAGGTTACCGTTTCAAACTTCATTTTCTCAATTATCTCCGTAAGAAATAGAAATTGAGAAACATTTTATAGGAACTTTTTCCTTAATTTTGAGGCCCAAATACGCTTTCAAAGTTGGGTCATTTAATTTTGGGACACCCTGTATACAGAAGAAGAAGATGACGACGACTCTTTTTTGAATGATATTTTCACCCTGCAGAGGAGTGTGCTCTCAAATGCAACTTTCCTGCCGGATTAAAACTGTGTGAAAGTAGTAGGCGAGGTACTGGCGGGAGAAGAGATGAGAACGTGAAGCGTGCCGGGATTGCTCAGCCCGTAGAGCGCTTTCCCGCGAAACGCAGAGGTCCCAGGTTCGTATCCTGGTTCCGGACACAATTCTAATCCGCCAGGTAACTTTAATGATTCTTCTTCTCCAGACTGCCGCAGATATTGCAGCCTGTAATTTTACTCCACCAAATGGTGATTTCTTTAAGACGTTTGTGGCGTCCTAGCAAATAAAATAAAATAAAATAAATACTAATTATGCAATACCGTACTTGAACTGAAATTTGCTGACATTAAGTTACGACATTACTTTTATTGCAAATAGATTGCATTAGCCAAGGAACTGATTTTAATAAAAATTTTAAGGTTGTACTTTATCGTAACTTTTACTTAAAAAGGCTGATTATACTTTATGAAAAATAATTAAATAAAGGTTTCATTTATCACTGGGTATTTTCACTCTGTAATTATTTGAGGATTTTGAATTGCCTATCAGTTATAAAATTGATAATAACTCAAGATCTGTCCTAAGCCACGATATAGAAAACGTTTTATTATTCCCCCTCTGTTTGGTCAGTTGTCCTAATGACCGAAATTTCATTAAGCTCTGAATTACATCTCCGACCAGGATCGTAGTGCAAGCTGAAAATTAATTCTTAAAAGTCCTATTTTGTTTCAAATCTCGTCCCTGAATCATTTAATAACTATTTATTTGAATTAACTACGGCGACTGCAGTTCGGCAGCCGATGATGAAGATGCTGCAAATGCAGCTAAAGTCCTGAAAATGCTTAAAATGTCTGTTTGGGTGATTTTACCATGAAGAATACGGTATAATGTTTAACATTTGTATTTAAGCTCGCATCTGGCATTTTACAATCGTTTAACAGACCTTGAATAGTATTCGTGAGAAAAACAATCTAACAGCGACTCTCGCAAAATTATGATGGTATCGCCCTTTCAAGACACGAAATGACAAGAACAAGACAAGACAAGAATGATTACAGATTATACAATGTCATATATAGTTCTTGAAGAAAGAACTGGGATAAGATGTATGATGATTAAATGTTTTATCCATTGCAGCAACTGTGTTTTATAGGTTAGAAAAGTAAACAGCAACCAGTTGCAAGGTTGTAGATTTATTTACAGCCGGTTTCGATGAATTATTGCCCTTCTTCAGGTATCTTTACAGGAAACCGGTTGTAAATAACTCTGCAACCTTGCAAGTAGTGGATGTTCACTTTTGCAACCTATTTAGGACGATATTAAAATTTATTTGTTGTAAAAAACAGTTTATTCAAGTCTTGGTTACATCATTGGCATCACTGAGTTTATGTTTTTGACACTACCTAACGTTACAGAATTTGGAGGCGATCTGAAAACGTAATATTCTTCAAAAGTTAATCGCCAATGTAGCGAAATACGTATTTATTTAATGACGATCGCATTCGAAGGACTGTGCCACCACCATCTGGTCATATTACATTTTATAAGCTGGTATTAGTGCAACATAGCACTTAGTCTACCTATAAAAATAGATAAATAAAACATCACAGCTTGCAAGATAGTCAAACTGTAAGCTCTTGGAAGATGTGATGTTTTATTTGCGTATTTTTATATGCAGTCTAGCTTAATTCCCGTTGCTTCACACGCGTAGACTGGATGGTCTGCATTGGTTGTTTCTACTTCTAAATATATTCGTAGATTTAGATTTTATAATCCAAATTTTCGCATTTCTAGCATCAAAACAGTCTTAGTGGCACCCTTAAAATATTTTTGCTTGTTTCACCCGCTTAATGATTGAAATGGTTGAATTTTCAAAAATATCGAAACACGTGTTTTTAAAATTCCAAACAAACTATTTTAATTCGAAGTTTTGTATTTCTCACTTCAAAATTGCCTAAATAGCAACGTATTTTTAAAAAATCGTTCATCCCTTATTTCACCCCCTTAGGGATGGGAATATCGAAAAATCGCTGATGGCTACAGTGTAAGATAAAGAACGACTACAAATTTCAAGCTTCTATCGTCTGTAGATTCACTTTGCAGCGCCGTTTTCAGTCTTTCAGAAACGGCTCGAGAACGCGAAATTTCTTTCTTACGCTTTTGCATCTTTGTTGGTAGTTTTACTTTTCAAACTGCAATATGCACTTATTTTTCGTTATTCGTACGCTTGTTGCAGAAAAACAACTGAAGAATGTACATTACGCTTCGTTGTATATAACCTCTTTGCTATAATGGTGTCAAAAGTAATCGCTGGCCTTCAGTCCGAATTTTATATAAGCTGACAACTTTAAACCACTATATCTCCGACCCTCTTAGAGCTATCGGTACGCAAATGCTATGGTGTACAACGGGAGACTTTGTACTACAACAACACTGAGAGATCGTTCGTCTCCATTGTGTAGTTTTTGCTGAAGACCAAACTATTGACACCCACACTTAGAATTTTATATAAGTCGGTAACTTTGAACTCCCATAACTTCCACCCCCTTATCGTTATCAACCCTCTACAACTATGGTGCACAATAGGAAAGTGATGCCTACTACCACATACAAACACTATTCGTTTGCGATGTGTTGTTTTGCCTACAGAGTGAAATATAGGCACAACCAACCAACATGCAGGCGGAACCGCTGGTTTAAGCTAGTACTTCATAAACGTTTTTACAGACTTCCAGGTCATGTCAGCAGCTAACAGTCTGGATACAGACTTCCTTCAATGTTAACTCACAGAGGTAAAAATAGCAACACAGGTTTCGACATGACAAGTCTGACATTTCCCTTGTAAGTGCTATATTGCACTTATTATTTAATTTCCATTTTTTAAATAAGATGACCAGCTTATACGATGTAATAGGACCAGATAATGGTGACACAGTCCTCCGAAAACGATCACCATTAAATAAATAAGTGTTTCGCGATCTCGTCCGATGTTTGTAATTAGCATTCAGTACAGCGACACTGAATGTTGATGTTCTGGTATCCCGGCACGACGAGTTTGAGAGCCCGCCAGACCACATGGACTATGACAGCAGCCGCTAGGCGGCGCGCACAACTCACGCACAACTGCACGCAGTGGCGCACCTACCGCGCCGGTCATCGGCGCATTTTTTTTATCTTTATTGAATTTTAATGCCGTAATACAGGCAGGCTGACAGCAACCGATGATGCTGCTCTACAGCCGAACGAAATAAAACAACAGACAAACAGAAAATAAAATTAAAGGTGATAAATGGCGCTTTTATAATTACAAGATGAAAATATGGGAGAATGTTAAAAGAAACATGACAGTGGACAGAACATGGTTGTTAAAACAAGACATTGCCACGGTGGCAATGACGAGACGACGAGACATAACGTGACGGCGACATTGAGGTAAAAAAAAAAAAAATACTGGTTTCCCCACAGGCATGTAAGCAAAGTTATAAAAAAAAAAAAAAAAAAAAAAAAAAAAAAAAAAAAAAAAAAAAAAAAAAAAACAACAACAACTGGGCGACGAAACACGACATATGAAGCATTGAACACTTAAAAAAAACACTAGCACTGTACTGGCCCTGCAGGGGGAGAGGTGGAGAAAGCGCAGGGGAAGGGGAAAGGAGGTGGGGGAGGGGAGAATGGGGGAAACCGGAAGGAACTCCCGGGGAGGTGGAGAAAGGAGGGGGTGAGCCAAGCGGGGGGTAGGGGAAGGGAGGAGGGGGCAGCAATCTATAGAGAGAGGTCAAAGTTGGAAGGAGGGATGGATGTCGGGACGGTTGTGGAGAACGTCGTCTGGGAGAGGTAGGTGGCGGAAGCCACCCTCGGAGAGGACGTAGAGGGTGTGGAGGAGAAGGGAGGGAGGAATGTGGCGGTAAAGGCGTGGCAGGGGCCCGAGATCCAGGAGGAGAGGAGATACTAGTGGGTTACAGGACTCTAACTTTCGGTGTATGTACTTGAGGCGGATGTGTTGAAGGAATTGGACCAGGTGCGGGAATGGGATGAGGTCGTAAAGGATCCGCGAGGGGGAGGGGAGGCGGATGCGGTAGGCGAGGCGAAGGGCGTGGCGTTCGAGGATTTTGAGGGATTCGTAATAGGAGGGGGAGCGGATATCCAGTCGGGATGGAAGCGTCATCTGCGCAGAGAGCCACACTAATGAGGGCCCAGAGCCGCAGCTCGATCCTCAACGCAATGAAAATAGTACCGAGCTTGCACGATACCCAATAACTAACATAACCAAACCCTTGCATGATCTGTCTCAGATAGCAAGAATCCGCTACTGCTCTTACTACCCGCTCCTGACTATGGCAGAGGTTTTTTTCCCTTGGCACTTTTTTCCCTCTGCCCTTAAAACCGCTCTTGTTTCTAAAGCTTTCGACTACATCTATCATCCTGATGGACCGTATTAATGGGTAATCTTACCACCACGTACGGCACACATCACAGTAGCCGCTCCTGTGACTCCCACATTAGACATATTAACACATGCAGAGGTGACAGTAGAACTATTGAGTTGGTGACCATGTTAGTGCGAGTGTGAAGGGGCTCCAATCTGTCTTTAAAAAAAAAAAAAAAAAAAAAAAAAAAAAAGCTCGCTCCTCAGTCTTGTGTTGACTGCGCTCGGTAACGTTTCTGCATTCTGTTGTTCTCTGGCATCGTACTTGGCTCCGTCACGGTTCCGATTGGCTTACGCTTTGTTTTCGTTTAGTTGTTGTCATTGTTTGTCGCATCTGTGGTCTCGTGTAGTGTTTATTTTTGTATCCCATCCTCGTCGCCACTTTGGTGTCTCGTTTCCGCCGGTTGTCGTAGGTGTCGGTGGCCGAGTAGAAAGAGACCGACACAGGAATAAAGGATGCACGCGCGTGCAGGTACGGAGGTGACCAGCCAGTGGGACAGCGGAAACTAGAAACACTAAATTAGAGCGATATATATATATATATATATATATATATATATATATATATATATATATATTTCATAGAGTCTTGATAATACGTAACTTTTACATAGTTCTTGACTGCAGAATGCTGATACATAGTTTACATAGAAGCCTGCCTACTGATGATTCCTAGGGCCTATCCGATAGCCAAGTCTTAACTGGTGGCGCCGGCCGCGATGGCCGAGGGGACTGAGGCGCTTGAGTCACGGTCTGCACGGCTACTGCGGTCGGGGGTTCGAATCTCCCCTCGGGCATGGATGTTTGTGCCGTCCTTAGTATAAGGTAGTTGATAAGTAGTTTGTAAGTATACGGACTGATGACCCCGTCGTTAAGTCCCATAAGATTAATAAACATTTGAACATTTGCCGGCCGCGGTGGCCGAGGGGACTTAGGCTCTTCAGTCACGGTCTGCACGGCTACTGCGGTCGGGGGTTCGAATCCCCCCTCGGGCATGGATATTTGTGCCGTCCTTAGTCTTAGCTAGTTCATAAGTAGTTTGTAAGCTTAGGGACTGATGACCCCATAGTTATGTCCCATAAGTTCTACAAACATTTGAACATTTCTAGCTGATTCCCAAGTGGCCGATGCAGCAGTCGTGGCCACGAGCGGAGTTACCCCAGAGGGCGCTAGTGGCTGACGTCGTAAGAACGCCGCGCCGTGCGTGCATGCCGGCGCGCGGCGTAAGTACTTGGCGCGCACTTCAAACTTGTGCGACACCACATTTATGGTTAGCGGCGACGCTTGGTCGGTCGGTCGTCGCTAGTCGCTCCCGACCAGTCCGACCTCTGGTCACAATATATGTCACTCTCCAGGGATACTTCACAGGATCATTTCTGTAGTATGTCTTCAACTCTCTCTAGTTCAATACTGGAGTAGACACAAGACGCCAGCAGTAGCCGCGCAGGAGAGGCAGCGACCGGCGCGGCGCCCCTCGCGTGCCTGTGTCTCGTGGCGTGGCCTCGGCCAGCTTCTAGGCCGCGAGGCGAGGCGTCCGTGCCGTGGCCTAGTGCCGCGGTCCGATGTGGGTCGCGCCTCGGGGCTGGCCTTGGAGCGGTTGCAAATCCACCGCACGCCAACAGCTCACCGCAGCTCACCACTGTCGGTTTCTGCTACCCGCTGCCGAGCAGGGTACGCGCACTGCACACGAGACCGCCCCCTCAGCTGGCAACACTAGCGCGCACCTGTCCTAGGGATCTCGACTCAGGAGGTCTCGATTAAAACCGCGGTTGTCAAAGCAGTGTTCACTACACTACTAGGTCACCACTGTGGTGGATCTCTGGTCGGATCTATTTTTCAACCTTTTTGAATATGAAACCCCTTCTAAGTAAAAATATTCTGCCGACCACCACCCAAATAAATAAATAAAATATGGTGACCCTCCTTCTTACGAACCTTAACACAGCTATGTTATCTTGAATGCAATTGACCTTTATTCACATGAAGTGATAAGTGCCATCGACAAGAGATCGCCGGACGCGGTAGCCGAGGGGAGTGAGGCGCTCCAGTCTCGATCAGCACGGCCACTACGGTCTGGGGTTCGAATCCCCCCTCGGGCATGGATATTTGTGCCGTCCTTAGTCTTAGCTAGTTCATAAGTAGTTTGTAAGCTTAGGGACTGATGACCCTGTAGTTAAGTCCCGTAAGTTCTACAAACATTTGAACATTTGACAAGAGATAATAATAAATGTTTGTTAAGCTTATGGGACTTAACTACGGGGTCATCAGTCCCTAAACTTACAAACTACTTATGAACTACTTACGAACTAGGACGGCACAAATATCCATGCCCGAGGGGGGGATTCGAACCCCCGACCGTAGTGGCCGTGCTGACCGAGATTGGAGCGCCTCAGTCACCTCGGCCACCGCGGCCGGCTTGACAAGAGATCTCAAATCGATTCCATATTTCTAGATTTCCGGAAGGCTTTTGACACTGTTCCCCACAAGTGGCTTCTAATGAAATTCCGTGCTTAAGGAATATCTCCATAATTGTACGATTGGATACACGATTTCTTATCACAAAGGACACAGTTCGTTGTAACTGACGGTAAGTCGTCGAATAAAACAGAAGTGATATCTGACGTTCCCCGGGGAAGCGTTATAGGTCCCCTACTCTTCCTTGTTTTTATAAACGATTTAGGAGACAATCTGAATAGCTCGCTTAGACTGTTCGGGGATGATGCTATCGTTTATCGGTTAGTGAAGTCAATAGAGGATCAAAAGCAACTGCAAAGCGATTTAGACAAAATTTCTACATGCTGCGAAAATTGGCAATTGACACTAAATAAAGAAAAGTGTGAAGTAATACATACCGGCCGCGGTGGCCGAGGAGACTGAGGCGCTCCAGTCACGGTCTGCACGACCACTACGGTCGGGGGTTCGAAACCCCCCTCAGGCATGGATATTTGTGCCGTCCTAGTTCTTAAGTAGTTCATAAGTAGTTTGTAAGTTTAGCGATTGATGACCCCGTAGTTAAGTCCCATAGACTATGCAAACTTTTTTGAAGTAATACACATGACCACTAAAATAAATCTGCTGAACTTCAATTACGCAATAAATCAGTCAAACCTTAAGGTCGTAAATTCTACTAAATATCTAGGAGATACAATTACGAACAATTTAGACTGGAGAGAACATAAAGAAAATAATGTGGGGAAGGCGAACCAAAGATTACGTTTCATTGGCAGATCGCTTAAAAGATGCATCATCTCCACCAAAGAGACTGTCTACATCAAATTTGTGCGTCCTCTCCTGGAGAACTGTTGCCCAGTATGGGACTCTCACCAGGGGGGACTGACGGAAGATTTTGAGAACGTTCAGAGAAGGGCAGCTCGTTTTGTTTTATCACGTTACGGGGGGAAAGCGTCACGAAAATGTTGCACAAATTGGGGTGGAAATCATTAAAAGAAAGACGTTATTCATTGCGGCGTGATCTGTTTGCGAAGTTTCAATCACCGACTTTTACTTCTGAATGTGAAAATATTTTGCTAGCACCCACCTACTTAGGGAGACATGACAATCCCAATAAAATAAGAGAAATCAGATCGAAAACAGAACGATTTAGATGTCCTTTCTTCCCGCGCGCAGTTAGAGAATGGAACAGTAGAGAAAGGTTATTAAAGTGAATAATGAATCCTCTGCCAGGCATTGAAATGTCATTTGCAGAGTATCTATGTAGATGTAGATGTAGAAACGTTATCTTTTGCTACATATTTCTTTTAAATTGTTAGATGACGTTCGTTTTGCGTATTTTTCGGAATGGAGTACATTATCCTACTTTTACAAGATTTACGACAGAAAAAATATTTTGTTGGTGTAGAACAGCAACCAGCTACAATTGGTTTTATTATACTTTATTTACAAAGTACCATTACCGGTTTAGAATATTGTATATTCATCCTCAGATGGTATATGCTTTCTAGACATCTAGTGTTGAATTGTCCTAGGATATACAGAATTAATAGTTATACACGTGTGAAAAACATGGATTATGTTACTGGCTGGTTTTTGGGACGAAAGTTACTTGTACTGTTCATGTGGAGTATGTGTTATTTGTATTCAGCGAAACCCCTTCTTAATTGTGGTCACAGATGCATTTAAGTTTGTCATATCTAGCCACTTGTGTTCAGTCACTGCACGAATTTTAATTCTACACCACATATTTCTGCACCACATGTACCTTTCACAGGCACCAGATGACAACAGAAATAAACATACACAGGTCCATTGCAACAGACTATAAGAATGTAATATAATATACCTGTAAGAATAGTTTTGTGTATGCCAAATAGCCAAATGCCAAATAGCCTGAAGATGAGACACATGCCTCGAAACATGTAGCTCAAATAGATAATTTTAACAGCTATATGCATTATGACTGGTTGCGGAAAATTCAATTATCCTATTAATTATTTCATCCATGACTAACGTAGCAGTTACTACTATGATATCTTCGACGCAAGAGCTTTTCAATTAACAGTAGCTTTGTATCATGTGATTTGCTGTATAAATAGGCACGCGGAGACGCTGAGAACACAGTCATCGATTCGCTTGAAGATAGCTGTGTGGTTTGCAGCAGAAATATCGGATGAAGAATTGTCAATGTCCCGGATGAACTCCCGACCGATGATGGAATAAGGAAACAAACATCAACAGCTCACGGAAAGGCAAAAGGAAATATTACAGTGACATATTTAACGAAGGCAGAGGATGACCTCACTCCCCATAGTACTAGACAAATGTAACAAAATGTAAAGTAAGGTACTAAAAAGCATATAAAGAAAGAACAGTTTATTGAAGAGAAACACGGAAGAATACTAGTAAATGAAAAAGACATACAGTAAAGATGGGCTCAATATTTCACCCAGATCCTAAACTGCGACGAAACCACGGAACTTCTACCTTTTGAGTTCCCATAGTCGGTGGACACAGAAGTTACTTCTCCTACAGAATACGAAATAACACAAATACAACAAATTGAAACAGGACAAAGCGGCTGGGAAAGACCAAATTGTTACAGAGGGACCTGGCCTTGTAATAACTATGACAAGCCTCATAATGAAGGTCTGGGAGCAAGAAAGTCTGTCCACAGCTGAAAAAAATAATAACCCAGTGATATGTGACAGTTATAAAGGGAATATTTCTGCTTGATGTTTCCTATAAAATACTGTCACTAGACTCCTAAATAGGACACTACTGCTTTCTGAAGAAGTTATAGGAGACTATCAAAGTAGCTTTAGACGTGAGCGATCAACAGTGTATTACATATTTATTTACGACAAACAGCTCAGAAATACTGGGCGTATAATGCAGACGTGCACATGCTCTTCATTGACTTCAAAAAAGCTTACGGCAGTATACACAGAAGTACCGTAATCGGAGTTTCAAAAAAATTTCAGTTTCCATCTAAAATAATCTACTTGGTGGCAATTTGTCTGGAACAAACATTCTGTAAAGTGCGGACAAGTACCAATCTATCAGAACAGTTTGAAGTTAGGACTTACCTCAGACAAGGAAACGCCCTCTTCCCCTTATAGTAATCAGCTTTGTTTTAGAAAAAATAGACCGGGAGTTCATGAAAACTGACCCCATTGGACTACCTCTAGGCACCATGTCATTGATTCGACTGACTTATGTGGATGATATAACTCTAACCAGCGCTAGTCAAAAAGAGATCAGAAATGGCAAGCGAATACTGCAAAATCACCAGCAGGGCAGGCCTGCAAGTTAAAGATCCTGAGCAAGTCAGCAAGTGAAAGGGTCCCGCTCACAGTAGACAGTTTCCATTTCAAAAGAGCAAGTACCTTTAAATACCTCGGTAGTCTCTTCAGTGATCAGAATCCCTGTGAAACTGAAATAAATGGAAGAGGTGCTGAAGAAACGATCCCTGTCGTAGCGGTTTAAGATCAGCATTTAACAAGGTAGTTTTATGCTAGTGGAAATAAACAGCTGTGAAGCCGTCACCTTTAGGTGGTCTGACAAACCATATGCTCTTAATTTGTTCATTAAACAACTGTGGGGAACTGTATCAAACGCCTTGCGGAAGTCAAGGAACACAGCATCTACCTGAGAACCCGTGTCTAAGGCCCTCTAGTCTCGTGGACGAATAGCGCAAGCTGGGTTTCACACGATTGCCTTTTTCGTAACCCATCCTGATTCCTGCAGAGCAGATTTCTAGTCTCCAGTATTGTCATTATACTCGAAGATAATACATGTCTCAAATTCTACAACTGTCCGACGTTAGAGATATAGGCCTATAGCTCTGCACGTCTGTTCGACGTCCCTTCTTGAAAACGAGGATGACCTGAGCTGTCTTCCAATCTTTTAGAACGCTACGCTACGCTACGGTACACCACTGCAGAAAGGGGGGCAAGTTCATGCGCCTACTCTGTGTAAAATCGAACTGGTATCCCATCAGGTCCTGCAGCGTTTCCTCTTTTGAGTGATTTTGTTTTTCTATCCCTCTGTCAATTATTTCAATTATTTCGATATCTGCCATTTTGTAATCTGTGCGGAAATCTAGAGAAGGAACTGCAGTGCTTTAGTGAAACAGCTTTGGAAAAAGACATTTAGTAATACAGCCTTTAAAGTGTCATCCTCTGTTTCAATACCATTTTCGTTACAGAGTGTCTGGACACTTTGTTTTGATCCACCTACCACTTTGACAGAAGACCAAAATGTCTTAGGATTTTCAGTCGTCAGTACATAGAACTTTACTTTCGAATTCGTTGAACGCCTCTCGCATAGCCCTCCTCACACTACACGTCGCTTCGTGTAATTTTTGTTTGTCTGCAAGGCTTTGGCTGTGTTTATGTTTCCAGTGAAGTTATGTGAGAAGCTGTGTTTGGGCATCGGGTTTCGTTCTGCCTTTCCCTCATCGTTACACTCCACGTCACACCACACTACACACAAATCTATTACGCTCGCACTTAACAAATATACTTCTGACTCAACTCTCATCCGCCGAATGGAACGCCCTTAGCCGGCCGCGGTGGCCGAGGGGACTGAGGCGCTTCAGTCACGGTCTGCACGGCCACTACGGTCGGGGGTTCGAATCCCCCCTCGGGCATGGATATTTGTGCCGTCCTAGTTTGTAAGTAGTTCATAAGTAGTTTGTAAGATTAGGGACTGATGACCCCGTAGTTAAGTCCCATAGACTCTACAAACATTTGAACATTTTTGAACATTTTGAACGCCCTTAACAACTGCACTTTAATGACGCGAAGAAAGAGGGTAGAGAGAACAGGAAGGAAATAAATGACTCTAGGTGAACTAGGGCATTGGAAATTACTGTATGCCGACAACTGAAAATTTGTGCCGGATCACCCGCTTCGAGCCAGTGGTTGCCTTAACCACTTTGCTACCGGAACACATCCTAAATCCCCACAAGGCTCACACTACGGAAATAGATAGACAAAACTATTTCACCCGGTGTGTAAGATGTATGATACAGGCGAAATACCCTCAGACTTTAAGAAAAATGTAATACTCCCCATTCCAAAGAAATCAGGCGCACACAGGTGTGAAAATTACAGAACCATCAGTTTTATAAGTCATGTTTGCAAAATTTTAACACGAATTATCTACAGGAGAATGGAAAAGCTGGAAGAAGCTGACCTCGGGGAAGATCAGTTTGGATTCAGGAGGAACGTAGGAACCCGGGAGGCAATACTCATTTTACTACTTATCTTAGAAAATAGATTAAGGAAAGGCAAACCTACATTTTTAGCTTTTGTAGATATTGAGAAAGCTTTTGACAATGTTGATTGCAATACACTCTTTCAAATTCTGAAGTCAGCAAGGGTAAAATACAGGGAAAGGAGAGTTATTTACAACAAGCCAGACGCAGTTATTAGACTCGAAGGGCATGAAAGGCAAGCATTAGTTGGGAAGGGAGTAAGATTTGTACATCGAGCAGGCGGTGAAGGAAAGCAAGGAAAAATTTGGAATAAGGATTAAAGTTCAGGGGGAAGAAATAAAAAAAATTGCTTTTTGCTGACGACATTGTAATTATGTCAGAGACAGCAAAGGACCTGGAAGAGCAGTCGAATAGAATGGACACTGTGTTGAAGAGAGCGTATAAAATGAACATTAAGAGCAAAACAAAGATAATGGAATGCAGTCTTAGAAAATCAGACGATTCTGAATGAAATAGATTAGGTAACGAAACAAGGAAGGTGGTAGATGAGTTTTGTTACTTGGGTAGTAAAATAACATAAGACGGTCGCAGTACAGAGGATATAAAATGCAGAATGGCTATGGGAAAAGAAGCATTTTTGAAAAAGAGTAATCTGCTAACACAGAATATAATTTAAGTGTAAGGAAGTATTTTCTGAAGGCATTTGTGTTGAGTGTTGCCTTGTACGGGAATGAAACATGGACTTTAAACAGCGCGGACAGGAAGAGAATAGAAGCTTTTGAAATGTGGTGCTACAGAAGAATGCTGAAGATTAGGTGGGTAGATCGCATAAGTAATGAAGAGGTTCTAAACATAATTGGTGAGAAAAGAAATTTTTGGCATACCTTGACTAAAAGAAGGGATCGCTTGGTAGGACACATTCCTAGACCATCGAGGAATCGTAAAGTTAGCATTGGAGGGAAGTTTCTTGGGTAAAAATTGCTGAGGGAGACCAAGAGTCGCATATAGTAAGCAGATTCAAATGGCTGTAGGTTGCCGTTCTTATGAGGAGATGGAAA
Source organism: Locusta migratoria (assembly GCA_026315105.1). Taxonomy (NCBI): domain Eukaryota; kingdom Metazoa; phylum Arthropoda; class Insecta; order Orthoptera; family Acrididae; genus Locusta; species Locusta migratoria. The sequence goes on along the minus strand of CM048749.1, from coordinate 142,531,167 downwards.
GGCTTGCTCAGGATACAGTAGGGTGGAAAGCTGCATCAAACCAGTCTCCAAATTATAAAGTATTAAATAAGCAGGAAAACATCCAATCTATTAAAACCATGATAGATGGCCTTACGACGCTTTCTGTTGTCAAGCTAGGGCACTTTCTCTGACGTAATAACACGGTAAAGTCTCTCCAATTCTTTCTGAAACCACTGATCGTGATGTCATTTGATTTCACTGTACACACATCCCTGCCCTTCACCCGAACTGTATCACTGTTGTTTTTAAAGAACTACTGAATAATAATTATTAAGGTCTAGCCCTACGAATCCCACGGGACATATTGCGAGCTGTTAGTGTATTTCTATCATTGCTATATTCAGATTGTTACTGTCAGAAATTAAGACATGGCGTTGCATTCACAGTGCATTTTATGCAGACAAATACTACTATATAGACCGAACACAGTATGCAAAAGAAAGAAAAAAGCCGCTGCAAGTTGAGGAACTGTTACAGCCAGAGGAAGAGATTTACAACTAAAGGGAACGACTATAGAATCAGCAGACGGCCTTATGGCGTGTCATGAGGAAAGCTCGGTGTCTCGGGCGCCACATACATCATGGCTTACATCTATCAGCTGTGAGGAAGGCCCTCGGCGCATTTCACGGACCTCTGCTTCTCGCTTCCTCCCTCCCTGGGGGCTGTCAGTCCGTGAGGGGGAGACTGCACAACATCTAACACCATTTGTCATGCCCTATGCCATTCGTCCACCTGTGTGAATCTTCATTCTAGCTAACATTTCCTCCATCTGCCTCATTCCCAGCTTACTTCGTTTCTTTCTGCTTCAAGGATTTATTTCCAAGTTATTAGAGGCGGTACTTCCTCGGGCATTTTTTCTCATTTCAGTGTTCAAAATACATATCATCATGAAGTGAGTTTTCAATGTATGTTCTTCTCTTAAGTTCTGAATCGTAATTTTATCTTCTAAGATCATCCTATAACATAGCTCCAAGAAGATTTTTGTGTGATGATTATACTTGATTTGAAACTTTACACTGGTGTTACTGACTGCAGGTATCAGTACTTTCCAAATAAACTTGCGTATAATAGTTCGCGATCGGAAGCGCTCACTTTAATTCGCGGCTCTGTCGCGAACTAGTGCTTTCTTTTAGTTCGTCCGCTCCCAGTGACGGCTGAGCGGCGTGGTCTGCACGTGCAGGTAGAGGGAGAAGTTCCCCCACCTAGCTGCTTCATGCATTTGCTGCTTGAGACGCTTACGATATCACGCAAACCAAAGGAAACAGTTTCTGGAAATTCCTCGCTTTTAAGTTTAGAGTTATCTCTATATCTTGGCATTATGGAATTTATTAGTCAGATATTGCAGAGTGCAGAATACTTCAAAACAGAATTTTTGTAGCACCGAACTATGTAATCTAGCAGGCAGACGCTCACCTAGAAATGGCTCTCATCAGCAGAAGGCAAACACGTGATTTTTAATTCTGCTGCCCGCCCTCTCGCTATTGCCCGTCGCTCTTCGTAAAAGGAACTAAGAAGCGAGATACGTTTGGCATAATAGTTCGCGACCTGTCGCGCATATTTAAGTTCGCGACCGGTAGCTCTCCTTTTAGTTCGCAGCTCGACCGCGAAGTAGGTCTCTCTTTTTAGTTCGTCCACTCCTTTTGGGTTTTCCTACCGCTACTAAAACTACAGCTGAGCTGCATCTCAGCTCGAAATGACGGTAGCTGGCAGAAGGAAATCACGCGATTCTGCGCGCTCTCGCGCTCCTCGCTGTTCCCCGTCAGTCTTCGTAAAACGAGCGGACGAACTAACAGGCGAGGGAGCAGCGAACTAGTTCGCCTGTGGGTGCGCTCTTCCGAACTAGTTCGTTCGCGAACTACACAAGACTATTTCCAAAGTGGCTTAAACATATTTATCTTCGAACATTTTCTAATTATACATCTTTTCTAGTTCCACTACTTTAGCCGATATTTTTTGATCTATTATTATAAAACTAGAGCGCCCCTCTGATTGTCTTTATACTTTAGCTTACGAAATTGACTATTTTCGCTATGTCCTTTAAAAGGTCTTTACCAGAAAATTGCTACCAAATATACGTATGCTATTTTATATACAGTCCCCAGTATCTTCAGTATCTTTGTATCTTTTCGTTTTTCAGCTGTGGCAATATGAACATCAGTGAACAATAAATTATGCTTATATCTATCTACAGCTGTTAAGTTAAACATCTATTTAGCGATTTATTCTGGAATAGTGTTTCAGTATTTCACTAATTGAATGATGCTGTATACATAAAATCTAATCAGAGTTTATAATATACAGGAAAGTAATGTTTAAATCCACTCATAATAAGAAACATAGACCTTGTTGAGATTGATGGCTTGCGTATCTAAACAACATACACAGCCTGGCTGAAGATATAAGCACAACAGAGGCAGTTTCGACGGAACCATGGTTCCAGAAGGTGGGCCACAGCCTTTACAATACTTGTAGGGTCAACGTTGTTTATGCCTGACTCCTTTGGCCTTATTTAAATGGAACTGAGGATATCTGGAAGTATGAGGAACTACACATGTAGGTAGATGTCAGGTGACTAAACTTTTTCATCATTTTTTATGGAATTAATTTCACAGATAAGCTGCTTTACTGTAATAGTTAATTTTACATACGAATATGGGTGTTATATTAGATTTTTATAAAACAGCTAGCTTCAAGATTGTCTAACAGGCTAAACATAACTCTTGATCAAAATATGATCTAGAAATGTAATGAGCCGGCCACAGTGACCGAGCGGTCGGCGGCGCGACAGTCACAGTCTGCACGACCGCTACGGTCGGGGATTCGAATTCCCCCTCGGGCATGGATGTTTGTGTCGTCTTTAGTTTAAGGTAGTTCGTAAGCAGTTTGTAAGTTTAGGGACTGATTACCACGCAGTTAAGTCCCTTAAGCTTAACAAACATTTGAACACTGAGATATTTAATGTTTGGCTCGAAAAACTGCACTGTTCAGGCCGCAGTTCAAATTCTTTCTTGTGAATGGATAAACAAAATTTGAAGGTAAAGCATGATCTGTTCCCATGTCTCCTTAGCTACAATATCATAACCCAGATGTGTAGAATAAATAGTGATTTTTCAGTGTAGTGATTTAGAAGATGCTGTACTGATTGAAATGAAGCTGTGTGTTTGGAGAGCTTAGTCCGTAGAGCACTTGTCCGTGAAAGTCAAATGTTACAGCTTCGAGTCTTGCTTGTAAACAGTTTAAATCTGCCAGGGCACTGGGCTCGCATTCGGGAGGACTCAAATCCACCTCCGACCATCCTGATTTAGGTTTTCCTTTATTTTCCTAAGTCAATCCAGGCAAATGCCGGGATGGTTCCTTTGAAAGGGCACGGCCGATTTCCTTCCCTATCCTTACCCAAAAACCCGAGCGTAAGCTCCTTCTCTGATGATCAAAGTGTCGACGGGACGTTGAACCCTAAGCTTCGTTCCTTCTGCTAGGAAGTTTCCTTGTTGATTTACTGTTAACCGTTAGGGGTATCTCATATTAATATGGAAAATGACTGACGCACTTGCCGAGGCAAAATACAAGTGGTTACAGCAGTACATACCTTAAGATCTGCTGAGCTGCAAGATTGGCCTTGACTGTTCATACCATGATAGCTTTAATCACGTGCCCATAAGAGCAATCTTACAAACATAGCAGTGTGAATTATTAAGGATGCACGACTGCATGCCGATGAATTTGTGACCAGAACACTTCCATTAGGTTTTTAAACAACAACCGTATACATTGTTTTCTGATTTATTAAAATAGTTTTAATGGTGCTTGACTGATGAGGTTTGTCGAGCTCTGTCTACGTACATCTGACAAATTACTTTGAAATGCCTGAGCGCAAAAGAAGCGTGATTGACCAGATTTTTTTTGTCGAAATATATGCCTGAAAGATTTATGGCACAACTGAGTGACAGTTCAAATAATTTCTCACGCTGTTTACACAACTTACCCATATCTGTAAATGGAATGATAGGTGATACTAGATCGATTTAGTAATTTCTTCTCAAATCAAAGGCCGTGGAAGCAGCTAATCACAAAATTACAACGGTAAACATCGCAAATATCAGTCTTTCGACAACATTAAGACACTTGTGGTGTGTCTTGTAGTGAAAATTTTATGACCACCATAAGCTGACTCTTCCTTTTGTTTCTGCTGAAGTGCTGATGAACCAGTACTATGGTAGGCATCCAGATTTGTCAGAGACACAGTAGTCACAGGGTCAACTTGGAGCTGCACTTGCAGATTGTTGATGTTTATTGTGATCATCACCTTATTTGTGGTTTCGTCGATAGCAGGCACCACTATCATGGTGTCATCGACTGTGGCATTGTTACTTATTTCCCAAGTCACGCGGAATGTAGTGTTCGGACTTTTTATGTGAAAAATGCTTGGTGTCTCATTAGCGGCACTGATGTTGCAAGGATTCATAATAGAACTCCGGACAAGACCATCATGTCTGCAACGGGTTACAATGTGTTAACAGCATTTCAGTTTAAATGGAACTCGTATGTGTTACCGCTTGTAGTAGAGGACAACGCGACTTTGAAAAAGCAGGTTTTCGAAATAATATCGGACAAATAATAGGAAGTATCTGTAACTAATTTATGTCGTTTTCTGTCAGATGTCACCAGAATATCTTGTGAAGATGGGCTGCGAAAAAGTCTTTTACTCGATATGGCAACGATCACAACACTAATAGAAACTAGTACAGAAGAGCACTAATTTAACTAACGAGGGGAACATGGCAAGTGATATTATTTAGATCAGATTAGATTAATTGTTCGTTCCAAATATCCATTTTGAGCAGATCCAAGTGGACATGTCAAAGTATATTTAAAAAATTGCTGATGTAATAATGCTAACAGTATGAATACATACAACATTTTGTTCTATTCAAAAATTCCTCAATGGTGTAGGAGTCTTTCAGACTCCTCTTAAACTGATCTTTATTTGTAGATACATTTTTATGATTGCAGGAAGATTTTGTGTCTTCCTGAGTAGTGGACCCCTTTTTTAACTAACGTAAGTGCTTTTAAGTCCTTTGTGTGAATTTTTCCCCCTAGTATTGTTTGTATGAACTGAGCTCTTCTTTGAAGAAGGTTCTACACGATCTTCGTGAATTTACGCCTCAAATAACACATATTTCATCTTTTAGTTCTGAAAACTTTTGCTTGACTTGAAGAGTTACCCCATGACTTTATAGAATGAAAATAAGCAAACGACGCAAGCTTTTATATTTTTATGTCGTCTACGTCAGCTAACATTCGAATTGAAAATACAGATTTGTTAAGTCGTTTCTGCTGTTCTGCGGTGTGATCCTCTCACCTGAATTTCCAAAAGTTAACACAGTTTCAGCCGACCAGTTGCATAAAAAATGGTTTACATGCATAAACCTTGACCTAGGTTTCGGCAAAAGTAATTTTGCCTTCTTCAGGAGTATTACATAAGGCTCACATTAAAATAGTTGTTAAATAAAATGTAGCTGACTCCATATCAATAGAATAACAAGTAAAATTTAAAACAATTTTACGATGTAGACATTGTTTTAAATTTTACTTCTTATTCGGCTGAAACTGTGTTGACTTTAGGATCGTGTTCCACCGTTGCTGGACTGCAGCCATGTTTGAAATTTTGAAGTCACCTGAATTTATTATCAAGTTGTCAACCTCTCCTATCTGCTCTTCTTCATACTTTATGCATATGCTGGATGGAAATCCTCCACACACACACACACACACAAACACTATATTCACTACTGACGAGGAGCACCTAATTATCGCAATTAGGAACCTCATCCGCTTCAAGGGGGCAGCTGCGCGTTCAGAGGCGGCATGTCAGGGATTACGCAGCCGCTCCCTGCGGAGATTGGAGTCCTCCCTCTGGCATGGGTCTTAGCTCTGTACGTACCATTAGTGTATGACATCAGCAGTCTTGTGCATTAGGAAAAGAAAAGATAGAAAAAAAGGCCTCATCTACCTATTCTGACCGAGACAAAAAATTAAATGTTCAATTGTTTGTAAATCTATGGGACTTAACTACTGTGGTTATCAGTCCCTAGGCTTACAAAACTACTTCAACTACTATGAAACATCTGTTCCGAAGGAACAGACATTTCTTTTGGCACCGCAGCCGTATATATGATATTAAATAATCACTTACTCCTTCGCCATTTGCGAATTCTGCCGACAATAGCTACATTCTTAACGATGTTTTATTATTTTTGTGACAAATGAAAATTTGTGCCGGACACAAAAATAATAAAACTTCTTTAAGAATGCAGCTATTGTCGGCAGAATTCGCAAATGGCGAAGGAGAAAGTTATCATTTAATATCATATATACGGCCGCGGTGCCATCAAAAATGTCTCATAGTAATTTACATGCCAAGAATGATGGTTAGATAGTGCCTCTCACCCTCGCGGGAATCACACTAAATGTGTGCGAGCACTGTGGGGATGTGGGTAATTGTGACAAATGGAAGTTTGGGTCCGGCCGGGGAGCGTGTTAGGGTGGCCGAGTGGTTAAGGCGACCGCTCGCGTAAAGCGGGAGACCCGGGTTCGAGTCCCGGTCCGGCACAAATTTCCATTTGTCACAAAAATAATAAAATATCTTTAAGAATGCAGCTATTGTCGGCGGAATTCGCAAATGGCGGAGTAAGTGATTACTTAAACTAACCTAAGGACAACACACACAAATCCATGCCCCAGAGAGGACTCGAATCTCCGACGGAGAGCAACCGCCACCTCAGCAGCAAGGCGCCTTAGAGCGCTCAGCCATTGCACCGCATCTGCACGAAATAGCGACGAGGATATCCACTGCACACTACTGAAGAGGCAGAGTTAGTGGCTTTCATAAACTGTTGCGAAATGTGAAGGATTTGCGTTTCCAACAGCAGCCTCAAAACTAGATTGGGGCAGGCAAGAAGAATATTGCAAAGGAAATGACGCGAGTGCCACCTGTAGTGTTTCGTGTTCCCCTGCCTAGACCTATCGGATACTATTATGATCATAACCAGCCACTATTTCGATGGTGGCGCTATTCAGACAAATGATTCCATTTGCTACGAGTGTTTGTGAATTAATTAATACGGTAAATTCCAGTCAAGCTCAATGCAAAGAATAATGACAGTATGCTCACGCTAAAATAAAGCTGCTTTGAATTTTTTTACTCAGCGGAACCGTAATGTATGTAAAAACAAAACTGTTGTTATATAGTGGAGAAATCTATGTAGGAAATATACTGAACTTTTCTTTGCAGAATAATTATCACACTTAAAAGGTCAACGCCTTCATACTTCTTATGATTATAGCCGAACAGAGGATATGTATTTTGGCCTTACAAACCTGTAATCCATTTGCTCGCACTAATGCAACGTAGTTTGTGCAAATCATATGAAGCACAGATCTAAAAAAAACTACGACAAGAATTCAAAGATTCTTCTGCGAAGCCTTGTGTATTAAAATATCCGGAATTTTCAGCTCCGCATTTCGATACGCAACTTGTGTCCAATACTACGACTGCAGATCGACCGTAGAAGTACGCCGAAGAAGAATTAATCATTCTTTATTTCCACTCTCTTTCAGCTAGTTGTAAGATCAGTAATTATTCCCTTTTGTTTAAAGCTTCAATTTTATTACACAGCCCAGGTATTAAATTTTATTAATTTGGGCCTGGAGCATAGTGTATGTGTTTTAACGACATATTGATAATACAAATAATACCGAAATGCTGCTTTACGTGGTAGATGTTAGTTAATGCTTAGTCTATAAATACAGCAGTAGGCTCGTTTCGGCTCAGTGTCCATCATCGGGCTATCTACGGATAAAGATTTCAGGTTAAAATAAGTAAAATAGAGCTACTTAAAATTTTGGTACATTTTTTCGTAGCATATTTGTCCATACTTACGTTCATTAATTTTATTTCCATAACTGCATATAATTGCAGTCTAAATATTCTTTTGATAGTATTCTTCTTGCTTGTCAGGTTATTAGTATATTTATATATAAAGAATAGTCTAGAGTGCAAATTTTTATATTTTTTTCGACTAGTTTCGGTCTTATTTTAGACTAGCTTCAGGAAATTAAGCTCTATTGATGTTGTGGAGCTGGCAGGAAACTTGGAGCATTCTAGTCATCTACCACGTAAAGCAGCATTTCGGTATTATTTGTATTATCAATATGTCGTTAAAACACATACAGAATTCTGCAGGCCCAAATGAAGAAAGAACACCTAAATCGTTCCGTTTTCGATCTGATTTCTCTTATTTTATTGGGATGGTCATGTCTCCCTAAGTAGGTGGGTGCTAGCAAAATATTTTCACATTCAGAACTAAAAGTCGGTGATTGAAACTTCGCAAACAGATCACGCCGCAATGGATAACGTCTTTCTTTTAATGATTTCCACCCCAATTCGTGCAACATTTCCGTGACGCTTTCCCCCCCGTAAAGTGATAAAAAAAAAACGAGCTGCCCTTCTCTGAACCTTCTCAATATCTTCCGTCAGTCCCACCTGGTGAGGGTCCCACAAGGGGCAACAGTACTTCAAGAGAGGACGCACAAGTGTGATGTAGGCAGTCTCTTTGGTGGAACTGGTGCATCGTCTAAGCGTTCTGCCAATGAAACGTAACCTTTGGTTCGCCTTCCCCACAATATTTTCTATGTGTTCTCTCCAGTCAAAGTTGTTCGTAATTGTAACTCCTAGGTATTTGGTAGAATTTACGACCTTAAGGTTTGACTGATTTGTCGCGTAATTGAAGTTCAGCGGATTTCTTTTAGTGGTCATGTGCATTACTTCACACTTTTCTTTATTTAGTGTCAATTGCCAATTTTCGCACCAAGTAGAAATTTTGTCTAAATCGCTTTGCAGTTGCTTTTGATCCTCTGTTGACTTCACTAACCGATAAACGACAGCATCATCCGCGAACAGTCTAAGGGAGCTATTCAGATTATCTCCTAAATCGTTTATAAACACGAGGAAGAGTAGGGGACCAATAACGCTTCCCTGTGGAACGCCAGATATCACTTCTGTTTTACTCGATGACTTACCGTCAATTACAACGAACTGTGTCCTTTCTGATAGGAAATCGTGAATCCAATCGCACAATTGGGGAGATATTCCATAAGCACGCAATTTCATTAGAAGCCGCTTGTGGGGTACAGTATCAAAAGCCTTCCGGAAATCCAGAAATATGGAATCGATTTGAGATCCCTTGTCGATGGCACTTAACACTTCATGTGAATAAAGGGCAAGCTGTGTTTCGCAAGAGCGATACTTTCTGAATCCGTGCTGACTATTGGTTAATAGGTCGTTCTCTTCGAGGTAGTACATAATATTCGAACAAAGTATATGTTCCAAAATCCTACTGCAAATCGACGTCAATGAGATGGGCCTGTAATTTTGGGGATCACTCCTATTGCCTTTCTTGAATATTGGAGTAATTTGGGCAACTTTCCAGTCTTTGGGTAAGGATCTTTCGCTGAGTGATCGGTTGTAAATTATAGCTAAGTACGGAGCTATTGCATCAACATACTCTGAGAGGAATCTAGTTGGTATACAATCTGGCCCGGAAGATTTGTTTTTGTTTAGTGACTTAAGTTGTTTTACTACTCCAGGAACATTTACTTCTAAGTTTCGCATGCTGGCAGCTGTTCTTGGATTGAATACTGGAGTGTTCACTTCGTCTTCTTTGGTGAAAGAATTTCGGAAAGCTGTGTTTAGTAATTCTGTCTTAGCAGTACTGTCGTCGGTAGTATTACCATTGCTGTCGCGTAGTGAAGGTATCGTTTGTGTTTTGCCGCTAGTGTACTTCACATATGACCAGAATTTCTTTGGATTTTCTGCAAGATTACGAGACAGGATTTCGTTGTGGAAACAACTATAAGATTCTCGCATTGAAGTCCGCGCTAGGTTGCGAGTTTCAGTAAAAGATTGCCAGTCTTGCGGATTCTGTGTCTTTTTAAATTTTGCATGCGCTTTTCTTTGTTTCTGCAACAGTGATCTGACCTGTTTTGTGTACCACGGGGGGTCAGCCCCCTCTTTTATTAATTTATTTGGTATAAATCTCTCGATTGCTACTGATATTATGTCTCTGAAAGTAAGCCACAACTGATCTACACTCGCATTTTTAGTTTTGAAGGACTGGAGACTATCACTCAGGAAAGCGTGAAGCGAATTTTTATCTGCTTTATTGAGTTCCATAAAAATAGGTAATAACCAGAAAATAACTCCACATTTGTCTTTAAGAGGTTTCCTAAGAACCATTGTGTAGCAAGCGCTTGTCGCGAGCACCGTTATATCTGCCAGCTATAACTTGGACAGTTTTTTTTTTTTTTTTTTTTTTTTTTTTTTTTTTTTTTTTTTTTTTCATGCTCGTCTTTTATCTGTTTTATTTTTAACGTCTTCCTGACAGGACGTGTTCCATAGATGTGAGATGTAAGTGTGAGCCTTGCATATCAAACTTTTAACAATATTAATTCAAATTATCTCATATTCTACTTTCATTTAAAAGGAACTCTTACCTATTCTAAATAATTTACTGCATTCTTTTCCAGCAATATCAGCACTTGTGAAATGCTGCTCAAGTGATAGCTGCAAGCCTGCAGTCGATCACGATAGAAATGTCTAGAAGCGTTCTTAACCATGTTCACCTACTTGATATCAATGCCTGCCAGAAATCTTTCGTCATAACGAAGATTTTAAGTAAATTTGATACCTCTCAGATCAACTTACCATTTTGCAAGGTTTTACATTTTTCGCTTCTATAGACTCACAAAATTAGCATCATTTCACAATAAAAGACAATTTATTTCCACAGCTTCTACACATCGAAATGAGCAGAGAATTTGCAGTAAACGTCCAAAGTCAGGTAAACTACGGATTCCGCCGGTTTCTTGTGTGGTGATGCTTTCTGGTGTTGTCTGTGTGCAAAATCATTATCGTCGCTAAACAGTAAGTGCGGAGTCCTCCATCTCTCATTCAGTGTCTCACACCTTCAAAATTACATTCCCCTGTAACATTTCAACGCATGTTAAATTTTCATAGCGGCATCCACGTTAATCTTTACGTTCAATACCCAGCAAAATAAATAAATAAAAATAGTAACACCACAATTGGAAGGTATGAAACGATACTTTGCAGGACAGTTTATTTAAGATTATCTTGAGGACTTTTTAATCAAGAATTTCAGTTTCTCTTAAGAGCAAAAATTGGTAATAAACAGCAGAGGACCAAGCTTTCTACAGAAAGACGTTGGTTTTCTACTCAGAAACGTCAGTATTTCTTCACTACAATTCCAGCCAAATCGGTAAGTGCTGAACATAAAAAAAAATTAAAAAAAACTTATATGGAATGCATTACCTATGTTATGAAATGTACCAGATCAGCCACTACAGCTGGAGCTGAAGGGAAATCCTCTGAAACGTGACAATAAAACATGGAAAGCAAAAATAACAAGGCAGAAGCCAATTCCACAATTGTTACTACATCTGACCCAAAAAGTCAAGAATCTTCAAGACATACGTTACCATTCTTTCTGATCAGAGGAATGATATCTATTAGGTAAGCAAGGTTACAGATTGCCACAGCACAATACAGAGTTCGGTCACAAAAATTCAGAGAAGTGAAATAATTCTGTTTCATGAAAATTAAAAACACGATATACATGGTGCAACGGTTCTTTCTACACAGAGGAAAAAGATCTATCTAATGGTAATAACCACGATAGGGAACACGCTAATCGGCGCACACGTGAGCCGACAATTACACAGATTACAAGTTAGAATGGACAATTTTCGTGGAAAATTATCACGCTACACTCACTAGGAAACACATTAGCAAATTAGCTATACAATTATTAACTCCTCATGTGCACTGAATGATGTAAAAGCTAAAGGCTTAGTCTGATATCGTCCACGTGTTCTGTCAACAAAGTACGAACAGTATGTGCACCGCGATCCCCGAAAATATTTGAATTCAAGAACACGAGAGACACTGAACATATTTAAACAGGTGAAGAAATGATTTAAAAGTTATAAAGTGCAAGAACTATGCTAACGAAACACCACCAGAGCCTCGCAATCAGTTTCCAGCAAAAATCGACAAAAAATTAGCAATCCTGTACGAAATTAAGCAAAATCTCACTACTACACACAGTGTAGCTACTACTCCCAGAATTAAATTTGCGAAAAGGCATAAATAAGTACGACTATGGAGCCTAAACTAAGTCGAGCAACGAAGCCACAGCAGAACTAAACCCAGAAGTACTTACCCTACCAGGAACTAAGAAGCGAATGAATAGCTCTCTTGACACTGGCTGACCGTTACCAAGGAGGGGTACTGGAGGGGAGCCCAGAGAGCGTCACCATTCGCCAGGCAGGTAACCTGACCAACTCCCAGCCAAGAAGGTTAAGAGCAAGCTACACTAGGAATCTTTGCTAAGACTGGGTTCTGCTCAGCAGTTGGCAAACCTACTTCTTGCCCAGAGACATTCAACACCCAGCGTTTGAAAGAAACGATGACACAAAACAGACGAGGTGCGCCTAGCACTTGCAAAACTTTCCTACATGCAAAGTTTCATTCATTCTGCGAAAGCCAGGGCCAGTGGGAGCACATCACAGTACACACTAATACATATTTGGGGCGTCAGGTACAACATAGACAGAATTTTAAATACAGATAAAACTAAATCAATATATAATGCCTGGTATCTTGCACATTGCGAGTGGAGTGTCTTGCTACACTCATAAAATAAAAATAAAAAATCTGAAGCTCGTCAACATTTGTTCATGGGGAGTCAATTAAATGGGACACGTTATGTGGACGTGTTTCAACCTATAGTCCAGCCAAATTAGGGTTTCACAAAATGTTTCAAATGTTTTTACAGCTTATGGGACTTAACTACAGGGTCATCAGTCCCTAAACTTACAAACTACTTATGAACTAGCTAAGACTAAGGACGGCACAAATATCCATGTCCGAGGGGGTATTCGAACCCCCGACCGTAGTGGCCGTGCAGACCGTGACTGGAGCGCCTCAGTCCCCTCGGCCACCACGGCCGGCTAGTGTAACAAGCTGAATATTTGCATGAGTCTTCTACATCTACATACATACTCCGCAATTCACCGTAAGGTGCGTGGCGGAGGGTACACTGTACCACTACTAGGCATTTCCTTTCCTATTCCACTCCCAAATTGAACGAGGAAAAAAAGAATGCTTATATGGCTCCGTACGAGCCCTAATTTCTCTTATCTTGTCTTTGTGATCTTTACGCGAAATGTAAGTAGGCGGCAGCAAGATCGTACTACACTCAGCTTCAAATTCCGGCCCTCTAAATTTACTTAACAGAAATTCACGAAAAGAACGTCGTCTTTCTTCCAGCGATCCCCAATTGAGTTGCCGGAGCATTTCCGTGACACTCGCGCATTGGTCGAACCTACCGGTAACAAATCTAGCTGCTCGGCTCTGAACCGCCTCTATGTCTTCCTTCAAACCGATCTGCTGCGGGTCCCAAATACTTGAGCAATACTCAAGACGTAGTCGTACAAGCGTTTTATACGCGGTCTCCTTTACAGGTGAAGTACATCTTCCCAAAATTCTCCCAATAAACCGAAGTCGGCTGTCTTTGTTTTGGCATTCTAAATGGTGTGTCAAAAGTCTCATAAAATTTCGTGTCCGCGTCAGTTATTCGCAAATATCTCGTTTCCTATGCGTTAAATGGTATTTGCATCTCCGATACAAGTTGTAGAGCATGAAATTCTCTACTGATTTTGGTTTAAACATTTTTTGTGCAATTCATCGTTTTTTACATAGAGCGCGGAGAGCGCACTGGGCACAGCGCTCAGACTACACCCCTCTCATCGACCCTAGAGGCGGATTTATTACGTCTTCAGCCGTCCCGTGCCTGTCAATGAGGTAAGGCGCCACAAAACCCACAGATGCACGGGCGACAACGGCAGTGGGTGCTTCCGGCCGGCCGGTGCGGTGGTGAGCAGATGTGAGATAGCGGCTGTTAGCGGGAGGCGAAAATAGCCTGGGGCAGGCGGCAGGCCGCCCGAGCAGGGGGTCTCCCGGCCAGAAATCAATCTGCGATGCCCGATAAGGCGCCAGGGGGTGGCGGGGGAGGGGGAGGGGGCGGCCGCCCAGCGGGGACCCTCTGTCAGCGGGCCGCAAAAAGCTGCCGGCTAAAGCTGACGCCGCCACCAGGCTGAAAAAGCCAAGCTCTCTCACCACTGAATAATCAACTAGTCACTCATAAGACTTTAGCCGCACTTCTTAAAGTGGTCTATTATTTTGTGACAAATTAAAATTATTTGTCAGACCGGGACTCGAACCCTGATATCCAATTTTTCGCTAGCGCTCGCCACGTCCCCCTTCTTTTTCTTTCCTTTAACTCGGAAGTTGTCAACAACCAGTTGTCGTTGATTGTTTTTATTTAACCAACGTTTTGGTAAGGTGAGATTTAACATTTGTCATTTATTTGATAAAATACATCTTTAACCATCAGCTGTATATTAAACTAGCTAAATACCCGGCGTAGACGTATTTTTTTTCCTGCCTTGAGTTAGTACTTGTACTATCCTTCACTCTCTGTCCATCTCTTTTCTTTTTTTTTTTTTTTTCTAAAAATCTATATCTATAAACGTGCATGTCTGTTCGGTGCACGTTTATCACGTCTGAACTACAAGACATAAAGAGCTAAAAATTTGTACAGTTACTAATATCTACCCGGGAAAGGCTTTAATCATGGTTTTATGGCGATTGGATATATATATATATATATATATATATATTAATGTGAATGTCTATACGGTGTACGCTTATCACGTCCGAACGACACGACGCACGACTTCAATATTTGTACAGTTGCTAACTTATACCTGAGGAAGGTTTTAGGCACGGTTTTATAGCGATCTGATAGATATTTAGTAATTTGAAGAATATAACGCGAAACGCAGAACAATAATTACTCTTTGAAAATTATATTTACACTTTGAAAGTGTTATTATTGGTTGCATTGTTGCTTGAGAGTTGATAATGATAAAAGGGTGGGGTATATTGGAATGAAAAGTTATGGGTGTATATAATATTCTACGTGTGTGTGTGTGTGCGTGTGTTAATATTTCGCTCTGCAGCGAAAACTACAGAACGCAAACGAATGGTCCGTGTGTAATTGTTGTCCGAAGTCTCCCGTTGCACACCATAGCAGTTCCATGCCGACAGCTATAAGGGGGTGGAAGATATGGTGGTTGAAAGTCGTCAAATTATAAAAAGTTCGGACTGAAGGCCTTCGATCACGTTTGCGACTCCACACCGAGGAGGTTACATAAAGAGAAACGTGATGCCACAGACAATATCTTTGGTATATGCGTGCTACAATGTCTTCAGCTCTTTCTCTGTAAGGATAAGCATACGAATAAGGATAAATAATCTACCAACACGCGAGCGGAGCCGGGGGTTTAAGCTAGTATGTTATATTTGTCAGACAATATACAGGGTGTCCCAGCTATCTTATCCCCCAAAATAGCTCCGGAACAATAACAGCTATTGGAAAACGACTTTCACCGGTATCAATGTACGGCTGGGGCCCACGAATGTACATATTTGGAAACATTCTAAAACGAAATCAAATGTGTTTTTTAATACAAACTTATGTTTTTTTAAATGGACACCCTATATTTTTTCTTCAGCAATCCATAGCATGCCAGATCACATAAACAATGGCGTTGATTGCATCGCAATATTCCAATTACATCCCGAGATATTGCGACGTGAAGTTGACGCTTGGAAAACCCGAAATGCGCTGCTAGCGCACGTCCTGAGGCTCAGGCGTGAACCCCATGCTGCTCGTAATCGTAATGTGATTGACATGCGTAATCCCACTTCCATATTTATCAAGAGGCCCGAAACGAATAATACGGTCTGCTGCAGTCCTAGTATCTCGATTTCTGTACCAGAATCCTAGTGCGTTCGTACTCCATCGCGTGATTCTCCAACAAACAATGTTCTGTGACCATCGACTTGCTCGGATACATCAATCGTGTGTGCCTCTGGTGTTCAACGCATAGATTCTCGACGGTACGCATCGTCTGTCCAATATATAACTTTCCACACTGACACGCAATCTGGTACACGCCGGCTTTCCTCACAACGAGATCATCTTTGGCTGGGACTGCGTCGATAGAGAGTGACGACCTCATAAACCGTGACTGTGGCTATAATCTCAGCAAAGCTTGGGAACCAGCGTTTGGGTTAATCAAGGGTAAATCTAGCAAACGTAACGTAGTGACGACCACAGCGGACAGAGCCCTCACACCGACGTCATCTCAGACGCCGTCGCATTCGGTTCCACTGCGCGACCGCGGCGTGGGGCGCGGACCACGGAGGGGTCGCTCCGCGGGCCGAGGGTATTGAAATGGCCCGCTACCGGGCTAGAACCCAGTTCCCTTCGAGCCGCCGTAGCGCGCGGATCTTCGTGCCAGCGCGTTTCCAGGAGCTCAGTCCGTCAGTTCACCTGATGATGGCGACATGTATGATCGCCGAAATATTGTGCCCGTTGGACACTATAGACCGGCAGTACATCCGTGGATATTTTGATTAGTTCATAAGTAGTTCGTAAGTTTAGGGACTGATGAACCGCAGTTAAGTCCCATAAGCCTTACAAACAATTGAACATTTGTTGTACAATTGTATAATTTTTCAGGTATCTATTCATTTGCATAAGTGCTGTAAGTCTGTAAAATCTGTTGGGAATACAATTGGTAGTAAAGAAGTAATAGCCGGCCGCGGTGGCCGAGGAGACTGAGGCGCGTCAGTCACGGTCTGCACGGCTACTACGGTCGGGGGTTCGAATCCCCCCTCGGGCATGGATATTTGTGCCGTCCTAGTTCGTAAGTAGTTCATAAGTAGTTTGTAAGTTTAGGGACTGATGACCCCGTAGTTAAGTCCCATAGACTTTACAAACATTTGAACATTTAAAGAAGTAATAGATTAAAACTTGATGCGTGATAGAGCGGTTTTCAATCAATATTACTGTTTATGCTCATATCCCACGAATTACGTGTCGTACTGTGATACAATTTGGAAGGTTCATTCAGCTGTATATTTGTATACCGTCTATAAAATTTCCTGCGGCTACACTTTGTAGTGTAGAAATAATAAATTGTAACGTTATACCGAATGCCGTAGTTATAGTTCATGAACAGCGGAAAAGTAGTAAGCGTGAAACTTTTTTCCTTTCACTATTTTGGTATGGTTATCCGCGAGAAAAAGTTCAACAATGGTTTGAAATTATGTTTAAAGTTGGCTGCAAGTCGCTAAGTACTGTCATTCTCATACAGTGTGTCAACAAAGTCTAAAAAATCGACTAGTTTCGGTCGTGGACCATCATCATTAACAGATTAGTCAAATGCATTAAATTACATAAATCTGGATGAAAAAAAAAAATGCACGAGTCAATTTGACTAAAAATACACTGGTCAGTCCATCTTCGTCTTTTATGTTTTTTTGATTGATAGGATATACAGTAAGACCATTGTATTTTCAGTGAAATTGATTCATGCTTTTTTTTTTTTTTTTCAGCCAGATTTATTTTATTTCATGGATTTGACTAATCTGTTTTAATACCCTTTGGTCTATGATGATGGTCGACGACCGAAACTAGTCGATTTTTAAGGATCTTCTTCATATATAAAGCAGAGTGTCCATATGTTTGTGTGTACGTATTGCATACAAATCTACAGTTTTCTTCCAATGTTTATGAAATTTTGCACACGTAATCTTCAATCAATGAGGACGGTTCACGAGGTATGACGTCAAAAACAATGAGATGCGCGAAAAACGGCTGCATCAGATGACAGTGTTGCACACTTCCTCCTAAGCCACTGGAGCGATTTTAACCAAATGTGGTGCACATATTCATTATATTATCATTTTTAAATTACCTAAGCACGATTCAGTCCTCGAAACTGGTACCATCTAGTGGGACCAGTACAAGACATAATAGAGAGACAAGTCAAGAATATCTAAATGTTCAAATGATTTTTAAACTTAAGGGATCAATCTAGTGAAGTCGTCGGTCCTTAAACCTGCACACTACTTCTGCTAAGGATTACATATACATCAATGATGAAGGGAGCTGTCGAAACTCCACCTGTGAGCGGCTACGCAGTCAGGGGCATGGCGCCTTAGACGGCGTGGCTGTTCCCGCTCGACTGAGAACGTCTACAAATTGAAATAGTTACATTGTGTTCCACATTAACCAGCAACTATAACGATGTCCTTACCCACTGAATATAATCGAAACATCCCAATATGTCACATTTGTCTACATACTACAGACTTTATGGAATAAGTCCCCAAATGTGTTAGTGGCTTGGAGATTACTTACGTAATACAGTACTGGCCATTAAAATTGCTACACCAAGAAGAAATGTAGCTGATAAACAGATATTCGTTGGACAAATAAATTATATCAGAACTGACATGTGATTATATTTTCATGCAATTTGGGTGCATAGATAATGAGAAATCAGTATCTAGAATAATGGCCTTGATACGCCTGGACATTGAGTCAAACAGAGCTCTGATGGCGTGTACAGATGCCCATGCTGCTTCAACATGATACCACAGTTCATCAAGTGTAGTGACCGGCGTATTGTGACGAACCATTGACCAGAAGTTTTCAATTTGTGAGAGATCTGGGGAATGTGCCGGCCAGGGCAGCAGTTGAACATTTTCCGTATTCAGAAAGGCCCGTACAGGACCTGCAACATGTGGTCGTGCATTATCCTGCTTAAGTGTAGGCTTTCGCAGGGAGATATTTGTTAATTTTATCAGTTAATAAGTGAAGTTATATTGTGGTTTTCACGAGTACATTTTCTAGCAGCAGAAAGCGGCAGAAGCAGAAGGTGTTGAAACAAGTCTGCTGATGACAGTAACCCGGAAATTGGGACGACGCGGTCGTCGCCCTGAGACCATTGACAGACGGTATGCACAGCCTCTGAGTTCGGTGTACGCAAGTGGGACATACCGGACAACACATCAGCAGGCGCTGTACTGGGCAGTGGGCGTTCGGGGGACGCAGAATGCATTGACCGTAACGCCTCTACGCCGGATGTCGCCGCCGCGACCCAACAGGGCAGCACGCCACCGACAGTAGGCGTCGAAGTGAGGACCTTCAGCAGCGCGGCTCTGGCAGGCCCCCACTCCTCCGACGTCATCACGCGGGCCGGGCTGGAGGCGGGGTTCCCGCAGCAGGCGCCGCCAGACACCACGACCGCCGGTAGGCAGCGTGACGTCATCAAGAAACAAGAAACTGATAAATAAATTGTATTTTTCCCAGGCACCGCGAATCTTAATCTGCCACTACCCCACACCCACCCAATCCACTACGGCCGTCCCTGCTACAGAGCCAAGGGGCGTAAGACATCTGAAATTTAACAGCCACTATTCAAAGTGCCACGATGCGAACAAGGGTGACCGAGACTTGTAACCAATTGCACCCCATGCCATCACGCCGGATGATATGCCAGTATGGCGATGACGAATACTCGCTTCCAATGTGCGTTCACCGCAATGCCGCCAAACACAGATGCGACCATCATGATCCTGTCAACGGAACCTGAATTCATCCGAAAAAATGACGTTTTGCCATTCGTGCACCCAAGTTCGTCGTTGCGTACTCCATCGCAGGCGCTCCTGTCTGTGATGCAGCGTCAAGGGTAGCTGATGCCGTGGTCTTCGAGGTGATAGTCCATGCTGCTGCAAACATCGCCATCGTGCAGATGGTTGTTGTCTTGCAAACGTCCCTATCCGTTGACTCAGGGGTCGAAACGTGGCTGCACGATCCGTTACAGCCATGTGGATAAGATGCCTGTCATCGCGACTGCTAGTGACACGAGGCCGTTGGGTTTCCGCATGGCGTTCCGTATTGCCCCCCTGAACCCACCGATTCCATATTCTGCTAAGAGTCATTGGATTGCGACCAACGCGAGCAGCAATGTCACGATACGATAAACTGCAATACCGATAGGTCACAATCCGACCTTTATCAAAGTCGAAAACGTGATGGTATGCATTTCTCCTCCTTACACGAAGCATCACAACAACGTTCCACCAGGCAACTGCCGGTCAACTGCTGTTTGCTGTTGTAAACTTTCCTCATGACAGCACGTTGTAGTTGTCGCCACCGGCGCCAACCTTGTGTGAATGTTGTGAAAAGCTAATCATTTGCATATCACAGCATCATCTTCCTGTCAGTTAACTTTCGCGTCTGTAGCACGACATCTTCATGGTGTAGCAATTTTAATGGCCAAGAGTGTAGAACCCAGTATGTGTCCTCGAATGCGAGTGTTCATCAGAGACTAGGGAATCGTCAGGGGTACCCGAGGTAAGTGTGATAAACCGCTATTATTTTCTATCTATATAAATGATCTGACGGACAGAGTGAGTTACAATCTGTGGATGTTTCCTGATGATGCTGTGTTGTACAAGGTGTCGTCATTGAATGACTGCAGGATGACTTGGACCAAATTTCGAGGTGGTACGAGGAATGGCAACTAGCGCTAAATGTAGAACAATTTAAGGTGCTGCATATGAATAGGAGAAACAATTCTATAATGTTCGAATACAGTATTAGTAGTGTGCTGCTTGACATAGTCGCGTCAATTAAATATCCAAACGTAACACTGCGCAGCGGTATGAAACGGAACGAGGATATAACAACATTCGTTGGACAAGCAAATGGCCGATTTAGCTTTATTGGGGAAATTTTGGGAAGGTGTGGTTCGTCCTTAAAGGAGACCGCAAATAAAACACTTGAACGATCCCGTCTTGAGTATTGCTCAAGTGTTTCGGACCTCCACCAGATCGCTTTAAAGGAGGACGTAGAGGCAGTTCAGAGGCGGGTGGCGAGGTTTGTAACTGGTAGATTCGATCAATGCGCGACTGTTACCGATATGCTGTGGTAACTCAACTGGGAGTCGCTGGACGGGAGATGACGTTCTTTTCGAGAAGCACTGTTGATGGAATTTAGGTGGCCGGAATTTCAAGCGGACTGCCTTTTCCCCTCGTTCTATATGGGAATGGAACACAAAAGCAAGTTGCTAGTAGTGTACTGAGTTTCCTCCGCCACGCACCTTTGGGTGGTTTGCGGTGTATGTATGTTGATGTAGATACCCTAGTGCTCGCAAACACTTAGTATGAATCCCACGACGGGGAGAGACACTTTACAAAATCGTTTGTTTGTCTTGCATGTCATATACTATTTCAACTTGTAACAGTATAGGGTATCGCAGCGATTTGAATGACTAAAATATTATCGTGCCCATAGCCGCGACAAGTGGTTAGAAACCCACCTGACGTGGCTGTAGGTCCGATAATATTTTATTAAATCAGTTATTTATTTCTTCTTAAAAAGCGGGAGATCTGCATTCGAGTTATCAGTTACACTGCCAGAAGCAGAGTTCGTATTGTTTGCAGACAATACAAGTATTGCAATAAATAGCATGTCGAGCATAGTTCTGGAAAGGTCTACTAATGATATTTTCGTTAACATTAATAAATGGTGTAAAGCCAACTCATTGACACTAAACTTTGAAAAGACTCACTACAAGCAGTTCAGAACATATAAAAGATACCAATCTAGTACATGCATGGGAGGAGCACACCGCAGAACCGCAGAACTTAACAAATCTGTATTTGCAATACGAGTGGTAATACGTATTATTTGTGGTGTAAATTCACGAACATCCTGCAGAAGCCTCTTCAGAGAACTGGGTATATTGAATACTGCCTGTCAGTATATTTATTCCTTTTATTCCTTAATGAAATTTGTCATTTATAATCTATCCCTTTTCCCAACAACCAGCTCAGTTCATACCTGCAATACTAGGAACAAAAATGATCTACACAAGGACTTAAAAGCACTAACTTTAGTTCAAAAGGGGGTCCACTACTCAGGAACACATATTTTCAATAATTTCCCAACAACAATAAAAAATTAGCTACAAATAAAGAACAGTTTAAGAGGAGCCTAAAAGACTTTCTAGTGACCAACTCCACTGACGAATTCTTAATTAGAGCCAAATGATGTATGCATCTGTATTCATAATATCAGCTTGTAAAAAATTTATGTACCTGTATTATTATCATTATATTAACAACTAGTAAAATAGTTGACATGTTCCACGACTATCTCCTCAACACGGATCTATGGAACGAACCAACTAATCTAATCTAATCCAGGATGAATTTTTAACTGCCACAAAATAATGGATCACCTCCAGATTTCAGAAATTACGAATAAATAATTGGTTGTGTAATATATATAGCTGTAGACTATCATCAACATGTTCTTTTAGAACGGACGCTTCGTAATAAATAACTTGCCATGACAAGCCAACGATGGTTAAAAGTGTCTGTCCTCGTTGCATGAATCACACGGAAGGAATGCGAGCACTAGGGAATGTAGACAAGTGTGACAAATGGAAGAACGATTATGGATGAAGGGCGTATTCCTAGATTTCCAAAAAAAGGTTTCGCACAGTGTCTTACATCAGACTGCTAATGAACGTTCGAGCCTACGGAATAGGTTCCCAGATATGTGAGTGCCTCAAAAACTTCTCAAGTAACAAATCCAGTGCGTTTTCCTCGATAGTGAGTCTCATCAGAGATAAGAGCATCTTAGAGAGCTCTAGGTAAGTGTGACAGGCATCCGACGGGCAGGGCCAATAGCAATCTGCGGCTGTTTTCTGACTCTGCTGTGATGTAAATTATAGGAGGGTGTCATCATTTAGTTTTTGTAGCAGGATGAAACGAACACCAGGCAATCAATCACCTACAGTCGTAAAGCAGAATATTTAAGCTATTGTACTTGTGGAGAAAAAACCAAACAGTAGAAATTCCCCGACGAACAGGACTGGGCAGTGTTCCAGAAACTAAGATTTATACTGACGAAAGCGGTTGTTTCAAATAAACAGAAGACTACAGTCTATTATACGCGACGATTGGAATTTAAATAGTGATATTTACAACCGATACCAAAGCGTTACATTGAAACGTAGAAATGCAATGATAAAAACGTTGAATGTCTTTAAAATTATATCTTTGTCTCCGCGAGGACAATCTTTGGTGTGCGCTGTCCCGTGCTTGAGCTTACTGAGTTTGGTTGCCGGCCTCCGACAGGTGAGCAAGAATAGTTTTTTTTTTTTTTTTTTTTTTTTTTTTTTTTTTTTTTTTTTTTTTTTTACAAACTACTTATGAACTACTTACGAACTAGGACGGCACAAATATCCATGCCCGAGGGGGGATTCGAACCCCCGACCGTAGTGGCCGTGAAGACCGTGACTGAAGCGCCTCAGTCTCCTCGGCAACCGCGGCCGGCGCAAGAATAGTGTTGTGCAAGCAGCCTTGGAATGTAGTCACAAATTGCAGTGTGAGCTTGAATCATTTGAATCTTTTTATGTATGAAAATGTATGATAATTTGAAAATGTTCTGAGATCATAAAGAAGAAAAGCAAGGAGAGTCATCTTTTCATTATTAGGTGCTTCGTGTAATTGTAGTCCATCTCTAACAGACATTCAACATGAAGGGCTTATTTTTCGTCTTTTATGTCCATTCTTTAAAATAATTAGAAGTATAGTGCAGGAAATTTAGTATGTTATTACTAATTTTTTTAATTAAATTGTATAAAGTACTGGCTGGTTTTTCCTTTGTTGAAAATGACAGTAGAAGTAAATGAGTTCCTGAAAAGATACAATCACTATATTTGTGCAATACTGTTTAAGTTCATATATATATGAAGGGCGATTGATGTGCGGTTTTCACAGAATGGATTGGTAGTCAGGGGTTCGTATTTTTAGTCAACAAATAGATTGTAATATTACTTATAACGTGTATTTTTTATGCAAGCTTACAGTTTTTTAAATGGAACAATGGTTGTTTCTATCATGCACCGGAATTTTTGACATCAGCTGTGTACAGTACAGAATTTTGAATGACATTTTTATCACGTTTAGTTTGGCAGCTAAAACCGTTCAAAGTTTTGGGGGCAGAGGCTGCGATAGCGTAGCTGATTGGCCAAGTGGCTAGCCCCTGGTGCAGGGCCCACTGTTTCATGACCATCAGTCAGTAAGCTATGCTTTCGTAGAGCCTCCGCCCCCATAAATTGAATACTTGTAGCTGCCAAACTAAAAGTGATAAAAATATCATTCAAAATTCTTTCTACGCAGCTGGTGTCAAAAATTCCAGTGCATGATGGAAACAAACGAGTGTTCCATTTGAAAAATTGTATGTTTACATAAAAAGTACACTTTATAGATATTTTTACAATATGTTTATTGGCTAACAATACGAGCCCCTGACTACCAATCCATTCTGTGAAAACCGCACATCAATAGCACTTTCCGTTTCCGCAATATTCGCGGATCAAGTGTTACCTTGGTGCTTAAGTTTAAACCTCAATCTCCAGTCTTTTCGTGTTAGTCATTCATCCTGAAACCCAATTAATTATTTGTTTTAAACACTACAGAGATGGACAAAATTAGTTTGTGTAGTTAGTGTGTTCGCATTGCACACCTGCGAAATCTGTAGTTAGTTTTTGTCCTTGCAACAGCAGCATTTTTTGGCAATAATTCTAAGGCCAGTTGCACATGTTTCCTTGCGCACAGGTTGGCCTTAAATTAATGTCGAACTAATATATAATTGGCAATCAGTCAGTTCTGCAGCAAGCTGATATCCTATTGTTCAAAAAATTGCAATCTTTAAAGAAACAAATTATTTTTTACCGAAGGTCAAATTGCTCATTCTATGAATAAAGTCACAGGGTCAGTATAGGTTTTTATTACAATTTTGTTTTGGTTTAAGTCATGCTTAACTAATTGGCTAAAGCGTTCAGTCAGATTATCAAGTTTGAATTATAGTGCAGATTCATTTTACAGCTACCCATACACACACAACTACACACGACACAATTGTTTGAGAAGTACAGTCAAATGACCTTTATTGACAACCTGTGAGTAAAATAATAAACAGTACTATTTTAATTACAACAGCAATCATAATAGATTTATTTTGAGCAACAACAATCCTTACAATTTTATTATTAACAGCTTTCAATATGTTTGCACCTGTTACTGTCCTTCAAAGTAGTCAAAACGTTATGTAGAACCCGTTGCATTGGAAGGCGTAGGATACAGTTAGCAGAGCGTGTTTTGTTGATGGTACGAATGGAGCGGTCTACTGCCTGTCAAATTTCTGGAACAGTTCTGAAGCAAATGTCAGGAAGTGGTTCCTTCATCTTCGGGATAAAATCAAAGTCACAAAGACTTAAGTCCGGGTAGTATGGTGGATTGTACAGTATCGTCTCATCTACCGAACAGAACTCCCACTGCTTGCGCAGTATACGCCTCTCATTTCGTGCAAAATGATGGGTGGGTTGCGCAGAAAGTGTTGCCGCTTCTTTAACAAAGCTGATCGCAGGTTATCCCCCAAAAACGAACAGTAATACTGTGTATTGACGATCTGCCATGGAGGAACGTGATAAGTTCGGATAACACAATCACAGTCGTACATGAGAATCACCATAACTTTCACCATACTGGGGCTCGGACGCTCACGAATTGTCTTGCGTCAATCACTGCCCACTAACGCGGCAAAAGTATGCTTCTTCATAAACTGTTTTCTTCCAATAGCCATTCTGCATTTTATACCTTCTCTCCTTCGGGTATCAGAAGTTATTTTGCTACCCAACTAACAAAACACATCTACTACTTTTGTCTCATTAGCTAATCTAAAGCATTCAACATCGCCTGATTTTCTGAAATTACATTCCCTTACCCTCGTTTTACAAATGGTAATGTTCATCTCACCTCCTTTCAAGATACTGTCCGTTACATACATCATTGGCAAACCGCAAAGTTTTTACTTCTTCTCCCTAAACTTTAATTCCCGCTCGAAATTTCTCCTTCCATTCCTTCACTGCTTGCTCAATATACAGATTGAACAACGTTAGGGAAAGGCTACAACCATGACTTACTCACTTCCCAACCTCTGCGTCCCTTTCATGCCCTTCGAGTCTAATAACTGCTGTCTGGTTTTTGTATATGTTGCCTCTGCTACCTTCAGAATTTGAAAGAATGTATTCCAGTCGACATTGTCAAAACCTCTTTCTCCAAATCTACAAATGCTAAAAAACGTAGGTCTGCGTTTCCTTAGCCTATCTTCTAAGATAAGTCGTAATGTGGGTATTAATTTTTATTTCAGGTGGAGTAGGTGTCTCTGGATCTATGTTTAGTCGACTTTTGGTACGTACTAACACCTCTGAAAATATTCGCTCCGGTTTCTTCCTTTCTTTTTAGCAACTGCAATGTTATCTAATCTCAAACAAAATACATGAAGTCATCCACTAAACCTTTTCAAAACTGTAGTTTTCAAAGTAAAATTATTACAAGAACTGGATAGAGTGCTTGAAGAGCTTTGAAAATTGTAAAGGTGACTACTTTCAGAAATACGAACACAATTTGTAGAAAAGTTGTCCCCCTTTAATTTTCTCTTCTAAAAAAGCAGTAGGTGTGCCTGGAACTGTGTTTCACTCCAGCATCACACGGTAACAACAACACAGAAAGCTCGGTGGACAGCCAAACGTAAACTGTTCCTCATGCACAAGAGGCCACGCCTCGGGTGAGGAAATGGGCCGGCCATGTCGCGAAACCGCCTGAGCCGCGCGCACAGCCAGCACGTGCCAAGGCAACGCCAGGCATCAAGCCTTTCGCTAGCCTTGGCCACGCCCGCTATAATTTCACGTATGGAATGTCGGAGCTCCCGCTATCGCTGATGTATACGAGACACGATTTTGATCGTGAGCTCTCGTTTACGCCACTGATTACAACAGGCGCGAGTTTGGAATGAAATGATAACACTCACATTAGTTCGTCCAGAAGATCCAGTACATGTTTTACCTACTCCCCATCGCACTTACTACTCCCACAT
The DNA here is from genome assembly GCA_026315105.1 of Locusta migratoria. NCBI lineage: Eukaryota > Metazoa > Arthropoda > Insecta > Orthoptera > Acrididae > Locusta > Locusta migratoria. Next base: position 142,504,129 of record CM048749.1, on the reverse strand, counting down.
ATTTAATGGCATTGTGGCGCAGTGGATAGCCCGTTGATAATCTCAATACAGATCAGCCACGAAAACTGGGAGAAGTACCGAACTGAAAAAAGAAGCAAGATAGCAACAGTGCACAGTTAAAGCTAAAGATGTATAATATCTAGAGAATTTTTTATTTTTATTTATTTATTTATTTCCGTCCGGAGAATGACTAGTATGTTCGCTGAACTTCCGTGTCCGTGTCCTGGTGTAATGTCCGTTTGCGACAGCGATGTGTAAGGAAAGGATCTATAGCAGCTACCTACACAAGTATCGCATGTCAGGCGTACCGGTTTGGAGATTTTTTCTCTTGAATTCCTGTCTTGTAATATGTTCACAAACCGTTTATTTGTTATATGTAAACGAAGACTCCTGCGGCCGTTGTCACTACCAATGAAATTCTTCTGCGCACCATTTTTGACGTTTATTTGTTGTTATCACTTCGGTAAGAGGTAATGGGGCCTCTCTCCTGCTCTCACTATTGATTAATTTGTATTATTATTATTTTTTTATGGGACTTAACTACGGGGTCATCAGTCCCTAAACTTTACTTATGAACTAACTACGACTAAAGACGACACAAATATCCATGCCCGAGGGGGGATTCGAACCCCCGACCGTAGTGGCCGTGCAGACCGAGACTGGAGCGCCTCAGTCCCATCGGCCACCGGCGGCCGGCGATTAATTTACTTCTGACGATAATGTATTCTTAGCACATGACTAACACTATGTGATCAAAAGTATCAGTACACCCCTAGAAACAAACGTTTTCATATTAGGTGTATTGTCCTAACCTATAGCCAGGTAATCCATCTCAGCGTCCTCAGCAGTCATTAGACATCGTGAGAGACAAGGATGACCGCGGTGGAGTAGCCGAGCGGTCTAAGGCGCCTCGCTGCGGAGCGCGCGGTTGCTCACCGTCGGAGGTTCGAGTCCTCTTGGGGCATAGGAGTGTGTGCTGTCCTTAGGTTAGGCATTCTCGGATTCCGAACGTAGTCGGGGAAACATCATATGTTTGGAGAGCTTATGGGACTCTAAACTTACAAACTGCTTATACTAAGGACGGCACAAACATCCATGCCCGCGGGAGGATTCTGAACGCCCGACGGGGAACGGTCTCGCGCATGGTAGCATTGCGCCTCAACGCGCTCGGCAGCTCCGCCGCGGCCAAGGTCGGGAGATTGCGCGTTACTTCTTTCATAAATCTTTGCGTGAGATTTCCACACTCCTAAAGTTCCCTACGTCCACTGTTTCTAATTTTATAGTAAAGTGGAAACGTGAAGGGACGCGTACAGCACCAAAGTGTACAGGCCAACCGCCGACAGTTGCGGAGGGTCGTACAGTGTAATAGACAAGCATCTATCCAGAGCATCACACAGGAATTCCATACTGCATCAGGATCCACTAAGTACTATGGCAGTTAGGCGGGAGTTGAGAAGACTTGGATTTTATGGCCGAGCGGCTGCCCATAAGCCACAATTATGCAGTTCAATTGCAAACGTCGCCTCGCTTCGTGTAAGGAGGGTAAACATTGTACGTTTGAACAGTGCAAAAATGTGCGGAGTGATGAATTTACGCAATGTGGTGATCCGATGGCACGGTATGGGTATAACGAATTCCTCGTGAAAGTCATCTTCCAGCGTGTGTAGTGCCAAAGTAAAATTGAGAGGCGATGGTGTTATGGCGTGGTCGTGTTTTTCATGGAAGGCGCTTGCACCCAGTTTTGTTTTTCGTGACACTATGACAGCACAGACCTACATTGATGTCTTCAGCACCTTCTTGAATCCCACTGTTGAAGAGCAATTCGGGAATGGCAATTACATTTTTCAACGTGATCGATCACCTGCTGTTCATAATGGTCGGCCTGTGTCGGAGTGGTTACAAAACAATAACATCCCTGTATTGGACTGGCCTGCACAGGGCCCTGAATTGAATCCCGTAGAACACTTTTGGCCTCCTGTGGAACGCAGACTTCTTGCCAGGCCTCACTAACCTACATCGATGCCTCTATTTTGAGCAGCACTCTGAGAAGAAACCTTCCAGCACCTGATTGAACGTATGCTTGTTAGAGTGAAATCTGTCATCAATGCTAAGGGTGAGTCAACACCATATTGAAATGTCGCCACGAACGTGTGAGGAACGTTCCTACATTTCTATTAAATTCAAACTGACCTTCCCGGTGATCGGATTCTACCAGTTTTTCCATTCGTCTATAAATAATTCGTGTATTTTGCAACCATCACTTTGTAACTGATAATTCTGTAATTTTCATACCAGTCTGCGCTTTCTTTCTTTGGAATCGTAATTATTATATTATTCTTGCAGTCTTGTTTCGACGCAAATTTTTCAGCGCTCTGTCAAATTCTTCTCGCAGCATCATATCTCCTGTCTCATCTTCATCTGCTTCCTATTATATCTCTACAATAATACCTTCAAGTTAATTTCCTTGTTTAGGCTCCCTATGTATTTCTTCCACCTTTCAGATTTCTCGTCTTTGCTTAGACCTTACTTTCCATATGACAATGAGAACACTTGGATATCGGATTTTAAAATTTATATATATATATATATATATATATATATATATATATATATATATATATATATATATATATATATATATATATATGGTATGCGAAATCACAATCAGCCAAAGCCATTCGATGCAACTCTCAAAGATTCGCAAGAACATTGACTTTGAAGTTTTGCAACTGTAAACGTCTGGTCAATGGTGGCCGAGCAACTGGCTCGTCACAATACGCCAGTCACTACTCTTGATGAACTGTGGTATCGTATTGAAGCTGCATGGGCATCTGTACCTGAACACGCCATCCAAGCTCTGTTTGACTCAATGCCCAGGCGCATGAAGGCCGTTATTACGGCCAGAGGTGGTTGTCCTGGGTACTAATTTCTCAGGATCTATGCACCCAAATTGCTTGAAAATGTAATCACATGTCAGTTCTAGTATAATATATTTGTCCAATGAATACCCGTTTATCATCTGCGTTTCTTCTTGGTTTAGCTATTTTAATGGCCAGTGGTGTATTAATAAAAGTGTACCACCGTTCCCTCTGTGGCGCTTTTTCGAGCATAAGCTAAGACCCGTCGTAGCCCCTGGCTTGTTAGGGGGTTTAACAGAATGTCGCTTGGTGCTGTCTCATCCCCGGAGCAACGTGATACTTCCACGAACTCACGTGGGTCGGGCTGCTCATGTGGCGTGCCTCACTCAGTGTACCGCAACGTGACTACGATCTCCAATCATGAGATCTGGTCTGACGGCATCAACTGATTCCTATAAATAACGTAGTGGTACATGTAATCCTTGAAAATTTCAACGCAATTAGGGATACACCAAAGCGAGATGTTTTAAGGAAGCTCATGATTTACACAGTAACAGTCGACAATTACTGTGGTGCTAATAAAGGTCAAATCTCAGAGACGGGATGGAAGTATCACGTTGCTTCTACATACAGTACTGATAACGAGGATATGCAGCCCACCTCACACCAGAACGTCGATTGACCTAGACAATATGAATATTAGCTCATTACAAACAGTACTGTAAAGTTCTGAAAAATGTCATTAAGAACGCAAAAAGTAAGTGGTAAGCAAAAAGAATAGCAAACTCTCAGGATAAAATTGAAACCATCTGGTCAGTCGTGAATGAAGTGTCTGGTCAGTAACAGCAGATAGTGGATATAATCTAAGTGCGTAGTAGAAATGTTTTTGTTACTGATAAGTTATATGTGCATTATTCAATAATCACTTTCTGTATATAGCAGGTGAACTAAACAGAACCCTATTTTCTACAGGTAATCATAACATTGTTAGAAAATAGCTTTCCGAGGTTGTTACCTGAAATGATCCTCCATTATACTTCCAAAGGGAAGATTGAGCCAATAATTAATCACTAAAGACTGAAGGGGTTTCTAGAAGAATTTTAAAGTACTGTTCTTCATATGTTAGCCCAGTACTAAGCCAAATTTGTAATAATTGTTCTCAGAATGGTCAGTTTCCTGACAGATTAAAGTACTCAGTAGCGAAAGCACTTTATAAACAAGGAGAAACGGATAATGTAGACAACTATAGATATATTTCTATGCAAATGGATTTTTCTAAAGTTATTGAAAAGGTTGTTCATATGTGGTTTAAAGACTGAAAATGCTATATTTTCGTTTCTCTGTGATTTACTTGATGGGTTAAATACAAGGTTAGGGACATTAGGCGCCGGCCGCGGTGGCCGAGGAGACTGAGGCACTCCAGTCACGGTCTGCACGGCCACTACGGTCGGGGGTTCGAATCCCCACTCGGGCATGGATATTTGTGCCGTCCTAGTTCGTAAGTAGTTTATAAGTAGTTTGTAAGTTTAGGGACTGATGACCCCGTAGTTAAGTCCCATAGACTATACAAACATTTGAAAACATTTGGACATTAGGCGTCCTCTTTGATTTAATAAAGGCGTTTGATTGTGTTGCTCACAAAATATTGTTGCAGAAGTTGGAGCATTATAGAATACGAGGAGTAGTTCACAACTGATTCGCCTCTTACTTCAATAACAGACAGCAGAAGGTGATTCTCCGCAGTGTTCAAAATCACAGTAGGGCACAGTTAAGGGTGGAGTACCCCAGGGGTCTGTTTTGGGACCACTGATGTTTCTTATTTATATAAATGATATGCCTACGAGTATAACAAAAGATTGTAAAATAATTTTGTTTGCTGATGACACCAGCTTGGTAGTGAAGGTAGCTGTTTGTAATATATTGACACAGTATCAAATAATGCAGTTCAAGAGATAATTTCATGGCTTGTAAAAAGCACATTGATGTTAAATCACAGTAAAACTCAGATTTTACATTTTCTAATATAGGCCTATAATTTAACAAAAACTGACATTTTGATTACGCACAATTGGCATATGATAAGTGAGACTGAACAGCTCAAAATTCTAGGTGTTCAGATAGACAGTAAGCTGTCATGGAAAGCCCATGTTCAGGATCTTGTTCAAAAACTAAATTGTGTTTTTTTTTTTTTTTTTTTACCATTAGAACACTATCTGTAACAAGTGATTTTTCAACCCGGAAAGTAGTCTATTACGCTTACTTTCTTTCACTTATGACCTACTGCGTTATTTTTTGGTATAACTAGACTGATACAAAAAGGACAGTTTTGGCTCAGAAACGGGTGGTTCGAGCAATATGTGGTGTACGTTCACGAACGTCGTGTCGACCCCTTTTCAGTAGTCTGAGAATTCTGACACTGGTGTCACAATACATATTTTCTTTAATGTCGTTTGTTGCTAACAATATCAGCTGATTCCCACGAGTTAGCAGCTTTCACTCGGTGAATACTATACAGAAGTCGAATCTACATTTGCATAACACCACCTTGACACTTGTGCAGAAAGGTGTCCAGTATTCTGCAGCATCCATTTTCAATAAGCTGCCACAAGATCTCAAGAATCTTAGTACTTACCCACGTGCTTTCAAATCTAAATGGAAGAGTTACCTCGGGTCACTCCTTTTATTCTGTCGAGGAACTCATGGAAAAGTTCAACAATTAAGCTAAATCCTTCTTTTTTTTTTTTTTCGTTATTGATTCTTTTCACTTGGGCTTAAGATTGTCATATGAATAGGACTTCTTAAAGTTTTTCTACTACCATTCTTGTGTTAAACTTCATGTATTGAGTTGTTCCACGACCATAAAGTCTTACTCTTCAATTAGATCCTGTAGAACAGAAAACCATATTACTATTACACGCATTACAAACAATATTAATTCTTGTATCCTGGTAGACTTCCCCATCAATTCTATGAAAGTCTTTTATAATAGCCATGTTAGGCGAAATGTATAAGGTGTCTCTTTCCTTTCCGTTTCGTATCCGCCCGTTGGATTAACGACGGGAATGGGCGGTGTGTTGACCTACCTGGATGTGATATTTAGGCGGTTCTCTATACGGTACCAGGTGAATAACAGGGTAGTATCCAAGTTTCGCCTCAGTTACATCATTCACAAACATTTCAAAAAAACTTTGGTAGTCTTCGACTCATATAATACCACATTCAAGCAGTTGTAGTACACATATCTCCTCCGAGGGGGAGGGGGGAGGGACGGGACTGGAGAAGGGTGGGATGTAATTTCACCAAACATTTGACCTTTACAACTTATTATTTTTATTTATTTATTTTTTATTGACTGTTCAATACAGCACTAATGTAAATGTTTAGGAGGAAAATGAAAATAGCCTTCAAGAAATGACCTTGTTGGGACTTCATCTATATAGCGGTTGATTAAGTGTTTCTGTTAACTTCACATCACTAATTACATTTTTCTTTACTATGCTCTCTAATTTCAAATTTTATTATTATTTTGTAGAATTTGTCCATTTACCATTCTTTGTGTGACTATGAAAGTTCGGGCAAAATGTTTTGCTCAAGTTACCAAATTAGTTTTTCCCAATCATCTTGATTACTTTCGAGCAATTAAACATTCTTCATAGAACTGGAATCACAGTTCTACATGCACCACCATAAATTCAAAATGTTCAAATGTTTGTAAATCGAAGGGAAATAACTACTGCAGATATCAGTACCTAGGCTTACAAACTACTTAAAATAACTTATGCTAAGTAGAACACACACACCCATGCCCGAGAGAGGACTCGAACCTCCGACGGCGAGCAACCGCGCGCCCCGCACAAAGGTGCCTTAGAGCACTCTGTCACTCCACCTCAGCCCAACATAAGTTTTGCCTGCGCGCATTCTGGCAAGAATCCATTGTGTAACTTTCCCTCAAATCACTGATAAAGCTTTTCTTATCTATTCTATTTTCAAGCTATTAAATTTTTATCTGGAAATCTAGACCTCACAGTAACCGGTTCGATACGCCGTTTTCCATTTGCCACTCTTTGTTTCGCTATTAAGATTCGAAATATCTCGCTCAATTGGTTCATGAACTCACTAGAATAGTAAATTATTCTGAAAATATACTTCACCTGTTACCGAGAAATAATCAGGAGCTAGTAAAGAGCATCAGAACATCCGCAGGGATTAGTGAACACAGAGTTGCCATAGTGAAACGTAATATTGGATTTCCCAAATCCACCAAAATTAAACAAGTATATTTATTGAAAAAAAAGGCAGGTAAAAATCGATTAACGCTGTCATATAATCTCCACCCTTTCTCAACTAGTAATGTAGGTGTAGATCAGATGTGGCTTACATTCAAAGAAGTAATATCGGCAACCATTGACAGATGCATACCAAACAAATTAACAAAGAATGGGGTTGACCCGCCGTGGTACACAAAACAGGTTAGATCACTGTTACAAAAGCATGCCAAATTTAAACTCACAAAAAATCATCAAGACTGTTATTAATCTTTCACAGAAACTAGAAAGTTAGCTCGAACTTCAATGCGAGAAACTTACAATAGTTATCATACGAAACACTGTCTGTAATTCGATAGATAATCCTAAGAATTTCTGGTCGTATGTATAGTATACTAGGGGCAAAACACAATGAATACCTTCAAAACACGACAGAAATGTTGATGTTCGATGACAGTTCTGCTAAAGCAGAATTTCTTAACACAGCTTTCCGAAATTCCTTCACGAAAGAAGACGAAGCAGATACTCCAGAATTCGTTCCACGAACAGCTTCCAACATGCGTAATTTGGAGGTAGACCCCCGGAGTTTTAAAAACAACTTAAATCACATAACAAAAGTAAGTCTCCCGGTCCCTACTGTAAACCAATTAGGTTCCTTTCAGAGCATGCCGATGCAATAGCCCCATACCTAACGATCACAACCGCTCGCTTAGCGAACGTTCCGTACCAAAGACTGGAAAGTCGCACAGGTCACTCCAATATTCAAAAAGGGCAATAAATTTCTGTCAGTTTGTACTTGACAAAGAATTCCTTACTTTACATTTTCTTGTCGACGTAATGACAATACGTGATGTAATTAATAGGTTGGTATGAGAGCCTAATTGAGACGTATGTCTGTGTTTTCTAGTAGCATTTCGTAGCAGCTATATCTGAAATAGGGAGAAAATGAAATATGAACATCTGTGGAAGGCATGTTCAGACAGCTGCAGTTCTAGATCCAGTTAGTAAAGAGATCCATGAGGAGAGTGTTCAATAAGATCTTTGGCGTCAAAGACGTGGCGTATAATTTTGCTCTGTGTCGCGGAAAGTCTTTGGGCAGAGCTAGGTTCCGGAAATACCTGTGAGGTAGGGAAACGGATTGGAACCAGCCACGCGTGAAACGTACCAAGCGATCGTTTCACGGCCTTCTTTTGTTCTCCCAGACATATTTCATTGAAAGACAAAATGTCGTTATAGACGAAGCTATGGCATGAGTCAGTGATCTCTGTACAAATTGTACTCTCTGAGCGAAGAACTGCATCCTGCGAGAAGATTTTATACATGGTTTTGCATTGTCCGCCACGTTGTGATTTCTATCAGATTTTACTCGACAAAGCATGGCTTACTTCCAATTTGTTTTAAGTCAATATCTTTCTTATGAAACGTGGAAAAGGCAAGCAAGATACATCCATTTACTCACGAAACAGTTGTAAGTTGTAACTTACTGACAGTTTAAAATTGTGTGCCGGAACCGGGACTCGGCCGTGGGACCTTTTCCTTTCTTGGGAAAGCGCTCTACCAACTGAGCTATCCCGGCACACTTCACGGTCCGTCCTCACAAGTGGTTCCGGCACACAATTTTAATCTGCCAGGAATGTTTATATCAGCGCACACTCCGCTGCAGAGTGGAAGTTTCATTCTGCAAACGTCTCTTAGGCTGTGACTAAGCCACGTCTACACCATACCCTTTCTTCCAGGAGTGCTATTTCTGCAAAGTTCGCAGGAGAGCTTCTGTGAAGTTTGGAAAGTGGGAGGCGCGGTACTGGCAGAAGTAAAGTTGTGATGACGGACCATGAAGCGTGCCGGGATAGCTCACACAGTAGAACGCTTGCCCGCGAAAGGCAAAGCTACCAGGTTCGCGTCCCGCTTCCGGCTCATAATTTTAATCTGCCAGGAAGTTTCATATCAACGCATACTCGGCTGCAGAGTGGAAGTTTCATTCTGAAGTCTTACGTTCTCTGGAGAAGGCAAGAAACATGTTTTATATCTTCATGCCGCGGTGGAGTAGCCAAGCTGTCTAAGGCGCCTCGGTTGTTATTGTTTGGTGGTTTAAGGGGGACAAAACTACAATGGTCATCAGTACCCCATTCCATCTCTAAGCGACAAAAGTAAAACCATGGACGTGAAAGAAATACGCCCAGAGTTTAAGGTTGCAAAGTGGGAGAGGAGTCCCACTGAGTCCTTAAAACACCATGAAAAACGACAAGACACAAAACGAAAAGAGACGATCACACAAAGACACCTTACAACAGAGAAGCCGATGCCTGTTGTTGTACGACCATAAGCATAAAAAAGGAGAAGTCAACCACTCGGCAACACAAAGAAATCGCCAGTTAGAGAGAATGATAAAAACCCCCTGCTCGAATAAACGGAGTCTGCCATTGTAGCATCGTCACCTAAAAAATCTGGTAAAACGTCAGGGAGGTTAAAAGTCCGCCGCAAGGCTGCTAAAACGGGACAGTCCAACAGGATGTGGACTATTGTCAGACGGGAGCCACACTGACATTGGGGCGTGTTCTCACCACGAAGGAGATGTCCATGGGTGAGCCACGTATGCCCAATTCGGAGCCGACACAGCATCACCGAGTCCCGGCGAGAGGGCCGCATGGAGGAACGCCACACTGCCGTGGTGGCCTTGACTACCTGCAGTTTATTGGGCGTGCTCAGGCTACGCCACTCAGCATCCCAAAGCCGATGTACCCGTTGGCGCATCAATGAACGGAGATCCAAGGCCGGGAGGCCAATCTCGAGAATGGACGCACCGACAGCCTGCTTGGCAAGTCGGTCAACACGTTCATTGCCCGGGATACCCACATGGCCCGGAGACCTGATGAACGTCACTGATCGCTCGGACAGTTCAACGGCACGAAGCGTCTCCTGTATGGCCAACACCAGGGGAGACCGCGGGTAACACTGGTCTAGCGCTCTAATGTTGCTCAGGAAGTCGCTGCAAACAATAAAAGACTCACCTGAGAAGGACCGAATATGCACGAGAGCTCTGTGAATGGCCACCAGCTCTGCAGTGTAAACACTGCAGCCATTCGGCAGAGAGTGCTGTTCCACACGGTCACCATGAAATAAGCAAATCCCATGTGGCTATCCACCAGAGAACCATCGGTGAAGAGCAGGTCATACCCAGGGAACTCCGCTACAACAGCCGAGAACTGACGGTGGAGCGCCTCCAGTGGAACTTAGCCTTTGGGCCCATGGGCCAAGTCCAGCCATGTAGACGGCCTTGGCAAGCACCAAGCGGGTGTACGTGCACGGACCCGATAGGGAGATGGAAGGGGAGAAGACTCAAGCTCCAGCAGGAGGGACTGAACTCGATAGGCAATCACATGACCTGATCTAGGGCATCGCTGATGGGGACGGACGACCACATTAGAAAAGAGGAGACGATGGTTCGGGTGGCCTGGGGAGCAAAATACATGGGCTGCATAAGCCACGAGCAGGTGTTGGCGAAGGCGCCTTGGTGCGAAGCGGGCGGTTGCTCGGCGTCGGAGGTTCAAGTCCTCCCTGTTGTCCTTAGGGTAATTTACCTTAGTTTAAGTAGTTTGTAAGCTACAGACTGACGACAACGCAGTTTAGTCCGATAGATTTACGAACATTTGAACATTTTATAACCTCATGCCTTCAGTGGCTGTGACACAGCCTCTACATTTTTTCGACAGGGCAAGCTAAAATTTATCAACACTTTTCAGAAAAACGGGAACCTCCAACATGTCGCTTCAGACTTCATGGATCACAACACCACTGCTGATAAGATAGCCGATGCGATACAGAAGTTTGTAAACAGTTGTCTGCTCCCAGATACGACACAAGCAGCACCAGTGCGCTATACAGGGTGAATCTAAATTCGCACACTCGGGCTTCGCAGCGCGATTCCTCACCTTCCAACAACGAAAAATGTCTTCCAGAAAATTTCATCCTGCGCATATTTCCGCCAGTTAATGGACGTCAAAGACTGAGATGGCTATGTGTTCCATACGTCAGTGTGTTTCATAATTACATCAACAAACTTGTAAGGGATGTATTAGGCGTCTTGAGGAACAAAATGAACATGGAAACCCATGACCAGAAACGCCATTCAAAGGCGCTACGGAGAGTCCAAGTTACCGGCACCAGTTTCTGACACTAGACATCCCCTCCAGCAACTTCGACGCTCTGTGGCGTCATTGGATGACGTTTCCGAACATGGGTTTCCATGCTCATTTTGTTCCTCAAGACACCTCCCACATCCCCTAGAAGTTTGTGGGTGTAGTTGAAACATGTCCACATAACGTGTTCCATTTAATTTACTCCCCATGAACAATGGTGACGAGCTTCAGATTTTTTTTTTTTTTTTTTTTTTTTTTTTTTTTTGACTGTAGCAAGACACTCCACTCGCAATATGAGAGATACCAGGCATTATATATTGATTTAGTTTTATCTGTATGTAAAATTCTAAGTGTCTATGTTGTACATGAGGCCCAAAATATGAATTAGTGTGTACTGTGATGTGCGCCCACTGGCCCTGGCTTCCACAGAATGAATGAAACTTTGTATGTAAGAAGGTTTAGCAAGTGCTAGGTGCGCCTCATCTGTTTTGTGTTGTCGTTTCTTTCAAATGCTGGGCGTTGAATGTCTCTGGGCGAGAAGTAGGTTAGCCAACTGCTGAGCAGAACCCAGTCTTAGCAAAGATTCCTGATGTAGCTTGCTCTTATCCTCCTTGGCTGGGAGTTGGTCAGTTTACCTGCCTGATGAACAGTGACGCTCTCTGGGCTCCCCTCCATTACACCTCCTCTGGTAATGGTTAGGTAGTGGTCAAGAGAGCTATTCATTCGTTTCTTGGTTGTTGGCAGGGTAAGTACCTCTGGGTTTAGTTCTGCTGTGACCTCGTGGCTCGACTTACTTCGGGCTCCATAGTCGTACTTATGCCTTTTCGCGAGTTTAATTCTGGGAGTAGCAGCTACACTATATGTAGTAGTGAGACTTTGCTTAATTTCGTACAGGATTGCTCATTTTATGACGATTTTGTTGGAATCTGATTCCGAGACTCTGATGGTGTTTCGTTAGCATAGTTCTTGCATTCATAACTTTTAAATCATTTCTTTACCTGTTTAAATATGTTCAGTGTCTTTCGCGTTCTTATCATAGTTGAATTCTAATATTTTCAGGGACTCGCGGTGCCTATACTGTTTGTACTTTGTTGACAGAACACGTGGACGATATCAGACTAAGCCTTCACCTTTCCCATCATTCAATGCACATGAGTGATTAATAATTGTGTAGCTAATTTGCTATATGTTTCTTATTGAGTGTAGTGTGATAATTTTCCCCGAAAATTGTCCATTCTAACTTGTCGGCCCACATGTGCGCCGATTAGCGTGTTCCCTGTTGTGGTTAATACCATCAAATTGATCTTTTTCTTCTGTGTAGAAAGAACCGTTGCACGACGTATATCGTGTTTTTAATTTTCATGAAATAGAATTATTTCACTTCTCTGAATTTTTGTGACCAAACTGTGTATTGTGCTGTAGCAATCTGTAACCTTGCTTATCTAATAGATATGATTCCTCTGATCAGAAAGAATGGTTACACGATATATTTCGCGATCTTATTCTATTCGATATTGATTTTGTTAACTTTATGCATATTTTATGTTCCAACGTAGTTGAGTGCTGTATTGATCTAACAACTTTAGCCTGCTGTAGTTATCTTCTCCCTGTGATAAACGAACGCCAAAGCGACTGTTTTTAGATATTATTTAATAAAATCTTGATTTAATGTGTAGTTAGAAGATCTAGGGAAACTTTAAATTCCGTCTGTACACCGCACTTTGTGGTCTTAAACCAAGTGCGTTTGTTTCTGATAGCCACTAGCTTGACACGTTATGGAAGCGAAATACTATTTCATTGTGCGCGAGTGAACCTTCGATCTGCATTCTCCACATTGCTTGGCGGTCGTCTTGGGGTATTGATGTCGGGTGCTTGCTAGGTACCTGCATGGCTTGGCGTATGAATCTGTGTGTGAATGTGCTGCAATTCCTCCTCCCTGTGAAACGTGATCGTAATTAAGCTGAACTCAACTTTGCAGGTGGGCAATTTTAGGGCCATGTAATTATCGGATATTTTGAACATTTGGTAAGGTGTGTTTCTTATTGTAATTTAAAAAAATGGTATTCCCCCTTGTTATTCTTGTTTTGAACAATAAATTAATTTGTTAAACTATAATCCTTTTGTGCTAATTTGAATTCTCCCCTCATCATTTACTTTGGATTAATGTGGGGTAATTTGTTCATGTGTCTTGTGTCTCTGCTCCCTTCTGGAGGAGAGAATATTTGCGTTTCCGTTGCAAACATTTATGATTTTTTATTTAGATTAATGACTGTGGATCATTATTTAATTGTGTGCAGTTTCCTCTAAATATTACTGTAAAGATAGAACTTATGGAATCAGAGTTTTGCTTAAGGGAACTGTATACTTCCGCCGCTGTGTGAATATCGCCGTAATTAGATTTTGTGAGCAAGCAGTCAATTGTTAACTTCACAAACACGGCTAGTTAACAGTCAAAAGAACAGCGGGCGAGTTTCATAATACTGTAATTCTGAAACAACTGACGCATGGAAGACACACACACCTCAATCGTCGACGTCCATTTACTGCCGGAAATATGCGCAGGACGATATTTTGTGAGAGACATTTATTATTATTATTATTATTATTATTATTATTTTTTAATTGCTAGCTTGTGAGGAATCGCGCTGCGAAGCCCGAGTGCGCGAATTCTAAATCATTATTCATCTTGGCCCGCTCGTCAACTTGACCGGCTCTCTCATACAAAAATCTGCCTTTCAATAAACACATCTTATACCTACAGAACGTAAATAATCAGGTACCTGGCGGTTTAAATGTCCGACAGGTGACGCTGCGGTGTTTTACATGGCGCCTCGTCATTTAAAACTGGAATTAATCGGACTGGTCCTCCCGTATGTCGGCTTCAGAGGCCGCCTCCCGGCCACTTGCTCTGAGCTGCGTGTAAGAAGTGCCTGCGGTGGAGCGTGAAGGACGGCCGCGCCGCCCAGACAGCTCGTTCACGCTCACGTTCGCGCTGCCAACCTGTCCGGTCCAGCCCGGTTCCGTCGCGATCTGAAAGTCATATCGCGGACTAAACACGGAGGGGCGAAAAAGAAACCGCGAGGACTGTCATTGAAATTCAGCGCACACTGCGTCCACTTCTCTGAGCTACAACAGCATCGATCAGACTCTGATGGGTTCTAGTCGGACAGCCATTGGCACTCACTTCGAACTCCCGTTAAACGGTTACAGCTGAGGGGCCGCGCAGTTTCGCGGAAGGGAACCTCACGTCGGATGGCACGAGAAGAAGGGGGGGAGAGGGGCGACTCCCTAACAGGCGCATTAAAGTAAAAAATCGCACTGACGTGTTTTACGGCCCACTTTAGAATTCCAGTTTTATAAATTTTTGCAAACATTTTTGACCAAAATAATAAAACATTAATTAATAAGAGTGTCTAACCCTTTTAAGAAAATAACTAGGTAGTGACGGGTTGCGAACCATTGACCTTCAGCGTCATAATCCACGCCTTGCCCACTACGCCACGGCTATCAATCAAAACATGTGCCCTTTAATCTCATGCTATTTATGGCCGTTGTTAACTCATGTTACTATGGCATTTGTAGACACTGGATTATCATTTATCGTACGAAGAACAATGTGTTTTTCTTAATTCTTCAGTGCGTCATTGCTTTGAAATGACAACGTGTAAGCTACAATAAGAAAATCATCAAATACGCAACAGAAGAAGGCAAATGCCAGAGAGAGTTCTGGACGAGCAATGTCACGTGACATCTCCGAACGGCTGGTTTTCGTTAATTCAATGGAGGGTGTTAAATCGTCAAACGATACGAGATATGAAAAAAAAAAAAAAAAGAACATAAGGGAACAAAGTCGTAGAGAATTTCCTCCTCTACAAATTCGGTTATTCAATTTTCGCGTCAGATGAACGGTTTATATGCAATTAAAATTATATTACAAACGGCTTTTTTTGGTATTACTAACGTATTTCTTGTCTGAAATATTTAAAAAATCGAGGTTCTGGTCTCTGGTAGCCAACAATTATGTCTGTAAAATTTGGTGCCGATCGGTTGAACGGTTCGATATAAAAAGTGGGAACACGTTACAGAAAGACAGACATTCCCAAATCGCCGTTATTTTTGCAAATATCTCTGAAACGCTACGAGATATGAAAAAAATAAATAAATGAGAGAGCAAAGTTGCAGATAATTTTGTCCTCTATAAATTCAGCTATTCGATTTTCGTGTCAGATGAATGGTTAAGCCGTTATTTTCATTTAAATTCCGAGCTGTCAAAAGACGATCGCAAAGGCCCACTTTTAGTGTTACTACCGTAACCTAAAGTGGGCCAAAAAGGGTGCATTACGAACAATCGAACAGGATAACACCATTACGCAGCCAGCGTGGCATTGAAGTTATAGCACCTGCGATTTTGTTTTTACAGGACTAGCCACTAACACAAACACGTATTTTGTTTTAAAATACTCGCGCGCGCATTGTGTATGTGTGACAGGGATGACAGCACTATATAAAAGACTTGGCTTCGTTTGTCAGCTGGGTTCCCCATTCGGTCGTCTGCGCATGCGCGAAGCACTTGCATACGCGTGACAATGGGATCCATCCTATTCCGTCTACTAGCGATCGTAAGCGTGCATCTTGTGCAAGTGGACGCGTCTACACTGTACGGGGACGGCGTAACCGGTGCATCATGGGTAAGCTCGTAAGCTCTCACTTTCCGTGTATAAAGGGCTTAAGATAAGAGGACACATGCTCAAATCGCTGTTAATAATACATGGAAATGTCAGCTGTAAAATATGTACATTTATTGTCATACGACACGGTAGTGTAGGTCAAATTCTGGGATAAATGACAAGAAAAACCGTTAACGTTACATGAGAAACAACATAAACAAGAATTCGAACTCGTACTTGTGACATCAGTAACCATTAAATCGTCGTGAGCTATGTGTAGTGACAGCCACACACAAATCTTCCACGTACTGGTCGTACAAAAAGTGCCCTGGCTCATAGATGAAGAAAGCACCAGGAAATGGTCGCACAGTACAATACAAGCAATTTTGGAACAGGCCCTGTGGTCCTGTGGTAAAGCGCTCGACTGGAACCCAAAGGCTGGAGGGTTTTAAACCCACTCGGACCTCGGATTTTTCATACTACGTTTTAACCCATCATCTCTCAACGATGTGAGGAATCGTCAGTAGCGACACGTGGTTCGGATCCCACGTTAAGATGTACGTCCTCTTTTCCTTTTCTATAATTGGGTAGGCTAGGGACACGAAAGTCGCCGAAGTGGCGTCCCATTGAAAGATTTACACTAGGCCAGTGAGCCACACGAAATCATCATTATTATTTTAGAAAGCATGTCCAGCGGCCATGCCGCAGTGGATACACCGGTACCCTTTAGATCACCGAAGTTAAGTACTGTTGGGCTTGGCTAGTACTTGGATGGGTTACCGTCCGGGTCTGCCGAGTGTTATTGGCAAGCGGGGTGCTCTCAGCCCATATGAGGCCAACTGAGGAGCTACTTGATTTAGAAATGGTGGCTCCGGTCACGAAAACTGACGTAAATCGTTGACGCCCTCGAGCGGAGGATGACACGGCGGCCGGTCAGTACCCAGTGGGCATTTCGGTTGGATGCTTTAGAAAGCATAATGGAGAACAGCGGTCTTGAAATAATGGTTAAAATTAAAACAGACAAGATCGCAGAATTGTTTTTATGTTCAAATGTTCATAGAGCTTATGGTAGCGCGGTCATCAGTCCCTAAACTTACAAACTACTTATTAACTAGCTAATACTAACGATTGTCCAAATAGTGCGAGTGACATCGGTTGAGTGAGAGTAACTTGTTACGATCGCTTTTGCAGTTATTACGTTGGGTAATAGTATGTCTCCATTCTTCATCTTCCGGGTGGTCAATTTTAAGCCTCATTGTAGCCATGACGGCTCGATTGGTTGTAATGGAGCGGCTCATCTTTGGTGTTGGATGATGGAGACAAACTTTGCAAAAATTTATGAAATGTTTTGTCCTACACGATCGCTGCTCAAAAGGACACCCTTGCTTGCTTTTGACTGATAACTACAATTCACATCTGGACTCTGTAGTTACTGATTACTGCAATGGTAATGGCATCGCCTTTCTATCTTTTCCGGCGCACTGTTGCCATAAGGTACAGGCTTTAGATAGATGTGTTTATGCACCTTTTAAAAAGGTGAATAATGAACGGATTATGACTATTTACAACATCGCGTCTATAGTGCGAATAGCAGTTGCTGCAACTCCCAATAATATAACCAGTGGATTCATGGTCAATGGTATCAATGCCTTTTACAAAAATATTTTTACTGACTACTATTTATGGCTTCTTACACTTCGGATTTGGCAGACCAAAACACTGAAAGCAGTCCATCAAGTCGAGCTGAGAAAAGTACTACGCCCACAACCTGTCATCATGTTCTTGCTATTCCTTCAACGTTCATACAACCGCTACCATCGGAGGTAATTTCACAGGCACTGGAAAACGTTACTCCATTCCAAACTCCGGAAGAGGTCAAATGTTTTGAAAAAGCAGAGCTCATAAAAGGTATGGTAGCAGGGAAAAGAGTATCTGCAATAATGACGGACACTACAGTAAGAAAAGCCCACGAGTAAGAACAAAAAGATGTAACAGATAATAAGGCGAAAGTACTGCAAAGAAAAATTAAATCACAGGCTAAAAAAAGCACTTTTTCAAAAAGAAAGATCGAGTATTGGTGGAATGTATTTCACTAAATCAACAGTAATAGGTGTAAAACGCAAGAAAAAACCAAGGCAAGATAACAATCATGATGGAGATGTTGATGAGGAAGATATAGATCCACTATGCCTAAGGTGTCTCAAACCTTTTTCAAACAGCCAGCCTGGAGCGCAATGGATTCAGAGCGCAAACGTCAAGCGAAGGGTACGCCACACACGAGTGAAAAATTAAATCCATGGACTATTCCTTTGGACCTGAGAGTGGTTAAAGTTGACTGGATTGTATTAAGACACTATAAATCCTAATAAGTTGAGGCTTTCCCTTTGACGGAATAAAATGTTAAGCATTTAACTCAATATTCAAATTTTATGTACATTAAAGGTAATTTCTTGATAACTATTAGTTTTAGTTTGATTTCATAAATTTACACTAGTTTAACTTACCAAAAGATACACATATTTCAAGTGAAAAATCTGTGTTGCGAACATGAGATGCATTAGACATATAAGCGTCATTTTATGTCATTTAAGACCACTTTTGATATTTGTCTTTCAGCACTAAAGATAGTTAGTAAATAACTGAAATCGATTTGCTATAACAAAAAGCAAGTTTTTACGACCAATGCTGCCCATTTCTCTGGTTACAAAAGTTCATGCAATAGTCGCAAATCTTCACAAGCTTTTAAATCCCGTCTGCGTTGAACTCTGCCGGCTGTAAGTGTATCAAATCACTGAGGCTGGCAGATTTATGGGAAATGTTCATAATGGTTAAACGGGAATAACTGTCTGATCATTTTCTACACTTTTGCAACAAGATCATTCTCAAGAGGCCGTCGACCGCTTCGTTCTTCATCACGAACATTAGTTCGTCCGCCACGAATGCACACCACCATAATGCCACTCACAATATTCCCGTGTCGTTCAGTAATCACACGAGTAGCTGCTGGTGTCATTTGTTTTGCAGCATCACTCCACAAACCTCGGAGACAGCAAAGGAGCTGGAGAAGCAACTGAATGGAATGCACAGAGTCCTGTCGCGAGGGTACAACATGAACGCTGTACAATAGCAAAACTGTTGTCTAATTAAATCAGGCAATGTTGAGGGAATTAGATTAGGAAACAGGACCATAAATGTAGTATACGATATTGTTATTTGGACAGTAAAATAACTTTTGATTGCCGTCCTACAGAAGATATAAAATGCAGGATGGCAATGAGAAGAAAAGCATTTCTACAGAAGAGAAATTCGCTTACCTGGAATATTAATTCAAGTGTTAGTAACTCTGTTCAGAAGGCATTTGTCTGGAGTGTAGCCTTATACGGGAGTGAAACGTGGACGATGAACAGTTCAGACAAGAAGATGATGAAAGCTTTTGAAATCCGATGCTATAGAAGAATGCTGACGATTAGATGGGTAGATAACGTGACTACCGAGGAGGCACTGAACAGAATTGGGGACAAAAGAAATTTGTGGCATATCTTGACGAAAAGAAGGGATCAATTGGTAGGCAACATTCTGAGACATTAAGGAACAATCAGATTAGTATTGGAGGGAAGTATGTGGGTTTAAAATTGCAGGTAGACTAAGTGGCAAATACGGGAAGGAAGCAGAAAGTGATATTCGTTGTTTTGAGGAGACGAAGAGGCTTGCACATAATAAAGTAGTGTGTAAAGGTGCATCAAACCAGTCTACAGACTGAAGACCACAACAAGAACAGCCTCACACTTGTCGGGATTCTCTATTGCTGCACATTTTGAACACCTGTATTCAGAAGAAATGACCGAGTACAACTTCACACTTACCCAGCTTGGAGCATACTGAATGAAATTACAAAATGGAACCATCGTGGTGATGGTAACGCCTTTCCTCACGACATAAGAGTTCTGAACTTTCTTTCTGAACAGCCTTCCTATATTGTGCATTTCTCGAATGTAGCGAAGATTTCCTAAAGACGTAGATTGCACAGCTAACTGTTCGAAAAACGTTTGCTGTAGAGGATTACGTGTTAGATATGTATATTCTGGGGGGGGGGGGGGTGAAATTAGACTGAAAACAAATACTGTATTACGTAACTGTGGTTTTCTTCTGAACAACTCCCCGTTACTTGAAATAACTTACGTAATGAATAACCGGAATGGAAGAATTCCCACAGGTTTATACGGGCTGCTTGCTCAACAGCTCATAACATTCTTCTGTGAATTTGCATGTCGGATATTGAATGTGCGTCGACTGTGACTAACGTAACGATCAGCTTACGTCACTGCCACGGCTGAGGTTTTTTGCGGCAACAGGTTGCGAATTCGATAAGCCGCCGAACGTTCCAGTGCGCAGTGCATATCGTTTTCTTTCACCGCCCGGCGTTCGCGGGCCTGAGCGATATAGGGCACGCTGTGGCCTCGCTCCTACTGAGTCATTCGACAATATGTATGTGGACTGCTGTGGTGTCTGTTCGCAGCCAGTTTCGCATTTGAACATTCTGTATTCACGAAGATGCTAAGCTAGTTCTTTTTTGCTAACGATAGTATAGCTATTACGAGGCGCGTCCAGATAGTAAGTTCCGTTTGGTTATATAAAACGAACGGGTACAGATACAGAAAAAATATTGATTGTTCAAAAATCTACAACTGTTAAACTGCTTTTCTACATAGCTTCCGAAATTTTGTAGGCAATTGCCATAGCATGGCACAAGGTTTTGTGTGCCTTTTTCATAGAATGTTTCCGCCTGTGTATACAACCATGTGGTACCATGTTCTTTCAGCTCGTCATCCTCGTTGAAGTGTTGTCCACCAAGGACAGATTTTAGGTGTAAGAAAAGGATTACTGTCAAAATACTTCTTTTTCACGATAATGCCTGACTTCACACACCGAATGTGACCAAAAAATGCTTACCGAAATTTCAATGGGACCTGTTTGATCATCCTCCATACAGCTCGGACCTCTCTCCTAGCGACTTTCATCTCTTCTTACACCTAAAATCTGTCCTTGGTGGTCAACGCTTCAACGATGATAAAGGGCTGTTACCACATGGTTGAATACACAGGCGGCAACCTTCTGTGAAGGATGCATGCAAAAACTTGTGGCACGCTATGACAAGTGTCTACAAAATTTCGGCAGTTATGTGGAAAAGTAGTTTAAGAGTTGTAGAATTTTGTGCAATAAAATTTTCTTCTGTATCTGTGTACAGTTTCATTTTATTACCAAACGGAACTTACTTTCTGGACGCGCCTCGTACACCTGACAAACAGGAATTAATTGATGAAATTGTAAATGATGTCTATCAGAAAATCATTAAGTGGTTCTCTACAAATGGACTCTCATTAAACTTTGATAAAACCCAGTATATACAGTTTTACGTAGTAAATGGCAAGACACCATTAATAAATTTAGACATTCAACAGAAATCTGTAGCTAAGGTATAATACTCAAAATTTTTAGGTGTTTGCATTGACGAGGGGTTAAACTGGAAGAAACACATTGAAGATCTGCTGAAACGTTTGAGTTCAGCTACTTATGTTATCAAGGTCATTGCAAAATTTGGTGATATACACCTCAGCAAATTAGTTTACTATACCTGTTTTCATTCACTGCTTTCATATGGGATCATATTCTGGGGCAATTCAACATTGAGTAAAAAAGTATTCATTGCACAAAAGCGTGTAATCAGAATAATTGCTAGAGCCCACCCAAGAGCATCCTGCAGATATTTATTTAGGGATCCTCACTGTAGCTTCACAATATAAATATATATTCACTCATGAAATTTGTTATTAACAATCCGACCCAATTCAAAAGTAATAACAGTGTGCATAGCTACAACACTAGGAGAAAGGATGATATTCACTATTCAAGATTAAATCTAACTTTGGCTCCGAAAGGGGTGAATTATGCTGCCACAAAAGTCTTTGATCACTTACCAAGAAGCATCAAAAGTCTGACAGATAGCCAACTGCTATTCAAAAAGAAATTCAAGGAATGGCGTCTTCTTCTAGACTTTAGAGGAATTTTTAGATAAAACTTAGTAATTTCCCTAAAGAATTAAAAAAAATTAAAATAAAAAGTCCTTAAAATATTGTCATGTATAGACACCATTTACTAAACTGACACGTTCTACATCATTGTTAAATGTCGTATATGTGATCTATGGAACACGTATTGTAATCTAATGAGAGGGAGGAAGATGGGAGAGGGAGCAAGGGAATGTCTTGAGCTGCACTTGAAAATCGAAATAATTGAATGACGACAAGTGTAAATTTTAGCCGGACCGGGTTTCAAACCACTGCCGGCCAGTAGCCGCCAACCTCTCTCTTTCTCGGAGACAAAGAAGAGAGACAAAAAACAAAAGAGTAAACAACTGATAGTATGTCTCATGTGAGTACGTGTTTGACGATTGTGATTTTTTTTTCAGTTATAAACATAAATTATCATGTAATAACTTCTAATACATTATGATTCATTTCTAAGTTTTATTTTTTTTCCGGTGAAGACACCCTTAGTGTTGGTAGAAATCTAGATAATAATTCTACTATTTTAAAGCAGCTGGTGGGGCAGAATTTTCATAGAGTACATTACATTAAATAAGTTGCTGCTTTAGACATGCCATGTTCAAGATAATATCGAAATCAGTCATTACAGTCGATGCGTAACTTCAATTGAAAGTGTGTGTGTCTGTATGGACATTGGATTTAGCTTAAATAATCTTAGAAACTGCATTTTGGGAACTACGTTGAACCCACCTTAAATATTAGGAAGTATTTCATTCGTATCACACATTTAAAAGTGAATGTGAATATATTTGACGGATACAACGAAAGTTTCGTGTGTGTACGTTACCTACAAGCTGAGCGTTGACAAAAAGCAACTGACGTATGTAAATACTTGGTCGAACTGTTTCCACAAGAAATTAACTTTTACAAAACATTTAGGTGCAGTGGTGTCAAGCATACGAACTTCACAGTACATTACTGGAGCGTGAGCTTTAATTTGAAAGTTTAAATGTGTAAACTTCACGATTTACAAACTGTTTGGCCAAATGATAGAAATTTGCTAGGCAACGCCTAAATTTTTTCTGGACACCATAAACAACGTAAAATAACGGATTGAGTAACGAAATCAAACGTTAATTAAAGTTAAACCACCTTTATGAAAGAGAAACTGCTCGCATATGAAGATACAGAGATTTCGATTGTTGTGTCATTCCTGCCAATGGAAGCATTAATTTTAAAGCACGAACTCTAACAGCCGGACATACTACGCCTCTTACAACGGTTTGTGCTATTATGTCACAAAGGTTACACTCCATAGAAACGCCTTCCGAAAAGACTTCCTAACACTTGAATTAACATACGATGTAAACGATTTTCTCTTCTGAAAAAATGTTTTTCTTCCCATTCCCATCCTGCATATCTTTTTCTGTTAAGACCGCTGCCAAAATAACAGAACTCATCAGCTACCTTTATTGTCCTGTTTCTTAATTACCTCAGCACTGCCTGATTTACTTCGACTACAGTTTTGCTGTTGTATGGTGTCCATGTTGCACCCTCCTGTCAGGACTCTGCACTTTCTATTCAATTTCTCTTCCAGATCCTTTGCTGTCTCCGAGGTTTGTGGAGTAATGCTGCAAAACAAATGACACCAGCAGCGACTCGTGTGATTACTGAACGACACGAGAATATTGTAAGTGGCGTTATGGTGGTGTGCATTTCGTGGCCGACGAAGTAATGTTCGTAATTAAGAACGAAGCTGTAGACAGCCTCTTAAGACTGATATTGTTGCAAAAGTCACTTGGGATGATTCCCGTAACATTGCCCGGATCCCAAGTGACCCTTGACATCCGAT
This sequence comes from Locusta migratoria, assembly GCA_026315105.1. Lineage (NCBI taxonomy): Eukaryota > Metazoa > Arthropoda > Insecta > Orthoptera > Acrididae > Locusta > Locusta migratoria. Next base: position 142,480,307 of record CM048749.1, on the reverse strand, counting down.
ATTAATTTAAATGTTAGGAAGTCCTTTCTGAAAGCATTTGTCTGGTGTATAGCATTGTATGGGAGTGAAACGTGGACGATAAGGATTTCAGACGAAAAAATGTGGTGCTACAGACGATTGATGAAAATTGAATGGTTATATCACGTAACTAATGAGGAGGTGCTTAACAGAATTGGGGAGGAGTTTCTTGCATATCCTGACTAAGAGAAGGGATAGATTGGTGAGACACATTCTGAGACATCAAGGGATCGTCAACTTAGCATTAGAGGGGAGTGTGTCGTGTAGAAATCGCAGAGGGAGACCGAGGGACGAATATAGTAAGCAGATTCAAAATGATGTAGGTTGCCGAACTTATTCTCAGATGAGGAGACTTGCACAGGACAGGGTAGCATGGAGAGCTCCATCAACCTAGTCTGCGGACTGAAGACCACAACAACAGCATTGATATTTATGGTACGTGAAGTTCAGAACACAAATAACAATCAGCCAAAGCAATTTGATGCAACTCTCAAAAATTATCGAGGATATCGACTTTGACGTTTTGCACTAGCTCGTTTGGCTCAGACGAAAACAGTATATGATCTGCTATAACAGTGGCGACCATCCAACCCAATCGAATTTACGCATCCACAATGTGTGTGGCGGCACGGAAAGCCGTTTAAAAACGTTTCTTCGAATCAGACGTCCAGTCAGCTTGGTATCTCACTGTGAACGGAAAACAAGTTTTCCGACAACGCCCTCATCGGATGCATCTCGCCGATTCGCCCCTCTGCATTTACTGCAGAGTGGACGACATGGACGGCCACAGGTTCCACTGTGGTCAAGCAAACGATGTCTGGATGCTCGCGCGGCTAATTTTGGCGCTCCTTACTCGCCAAATACCTGCCCAGATCGGCATCAAGTTGCTCTTATTCCCGGGGAAGACTTTCTACCCCAGCACCAAAACACACTCGGTAAACAGGATTCGTGGCCACACGATCCGATACCTCTTTGATTCTGGCGAGGTCAGTACTGGGAATTTTCTCAATGAACGACACTGCGTCCTAACCCGTAACCCAAAGTACCAGCGATATTTTTCCAACTGCTTACGGAGCGCCTTTCATGACCCGCCTCGCAACTGGAAGTCCAAGACATGAGAAGATAAATCTTAACACAACCCACCTGAACTCAACATAACCCGCAACGAAACTTACATCCAATCAACGATATATCGTTTCATGGGCCGCCTGGACTTTATTTCAATATTTATTCATTTATTGACTCCGTTTAATTAATCCCTTGTATTTGCTACGATTATTCTATATTTATTTCATGCAAATTATTATAAATCGATAAGACAAAGACAAAGAGAGTGTAACGTTAACAACCACATTATTATCTGTACATTTACGCTTATCATAAGTTTTACTTGAAAAGAAGGAGCAGCATTCTCCATTCTTCCCTCTTCTTGGTCTAGCATTGGTAGGTTTCGGACGCAATAGCGCATTGCTCTTTGTTTAATTTATCAGAATCATAAATTCTTTTCGTGCACAGAATGAATGTAAGAAATAATTGTATGTTCAGCGATTTGAAAATATAATCTATTAATTTCATTTAAATAAAATTTGCATTTCTCAATTTTTTTTCGTTTTTAAAAGCCACCTCATCATTCCTTATGGTACAAAATATTAACAGTCTGTGAACTTTTCTTACATATTATCATCGGCCGCCATTTTCTTGCAGTGTGCGAAATTAAGTGTTGGAACGATGCACAATACTTCATGTTAATCTTTTGTTCCGCACCAAACGTCCCTGAGATATAAGCCAGTTTATCAAATTTAACTATTTTAATTTTTAGCTAGCCGTGGACTTAAGATAAATTGGTGTTTCACGAGTGCGTTCCAAAAGTTAATTTCAGTGTAAATGTATACGTGGTGAGCCAGTCTTCTATTTAATCAGACAGGATTTTAGGGAGGTTGCTAAAATTAAATATTTCTGTGCCATTTACCATATTCATTAAGTTGCAGAAAATTTTTATAGGCACATATATATACAGGGTGTTTCACTAAGTGTGTTTGCCTCTGTAACTTATAAAATAATAGGTGACGGGAAATTTTAATGCGGTAGGTCAACACAAGAAATGTTACACTTTCTGCGGAGCTATGAACATAGTTTATTGTATCATTTCCCAAAGAGTTACAGCACAAAGATATAATTTTTTAAATGGAACAATAGTTTTTTCTATAGTGCATTGGATTCGTTGAAACCAGTTGCGTTCAAATCAGTTTAAACTACATTCCTATCACTGTTAGTTTGGGAGCTACAACCCTTCAAAGTTTAGGGGGCGGAGGCTAAGACAGGGTAGCTGCCTGGCTGGTGGTCCCAGGGGATAGCCACTCGGCCAGACAGCTACGCTATCGCAGCCTCTGCCCCCGGAACTTTGAAGGGTTGTAGCTCCCAAACTAACAGTGATAGGAATGTAGTTTAAATTGATTTGGACGCAGCTGGTTTCAACGAATCCAGTGCACGATAGAAAAAAAACTATTGTTCCATTTAAAAAATTATATCTTTGTGGTGTAACTCTTTGGAAAACGATAAAATAAACTATGTTCATAGCTCCGCAGAAAGTGTAACATTTCTTGTGTTGACCTACCGCATTAAAATTTCCCGTCACCTATTATTTTATAAGTTACAGAGGCAAACACACTTAGTGAAACACCCTGTATATATATTTCTCCCGCCGTACTTCGCAAAATTTCGGCAGTCGTCCTTCTCGTTCGGGACGAAGCAGCAGCTAGCTCCCTGTGCCTGCTGTGGCGCCGGCAGCTTTCGAAACGGAGCGGCCCACCAACTGCAAGGCGGTAGCGGCAGCGGCGGCGGCGGAACTTTCTCCACAACAGGGCAGGCGACGAGTACTAGCCGGCCAGCGACCAGAGGTACAAAATGTTCAAATGTTTGTAGATCTATCTGACCAAACTGCGTGGTCATCAGTCCGTAGCATACAAACTACTTAAACCTAGGTAAACTAACCTACGGACAAACACACCCACCCATGCCCCAGGGAGGACTCGAACCTCCACGGCGAGCAGCCGCGCGCTCCGCAGCGAGGTGCTTTACACCGCTCGCCAGATGTACAGGGCAAGCACTTATCCTCCGAGCAACAGAATCGTCCGGACCAGAGGTACTTTTCGTTTCCATTAGGAAGAGATCTAAAACGTCCATACAGTATGGACGTAGAGTTACCAGTAGACGTCGCATTCTGATTGTGCTATATGGAGGATATCCTTAAAGTACCGCACAATACGTATTGCACTAATTTTGGTTTCCAATTGTTGCAGGACTGGACAATGTTGAGCACTGAAGAGGAAGTGGAGATTATTGTTCTCTGTGGGAAAGAAGTTCCCTCTAATAGAACTGTTGCAGATGAATCTAATAAGGAGCATCCTGAACGAGAGCCAGTGTCGCACCAACGGTTGTCAGATTGAGTTCAAAGCTACCGGTAGTGTACCTGATTGTCAACGAAGCGGCCACACGAACACGTCAGCAATGCAACAGCGAAACTCGCCAAAATCAGCGTGCTGAAACGAGGCAGAAGCAGGCGCCGCTATCGTAGGCGAAATCAGCAAACCCGGAGGTACCACACAACACAATCTATATCTATCAATGTGAATGTCTGTTCGGTGTACGTTTATCACGTCTGAACCACAAGACATAAAGAGCTAAAATTTTGTATAGTTACTAATGTCTACCCGGGGAACGCTTTAGGCACGGTTTTACGGCGATCGGATAGCTATTTATCTATATATATTAATGTGAATGTCTGTTCGGTGTACGCTTATCACGTCCGAACGACAAGACGCAGAGACTTAAATATTTGTACAGTTACTAATTTATACCTGAGGAAGGTTATAGGCACAGTTTTATAGCGATCTGACAGATATTTAGGAATTTGAAGAATATAACCCGAAATTCTGAACAACAATTACTCTTTGAAATTTATTTTACTCTTTGAAAATTATATTTACTCTTTTCATATATATATATATATATATATATATATATATATATATATATGTCCTATAAATTTGCAAAATTCGTAAAACTACAAGAAAACGTAAAGTGGATCGTAAAACAGGCCAGTGCTGTTTGTTGGTGACGTGGTATCGTTGGCGGCAGTGAGTGGGCTGTGTGAGCGAGTGAAAGGCCGCCCCCTGAAGCGGGTCACGGTGCCGCGCCGCTGCTGCTCCTCCTGCTAGCGGCTGGGCTGAGCCGCACCTGCCCTGCCGACCAGTTCTTTCTCGCCTCTAGCCCGGGCGAAAATTTCCGGACCGCCAATGGAACGCGCTACTCCGTTAGCTAGTGAGCGGCTCCACGGCGCGAGGTGCGACCCACGCGCTCACCTAACTGGGAACGCGGCGATGGTCAGTCGGCGCGATCGAGGGACAGCACGCCATCTGAAAATGCCGTCATGCTTCCAACAGGAAGTGCAACTAGCAATGTGCAATTTCCAGGCAGTAACAGATTAACGATGCGTCACCAAAGTAGCCGTCTATACGATTTCTAACGGCTACATCATGTATGTGATGACACAGCAGCGATAAAAACAGACGAGAAGTCTTGCATAGAAAATAAATAAATAAATAAAAGTAAAAAAATAAAAACTCTCTCCTTTTAACGAGCACTTAAAGGCTTCTGGGCATGAAGCTCCCACCCTAGACAATTTAGAAATTTTGCATTATCCACAAAAAGGACGGAAGTTAAGCATCCTGGAAGAATTTGAGATATCTAAGCAGGTTTATTTTAAACACCCGATACTTCTAAACGATCAGTTGACATCAAAAGACCAAACATTTTTCGATACTTTTATGCAAATTTTAAAGTAATATCTCTGTTATATACCTTGGCATCCTTACAATTTTGATTCATATGGTATTGGTATTTTAAGTAAATAGGGTCCTTATTTTAAATTAACAACTGTTATCCGACCGACCCAACACTTACAGTGTTGTGGAAGACTAAGCTTTATTGGCGGTTATTCGCAGTACAAATTTGAACGCTACCTCAGGCGGTACTAGTACCTATACCGACGAAAGTCGTATTAATATGTTGACGACCTAAGGTACAGGGTCATCATACAAGGTATATCTTGCAATATCCATTCAGTTAAACACTGCATCCATCTGTTTTCAACGGTTAATGTTACCGGAGATCAATGGTTTACATATTATTGTCTCTGTAAGATAACCTATGACCGCATTTTAATCTAAACACCCTCTGCCACAGAGTAGATAAAACATTAGTACCGAACATTATCACAATTTCTTATTACCAGTTTCAGATTGCTTTGTAGCTAAAAATTTTCTAAATATTGTCATGTAAATATTGTAAGTTCTGTTTCATTTTTCTTTTTTGTCAGATATCTGAAGATCACCTAACTGGACGAAACGCGTCATTGAAATAAAAAATATTTGCAATCAAGACATTCTTTTATTCAAGAATTCTTGCACAATTATTCAATACCTCAGCCTGTGGCTCGCGCGGTAGAGTGTGAAAGGAGATGTTGTATTTTCGGTTCGTTCTCTCATTAAACTACAAATTAGGGGAAAAACTTAGTACACCTGAAAATACGTTGTTGAATTTGATCATATTCCGGCAGATGCTGCCTGGGGGATAGTAGATGTACTGTCAATAGTTTCAACTTCTTCTTCGATGATAGAGTAGTGGCATACCTGTCAAAATGCCCTCTGTGTGTGATCTTTAATAGGTGATGTATTCTACCATGAGGCTCAGTGTGATAACAACGTTTAAAGCAAACAAGCCCCAAGCCACAGAGACGTACAGGCAAGACCTCAAGCAATATTTAAACACGGTTACCTCCCAATTTTCTGAGTTAAACATGCTAATCTGTAACTCTAATGTTTTTGATACATCTGTGAAAACATAAACAAAGGTCTACCACACATATCTGAGTGCACAGTGGTTTATGTAGAATACTATCAAACGTAAATACACAATATGAAACAGCCTGTCAATTGGTAGGAACATAAATTATGAAATACTTTAATGTAAATCTGCAAATATAGATGATCACATGGCTGACTATATAGACGTCATGTATTGCAAATCAAATACACCCGCTCGGTTAGCTGTGTGGTCTAACGCACCGCTTTCCGAGACGGGGAGGCGTACCGGCCCCGCTTCGAATTCGCCCAGCGGATTAGCGAAGGAGGTCGGAGTGCCGGACAGGCTGAATGTAGTTTTTAGGCGTTTTCCACATCCCCTAGGTGTAACACTTTACACTTTCACACATATAGGCAGACATCTGCGGTACACATTTCCTCCAGAGGGGCATGTCGTGGCAACAGGAAGGGCATCCGGCCACCCCGTAAATATTACCACGCCAAATCCGAACTATCGAAGCCGACCCTACATGTGCGGAAACATGGCCCAAGATAAAGATTTCAGCTCAAAAACCAATATAAAGTAAGTAACATCACATGTGATGGCTTAAGATATTACTTATAATCAATTTTAGATTAAATATTGGCAGAATAAAGAAGTAAATTATGACTCCCAAATCCACTGCTTAGATAAGTTTAGAGTATGCGTTATTCTTTACACTCAATCTTTTTATAGAAGTGAAAAAACCCGTGAATCATACTTCCACAAATCTTAGGAACAGTTTCCTGCTGATATTTTTCAACTTATTGCGATAAATGTAATATTCATTGTTGTTTATCAAATTTAAGTAGTTTTTCGTTTATTAGTAACGTATGCGAAGATTTAAATGTTATCAAAAGATAAAGTCATATTTAAACATGTTATATATATATATATATATATATATATATATATATATATATATATATATATATATATATATATATATATATATGTTTGTCTGCATGTCCTCTATGTGTTCATAAACAATTGATTCGATTGCAATGAAACTTTGGTGAACTGTACGCCCACGAAGGTTCCTGACCCAAAAACAAAAGAGCACGACACATAGCTCCGGAGATATGACGTCATAAATAATGAGAGGTCACAGAGTAAGAATACCCAGATGTATGCATCAATTACTGAAAAGTGGGAGTAGTTAGGGACCTGCAACAAAGTCTGCATGTAATTTCGGACGTTTATGAAGCATTTCGTAACTTGTTCAACCTCCTCTAATAGCTTGCTTATGAAATTCTATGTATTTCTAAGGATTGCATGCTGTAGTTTTTATTTTTATTTTTCCGATTTGTAATTATTTCACTCTTCCGGGTCTCTGTGAACGCTCCCAATCGCATGTTGCTGCATTGCGGTAACTTCCTTATGAAATTCTACAAAGTTCCAGGGGTTGCATGCCGTAGTTAATTTTCTTTATTTTTCGGAAATTGAATTTTTACATTTTTATCGGTTTTCGGAACCATGTGGGTCCGAACTCCGACTTCAGGGGTTTGCAGCTAGTCACCTGAATTCACGCCACTTCTCATTAAACCAGTGCTTAGACGGTTTAGTCTCAGATTGCAACTTAAGAGTCCACCGTGATTTTGTGTAATGAATCCGAATTTTAATTGCGATCATGTAACGTACCTGTGTGTCGCCGTTGGCGTCTTTGCTCTCAGTCTAATCTAAATGCAACTTAACTTTGCTACACTCACGTACCATCTGAAATAAAGCACGACAGACCAGAGCCGTCTTCGCAGTTTTATTGTATACTAGCTTAAGCCCGCGGCTCCGCTCGCTTGTTGGTTCATTATGATAGATAAGAAATCTTTCAGTAGTGTGTTAAGAGACTGGTTTTGAAGGATGAAATGAAATACAATACCTTCTTTAGAAACAAACATTTTTAACCAACATTATCAGGAAATTAAGTAGTGTAGATCAAATCACACGTAAAAATGCACTTGTTTCGAAGAATCCAATCACGAAATTCAACAATAATGATCCTAATAATATCACAGATCGATCACTTGATGTAATGCGCGAAATGTCAAAACGATTTTTTCAAGAGATGTAGTAAAATAAATTTCTTTTTTACTATTTTATTTATTTATTCTTATATTTCCTTATATGGAAATTCTCAACTGAGATGTTGAAATGTTATTGAAAAGAGATAGATTGGCTGGACAGTACTTGCCTTAGTTCTGTACCTCCGACAATCACACAGAAACACGAAAATGGAAAGGAAAAATATGACAAGTTTTGGGAAATATTTTCTTTCGTAAGGTACGAGAAGGGAAGAGGAAGGGAATAAAAGGGAAAGGTTATTCACGACCTAAGCCATGAGGAGATACTGTATATTTTTCGTTCCTACTTTCGTTTTTTTGTGTGACTGTCGGCGGTGCAGAATTAAGGTAACTACTGGGCAGTCAATCTATCTCTTTTCAATTTTATATATATATATATATATATATATATATATATATATACCGGGTGATCAAAAAGTCAGTATAAATTTGAAAACTTAATAAGTCACGGAATAAGGTAGATAGAGAGATAAAAACTGACACACATGCTTGGAATGAAATTGGGTTTTCTTAGAAGAAAAAAAAAAGTTTTCCTAGACGCGTGAAAGATCTCTTGCACGCGTCGTTTGGTGATGATCGTATGCTCAGCCGCCACTTTCGTCATGCTTGGCCTCCCAGGTTTCCAGACATCAGTCCGTGCGATTATTGGCTTTGGGGTTACCAGAAGTAGCAAGTGTATCGTGATCGACCGACATCCCTACGGATGCTGAAAAACAACATCCGACGCCAATGCCTCACCGTAACTCCGGACATGCTTTACAGTGCTATTCACAACATTATTCCTCGACTACAGCTATTGTTCAGGAATGATGGTGAACATATTGAGCATTTCCTGTAAAGAACATCATTTTTGCTTTGTCTTAATTTGTTATGCTAATTATTGCTTTTCTGATCAGATGAAGCGCCATCTGTCGGGCATTTTTCGAACCTTTCTTATCCTTTTCTTTTTGCTTTAATAAACCCCACACCGTTATATATATAAATTCCAACCCTCCAGTTTCGACCAAGATTTGTGGAAGGTTTGTCTTGGTTGTTAGGCGAACAAGTGAAGAAACCATTGTCTCATATTGGGTTCGAGAGAACAGCCACTCTTTAATGGAACGAAGAATGAGAAAATAATAGAACAGACATGAATCAGATATAGGGTACAGGTGTCAGTGAATAAGTTTCACACACACACACACACACACACACACACACATATATATATATATATATATATATATATATATATATATATATATATATATATATATATATATAACTTCTGATGATAAAGTTCGGTGAATAGTCTATTAACATTAACGAAGATCAACTATGAATTACAGTTACGTTACTGTCCTTCGAAATAGTCTCCTGCCCTAACAATGCACCGCTGAGCTCTGCGATAGATGTGGAAACTGCACGAAGTCTTCCTTTGGGATGGTGTTCAAAAGCCTCGTCACATTTGATTGAATCTCAGAAGTACCTTAAAATCTCTTTTCTTTCAATGCGAGTTTGAGTCGAGGGAATAGGTAGAGGTCTGGAGGATTTAGATCCGGTGAGTGTGGTGGATGTTAAGGTTGCACCACCCCCTTTTTTGCCAGGAACTGTTTGACGGTATTGGCCGTGTGTGGGAGAGCATTGTCGTGCAACTTGAACATCCACCATTCTTACCGGATCTCCATTCTTCAGAATTCTTCCTATTTCCTCGACTGAAACTCGCTTTGGAAGGATAGATATTTGACGATATTTCTGATATACAACAAAACGTGACGAGTCTTTAGTACGCCATCGCAAAAGGAAGAGGAAAGAAGGAAGATTAGGGTGTAACGTCCCGTCGAGAACGTGGTTATTAGAGACGTTGCTCACGCTCGGATTTACGGGGAAGGATGCGCAGTGCATGAAAGTGATCTGCTTGCCCTCTAGAGCTCGGGGTAGGTACGTGAGTTTCCTGCGGGCAATTACGCCGCCGTGTGGACTCCACGGAAATGAAGTTCAGTTTTCAAACCAAAATACCTGAAATTTTTGGAAGTGTCGTGGTGCGAACTGAAATACAAACTGAAAATGTATACAGAATCATTCCAGTCACCACTCTAAGAGTGGCAATGAAGTAGTTCATGGGTATTTACACTTAATTTTAAGTTAAAAGGAATAGGAGTGATTTCAAGGTTTAAATCTATAAAAAATAATGTTGTCCAGGATTTCGATATAAATACTCCATTGTGCGCCGTCCTCCCGAATAGGTATTCAGTGCGCTTAATTACCATGTATCGGAGAGTTATTTGTGTTCTCCTTTTTTTCCACCTAAAGGTTGGTTTCGGTTTCACTTCACCTGTTCTCAGGGTGTTTGGTTTCGTTCGATACATGCTGGCCTTCCACAAGCAGAGCGGATTCCTTTCCTTTGCTTCGGAAATACTTCCTTTCCGATTGGGTCACATAATTCATCCGGACCCATACAATGCCCTTTCTCAGAAGGTCCTGTTTCATTTGGTCGTTATATGGTGTAAGATAGGATGGGTTGAAGGGGTGGTAGGACACCACACACCAGTCAATAAGGGCCTCGGATAACGCTCGATGTAGTGACCAACGGCCTGTATTTCAAGACCGAGAAGAACGGCGTTTGCTTAGAGTTGACATTTTGTGTCGTAATCTGTTTCTTAAAATATGTGATACATTACGACACAAAATTGGTAGTCAAACGGACAAATATAAAGGTAGCGGGGTATATAAATTAGAATGTGGTGATTGTGACAACTTTTGTATTGGACAAACTGGTAGAACATTTTTCACCAGGTTTAAAGAACATACCAGTACACATAATAAAACTGCATTTGCGGACCACATAAGGTACACACAGCACAAGGTTAAAGACATGCAAAATAGTCTTAAAATTGTACATAAGGTACCCAAAGGAAAAAAAATTAAACATTTTGGAAAACATACAAATAATTAGTCACAAGAAAAAATATCCCAACTTAATCCTAAATGACCAAACTGAATTCCAAGACCATAATTTTTACAGTATTTTTGAAAAGGTCATATAAGGACCCGGTAACCTAATTCGGTACCTCTCATGTTTGCCAAAAAATAACACCAACATAGCCACTATTTTATTTCAAACTCATTTATCAACATTTTAGATACCCATCCCACCTAACCTTTGTACTACTGTAGTAAACTTTTATACTAGTACATAAGTATTTTTATACATTGACTATCCTATATTCAACCCACCAGTTGTTAATACACCTCATAAACGGTCCTCTGCATCCCATGCTAAATGCGTTCATGACCTGAACATACACAATAGGATGCCTGGTGACACATACAAATTCTACACTGCCATTTTAACAATTATAATGCAGCCTTCAGCCTTCTACATTAATACATATAAGAAGTAACCGTTTCTCTTAGCCCTCTGACTATTGTAACTTTATACTATAATTTTTTTAAATAAATTGACCACTGTAATTTCATAAGGAAAAAGTTTTTATATAGTAACGGCCCAGTTTCAACTTACCAGTATGTTACTAGATTCTTAGATATCAACCCCCTGACTATTATAAATCTTATACTATAAAATGAAATTCTTTATAGATTGACTAGTGTAAAACATATTATATAACATGAATACATTTTTATACATTAATTGCCCATGTTCAACATACCATTTATTACTATATCTTTATGTATCAGTCTCTGAACAACCTAGGCTATGTACATTCATGACACGTACTTGCACAGTAACTTGCGGAGTGCTACGTACGTGTTCCGTACAAGGCAATTTTTAAGAATTATATTGCAACTTTGCAACTTTATGTATATACCTTAACATATATAATAGAAGACTTTTTTACATATCCCTCTGACTACTACAAATTTTATAATAGTAACATGGATTCATTCTTACACATTGACTACCTATATTCAACCCACTATCATACTAATATACCTGTACGCACCAGTCCTTGCAAACTATACTACATGCATTCATAACACGAACTTTAAAAAAAATCTGTTGACATGTACAATTTCTGTATAAGATAATTTAGTAAGTGTAATACATTTTCTTTTTACCATCTATAAATATTTTAGATATGTGACTTATATGTATATAAATATTAATATATATGAATAAAAAAATGTAACCTTTCTGTACATCACAATAGGTAACTGACGTAGTGCCTTGCAATCTATGGTGCTTAATATAGTAATTTATACAAGTTGTATATATATGACATTGGATGTAATTTGAGGAAATGTACTACATGTAATCTTTTATATGTCAATTTAAATATGAACACAAAGGGCAGAGAGACCATTGTATAAATGTGCATGTAGCATCTTTGTATATAGTTTTCCCGGCAAACAGTTAGTGTTATACTGTACTTCAATTAATATTGAACTTAGACTTTGAAGTACCTCGCTTCAGAACCATTGGAAGATGGATGTATATATTTTATTTGTGACTAGAAATTTTATGTTTGGTGACGCCTCAACCTGAATGTACTCTTTTAGTATGTAAAAATTTTTGTGAAGTTATGTAAAATACGACAGGTACGTAACCATGTAATTGTATATAGGTAGTGTCTTGGCAATCGTGTATACAGATCACTTGTTAAACTTTGTATAATAGGTCTGAAGATGGCGTCGAGCACGCCTAAACCGGTAACATGAAAATGAAAAATGCGATCTTGGCTGCAAAATCATTACTAAACAATTATAAATCGCCCCATTGAACAATGAGTTCCTTACATAACATATTTTGATGTTTACTACACTGTATGAATACAGAAAACACGACATTTTAATTTTTCCAAAGCTGATTTCATAATGTGGGACTGAAAGGGTTAAATACAACCTCAAAAACGTTGTTACGAATATAATTTTGTCTTCATCCAGTCCGAATAACAGCACGCATTATACATATCCAAACAAGTTACAACGGGAATAATGTCTACAGGGGGTATGTTAACCGGTCCTATATCATTTCCTTTCCTCCTCCATGTTGCCATGGATGACGCACAACAATTTGCGTTTGTACCGCAATTACAGTGTACGCGAGGGGTGTAGTTACTCCCCACTGCACTGTGTGAAGAGTAGAAACTCTAAAAGTTCACCAACCTGACGTCTTCTTTAGATGTCCCCACGCAGTTGACAGCACGTAGGTCGGAGTTCTTGGATAGGCTGAAATTGCTAAACTGTTGGAAGGAACTGATCTAGTTACTGAATAAAACTGCATAATAACATCCACTTGACATAGATTGTTTTAAATGAAATTAAATATAAAGTCATTTCCCTTGCTCTAAGATGATTAAACAATGTCTTATGACCGCCTACGTAAGCATGTTACTTCACCGAGTGCGAGTACTGAAGTCGTGTTACTCTTCCGAGTGTCTGTTCTGTGCTGAAGAGTGGCGGCTCGATGCAAGGCTGTCTTCGTTCCGCAATTTGGCGCGTAAACATGGCCGCCGTGCATCGTCCGTCTTATATTAACTGCTTTGTTCAAGTTTTTAGCAATTGTTAATACGTTTTACCTACTCAGGACATAGCTTGGCTTTGAAGGGTATTTCTAAATTGAGTTTGACTTTGAATATATTATTAGTTTATTAAATATCAATAAAAATGAATGCGTTTTGCTGCGTGACCACCAGTGCTACAGCCAATCGGAGTCCAGTGCCTGCCGCTCGGGGACTTCCCTAGAATTCGGGGAGATTTGCCAGTGCTCTTTCCCATGAGAACTTGTACCACCTGTCATGGTTCTCACCAGCTTTTACCATTTGTCGCCTACTGGTCCTAACCGGTTGCACTGAGGCAATACGTCGATCTTAATATGATGGCTTTAAGCCAGAAATATTACAAAGTGTTAAACTCAACCTCGTGCTAACTGGACATTGGTTCTTATGGTGCTGATGTTTTAAAAGCCAGCGATTGTTTGTAAAAGTGGCTTCTACTGTTTGACCAGCTCGTGCCCCGTGTTAAGTTAATCTGGAGAAGTAAAAGACAAGTGGTAAAGATGAAAGCACCCGGACGTGTCCAGAGTTGGTTTCGGCGGCGCCCTGCACTGTCCTTGTGCAGCGGCTCTTTGCGCTGATTTCCTGGAGATGGGAGAGTCGATAGCGGCGAGTAACTGGCACTGTCAGTGACGCCGCACTGGTGGCAGCTGGCGCCAGTTGGCAGCGCGATCACGTAGCGCCGGTGCTCTGTGGGAGGCGCCAGTTTGCTGGCGTGGGTGGGCGCCAGTTTGCTGGCGTGGGTGGGCGCCAGTTAGCTGGCGTGGGCGGGCCGAGGTGCTTAGCGCCAGCCGCCACTGCAGCCAAGCTGACTTTCAGTAGTGGCGCCAGAACACGTGGCTGTGAGATTCTGCCTCACCCTAGCAGGATTTTGGAATTATACACTGCTGAAAACAAATGAATACCTCGGGGGAAAATAATGATAACCCTCATTAATGAAGTGCTGAGATATGATGACTTGTATGTCTGAAAAATAGTTGCTTACTCACCACAGAGACGTCCGATGAGCCGCAGATATGTACAAATAATAAACAACATTAAAGCTTTCGGTCTTTTAGGCCTTCGTCAGAGACACAAACATACACACACAGACATTACCGCCGTCTCCGGCCGCTGTGGCCGATCTGCGGTACCCACCATCCTAGGCGGAAGCAACCAGTGGTGGGGGTGAGGAGGTCGCAAGGAGAGGGAAGCAGGAGGGAAGGGGGATTGTGTGGCACGGGTGGGGGAATACACCAGTGCTGTCTGACGGACAGTGCGGAAGGAAGGGAAGGGAATGAAATGTGTGGCGAGATGGGAGACAAGTGTAAGGATAGAAAGTGGCAGGAAGAGGAAGGGAAGGCTGATAGAGGCAGGAAATAGCGAAGGTTTAGGCCTGGGGGGATTGCGGGAGTGTAGGATATGTTGACGGAGAGTTCCCATTTGCGCAATTCAGAAAAGCTGGTGTTTGTGGGGAGGATCTGTATGGCACAGACTGTGTAGCAGTCATTGAAGTGAGTCACACTATGCAGTGCTGCATGCTATGCAACAGGATGGTCTAGCTGTCTCCTGGCCACAGTATGACGATGGCCATTCATTCGGGTAGATAGCTGGGTGCTAGTCATGCCCACATAGAAATCTGAACAGTGGTTGCAGCTCAATTTGTAGATAACATGACTGCTTTCACAGGTTTAGGGGATAGAAGATTCCATGTTATTCCGACAATACTGACTCCTGCCCACACCATTAGTCCATCGCCATGACAAGTTGATGTTTCCCGTACATAAGCAGCAGTATTCCCAAGTTCCACCTTCTATCTCGATGAGACAACGACGATTGTCCAGGTGAACACAGAATCTTGACACTTCTTGGAACAGAACCCGGTGCCATTCGTAACGTCTCCAATCCTGATTTTCCTCGAGCTGTGGGCTAAACTGTGTCGTGGTTCTAATCGGACACACACCATAGGCCTCCGTCCATAGAGGCTGCATTCCCGTAGCATATTTCGGAGTGTGTCGATATGGTGCGTCCTATTGATGCATGGAGGGTGTGTTGCAGCTTAGCTGCCTTCAACCTCCTGCCTCTACAAGATGTTGACCAGACATAACGCCCAACGCTGATATTACCTGTGGACGAACTTCGCCTTGCATTCTTTTAACGTTTCCTGTTGTCTTGCGTGCAGGTCCTGGAAATTACACTTTGGGGCACTCCAATAGCTGCAGCCACTTCCGTTTGTACCTGTCCGGCTTTCGGCCTTCCTATGGCTCCATGCTACAGCTTGGGTGGGTCACGTTGTCATTGAATTTTACTACCTGCTTACTACAGTGTATGTAGCCGCGGTGGAGTGGCCGAGCCTTCTAAGGCCCTTGCTGCGGAATGTGCGGTTGCTCGCCGTCGGGGGTTCGAGTCCTCCCTGGGGCATGGATGTGTGTGTTGTCGTTAGGTTAGTTTAACTTAGTTTAAGTATTTTGTAAGCCTGTGGAGTAATAATCAAAGAAGTTAAGTCCCATAGATATACAAACATTTGAATTCTAACACTGTCTGTATCCATCTGCTTGTGTAATTCGTTTGGTGAACACAAGTCAACGCCAACCCCTTCTGCAGCAACTTTCTGTTATTACCACTCTCTCGGTTGCTGTAGTGTTGTTGTCTGCACTCTGTAGAACCGACAGAAAGACGTAGAACCACTTTATTTCATTCTGCAAATGACAATACTTAAGAACCTAGACATCTCATCTGATCCCTTATAGTTTTGACTGATGTATCTCACTAGCTGAAAATCCAGAGTTACCCGCGTATTTATGAATTCCAGTCCTCTCTCAGTCCACCGTCTCTTCCCTTCTCTATCACTATCTCTTCCTTTCTCCTCTCTGTTCAAATTTTTACAAAAATCAAAGAGACCAAACTGCTGAGATCATCGCTTCCTGGACTGAGAAACTTATATTAAGAGCAAAGCACACATCCATCCTTCCGAAGGTAGCGGCTGCGCAATTCGTGACATGGCGCCTCAGACAGCGCGGCCATTCACGCGCGCTTCTCCTTCCTCTCTCTGACCTTCTCTTCCTACGTCCTCTCTCTGTTTATCTCTTTTTTCCTCCTGTCGCCTCTCTGTAGCCACCTCTACCTCCTCCCCTCCATCCATCTCACTGTGTTATCTCATTCGCGCCCCTCCTGATATAAACGATGGTACATGTTGAAACATACCCATTGGTTGTGTGGTCGTGTTCCATTTTGATTTATTCATTAACCTAAAGTGTTTCTGCACCATTAATGTTATCTATCTATGTGTTAATTATTTAATCCTTTTTATTAATGATCAATGCCCCATTTTTATATATGTTTGCTCCATATTAATAAATGTGATTGAACTTGTGTGTTTGTGTGAATGTGAATGTGTGCTCCTAATATTGACTGACTGCCGCGCAATGGCTTACAGTCGCCGCCTCCCGCTTTAGGCCTCGTTTTGCTGTAGTTAAGAACGAATGGCTTCGTTTGTCGTCTGCGCTACTGTCTTCTGGGTGGCCAGAGACAAGCTAACTTGGCAAGATGGCGAAGTGGCCGTGTTTTTTAGTTGTAGAGGGAATTGTCTTGGCCAGGTATCAAAGATTGGTAAACACTACTCTCTGAACGCACTCTGCATCGCTTTTAGCGCTCTCTACATCCGGCGTATGGCGAGGGGGGGGGGATTTTTCTGAGGCCTTAGAGCTTGAGTCGGTACTCTTCATTCTGGTTCCAATGACTGAGGAAGTAAGTACTCCGCCGAATCATTCTGAGAGAAAGGCATGCTGTTAGGACTTTGATTTATTTATGATCAGGCAGTCTCAGTTTTTTAGTAATTCTTTCGCTATGAGAGGCGAAGTGTTTCTTAATTTACAGAACACAAGTAAATTCAGTGTAAATTTATTATTTGCATTTTCATTCCAGTGATGATTGTGTGTCCGATTTGGCTCAAGTTAGAATACACATGTGTGGCCTTCAGCCTTTGTGTAAACTTAGTGTGTTTGAATTTCTTTGTGTTTTTCACTAACCTTTTCGCATCATTTCTGTACCTGCGAGGATGCTAAATATTTCTCAGATTTTCTGATTTGATTCCGTCTTTCCTGCCTTGTATGACCGATTGCACCATGTGCTTTCGTAATGGTCGTTTCTTCGGCCTTCAGCCATGCTTTTGCTAATACTGGCTTTCTTCTATACAAATTCGCGCATGTGCTTTATTTGCTTACTCTAAATTAATTTCTGTTTGTAAATTCTATGTAATTCACTGTGATCACACATCACATAGCACTTAATAATAGTGAGCCGCTGCCTCCTCGAACATGAGTTCGTTTAGTGCACAGTATATTTAAAAATTCTGATCAAGACACCTGCCATCTTGTCAAGACACTGCCGATGCTTCGTTTTGCAACTGCTTTCAAGCATTCCCGCTAAGCATTATGCAGGTGTCTGTGAATGAATGAATGTGCTTTCAGCTACCCATTGTGTGTTTGCAAATTTCCTCCATTACCTGCATATACATAAAGGGCAGAAACAATTTTAATACAGGCAAAATTATATGATTTAATTCACTTTTGTATCAGGTGTGTGCTTAATTTGGTCTCCCCACATTTATTTGCTTGTTATTTTTCTGAATAGATTATGATTTTAAAGTATCAAACCTCTGCTTTATGATTCAATGCTGCCTGTCCCATGTTTAGTTATATATTCATTTATTTTTTAACTTTGATGTTGTGTTTGTTAAAACGTTGGCTTCTCCCTTAAAGAGTGAGCAGTTACTTAAATTTCCTTTGTGATTGTACTATGGCCACTCATAAAGTAATTTAGAGCAGCATTGAGCGTTTTAACTTACATTTGCAGATCTCACTGCCCGAGATGCTGCTGGTTCTAATAACAAGCTACTTTCAATGTAATCCATAATAACATTTCCTATGTTATGTTTTTATTCCAGTGTCGCATTACTCCATCTCCTCTTGCACTCTTTCTCTGCTCACCTGCTTCTCCTTCTCCTCAGTCATCCATCACTTCCTCCCCCAAATCCCCCCCTCCCCCCCAAAAAAAGCTTTCTCGCTGTAAACCACCGAACTATGTGGTGCAGTGGTAACTTACAGGACTCGCTTTCGGGAGGACGGTGGTTCATATCCACCTCCGGCCATCAAGATTTAGGTTTTCCATGCAAATTCGGTAACTGTTTCTAAAAAGAAAATGGCCTATCTCATTCCCCATCCTTACCCAAAACTCCGAGTCTGAGTTCATGTGTAATGATCACGCTGTTGACTTTAATCTTCGTTCGTTCCTTCCTTTTCTTCTCGCTTCTCTCTCTATTGATATCTTCCACCAGATTTGTCAGTCCATCTCCTCGCCCTATGAAACACTACGTAGGCTATATCTACCATCTTTCTGTATCATCATAGGAATGGTGTCACAATTTATTGTAGAGGTTCTTCCGCGATGCACCATACAATAGCTTGCAGGATACAATAACTTCTATGAAGACATATATGTAGAAACTTTCATGGTGATCGGACACAAGGTACACACCGACATGCACAGTATGGAATTTAATGTAGACAGTGATGTTTTATGTGGAAGGTCATTAAAATCGAATTAAATCTCTTGCTTGGTGTACGCAGTATCATGTGCAGTACACTTCGCCACTAACAATGCAAAGTTTTATGTAGACTGTCACCTTCTTCTCGTTTTGGAGGAGAACTTTCAAGATTAGAATAAAATTGTAGATTTTTATCTATTGCAGACAATCGAAAACAGCGCCATCCATTAAAAACTTACCAAATATAGATAATAATTTTGCAATAAAAATATTGATGTCGTTAATATCTTTCAAGATGGTCTAAATCATACACAGAGCGCAACATTTTATAGTTTAATTCAGCAGTTACGGAACTTATCGCGCATCATAGTGATATGCGATTTATATTCGGGGATAAGTCAATTACTATCTGCAAAGTAGTTATAATATTTTATTGTAATCAAACAGAAAACATCATTTTTCGAGATAGTCTCCTTGCGTTTCAACGGACTTAGTTCATCGTTGTACAAACTTCCTGAAGCCTTCATAAAAGAAGGTTCACGGTTGAGCTGCGAGCCAGGAATGCACCGCTTCTTTCACTGCTTCGTCCGAGGCAAATCGACGGCTCCTTAATGCCTGTTTGGGTGTACTAGCCAACTGATAGAAGGAGCAAGATCGCGACTATATCGAGGATGATCCAAGAATTCTAATTTGTGTTTCTGGAGCGTTTCACCTGTGTGAGCAGCAGTAAGCGGAAGGGCATTGCCGTGCAACAACCTTTTAACAGCAATCCTCGAGGTTTGCTTCGAATTGCAGGCTTTAGCCTGGCAATAAGCGTATCACTGTAACGTGCACTGTTTATAGTTGTGCCTCTTTCCCCATAATGTTCCAGTTCTGGACCTTGTGCGTCTCAAAACAACCGTAAGCATCAGTTTCCTGCGGATGGTTGCATGGCGAAATTGGATGTTTCCATTCCATAATCTGTTGTTTACTCTCCGGCTCGTAATGATGGATCCATGTTTCGTCACCAATAACGATCCTGTCTATGAAGTTGTCCCCTTCATTACCATAGCAATCCAAATGTTTTTGCAGATGTCTAAGCGCGTTTGTTTATGTAACTGTGTGAGTTGTTTTGGACCCGAGACTAATTTGCAGACGATGTGCCACTTTATCAAAAAATGCTCAAATGTTTGTAATTCTATCGGACCAAACTGCGTGGTCATCAGTCCGTAGCTTAAAAACTACTTAAACCTAGGTAAACTAACCTAAGGACAAACACACACACCCATGCCCCAGGGAGGACTCGAACCTCCACGGCGAGCAACCGCGCGCTCCGCAGCGAGACGCTTTAGATCGCTCGGCTACTTCACCGCGGCGCCACTTTATCAATAGTTAATCGTCTGTCTAATGGCATCGTTTCACATGAACGTTCAAAGGTTTCTTCATTTGTGGCTGTGAACGGTCGTCCGGCTTCTTCATCGTGTTCAAAATGTTCAAATGTTTGTATAGCTTATGGGACTTAACTACGGGGTCATCAGTCCCTAAACTTACAAACTACTTATGAACTAGCTAATCCTAAGGACGGCACAAATATCCATGCCCGAGGGGGGATTCGAACCCCCGACCGTAGTGGCCGTGCAGACCGTGACTGGAGCGCCTTAGTCCCCTCGGCCACCGTGGCCGGCTCTTCATCGTGCGTAACACTTGTGTGACCATTTCGAAATTTTTCAATCGATTTGCAGGCACTCCGTTGAGGCAAAATAATGTTCCCGTAATATATCAAAATACGCCTTCCGACCACAAAAACGGATCACTGAACGTTGCTCTTCTTTGGTACAAACAGACAGTGGAGCAGCCATGATTAACGGGTAGCGATAAAGGAACTAACCTAGCCGTTTGACAACTGCAAGGATATGACCACAAATAAAGAAAGCATGTGTCCTTCTGGTGAACGATAACATGTAGCAACTTTCATGGAGATGAGACAGTACTACCAGAAAACATTTAATCTTAAAAATCGCCGGAGGTTCTAAAATTACTGTTACAGACCTACCAACAGCATGCATTTACCGCCATCAGATCAAAAGCAGCGATGCACTTATTTTCACGGACAGTATATTATGTACGGTTGATTCAGAGAAGGTTCACGAATGATGCTTTGTAAACAAAAGTCCGATTCATCTGATGTAAACCTCTTTTAAACATTAGAATGCCTGAGACAATCAACAATATTTTACAAAACCGCCTTTCCAATTTTTACCGCGGAAAGTAATATCAGTTTATGTTGTTACGTTCCCCCTTTTATAATCTTACATATCCACTGAATCTCGACATATAAAATTTAACCCTCGGCCAGCAGCGCCAATTATTGTAACTTCAGCAGCAGCGCGGTGCAGATTTGCTACCACTGTGTATTATATTCCGTGTTACAAATCTAGTATACAGCTTCTAAGTGATCGTAATAACGAGAATAGTTTATTGAATAGGTATAAATATCACATTTGTTAATATGTGAATTAGTATATCAATTACATTAGGTGTATAAATATAATAAATGTAACATTATTCCGAAAATGAAAAATAATCATGTATAATAGACCCAGCAATACTATCATTTCCTCTTTCGTTACTTCCCTTAGTTCCTGTCTCTTGAGTAATTAGTGTCAGCTTATTCTGTCTTATGTGGAACTTAGTGCACAAAATTACCTCATCAATGATATTATCTATTATGAAAGAGAGAGTTTACGTCTCTGACCTCACGCCACTTGCATTCCCTTTTGAATCAGGGAAGATTTTTATGATATTCTTTTTCAGTGTTTTGGAGAGCTGCTTGTATGGCGTTTTACTCCACAGAGTGGTACCGTCTTCAATATCAGATTCATTGCGTCTGAAATCTTGTTCGGGATCTGATGAGGAATCTAGACAAAAATCAATAATATCTTCATTACTTGCCGAAATAAGACTATTAAATTATGTAGTAGAATAACACTTATTTTCGCATTGTGTAAGGCTTAAAAAGGGTTAAAAATGAGATTGACGGAAACTGCAGCATAGCTAATCAGGGGAAACTAGATGAAAATTTATCGAGCTAACCTTCTATTTACGAAATAAATTTAGATTTTTGAGCATTCTAATATATACGGCAAAATTTAGCGCGTTGCAAATCTGATATCAGTAAAGCACTCCTTAACAAGACTTTTTTTTGCGGGAACACAGCCGTGCACTAGAAACTCAGAACCTTCACTGACATCGTTGTCAAGGCTTAATTGAGGAATAGCTAAAGCGGAAACACGGCATCTCAATTATTGCTACAACAGTGAGCATTTAAAGAAAAGTAGCATATTTGCACCAGCGCTTCTGCTCGAGGGTGTGATGATACTGCTGGCCCTCTCATCTCAATGTTATCGTACGATACCGTCTGCGTCGGACCCGGTATCGTGTGGTCTAATAGTGATATATGTTTCGTGTGAAGTTAGTTAGAAACGAAATAGCCAGCCTAGGAATCAGTGTAGGACTGTGTCTCGGTGATACTGTGATTAGTTAACAAGTGAAAGATTTCATTAATTAAGAGATTCATATATTTTCTTTCCAGACAGTTCTATAAACAATAGTTTCGTCATTGTATGTTATTTCAAGTCTTAGACAGACGAAGGGTAAAAAGTTTTGTAAAACATAAAGACATGAAAATAAATAGCATTGTATACATGTTAGGCTCATAAACAAGTTATGTTGACCAGATAATTGTGTTAATTAATGTAATAGACGAGATTTTAAGATTGTAATTCTTTGTATATATTGACTGGCGTGATATTTTGAACTTTTTTTGAGAATTGCCAAGATATTTGATAGTTCAATATATGTTAGGAACATGTATGATGTACTCGGTAACTAATTAATTGACATTTAACATCGTGGTTTGTTGTCAAATAAAAAGGACCGAAATTACGACTTAAAAAGATATGCACCATCTAAAATTATTGTATGTATAGTTTTCATTTTATATTGTAATTATTTTCGTGTACATGAAATGTTTTACTGTTGTGTTTGGTAATTGTAAATTAGTATATTCAATTGTTATGAACAATGCATAATGTAATGTCATTATTGTCAATGTTATATATTTCCCTCACCGCCTTGCGTGGGGGAGTTCGAGTTTTGCCGGTTGTAAAGAACTTTGGAATCTATGTCAGTCTGTGTTGTTGTAGTAATTTGTGTACGCAAGTTATGAAGTTGTAATGTTTTGCTGAAATAAGAAGTAGTTTGATTGGAAATTAAATAATAAGTGAAAAATTGTACCGATGATTATTTAGTTCTACCACGACGCCCCAGGTGAATAATTTTGCAGCGAGCAGAATCCCCATACATCGTAATGTTGAAAAGCTGAGTATCGGTAGAATGAACTGTAATTAATTAATATTCTAGTAAACGTTATAAGGGTTAAGTGAGTATTCCCTTAGAATTATGGAACTCGTAGTGTGACGTCATTTATCTAACAGCAGCTAGATTCGTGGTACTGGAATCCTTCGAAAATTAGGCTTACAACCAATCAGACGTTCTGAGTACGACGTTGTCAGTTCTGTAACGTGATTGGCAGCACTGCAGCGTAACTGAGTGTATTTGTGTGGCGGGCGAGATTAGCTGAGCGGGATGTAGATTGGCGTGTTGTGGGCGGCCGCTGCGCTATGTCTTTGTGGCGGCAGGTGTATGGGGCCGTGTTGTGTGGGCCATTGTAGCGCCGTGGCCGGCAGCTGCTGTGGTGGACCTGCAGCTGGTCGCGTTAGCGGGCCTCAGGCGCGGCTATTAGCTTTGTGCTGGCCACATTGCACCCTCCAACAGCTCAGTGAGCGCATAACGGCTGTTCCCGAACGTATGTGCTCCACGTTCATTCACTTCATTTTCGCGAGTACTCCACATAAGCTGTTTAATATGTCAATTTCTGACCAGTGTGTCACGGTACAATTCACTGAAAATGTGTGGTATCAAATATTATCGTATTGTTTATAATGGCTCGTGTCTGACAAGGAGAGGGTCCGAGATGTGAGGAACCGATTTCGATCGAATTTTGCATGGTATACTGAATATAAAGAGACGCGTATTCCGGCTGTTTGCTAGACAGTAGTTTTTGAAAAATCAAGCTCAAAGTTGCTGATGGATAATCGTGTTTTCAATGCATAGAAAGATCGTCTGAAGATGAGCATATTTTTTTACTTATATGTAAATGGGGTCAGAAGTTAATGACGTTCGACTGCTTAACTATTTATTTCTTCGCCGGAAATCATATGCCCTAAGAACTTTATGGTGGAACATGCAAAGACTACTTTTTGAGTGTTCACGGAAAGTTCTGCCCCCCCCCCCCCTCCTCAATCTAAGAAAGAGTTCCCACAGGTGTTGCACATGTTCCTGCATCGCACTGCTATAAATTACAAGGTCGTCAAGGTAATAATAGACATACTGAAATTTAATTATAAGCAGACACGGCATCTATTAACTGCGAAAGCTCAGCTGCCCCAGCGACTAGTGCAAATGGTACCCGTTTAAATTCAAACAGGTTACACTCCGTTCCAAAAGCCGTCACCTGCTTATAACCCTCCTCTAAGGGGATTTGATTATAAGCCTGATTCAAGTCTAACGTACTGGATATCTTCGCACCATTGAACAAACCGAAACAGAAATGTAAATCTGGTAGTGACACAGACATCAGTTATCACTTTATTAAGTTCCCTATAGTCTACCACAGGTCGATGTCCGCCATTTGCCTTTGGTGCCAAAAATATATAAATGGGGTCAGAAGTTAATGACGTTCCAGTACTTAACGTTTTTGTGATTTCATGCTGTAGGACTTTGCGAGAGAGCGGTCATCGGTCGAGTGATCCAGGGCTTTCTTCCATCATGGAAAATTTTTGTTAGATTTTTTCGATACATTTCTTAATAGTCTCATATTTTTAATATCTTTTCTTGCCTTATTTTGAAGCGGAGCATCGGGAGGTGTGATTAATATTAAGTTAAATGTTTTATCTGTTTACAGCTGTTTTCTTTGTAATACACAGTGGAAAAATAAAAATATAACATATAAATCAAATAAACTTATAACGTTATTATTACGTAATTTCAATTACTGAGCGTCTATTCGTCAGCATTGTCACAGCCAGTAGGGTGATACTTATCACAAAAACATCCAAAACACTATGCACGACACACGAACGACATACTTCCACATTCACATGTTTTCGGAGATATCGTTCGTGGAAAACATATCTCATTTATACTATTGAAGGCAAGTCTCACAGATATTAATTTCGATGGATATCAAGAGTATAAAAGCGTATCTCGAAAGACAGGCGCAGACAACTAACTGTATGTGGACCAAGACATGAATTCTAATAGCATCTGCTCTATCATGAATTTCTCTGCTCTTGTGTAATGTGGCTTGATTTTGAAGTCTCACGATAAAAGTCTCGGCCTTTCGAAACAAGGTTAACAAGGAATGGCATCGCTTTAACAGTGCTGGTCGGTTGAGCATCATCATCGATAAAAGTCCTGTCGTAGTTGTGAGAACACTACGAACAGACGACCAGTAACTGGATTTACATAATAAAACACTCTGGAAACTTTTTATTTTATTTATTTTTTATTTTTATCGCTATTGTACTGTCTATCTCAAAACTACCGTAAACAGATAATACACTTAATTGAATATTAATCACACTTCAGGATGCTCTAACATAAAATAAGGCAAGGAAAGGTATTACAAATGCTGGATCCACAGTCCAAAGTCCAAGCCGTGGACTTTTTAATCAAATTTTGTGGTTATGGTATATCGCCCCAAATTTGCGACTGGATAGGGGATTTCCTTTCAGAGATGACACAGGTCGTAGTAATCGATGGTAAGGCATCGACTAAAACATAGGTGATACCGGGCGTTCCACAGGGTAGTGTTATTGGTCCTTGCTGTTCCTTACTTACATAAACGATTTAGGGGAAAATCCAAGTAGCTCTCTTAGGCTGTTTGCAGATGACGCCGTCATTTACCGTCTAGTAAAATCATCTCAAGATCAAAACCAACTGCAGAATGATCTGAATAAGGTATCACTATGGTGTAAAAATTGGCAATTGAGTCTAAATAAAGCGAAGTGTGAAGTCATCCACCTGAGTACCAAAGAAATCCGTTAAACTTTGTTTACAAGATAAATCAATCAAAAGTGAAGGCCGTATACTCCACAAAATAACTTAAACTGGAAAGAACACGTAGATAATGTCGTGGTGTAATGAAACTGACGATATTTGATAACCTGTATATAAATATGTATAACTTAATTTATACTAATACTATAAAATGCCACTCATCTTTAATATAATTTTTATTAATATTATGGAAGTCCGTACAAAATCTGCCGAACTTGAATCCAAAACGATATATCGATATGCATTATCTTTGGGAGACAAGATCGTTGGTGCGATGCGGCCACTTTGAATAAGGCATGGACGGTGACTAGTGGCATCGCTTTGTTTGTGTGGTCTTGTGATGTTTCAAGCGTGTACATTGTATAGTTTTTCTTTGGTTAGTGAAGTATCGCAATAAATACCAATTACTATTTTTTTTTAAGTTATCCACGAGTAAATAGTACAAACGCCGATAGAAACCTGGACCTCCAATTCTTTTGCAGCACAAAGAAATCGACCTTAGACAACAAAGTCAACTTTCTCACCGAGAATTCATCGTAACCAATTATATTATACATTCACATGACCTCTAAGGCAGTCAATGTTTCTAACGAGCCATTCTGGGTTGAATTGTGTACAACAGAACCGCGTTATTTTTAGTGGTAAAGCATAGAGGCATGTGAAAGTGGAAAAGGCGAACCAGAGACTGCGTTTTATTGATAGAACCCTTAAAAGATGCAACAGACCTACTAAAGAAACTGCATACACAGAAACTGCAGCCCTCCACAAGAAACCACCTATGGAAATCTTGGCACGTATTTTCCCTTCACACCCAGATCCGACCCTCCTGCATTAAGATATTCTTCTTTGTCACTCACTAATTTTTCCCATTTAAATATTGATTTATGCTTGACAAACCATTGATAATCAATAGCGGATATATCACTGCCTGAATCTATTAGCACACAGACAAGCTCGTTATTGATAGTGCGGGATCCCTGCTTCCTTAATTCCACCAATTAAGCTCCCTGAGTTCTTCCTTAATTGTCATAACTGCAGTTGACGACCTGGGGTCTTGGTGCACTCCCGCTTTATATGCACATGTTTGCCACAATTACAGAAAGTTATTCTATCCCTTTGGTTGCTCCTCTGACCCGAAGAATGATTACCCTTCGTGTAATTTCCGAAGAACACGTTCTGGTCTCCACCATCTTTCCTACATGAGTCTACTAAGCAGCTTGAAAGTGCCTCACCAATTGTTCCAATTGAGTCAGTCAGATTCAATCAACTCAAAATATGCCTTACTACTTGCCACTCCGGAAACCCCAGTTCAAAGGACATACACTTCGTTTAATCCGCCACGGTTTCCGCAGCACCTTGCTCAAGCACACATTGTTGACCCGTTAATTCCTGCAGTGCTCTCGGTGGAATTAATCCACAAATTATCTGTCTTAGTTGTTTCCAGGTACTCGCGCGATGTATATAGCTTGCACCCCGTACATTAACGGCTATTGATCTAAATGCATCCACATCATTTAATTGCATTACTCTCGCGAGCTGCTGAAACTCTACTGTATAGCTCAAAAATTCTACTATACTACCTACAGAATTCAGTGACAACTGACAACACGCATCTAAACTTTCCTGTAATGGTCATAGCATGTAGGCTTTCACGGCCGGCGTCTTCATTAATTAAAATGTCCGGGCTAAGATGCCGTGGTCCATCAATAAAACTCCGACGTTTCGTTACCTACTGCGGGCGGGCGGACGGTGAACAAGAATTAAATGATTTTTGGTGTACCTTGTAGGATGGCTGGCTTAGGGCCATAAGGTACCAGATGTTAAGAAATTTTGTAGCTGGGAGGACACGTCACAAGTGGAATGGGTGGGAAAACATAACAGATGGTGTAGCATACGGCATTACTGTGACAAATTGCACCAATGCTACCCAGAAACATTCTCATTGGCTGCCCCCCACATCTGTGTAAGATCCCCTCTACGTTTCTTTAGTAATAAAAATTAGATAAACTAATGTATAGAAATTGATATGATTTATTGTAAATATTATGTTTAGAGTAAGGTTTATTATGGTGGGTTTCGTTTATTTAGAAAAGCTTTAATTATGTAAAACAAATGAATAACTTTGTTGGAGAAGTGGCGCTTCCCGCCAAAAGTAAGAGTACGCGGGAACGGCACTGCGAGGTAGCAGGCAGTTCTGCGCGAGAGTTCAGACAGAGAGTTGCGCACGACAGGTCAGCACATATGGAATTAGGAAGATTAACAGTTAAATTCCAATGAAATGTTTGTACAAGTGTATAACAAGGAACAGTGTGATATATGTCGTTTGTTGTTTCGCGGCGTAACAATATATTATGAAACAACTGGAATCCCGACTTTTTGAAATATTAACTACGAGCCTAGTCTCCAGTTCCAAAGCTTCCACAGCACATTACTTCAAGAGAAGGAGATCCACGACCTGTGCGCTGCTTCTGCTTGGAGAGATCAGATATAACGAAGAAGCCAGGTTAGTGACCAGAAAATTTTACTACACGCACTGGCGATGCATGTAGTTCTACGGCCCTCACGTGCAGTGCTACGCGATTAAATCTCGCGACATTGACACGAGTGTGGTAGCAGTATCGCCGAGGGAAGTGTTGGAGTGAGAGAATGGGACAGAATTTAGGTGAAGGCCAACTGACTTTTATCTAAAGCTCATTCCACGTATCTTTCATCACTTAAACCCCACCGTAACCTAAATAGTATTAATCCGAGGATACAGGTTACTATGGAGAAAGAAAGAAACGGACAGTTGAATTTTTTGGATGTATCGGTAATCAGACGGGTAGATGGATCCTTGGGGCATAAGGTATACAGAAAAGACACCCACACAGATCGTTACCTTGATAAGGATTCCAGCCATCATCCTAGGCAGAAGAGAGGTGTCATTAAAACATTGGTGGATCGAGCTAATAATATCTGTGAGCCTATTTATCTGAGAGATGAAGTAAAGCGTTTACGAACAGCTTTCAAGAAAAATGGATACACCGATAAAGAGATAGATCGAGCTCTCCATTCAAGAAGAAAAGTGTCCGAAAACAAGTCACAACAACAACTGTCGGCTGGAAAGGTTTTTCTTCCATTCATCCACAAAACTACGGACCATATTGGGAAAGTTTTGGCCATGTTTCAAGTGGAAACCGTCTTTAAACCCACTAACAAAATTAGTGAATGTTTATGATCGGTGAAAAACGCACGACATCCCCTAGCAACGCCTGGGGTGTATAAAATTCTCTGTAGCTGTAGCATGGTGTACATAGGAACGACAAAAAGAGGTGTTAATACCCGCATATTGGGACATAAAAGGAACTCGACTGTGTCACACAGACAAGTCAGCTGTGGCAAAGCATGTCTCTACAAAGGGTGATCATGAAATAAAATATAGTGAAACGAGTGTGCTAGCCAAGACCTCGAATTATTGTACACGCATGTATAGAGAAGCTATAGAATACAGAAACACCGCAATAATTTTAACAGAAAAGAAGAAGGTTTGAAATTAGAAAAGATATGGCGGTCGACTTTGAACCAACAATATGACAATCAATTAGCAGTAATCGAGAGAGTCTGAGACGTGTTTAAAACTGCAGTTTCGCTGCTCATTAGCAAAAAAATCCCAAGCTGGCTACACATTGTTATAAAATACTAAGGCCAGCATCCTGTGCGTGCATTAAATTATGAGAACGTGAAGTGAACGTTATTGGAAAACTAAATTCATGTTATGTGAAAGAAAGTAGCATGCACGTGAGAGACGTGAAAAAGTCGTTCAAAACACGACTGTCAAGTACAGGAGGAAAAAGAGTAAACTGGTGAAGACGCGGCGACGACGCAACATTAACAAACAGCGGCAGCTGAAACACATCTGTCGCCACGAGACGCCACAAAACGCCTGCTGCCAACAGCCGGGGACAGACGTGGAAACCGCTCTACCCGCACACAGGTAGACGCAAAGAAGCAGGCAGGTGCTTCTTCAAAGGATCGTCACTCCACAATATTGTCAATCCAGCGTGGAATGCAGCGTACGAAGAAATGACTGCAAGGAAGACCACTTTACCTCAAGTTAAACAGACACGTCCATGAATGCGTAACGATGACAATTAGCAAATAAAATTTGTATTACTAATCTGTATAGCTGTTTTTGCTGTCCACGCAACCCACGCGTCCTGAGCAGAACCTTTCCTGAAAGGTAGGCTGGGGAGAACAAAACACATGGTGACGAGGACTAAGCAGAACCTAGGCTTTCCTTCTCAACTGAAGAGTAGCCAGAAACTATATGTGGTTCAGATTCCTCAATAGGCCTTCTTTTTCTCTGTATGACCACATGCTCTTCTTATATCTCACGTCTATCAATAGATGGTTCATTTTGATTTATAGTATTCTCATCTGGTGCAGTACCTTTATTATACTCAGAAAATCACATTTAAGTGTCTGGCACAGGGTTCGTCGAACAGCCTTTATACTATTTATCTCCCATTCCATTCTCGAATAGTGCGCGGGAAGAAAGAACACTTGAATCTCTCCGTTCGCGATCTGATTTCTCGTATTTAATTCTGATGATCATTTCTACCTATATAAGTGAGAGTCAACAATATATTTTCGCATTCGGAGGAGAATGTAGACGATTGGAGTTTTGTAAGTACCCGACGCTGCAGCGATAAGCGCCGTTGTTGTAGATTCCCATCCCAAATCCTTTATCATTTCGTGGCTATCTCCACTGTATCGTGACAATACAAAACGAGCTGCCCTTCTTTGGACTCTTTCGCTGTCCTCCGTCAAACACACCTGATAAGGGTCCCACACTGGGCAGCAATACACCAAAAAAGGACGGACAAGCGTAGTGTATGCATTCTCTTTAGTAGTTGTGTTGCATGTTTTAAGGGTTCTGCCAATAAAACGCAGTCTCTGGTTCGCCCTTCCCACAATATTATCTACGTGTTCTTTCCAGTTTAAGTCTGAAGTAATAGTAATTCCTAGGTGTTTTGTGGAGTTTACAGCCTTCACTTTTGATTGATTTATCTTGTAAACAAAGTTTAGCGGATTTCTTTTCGTACTCATGTGGACGACTTTACACTTCTCATTATTTAGAGTCAATTGCCAATTTTTACACCATAGTGATATCTTATTCAGATCGTACTGCAGTTGGTTTGATCTTCAGATGATTTTACTAGACGGAAAATGACAGCGTCATCTGCAAACAAACCAAGAGAACTGCTTAGATTTTCTCCTAAATCGTTTATGTAAATAAGGAACCGCAGAGGACCAATAATACGTTTTTATGGAACATTCATATTTATTCACGTACTAGACGAATATGTAATAAAAATGGGGTACCTGTTTTAAAAAAATGCAGTTGATATCCGTTTGACCTATAACAGTGTCATCTAGCGGGCCAACCAAAGCGCCATCTGTTTTCCCCCTTCAAGCTAGAAAAGTTTTGTTCTTTGTAGCTT
Organism: Locusta migratoria; assembly: GCA_026315105.1. Taxonomy (NCBI): domain Eukaryota; kingdom Metazoa; phylum Arthropoda; class Insecta; order Orthoptera; family Acrididae; genus Locusta; species Locusta migratoria. The sequence goes on along the minus strand of CM048749.1, from coordinate 142,448,647 downwards.
TTTCGTTTGATGCTTATTTCGTGAGAAATTTGGCCCAGTCACTATCAATGCACCCTGTATATCGTTTACTGACTGCTGAAAAAGAAATTAGACATTAGTATACAGCCGCCGTTCGATAGTGGTACCATACATGAAATTCGTCAAAATACGCAATGAACGGTTCTTAAATTTACAAAACACACTTTAGAACTGCTGATCTAACTTCCAGCCTAATGTACATTGTTCTCAAAGAGGAGTGTTCTAGTAAACAAGGTTATTTCCAAGTTTAAAATCGTCAAATATCGACTGTTATAGTGCAAAAGTTTTAACTTCACCATTCAAAATCTCATCTTGTGCTGTTGCACAGTAAAAACCTTATAAGAAAAATGTAGTCATTTCTCTCCCTCTGTAATCCTGTTTCTTGGCTGCAACAAGCATCACCGCCTTCATTCCCTGTGTAATACTTCCGCCTCATTAACGGAAGCATTAAGACAGAAAGTGGTAATTAACCGAAGGGAACACGTCAGACAAGATTTCAGCTACATGGAGTATAAGGTACTGTAAGAAAACTATTTTTTCATTTACAATTATATATTTTATTGACGAATTACAGCGTTCAAATGAATGAAATAAATCGCAATTTGCGATGTTATGGCATCATTGTATTAGTTTTAGATGGAATACCGAACTGTGGCGAATGAAAATTTGTTCCCGGCCGGGATTCGAACCCGGGATCTCCCGCTTACTATTAAGACGCTTTGACCACTCCGCCACCGAGGACACAGTGACCAGCCTGACTGCAGAGGACTCTTCCCTGCACGTCTCCCGCCACACACAAATCTCCATTCGCCACGCTGTCTCTTTCCTATACCACAGCTTATTTGTTCTATAATGCTCGCAGCCACAATGGCTGTGGTATAGGAAAGAGACAGCATGGCGAATGGAGATTTGTGTGTGGCGGGAGACGTGCAGGGAAGAGTCGTCTGCAGTCACTGTGTCCTCGATGGCGAAGTGGTCAACGCGTCTGCCTAATAAGCAGGAGATCCCGGGTTCGAATCCCGGCCGGGCACAAATTTTCATTCGCCACAGTTTGGTATTCCATCTAAACCTAATACAGTGATGCTATAACATCGCAAATTGCTATTTATTTCATATTTTTTCATTCCCTTCATTAAAGTAAGCATTACAGTTAGAAAATAAATTTAGCTGGGCGTAATCAGAGAGATGTATTAAATACGATTGCACATTGCTTCCTTGAGCGTTCCCAGTCGTAGCTGACTCGCCAGCGTGAGGAGAGGAGCGTCGCGCCGCTGCTGCACTTAGCCGCGTAAACAGCGAGTAACTCTCGCCGGAGATGGCAAATCGAGCTGCGACAAGGAATCGACGGGGACAGCCACGAGGTGGCGTTCTAGCGGCGTTAGTCCACCTCGCTGCCGAGGTGATGGCCTTGGCAGGCGCGGGTGGAAGGCAGCGCCGACGGCGGGCACGGAAGTTTGTGCAGTGCTTCCGCTGCCAAAAGATCGGCCACGTGGCCGGTGACTGCACGGCGACGTTTGCGTGTTTGCGCTGCGCGGGCGCACACGACACGCGCGACTGCACGCTCCCGCAGGACGCCGACAAGCGGTGCGTCAACTGTGGCGGCCCCCACGCCGCCAGCTTCCGCCGATGTCCGTACATTGAAGATTGGCGCACGAGGCAGAAGGCAGAAGTCGGGACGTGCGGAGAAGTCGAGATTGGGCACTGCGACGCCGGCCATGTCCGCGGCCGTCCCGTCCCCTGCGCCTCACGCACCACGTGGGAACGTTCGAGGGTCGGCTGGTGGCGACGCCGTCACGTCGGGTGCACACGTTGTTCTGCATCCCGCGGCGGATGACGCCCTGCTTCGTCTTCAGGCCGCGATGGCGGCAGAACGGGAGCAGTACCGCGCCGCCCTCGACGCCGCGATCCGACGAATTGCGGACCTCGAGCGGGAGTTGAGGCTCGTCAAAGCGACGATTAGCCACATCCCGCCCCCGCATGCTGGGGTGAGCTGCAGTTCTACTGATACTGCGACTGAAATCGGTTCCCTCGACTCCGCCATGACGGGGGACGCGGGCGCGGCGAAGATGGAGGTGGACGCGCCTCCGACACGATCTGACGACAAGGCTGCGCCTGAGGGGGCGGCCGCCGCGCACGTGGAGGGAGAGGACGTGTCGGAAGACGACGCGACCTACTTGGAGATGCCGACGAAACATGACGTCAAACGAGTCCTGCTACGAATATTGACGAAGATCCGCAACAAGGACTGCGACGACGAAGACCTCCATTACCCGTTCCTACCCGAATCGAAAATACCACCACCCCCACACCACCCAGTTCAATTAGCTGAAGACATTCAGCGTCCTATTTGGCGGTTAGTGGGCCGTCAAGGTTTTAATGATTTGAATAATTATTGCGTTTTCACGGAAGAGCAGTTTAAACAGATAGCTCAAATAGCCCAGGAATACTTGGACCTTCGGCGCTCTCGCAAATAGAGCGGCCTCCCACTCCATCTATCCGGGGTGCCTTACGGGTCGAGGGCTTAAGCCCTGCAGGCCCTTAAAAGTTTATGGCAAAATAAAGAAATAAAGTTAGCCTACCTTCCTCCTACACTGCTCCATCTGGGGTTGGAGATCGCTGGATAGTGATGGTACCCCATTCCAACTTGAACCAAAAAAAAAAAAAAAAAAAAAAAAAAAAAAAAAAAAAAAAAAAAAAAAAAATCCTTGAGTGCAGTTGTTCCTTGAGAATGGCAGGGTGTCATCCGGGCCGTGGTGGAGTAGCCGAGCGGTCTAAAGCGTCTCGCTGCGGAGCGTGCGGGTGGAGGTTCGAGTCCTCCCTGGGGCATGGGTGTGTGTGTTTGTCCTTAGGTTAGTTTACCTAGATTTAAGTAGTTTGTAAGCTACGGACTGATGACCACGCAGTTTGGTCCGATAGATTTACAAACATTTGGTGTCATCCGGCCGAAATATCGGCGGTTGTCGACGTCGCCAGTAGCATAGCCATAAGTTGTTTGAACATTCATTACGTCGGGAAAAGATAAGGTTTTACGCTTAAACTGTATGCCTATCACAAAGGCGAATGATTTTTGCAGTATCTGTTGCCTCTGCCCATCTTAAATGTTGTGTCTGGCTGGCGTTATAAAATATGGCGGCCTGTTGCCACCGCGGCACGGATAGGCGTCCATGTTTATTATACGGCAGCCACAGCTCTCCCCTCGCAGTCAGAGGCGCCCCTGCAGCTTGGCAACCCGCCAGCCGCCGCCACTGCTTTGCGCTGCTCGCCGGCCACTGCTGAACTCGGCCGTCTCCTATCCGCCGTCTGTAGCATCGGTGGCGGCGCGCCTACGGAATTTCGCCTCTCTGCAGGCAAGTTACGGGTAGCCTTCGTCTCACACCAGCTCAGGCGAGCGTTTCGTCGTCGCGACGTAGCACTGACGTAAACAAGCGTATATCTACCATCTGAGATATATCGAACTTTGAAGATGCACCGCTAACCTCAAAGCTAAACAAAAATACATGGTAGGTATAAAAATGTCTGGTCTGCATTGTGAGTGCTATTGCGAATTCCAAGAACGTAACGAAAGTTTAAAGGAAGTAACCGTAACTAAAATCAAAAACTGGTGGCTTCGCTTCAGACGATCACAATGACTGCCGAAATGTCTCGAAGCACGCTGTGGTAGTGGTATTATCAGAACATGCATCAAATTTTATTAGAATAATTTAGTATACCATGTTGACGCAACGATGCAGTTAAAATTTAAAAGAAAACATAACGTGTAACTTACCGACTACATTAGTAATATTATATGCTACAAACTAACTGTTCAAGAGCTTCGGTGGAGTAATGGTTCTGGCGTACGAAATCGTACATGTTAATTCTTTGGAGTTCCCATTCTCTCAGCTTCAAAAACGTTTGCACCCATTTTTGCGTTTTAAAATCATATGGGTTTTCTTATGGGCATAAGATAATTGTGTCATGCAATATTCAATGATATTTACATTACCATACATTGCGAAACAAAAGATGAAGTTAATATTTGGCTATTTCCGAATATGTGGCGATTTCACACGATAAACAGCATTCAATAATAATAAAATAAAGCCCTACAAGGAAAGCACAATTTTTTTTCTCAGATTGGTACCGTTCCTGATCGATGTACTTTCATAGAGATAGTTACTTACGCACTTGAGACATGTTAAAAGACATGTTTCAGTGATCAGTTGCTTAATTAACAAATACAGCATAATTTTAAAAGATGAGGCTAGCCAGGAACCAAAGAGTAAATTCCTGTCGATGATACAAACTGGTATTGTAATTGAAAAGAGGACTACTAAAATTGCGATTATGTCATGTTTTCAAACGTGGTTGGGCAGGAAATTACGAGTACAGCTTAAATGTTTGCGAGGGAAACAAGGAGCAATGACATTTACAGTCTAGCTTGACAAAAGTTCACTCCTGGCCATTAAAATTGATACGCCACGAAGATGACGTGCTACAGACGCGAAATTTAACCGACAGGAAGAAGATGCTGTGATATGGAAATGATTAGCTTTTCAGAGCATTCACACAAGGTTGGTGCCGATGGCGACACCTACAACGTGCTGACACGAGGAAAGTTTCCAACCAATTTCTCATACACAAACAGCAGTTGACCGGCGTTGCCTGGTGAAACGTTGTTGAGATGCCTCGTGCAAGGAGGAGGAATGCGTACCATCACGTTTCCGACTTTTATAAAGGTCGGATTGTAGCCTGTCGCGATTGCGGTTTATCGTATCGCGACATTGCTGCTCTCGATGGTCGCGATCCAATGACTGTTAGCAGAATATCGAATAGGTGGGTTCAGGAGGACAATACGGAACGCCGTGCTGGATCCCAACGACCTCGTATCACTAGCAGTCGAGATGACAGGCAACTTATCCGCATGGCTGAAACGGACCGTGAGTGAACAGATGGGGACGTTTGAAAGGCAACAACCATTTGCACGAATGGTTCGACGACGTTTGCAGCAGCTTAACTGTCAGCTCGGAGACCATTTCTGCCGTTACCCTTGACGTTGCATCACAGACAGGAGCGCCTGCGATAGTGTACGCAACGACGAACCTGGGTGCAGCAATGGCAAAACTTTTTTTTTATGAATCCAGGTTCTGTTTACAGCATCATGATGGTCTCCTCCGTGTGACTGGCGACATCGCCGGCCGCGGTGGCCGAGGGGACTGAGGCGCTCCAGTCACGGTCTGCACGGCCACTAGGGTCGGGGGTTCGAATCCCCCCTCGGGCATGAATATTTGTGCCGTCCTAGTTCGTAAGTAGTTCATAAGTTGTTTGTAAGTTTAGGGACTGATGACCCCGTAGTTAAGTCCCATAAGCAATACAAACATTTGAACATTTGATTTTTGGCGACATCGCGTTGAACGCACATTGGAAACGAGTATTCGTCATCGCCATACTGGCGTATCACCCGGCGTTATGATGGTATGGGGTGCCATTGGGTACACGTATCGGTCACCTCTTGTTCGCATCCACAGCACTTTGAAAAGTGGCCGTTACATTTCAGATGTATTACGACCCGTGGCTCTTCCCTTCTTTCGATCCCCGGGAAACCCTACATTTCAGCAGGATAATGCACGACCGCATGTTGCAGGTACTGTACGGGCCTTTCTGGATACGGAAAATGTTCGACTGTTGCCCTGGCCAGCACATTCTTCACATCTCTCGCCAATTGAAAACGTCTGGTCAATGGTGGCCGAGCAACTGGCTCGTCACTATACACCAGTCACTACTCTTGATGAACTGTGGTATCGTGTTGAAGCTGCATGGGCATATATGTACCTGTACACGCCATCCACGCTATGTTTGAGTCAATGCCCAGGCGTATCAAGGCCGTTATTACGGCCAGAGCTGTTTGCTCCGGGTACTGATTTCTCAGAATTTATGCACCCAAATTGCGTGAAAATGTAATCACATGTCAGTTCTAGTATAATATGTTTGTCCTATGAATACCCGTTTATCACCTGCATTTCTTCTTGGTGTAGCAATGTTAATGGCCAGTAGCGTACTTCGCAGTTTTCTACGAGTATCTGATACTTAAAGATGTTGCCGTGCGCTGAAATCGATATATCGATATACGGTCGGCAGAACTTACTTGCGTCAACGCGTCAATGGTAAACGCAGCAGTTAACTCCTGTAGATTTACAAACACGTGAACATTTTAAGATTCTTGCAAAATACTAACACGAATTATTTACAGACGAATGGAGAAAACTTGTCTAATCCGACCTCGGGGAAGATCAGTTTGGATTTAGCAGAAATGTAGGAACACGGGAGGCAAAACTCACATTACGACTTATCTTTGAAGATAGGCTAAGGAAGGGGAAACCTACGTTTTAAGCGTTTGCCGATTTGGAGATAGCTTTTGAGAATGTGGACTGGAATACACTCTCCCAAATTCTGAGGCTATCATGGGTACAATATAGGGAGCGAAGAGTTATATTCAACCTGTACAAAAACCAGACAGCGGTTATGACCACCGCCCCATCCAGAAAAAACAACAACGTTAGAATCTACTGGACAACAGCACAACAACCTTGCACATTATGCAAGAAATAGTTGAGGATGTATGGTACAAATGCTATTCTGATATGAAGAGATTAATACGGGAAAAGAATTCGTAATGGGGCAGTTCAAACCAATCACACGACTAACGAAAAAAACACTTAGAATCTACTGGAGTAAATGAAGACACAGATGCAAGTGGCTGGAAACCACCGAGTCCTAAAAGTCTGCCCGTGAGCGGTGCTGTTTACAGCGGCGTTGCTTCCGGTAGGGGCAGGCAGTGTGGCGAGGAGCAGGAGAGCACTGCTTGAGCGAGCGCAGTGCGGGGCGGGCAGTGTAATGACAGCGGAGTGCAGAGTCGGTGTCCGCCGCGCTGGCTGCGGTCTCACACAGCTGAGCCGCCGCCCGCAGCCATGCATATTCACAGCCGCTGCCTTTGTGATGCCGGCTAATGCCATTAAAACGCCGCCCCGGGCCCTCTAAAGACTCCCGCCGCTGTTTGCGCCGGTGCCAGCGCAAAAATATGCCACTGTGTGTTCTCTGCGTTTGAAGTGCTAACGGCTGCCAGGTACTGCCTCTCTCAAGTACGTTTCTTCCAGTGGCGGTGCGTGGTATGGTTGCAGGGTTGCACAACTCTCCAATTTTTCTTAAAACTACGTATGTCTCCTTTTCATACATTTTTTATCGTTAAAAAAGATGAACATTAACAAGAGCAAAACTAGGGTAATGGAGTGCAGTGTAAGAAAATCTGGTGATGCTGAAGGAATTAGATTGGAAAACGAAGCAATAAAGGAGGTTACTTGGGCAGTAAAATAACAAATGATGGTCGCAGTACAGAGGATATAAAATGCAGAATGGCAAAGGGTAGAGAAGCGTTCTTGAAAAAGAGAAATTTGTTAACGTCGAATATTGATTTAAGTCTAAGGAAGTCCTTTCTGAAGGCATTTGTGTGGAGTGTTGCCTTGTATGGGAGTGAAACATGGACGATAAACAGTGCGGACAGGAAGAGAATAGAGGCTTTTGAAATATGGTGCTACAGAAGAATGCTGAAGATTAGGTGGGTGGATCGCGTAACTAATGAGGAGGCACTGAACAGAATTGGGGAGAAAAGAAATTTCTGGCATACCTTGACTAAAGGAAGGGATAGATTGGTAGGACACATTCTTAGACATCAAGGAATTGTGAAATTAGCATTAGAGGGAAGTGTGTGGGGTAAAAATCGCAGAGGAAGACCACGAGATGGATACAGTAAGCAGATTCGGACAGATGTAGGTTGCCGTTCTTATGTGGAGATGAAGAGGCTTGCTCAGGATAGGGTATTGTAGAGAGCTGCTTCAAACCAGTCTCCGGACTGAAGACCACAACAACAACAAACCTAACCTAAGCATAAGAACATTCACCGCTATAGGGAAGGAAGGGGAACCAGATCTATCATTGACTATGTAATAACAGACCTGGAATTCAGGAAGACTGTCAAGGACACACGTGTTTACAGGGGGTTCTTTGATGATACTGATCATTATTTAATCTGCAGTGAAATTGGTTTTGTGAGGCGAAAAGAGCAGAAAGTCAGGTCCATGTGTAGAAGGATAAGAGTGGAGAAGCTTCAGGATAAGGAAATTAGGCACAAATAAATAACAATGATCTCGGAGAGGTACCACTTAATTGAATGTAATGATTTACAGTCACTGGAAGAGGAATGGTCAAGGTACGGGGACACACTACTGGAAGCAGCTAGAGAATGTCTTGGAACAGTAGTGTGTAAAGGCAGAAGAAGCAGACAGTTTGGTGGAATGACACAGTCAAGGCAGCTTGTAAAAAGAAAAAGAAGGCATTTCAAAAATGGCTCCACACTAGAAATCAGGCAGACAGAGAAAGTTATGTTGAAGAAAGAAACAAAGCCAAACGGATAATTGCAGTCTCCAAGCAGAAATCATGGGAAGACTTTGGAAACAAGCTAGAAACCCTGGGTCAAGCCGCGGGAAAACCATTTTGGATCGTAATTAGCAATCTTCGAAAGGGAGGGACGAAGGAATTAACAAGTGTTTTGGACAGGTCAGGAAAGCTGCTAGTCAATCCTGTGGATGCCTTGAGCAGATGGAGGGAATATTTTGAAGAATTGCTCAATGTATGTGAAACGTTGAATGATGTGTCAGATTTTCAGGTAGAATGGGATAGGAACGACGATGGAAACAGGATCTCATTTGAGGAAGTGGCGAAAATGGTCAGTAGATTACAGTACAATAAAGCGGCTGGGGTGCATGAAATTAAGCTCGGGTCTCAAATGGTGGAAGAGCTCTTGAAAAGGCGTGGAAATCGGGACAGGTTCCATCTGACTGGACGAAAGCGGTAATCACGCCAATTTTCAAACATGGAAACAGAAAAGATTGCAACAACTATCGAGGTATCTCCTTAATTAGCGTTGTAGGCAAGATATTCTCAGGTATTGTTGAAAGTTGTTGAAAGGAGAGTGCGAGTATTAATTGAGGACAAGTTAGATGAAAATCAGTGTGGGTTTAGGCCTCTTAGAGGCTGTCAGGACCAGATCTTTAGCTTACGACACTTAATGGAAAAGTGCTATGTGTGGAACAGGGAATTGTATCTATGTTTCATAGATCTAGAAAAGGCTTATGACAGTGTCCCTAGGAGGAAGCTACTGTCAGTTGTACAAGATTATGGTATAGGAGGCAAACTTCTGCAGGCAATTAAAGAGCTTTACGTAGACTGTCAGGCAGTCAGAGTAGATGGCAAATTAAGCTCATGGTTCAGGGTAGTTTCAGGGGAAGACAAGGCTGTAACCTGTCACCACTGTTGTTCATACTATTCATGGATCATATGCTGAAAACAGTAGACTATCAGGGCGAGATTAAAATAGGTGAAAACAAAATAAGCAGTCTCGCATATGCGGATGACTTAGTTGTAATGGCCGATTCAATTGAAAGGTTGCAAACTAATATTTCACAGCTAGATCAGAGGTGCAAGGATTATGATATGAAGATCAGCATCTCCAAAACGAAAGTAATGTCAGTGCGAAAGAGATTTAAACAGATTGAGTGCCAAATAGGAGGAATAAAGTTAGAACAGGTAGACAGTGTCAAGTACCTGGGATGTATTTTCTCACAGGATGGCAACATAGTGAAAGAACTGGAATCGAGGTGCAGCAAAGCTAATGCAGTCAGTGCTCAGATAAGATCTACTCTCCTCTGCAAGAAGTAAGTAAGTACCTAGACTAAGTTAGCGGTGCACCACTCTAACTTTCGACCAACTTTGCTGTATGGGAGTGGAAGTTGGATGGATACAGGTTACCTTATTCATAAGGTAGAGGTTACAGATATGAAAGTAGCAAGAATGATTGGAAGCACTAATAGATGGGAACAATGGCACGAAGGTGTCCATAATGAGGAAATCAAGGGGAAAACTGGGAATGGACACCATAGATGAAGCAGTTAGAGCCAACACACTGAGATGGTGGGGTCATGTTACACGCATGGGAGAAGCAAGTTTACCTAAGAGACTCATGGGCTCGGCAGCGGAGGGTAAGAGGAGTCGAGGTAAACCAAGAAGAAAGTACTTAGATTCGGTGCATAATGATTTTGAAGTAAATGGCATAACATCAGACGAGGCATCAGTGTTAGCATTGAATAGGGGATCATGGAGGAATTTTATCTGATGATGATGACGATGATGATGATGTTAAAACTAACCTGTAAGATGAAATACGATGTAATCAACCACTTTTAGTCAAATCAAATGTTCAAATGTTTGTATAGCTTATGGGACTTAATTACGGGGTCATCAGTCCCTAAACTTACAAACTACTTATGAACTAGCCAACACTAAGGACGGCACAAATATCCATGCCCGAGGTGGGATTCGAACCCCCGACCGTAGTGGCCGTGCAGTGCCCTCGGCCACCGCGGCCGGCCACTTGTAGTGGTACAACGTCGCCGGCCTCGAGACAAGCTCAGAGGTTTGCACTTCTCCTGCAACTCCCTGTCAGACACAGTCCGACCCACTATATTTGCGGCAAGGTAATGATGCCAAAGCCATGTTTTAAAAGAAGCTCTGCAATCCTGGGCCTGAACAAGAGAGAGATTAGACTCATGGTTGGATTGCTGACAGGCCATGGGAAGTGATTCTTGAAGTTTTCCCGGCGTACGGAATATTCCATAAAGTTTCGGGATTGCAGCCGGATTCCGTCGACTTCTTGCCACGATGTTTCGGCTGACAACTGTTCAGCCATCTTCAGGTGAGTGCCTTCCACTGGAGATTGTTAGGGCGCGCTTGTGACGATCACCGATGCGCATGCACCTACGCGCCAATTTTTGCTATATAGACGTCACCAGGAATTAACAATCTCCAGTGGAACGCACTCACCTGAAGATGGATGAACGGTTGTCAGCCGAAATATCGTGGCAAGAAGTCGACGGAATCCGGCTGCAATCCCGAAACTTTAAGGAATAGGCCATGGGAATTTCAAAAAACACCTACATACAATGGGAATAACAGAAGAGGACCCTAAATGTAGGCTCTGTGATGACGGCGATGAAACTGCATCACATCTAATCTTCGAATGCATTGCATTGGAGAGTAAAAGGCACAGAACATTTGGGACAACCAGACCCGAAGAAATTGTGTCTAATAAAGAACTGGTAAAGGGGCTCCTTGAACTGTTCAAGGGCATTGGTTGGCTTTACTAGACATACAGGGAGCGATACCGCACAGTATAAACTTAGTTTCGGTGCGAGCAGTGGCGGGTTGGACCAACACTGATTTGGCTTCCCTGAGAAAATCAATCAAAAATACCTGCGGCAGCGGAGATACCACGCCTGACAGTAGCACCTCGTAACACGTCTGCCTAATAGTCTCGTATAGTTCGCTCCCACAGGCGAACTACGCGAACTAGTTCGCAGATCCCTCGCCTCTTATTTCGTCCGCTCCTTTTCCGAAGATTGACGGGGAACAGCAAGAGGACGCGAGAGCTCGCAGAATCGCGTGATCCCCTTTTGCCAGTTACCGTCATTTCGAGCTGAGATGCAGTTCGTCTGTAGTTTCACGGTTCACTGCCGCAAGAAATCCATTTCAAAAATAAAGTTCTACGAGTACTCTGTATGCAAAGTAGTTGAATACCATTCTATCACTCATTCGTGTAAATAACTGGTTTATTTGCTGCAAATTCAAATGTCTGTAAATCTATCGGACCAAACTGCGTGGTCATCAGTCCGTAGCTTACAAACTACTTAAACCTAGATAAACTAACCTAAGGACAACACACACACACCCATGCCCCAGGGAGGACTCGAACCTTCACGGCGAGCAACCGCGCGCTCCGCAGCGAAGCGCTTTAGACCGCTCGGCTACTCCACCGCGGCGTTTATTTGCTCAAGTATTTGATGTCTAATTGCCCAAAAATACGGGTAATAGCACACGCTTTCGCAACACTGATTCATTATATAAAGAAGCTGTCATAACAAAAGAAAGAGATCTTTTACTAGCGGTAGCAAAAGCCAAAAAGAGCGGACGAACTAAAAAGAGGGGACGAACTAAAAAGAGCGGACGAACTAAAACGAGAGCTACCGGTCGCGAACTAAAATATGCGTGATCGGTCGCGAACTATTATGCCAAACGTATCTCGCTTCTTAGTTCGTTGGATTCTTTTCTGAAGACCGACGGGCAATAGCGAGAGGGCTCGCAGCAGAATTAAAAGTCACGTGTTTGCCTTCTGCTGATGACAGCCATTTCGAGGTGAGCGTCTGCCTGCTAGATTACATAGTTCAGTGATACAAAATTTCTTGAAGTATACTGCACTCTGAATATCTGACTAATAAATTCCATAATGCCAAGACATAGAGATAACTCTAAACATAAACGCGAGAAATTATCCACAAACTGTTTCTTTTGGTTTGCGTGATATCGTTAGCGGTTCAAGCAGCAAGCACATGAAGCAGCTACGTGAGGGAACTTCTCCCTCCACCTGCGTGCGCAGAACACGCTGCTCAGCCGTCACTGGGAGAGGACGAACTAAAAGAACGAACTAGTTCGCGGCAGCGCCGTTAACTAAAGTGAGCGCAACTATTATGCGCAAGTCTACTGCCTAAGGCTCCTATAAGTACGAGCTGACGCGTCCGCCATTTTCATTCTCGTGGCTCGTAAGTTAAACACACTACGGTGCTATAGGATTTGCGTCACGGCACTTTAGCACGACTTAACGGGTGGTTGTGTTGCCATAAAATGCTCAAATCATTCCAGAGGTGGCTACAGAACGTTTAGTTTCCCGAGAGATTTTAAGAGAAGAAAAAATGGATCACAAAATGTCGGCGCAAAAACTGGGAGCCCGGACCGAGCCCACAGTTATGTATTGAAAGTAAATAGTTATTATTATGACTTGAAGCAATATTTTATAGTAAAAATCGTCTGTGATATTTGAACTTACCTTTTGGTTTAGCTCTTCTGAAAGTACTACCTCCTAACAGAGAAGCTGCCTGTAGGGAGTTAGCAGCTGCAAAATATCATATTACAGCAAAGCATCTCAGAACATACTGTTTTCAGAGCACAATATGTGTGTGTTATATAGCATATTGAGAAATACACCTCAGCAAAAAGTTTTGTACTGACATTGCACAAATTGTTGAAGATATTTCTGTTACGTTATTGCGAGAAAGTATTACAAACACTAAAACGGAAAATATATATATACTGGGAAAAAAGTTTCGTTACGGCTGTGGCAGTGTACTGTGCTGATACAGGCAACTACCGTTGAATGCTATTTGTGGTATTTCGAAGTTTTAGCGTCATAACTTGTAGTATGTGATTTGAAAAAATAGTACAGTACCTGATGTTTTATCACAAAATAAACCCTCAATTCAGTTTCTTATTAGTAAATGCCAATATTGACGCTTATCTATAACAGGCTGTAACGTAGCTGGCAAAGAATACTGAGTAAATTTTACTTACGTCTGTGTCGGCGTACTGTGCTAATGTTGGCAACGAAATGTTTGCTTTATAAGAATTATTAAATTACTGACAAGACAAGGCTACTGTTACATACGAAAACCTGTCAGCCTTAGAGAAGGAGCAGAATTAAATTATTTATTTCATGGTCAACATATTCTATACGATTAGGTTTTCAAATAGCATTCAAAGGTTGTTGCTAACATCGACACTGCGTGTCTCTGACGTCCGAAAACTTTAGCTCCTGTACACTAATATTCTTTTTAGTTTTAGTGTTTGTAATACATTCTGAAACTTTCTCAGTAAAATAACAGAAGCGGTGAATTTGTCACAGCAGACAACAAACTCTTACTGAAAGACGGCAAACAAACCTCACATATTGACAGTCATTATTCAAATAGAAGCCAAGATCGCTTAAAAATTTTATCTAGATGGCCAGTTTCGGCAGCATTCAACGTAGTACGTGATTTTTATCACAGAAATATATGTTTCTTGCTCTTTTTTATGTATTTGGAAAGAAGCAGCAATAATTAAAGAAAACGCGAGATATTTGTGTCTAATCTACATATCTATGTAAACAAGAGCAGAATGCAAGCTCAAAGCAGCGCGATCTAAGGCTCTATGCCGGGTACTTGTAAAATATTTCACTAAACTTAAATGAAACAACACTGTTCGTATAAGCTGCGTGCTGTGTTTAGCTTCGCAGGAATGAAAATGGTGGATGCGCCAGCCTGTGCTTTTAGGAGCTCTACGCCTGCGTGACGTCACAGGGGATGCAGACTTCCTCCAAACCCCCTGACAAGAAGCAGTTCCCAGTGCTCCGTTAGGTAATCCGCGTTACACAGGACACTTGCGTCCACGCTTCTCCCATCATTCTCTCACCAAGTACTGACATGTCAATAACAGGTGTAACAGTGTTGTTTCATTTAGAAATTACCTACCACAGAATCTATGAGGGTTGCAACTTAAATAGTGGCAACACTGCTGTGAGGACACCATGCAATGGAATCTACTATTTTCGCTTATAGCACACGTTGTTGACATACCTACCTTACCTCCGAGTATGTAGACTCGCCCATCCGAAGTGTCCACAATAGAGGGAAAAACACTTCTGAGCGAGCGTTCTAACGTAACATTGTCTATGTTTTCGAATCAGGAACAACGGATTTGGATCAAGATTGAATGTGCCAGAGGTCGTACAGCACGACAGTGTCATCACGGTCCTCATGACGCGTGCGGGGAATCGTCATTGCCGTACAGAACAGTGGCACGTTGGGTAAAAGCCTTCAACGAAGATCTTTCAGTGCCGAATTTTGATAGTGGCGCTCCCCCTTCCCCCTGTTCGACGCGTCGATTTTCGGCGCCCCCTCCCCGTTGTCCAAAGAGACAATTTGGCTCACCTCTGCGAATGGCGCATTCCATAAATTATCTGGGAGTAGGCATTAGGAGTGATTTAAAATTGGGAAAGCAGATGCCAGATTCAGATTCATTGGAAGAATCTTAAGTAAATGCAGTCCGAAAACAAAGAAAGTAGGATACAGTATACTTGTTTGCCCACTTCTTGAATACTGCTCACCAGTGTGGGATCCGTACCAGATGGGGTTGATAGAGGTAGTAGAGAAGATCCTACGGAGAGCAGCGCGCTTCGTTACAGGGTCATTTGGTAATCGTGAAAGCGTTACGGAGATGATCGATAAACTCCAGTGGAAGACTCTGCAAGAGAGACGCTCTGTCGCTCGGTACGGACTTTAGTCGAAGTTTTAAGAACATACCTTTACCGAGGAGTCTACCAGTATATTGCTCCTTCCTACGTATATCTCGCGAAAAGATCATGAGGATAAAATCAGATAGATTAGAGCCCACACAGAGGCATACCGACAATCTTACTTTCCGCAAACAATACGGGACTGGAATAGGAGGGAAAACCGATAGTGGTACTCAAGGAACCCTCCACCTGACACCGTTCGGTGGCTTGGGTAATATGGATATAGATGTAGATATATGTTAAAAAGAAAATTGGGTTAAAAAATTGCTTCTAGTCGGTCTCGAACCCACTTCCTTCCAAGGCGCAGCGCGGTGCCGCTAACTGCACTGCTATTCTAGCTCGGTGGAGAGTAGTGACTTCATTATGATTCACGATCGGATCTTCTGATGGCTTTTACAGTTGATGCGTCTTTAATTCAGAGTTATAAGGTATTTTACCAAATATGAAGTGTTTTTTTTTTATAATCTTCAATGTGCCAAAAACAAATATGAAGGGCGGATGTTGCCTTCATGCAGGATTTGCCCATGTGCAAGGAGAGATGCGCCGTCCATTGTCTTGCTTCGGTATCATTCATGCGTAACCGCCAGAGCTCTACCAGATCAAACATCAGTGGTAAAAACGGCGTTTCCCCTCGCCCCTTCCTGCCGCGGGTGCACCAAGATGCTGCCTCCAGGGGGTTCAGAAGAGAATCTGAACCGTAGCCGCGCATGCGCATTGCATCAACTGCCGCCTTGGTTAGGAGGCCGCGCTACGACTCATGTAAGTGTAGTCTCCGGGGCGCAAAACGTTTCTCATGCAATAAACATACTTTCAGTGTTCATATAAAATGAGCTGATAGAAGAACGAAACGAAAAATGGTAGTTTACAAACCCTTTTTATTTTATTTATTTACTAGCTTAAACCCGCGGCTCCGCTCGCGTATTGGTTGATGTGATAGACAATGCGCGAAACGCCAAATCGATTTTTTTAAAAAGAGATATATTAAAAGAAATTTCTTTTTTACTGCTTTATATATTTATTCTTATATTTCCTTATTCATATGCTCGTCCTTACAGAGAAAGAGCTGAAGACATTGTAGCACGCACAGACCAAAGATATGGTCTGTGGAATCACGTTTCGCTGTATGTAACCAAAATGTTCAAATGTTTGTATAGCTTATGGGACTTAACTACGGGGTCATCAGTCCCTAAGCTAACACACTACTTATGAACTACCTTATACTAATGACGACAGAAATATCCATGACAGAGGGGGGATTCGAACTCCCGTCCGTAGAGGCCGTGTAGACCGTGTCTGGCGCGCTGCAGACCGCTTGACCACCGCGGCCGGCTGTATGCAACCTCCTTGCTATAGACTCGGAAACATCATCGCTGACCTTCAATTCGAATTTTTTTTTTTTTTTTTTTTTTTTTTTTTTTTTGACAATCGGACGACTTTCAACCACCATATCTTCCACCCCCTTATAGCTATCAGCATTGAACTGCTATGGTGTACAACGGGAGACTTCTGACAACAATTACACACAGACCATTCGTTTGCGTTCTGTAATTTTCGCTGCAAAGCGAAATATTAACACACACACGCGTAGAATTTAATATACACGGATAACTTTCCATCCCAATACACTCCATCCGTTTATCATTATCAACCCTCAATCAACAATACAACCAATAAAACATTTTAAAGAGTAAATATAGTTTTCAAAGAGTAATTATTGTTCCGCATTTCGCGTTACATTCTTCAAATTACTAAATATCTATCAGATCGCTATAAAACCGTTCCTAAAACCTTCTTCAGTTATAAATTAGTAACTAGACAAATGTTTAAGCGTCTGCGTCTTGTCGTTCGGACGTAATAAGCGTACACCGAACATTCACACACATACATATATATATATATGATCGCCATAAAACCGTGGCTAAAGCCTTCCCCGGGTAGACATTAGTAACTGTACAAATTTTTGCCTCTTTATGTCTTGTGGTTCAGACGTGATAAACGTACACCGAACAGACATTCACATTTATAGACATGGATTTATTTATTTATTTGGGGAGGGGGGAGTAACGTTGTGGTTTTTCTGCTGTTGAAAGTATTACGTCTTCATATGCTTTGTGCATGTTTTCGATCAATATCTTTTCTACAAGGACATATTGTTAGTTACTTTAATTTAATACGTTTTTCTTTTTATTTCATTGCCGCATTTTAAAGTGTGTGCAACTGTGCATATGCGTTCATTGTAGCCCCATCGTAAGCTACAACGTTTGAATGTACCGCACCTCGTTAAAATTCCAACAATACGTTTATCAACTGCGACTGAAAAGCTTAAAAAACCATTTTTGCTTTTCGTTTTCAAACTTTTCTGCTGCCTTCAGTATATATCGTCGGTTTCTCTTTTCGCTACGTTTTGTTTGTCTCGGTTGAAGCGCAACAGCATTGTGAGTCGGGAATGAATAGCCAGCACCTCCCAAACAGGTCGCTTATTGAAATTACACCTGTTGCGCCGGTGACAGGAGTGTGTACTGTGAGCTTCCAATTGTGGGCGGGTGGGTCGCTCATGGAAAATAGCGGTATCTGACGCCCAGCGAACTAATTGCTTGTAACAGCGTTGTCGTCATATCAAGGATCGTAGCTGAGGCGACGTGCTGTGCTCACACGTTGTCACATATTGTCCGCTGAACAAGATAAATTCCAACCTCCATAACAGGACACAGCAATATCACAATCGGTGATTTGCTCTCGCATTACGATAGCGAATATCAAAACGCTTTTTCTTTTCAGCAGCTTGAGCTTAAATTAAAAAAAAAAAAAAATAATAATAATAATAATAATAATAAATTAAAAAACAAATTCTATGCCCAAATATAATTCATCTACCATTATCAGCTTTTGTAACGTCAACATAGACATCTACTTCTACTTTTTAGTTGCTTCTGTATGAGGATCTACCTAGAGCAAAACACTTTTTTTGCTTTTGCATGTGC
Source organism: Locusta migratoria (assembly GCA_026315105.1). Classification (NCBI taxonomy): domain Eukaryota; kingdom Metazoa; phylum Arthropoda; class Insecta; order Orthoptera; family Acrididae; genus Locusta; species Locusta migratoria. The sequence continues at coordinate 142,430,398 of CM048749.1, read as the reverse complement.
ACACAGGTTCCGCTACATTTGTAGCATATTCACTGGGCTCTTTTTATTCCTTTACAATTGAACAACAGAAATGTTTCTACTGGTTATTACAAGTTATCCCGTCAATTAGAATTATGTGCCAGAATTTCACACGTGGATATATACCTTGTTTTACATTTTGTACCAGTTAGTTTTCGTACCCATCTACCTGTAGGTCTTCGCTAATAGTTTGTCATCTGCAACCACATAGCACTTATATACAAAATTTTTAATGTCGAAATATTTGATCTGATTTCTTATCTTATTTTTATGGTTAGGTCTACTACTCAATTTTAAGTGAAATATTTCGACAATAGACAGTTTTATATATCAGTGCCATATGGTTGCAGATAACCATCTGTAAACGATGACCTACAGGGATGATGTAGGAAAAGTAACTAGTCCAACATGTAAAACAAGGTATATATACATATATGAAATTCTTGCACACAATTCTCATTAACAGGATGAACTTTTTGTTGTGGTCCTCAGTCCGAAGACAAGTTTGATGCAGTTCTCCACCCTATTATATCCTGAACAAGTCTCTTCATCTCCTCATAGGGACGGCAACCTACATCCATCTGAATCTACTTACTATATTTACCTCCTGGTCTCCCTCTGCGATTTTTCCTCCCACACACTTCCCTCCAATGCTAAATTTACGATTCCTTCATGTCTAAGAATGGTATGCAAAAAATTCTTTTTCTCCCCAGTTTTGTTCAGTACCTCTTCATTAATAACGCAATCAACCCACTCCATCTTTAGCATTCTTCTCTAACACCACATTTCAGATCTTCTATCGTCTTGCTGTGTAAACTATTTATCGTCTAAGTTTCACTCCCATACAAGGCAACACTCCACATAAATGCCTTCAGAAAGGACTTCCTTACACTTAAATTAATATTCGATTTTAGCAAATTTCTCCTTTTCAAAAACGCTTTTATTCCCATTGCCATTCTGCATTTTATATCCTCTGTGTTGCGACCGTCATATGTTATTTTACTACCCAAGCAACAAAACTCATCTACCACCTTCGGCCTTTATTGTTTCGTTACCTAATCTAATTCCTTCAGAATCGCCTGATTTTCTGAGACGGCATTCTATTACCCATGTTTATCTCTTGTTAATGTTCGTCTTATACGGCCCTTTCAAGACACTGTCCATTCCGTTTAACTGCTCTTCCAGGTCCTTTTCTGTCTGTGACAGAGCTACAATGTCATCGGCAAAGCGCAATGTTTGTATTTCTTCACATTTTTATTTACTTTCCTTCACAGCTTGCTCAATGTACAAGTTGAGTACCATTCAAGAAAGGCTACAACCCTGTTTTACTAACTTCCCAGCCACTGCATCCCTTTCATTCCCTTTAACTGTAATATCAGCTGCTTGGTTAATGTACAATTTGTAAATAATCTCCCGTTCCAGATATTCTACCACTGCTGGCTTCAGGATTTGAAAGAGTGTATTCCACTCAACATTATAGAAATCTACAAAAGGCAGAAAAGTAGGTTTACCTTTCTTTAATAACCTGCAAAAAGCAAAAATATTTCTGTTGTTCAATCTTAAAGCAATGAAAAGGAGACACTGAAGATATACAACTGTAGCGAAACTTGTAAGTGTGTGTGTGTGTGTGTGTGTGTGTGTGTGTGTGTGTGTGTGTGTGTGTGTGTGTGAATGTCTGTTCGGTGTACGTTTATCACGTCTGAACCACAAGACATAAAGAGCTAAAAATTTGTACCCGGGGAAGGCTTTAGGCACGGTTTTATGGCGATCGGATAGCTATTTATCTATATATATATATATTAATGTGAATGTCTGTTCGATGTACGCTTATCACGCCCGAACGACAAGACGCAGAGACTTAAATATTTGTACAGTTACTAATTTATACCTCAGGAAGGTTTTAGGCACGGTTTTATAGCGATCTGATAGATATTTAGTAATTTGAAGAATATAACGCGAAATGCGGAACAATAATTACTCTTTGAAAATCATATTTACTCTTTGAAAATGGTTTTATTGGTCGCATTGTTGCTTGATAAAATGGTGCAGTATATTGGGATGGAAAGTTATCGATGTATATAAAATTCTAATGTGTGTGTGTGTTAATATTTCGCTCTGCATCGAAAACTACAGAACGCAAACGAATGGTTCAAATGTTCAAATGTTTGTAAAGTCTATGGGACTTAACTACGGGGTCATCAGTCCCTAAACTTACAAACTACTTATGAACTACTTACGAACTAGGACGGCACAAATATCCATGCCCGAGGGGGGATTCGAACCCCCGACCGTAGTAGCCGTGCTGACCGTGACTGGAGCGCCTTAGTCACCTCGGCCGCAAACGAATGGTCTGTGTGTAATTGTTGTTCGAAGTCTCCCGTTGTACACCATAGCAGTTCCATGCCGATAGTTATAAGGCGGTAGAAGATATGGCGGTTGAAAGTCGTCAAATTATAAAAAAAAAAAAAAATTGGGCTGAAGGCCAGCGATGACGTTTGCGACTCTATAGCAAGGAAGTTACATACAGCGAAACGTGATGCCACAGACCATATCTTTGATCTATGCGTGCTACAATGTCTTCAGCTCTTTCTCTGTAAGGGTAAGCATACGAATAAGGAAATATAAGAATAAATAAATAAAGCAGTAAAAAATAAATTTCTTTTAATACATCTCTTTAAAAAAATCGATTTGACGTTTCGCGCATTATCTCTCATAATCAGCCAACACACGAGCGGATCCGCGGGCTTAAGCTAGTATATATATAAAACAGTGTTTTGCTCAAGGCAGATCCTTATACAGAAGCATCTAAATATTTATAAAGCAAACACCGACCAAAGAAAGTGCTTCAACATCAAGATGACTATCTACTACATTTACATTACTACCCAGCAATGCATTCTTACTGACATTTAATAAATAACATGAAAATACCGTAAATTAGTTATAAACTTTTTACAACATGTAAACATCACTTAAATTATTCTGTTATGACGTGTTCGATATACCTGCCTTCTGTGTTGACGATACGTCGCAGACGAGAAAATAAATGCTGAATGAACTGCTGAAATGTTGGAACATCAACGCTGTCGATGACCTTCTGAATTTTTTTTTCAGCTCAGCACTGGTTTTGCCGGTTACTGTATAGGGAAGCAAGCTTTCCCAGCTGTCCCCTGCGTAATTTCAGTGGCAGAATGCTCGCCTGTCACGCGGGCGGCTCGGGTTTGTTTCCTGACCGGTGCACCATATGTGGGGCGACAGGATGTTCTTTTAATTTCTCTTTATTAATTATGACTTTCCTTCGTTCAATCTGTCGTGGGACTCTGTATTTAATGGTTTGTTATTGTGCGCGATATTATATACTGCTGCCTTTCCTATAGCCTGAAAATCAATATTATGGGCAGCCAGAAAGCGATGGAGAACATACTGCTCTTAATCCTCATTCATCTAGTCCACACTTTACCTCATCGAAACTGTGATAGAATATTCCTAACTTCTATAAAATTCAAATGACTCGGGAACTACGACGAAAATGAATTTACACAATTGTCAGTAAATTGGTAAATTCTTAAAAAAAAAGAAAAAAAAAATCACACCCACATCAGATATTAAGATGTCAAGTAATAATTAGCTTTACTGCTCCAATTATCAAACAGTTATGGTCAATAATGCTCACCTGAACAGAGGCGAAGATTCTGAACACTTTTGAGGCGAGCATTATTGACTGCAACTGTTTGATAACTGCAACAGTGAAGGTAATTATTTGGCAGTTAACTTGGGAGATGTACCTGGAAGTGTTTCGACAATAGTTTACTTGAAAATTTAATATCTCATGTGCGTGTGATGTCTTCTAAATAATATACCAGTTTACAGAGTATTGTGTCAATACATTTTCGTCGTAGTTCCCGAGTCATCTGAATTTCATAGAGATTAGGAACCTTCTATTACAGTTTCGAGGAGATAAAGTTTGGACTAGTTGACTGAGGATGAAGAGCAGTATCTTCTCCGCCGCTTTCTGGCTGCTCATAATATTAATTTTCAGGTTTTAGAAAACGGAGCAATATATAATATCACGCACAATAACAAACCATTAATTATTCAGTACAACGACATACAAAACGTAAGAAAATCATAATTAGGAAGAATAAATAAATAAACATCCTGCCGCCCCATAACTGCTGTACACGTGGTCTTTACTATACCCGTACAAAAAGGAATGGTTTGTTTTCAGATCCGAAGTATATGGTAGCCAATCGAGGTCTATAGCAGTGGCCTCCGGGTATTCCAGAGCCAGCAAGCTATGCCAGTGCTCTTGTAGGACATTAGACACTTTTCGTTCAAATGTTCAAATGTTTGTAGAGCTTAAGGGATAACTACTGGGTCATTAGTCTCTATATTTACAAACTACTTATGAACTATCTTATACTAAAGACGACACAGACTTCCATGCCCAAGGGGGGATTCGAACACCCGACCGCAGCGGCCGTGCAGACCGTGACTGGCGCGCCGCAGAGCGCTCGACCACTGCGGCCGGCGACACTATTCGTCTTTCATAAATCGCATCGTTTCGAAATCACGGTCACTTTGGGTAATGGGGACGAAATCATCTTTCAACATCTTCACGTACAGTGCGGTAGTCACCGTGCGATCAAGGAATATGGCACGGATTATTCCGTGTCTATACACTGCACAGCCCGCAGTCAGCCGTTGAAGGTAAAGAGACTTCCCGATCGCGAAATGCGGATTCTCCGTCCCCCAAACGCGCCTGTTTTGTTTATTGACGAAACCAGGGAAATGAAAGTCGCAAAACCATATTGACGTCAAAGTCCTGTTCGTCAATTTTGTGGACAATAGTGTTGGCCCATGACAATCGCTGTCACATGGCCCTAAAGCCGTCGGCACACGGAGCGTGTATCTGAACGAGTGTGGCCAGCGTGGCGAGTTTCTGACGTCACAGCGAGCTAACCGCACTTTGGCGAGGCTTTCCCAACGTGTGGGGCAGTGTCAAGCGTGCCACATATTTTCAACTAGCGTCTGAACGATCACGAATAAGGTGGGAGAACGCCGCCGACGTCACACCACGTGGATATCCGGGGGAGGAGGTAGACAGACGAAGACGCCATATTGGCCGTCGTATTTCATAGGTTTTATTTATATAATTTATGTCTTATGAATGTATATTTCAAAACAAGTAACTGTAACTGAGTAAATTGAGAATCTCTCGAAAACGGGTAAATAGAGGTAAAATTTGTTGTGGTAAATTAATGGAAACAACCTATATTGGTTAAAAAAGGTCCGTATCACAGTAATCGGCCGTTTCAAGGCAAGGCAGACTGAAGATCTGCCAACACGAATTGTTCTTTACATCATTTGTTGTAATAAGATGTCAGCTACCGACATATCTACCAGTAGCGTATACAATACTTCTAATACCTTCGTCGATGATACCCACATAGAACAGTCGCCGTAATGTAGGCAGCAAAGTCGTCGGCTATGCTAAGGCATATATTAACGGTGCTGGTTCAAGGCACATTCGGGTTTTCTGATGGACTCAAAGACTTTCCCATAAATTTCATAGAATATTATGTAAATGTAAGTGCGCATCCTCTGAGGAGTGAGTTTCTAGGATTCGTTTTATGAACAGGACAGCTTGTACATAACCTGGAGTAAAATACGCCCTTTATTGTTTCACGTATTGCATTTTACACGTTAATAACATTATTCTGCTGAGTAGTACCACTGACCTGGAAGAATGTCCTTTAAGTTTTAATAAAAAGCGAGACTGTTGCAACAATGTTTGTCTTATGTGAAAACCTTTTCTAATTTCATATCGCACAGTTTGTCACGAAACTTTTCATAATTCGCTGCACGTATTGACATAACATGCAACTTTTATAAGAGTCTTATGTTCATGGATATTTTGTTGTTGCTTATGTAGGCCTATATGATAGTACGTAAGGAACATATGCGCAAGTGCGGAAATAAGCGATTTAACAAAGGTAAAGGAGGGATTCCACTCTTTTGATTTCGTTAACAGTGTGATTCCAGGACCTGATGCCGCCGACAACTGTCGCTGGAGCGCGCTGCAGTCGCGTGTAGCTCGTTGAGGCACACGCCTCGTATGCTCAAGTCGCGCCGTCTCTGAGCGTTCAGCCGCACGCTGGACTCGGCACGTTGACCACACACGTTCAGACACACGCTCCGTGTGCCGACGGCTTAAGGCCTTAACGGCTGACGCGTTTAAATTTCGCGTGGGAAGAGATTCATATCTTCAACAAACATTTGTCGGAGTGTCACCCCGGTTTAAAACCGCCTTTTGTGCAGCTAGTCTGATCGAGATCCTGGATTCGGATAATGGCAGAGGTCTTTTAGATGTTTTCAGACCGACCTAGCCAATAGTGTCATCTCAAACACTGTCCCTTCTCCCAAACTTTCGAATCATACTCCTGATTGTTAGCGCAAAAGGACACCTATAACTCGGTCGCAAACTTCCTTAGAACCGCAGTTGGCCTGTTATCGCTCGCAGGAAGGCCTTCACAAGCGCTATATTCTCGGACGCGCTGTACCGTGACTGCTTCACGTACAAATGGCCCACAACAAGGCGAGTGGGCGGGAACAAATTTTCACTGTGCCCCGCGGCCAACCGTGCAATTTCAACGTCCTAACCTAAACCGTTCAGCTTTTATTTCGTATAATGGAATATGTCACCCTATAAGTAACTGGCAAATGGTTTATCGAACTTTTTTGAATTTCCATTTTCTCTACCATGACAATTGACACAAAGCTTTCCGTGCGAGGTCTCATTTCTCTTATCTTACGCTGGTCAGAACAATTGAGCGATCAATTGAGATATGTAGGTTCTAAGTACTGTCATCGGCAGTATTAACTAAAATGGTTCGACATCCTTCTGTCGGTTTTACTGAGTGGAGACAAAATTACGGCAACAAACATAGTAGGAATAACAGAAAGTTGCTGTAGATGGGGTTGGTGTTGCGTTTACTCTATCAAACAAATTACGCAAGTTGTTGGGGTCAGATTGTGTAGTGAACTAGTAGTGCAGTGCAACAACGAGCTAAGACGTGTAAGAGCCACAGGAACGTTGGAAGCAGGACAGACACAGAGGAGGGTAGTCAATCCAGCAAATATTGAGTATTTTAGAAAAGTGCTCAAAAATATAAACTTGAAAGATGTTTATAGGTCTCATGACGTCGATGAAAAATATAACATATTCATTAATAATACCAGTACCATGCTTGAAAACTGTTTTTCTCTAAAATTAACTCACATTAAACAGAAGTCTATGAGAAAACCAAGGATTACACGAGATTACACAAGATATCCTGTAATATTAAGAAGAAAACGCTGCTGTTAGTCAAGAATAGCTAAATTGTTGGTGATTTAGCTAAGTATAAGGAGTACAGTAAAATACTAAGAAAATTAATTCAGACAACTAAACAAATGCACTATGAGAAAAAGACAGCAACTTCAGGGAACAAAATTAAATGAATATCGGATATAATGAAAGACGAGATTGGTAGACCCAGCTGATGGGCATAGTGTGACAAATCTATTTCACAGTTCTTTATATCTGCTACTGATATTATGGGACTGTCAGAGTCAGTAAATAATGCCCTGGAATATCTAAAACTAGTATTTAAAAATAACTTCAGGTACATGAATATGTCATTCACTTCACCACAAAAATAACTTCCATAATAAAATCTTTAAAAACAAAGAAATCTAGTTGTTGCAATAAAATGTAAAGAAAGTTAATTATGGAGTGGTCTTGTGACTTTAACACAATTTTAAGTTATTTTTGGAACCAGTCTATTATCACTGGAACATTTCCTGTTGGCTAAAATTTGTGGATAATTATGACCTCCACAATAATCAAAGATAACCCACAATAAAAATACGATCCACGATAATAACATCATCGTTGCTTATTTGCATATAGCTTCTATGTAAACATTGAGAATCTTAGTAGTTAACTGTCGAAATATATAACGGTAGAAAAGTACCTAATTTATCAAAATAAAAATATACTTTCCACCTTATAAGTTTGTCAGTTATATGACAGAATACTACTGATGCAATATGGACGTTAACAAACTAATGCAGAAAAAGTCCAACACTTAATTACCAGTCCCAATTCAAATTTTATTAACAGATAAAGAAACCTTTGTGATATAGAATTTACAGAAAATTAATCCAATCTCGTATCTAAAGGTTTTAAGATAATATAGCACCAAAATTGCATAGAAACCCATAAAAGACCTGAAAGCCAATGGAAAAATCGCATTTTATATGTCTGATCTTACAGTTAATATTGCAAATATTATAGATAGAGAACTACATAATAGGAAAAGACACAATAAACAGCCGGCCGCGGTGGCCGAGGGCACTGAGGCGCTTCAGTCACGGTCAGCACGGCCACTACGGTCGGGGGTTCGAATTCCCCCTAGGGCATGGATATTTGTGCCGTCTTTAGTCTTAGCTAGTTCATAATTAGTTTGTAAGCTTAGCTACTGATAACCCCGTAGTTAAGTCCCATAAGTTCTACAAACATTTGAACATTTGAACACAATAAACAATCAAAGACAGAACAAAACATTCTTGTAAAACATAAACCGAAAATAATTTACAAATAATGCTACAGCAGTAAAGTCAGATAAAAGAAACAGTGTTGTTATTTTGAAACACAATGATTACATTGATAAAGTTTTGACCTTCTTTAAAGAAAACGATATCACAGAATTATTTCATAGCCCAACCAATAAATTTGCAGCAAAAGTAAAAAAGGAAAAAAAAACTTTAATAACCTATTAAAAACTTATGAGAAAAATACTTGTAATGAATCCAACTACACGAAAATTACGTGCTCAACCAAAGACACAAAATATTAGTCCCTATCCGAATTGTGGTAAACTGTATAAATTGCCCAAATTATCTATTAAACAAAAAAACAATACAATTCTGATGAAAATATATACATATAAAAATAAATATATAATAAAAATACTCCTATACTTTGGCACAAAATATAAAAGACACAAATATCTCAACTACCAGCAAAATTGTTTCATTTGACGTCACAAATTTATATACTAATATTCCAGTACAAGAAACTATAGAGATTATAAAACAGAATCTAATATGATACAATAAAATATCTATTGCTAAAATACATGAATTCATGAATCTCTTAGAAATTAGCTCAAAATTATTTAGAATTTAACAACAAAATTTATGCGGAAAAAGATAGAGTAGCTATGGGATATAGTATAGCTGGAACAATAGCAGACATTTTCTTGAATACCCACGAAGAAAAAATTTTTACCTCCAATTTATATCAAAAAATATCATATACTACTATAGATATGTTGACAATACCTTCATGTTAATTGACAGTAGTCATACGGACATACAAAATATTCACAAGACATAGACTAATTTAGACCCAAAAACCAAATTCACAATGGAAATGGAAGAAAACAGTTTCATAAACTATCTAGACCTTACAATTGGCAAGAACAATAACCATCACACATTTGATATTTATAGAAAACCTACTGCTACAGATAAAATTATAAATGTTAATTCTTGTCATCACACTTCGCATAAACTTGCATACGTCCATTCAATGTTTAATATATTAGTTAACTTACCATTAGAAAAATCATCAATACAAAAAGAACTAGACACGCTTCGTTACATAGCTCAAAAATGATTTCGATCCTGAAATAGTCACAAAATTATTCACTGCACAATTCAAGCCTAAAGAAAGGAATTTTATACCTACTGAAATACGCCTAACAAGAGAAACACCACCAAGAAAAAAAAATCCATTCCGACAATCTATCTGAGTCAAATTTCCAACAAAAGTAATGCATTATTAAAAATAGTAACGTCCAATTTGCATTTCGAACTAACAACAACCTACGAATAAAACTTCACTCAGGCATATCTATGACGTCTAAATATGGTAATCCAGGAATATATAAATTAACCTGTAACAACTGAAATAACTTTTACATCGGTCAGACAGCACGAAATTTTAACGTCATATTTAATTAATAATCAAGCTAGCTTTTTTCTTCATCTGAAACCACATCGCCATACGGCCGAGAAAATTGAAAACACATTACAGATTTTACACAAAATACCAAAAGGTCACACTATGAACTTTCTTGAAGAATTGTAAGTTTGTATGCACATGAAGATCTGTCCAGAATGTATATTAAACGAACAAACAGACTTCGAACATAAATACTACCTAAAAATTTTATTCACTTAATAAACGATAATGGCTGATTTAAAACATAAACATTAACAACCACAGATTTATTTATTTGGACTCCATAATAATCAAAGATAATCCACAGTAAAAATACGATCCATGATAATGACATCATCGTTGCTTATTTGCATATAGCTTCTACGTAAACATAGAGCATCTTAGTAGTTAACTGTCAAAATATGTAATTGTCAAAAAATATGTAATTTATCAAAATAAAAATACCACCTGATAAGTTATATGACATAATACTACTGATGCAATATTGACTTCAGGCCCATCTAGACGTAAGTAAAAACTTAATAATCTATAATCAGACTGTATACAAAATTTACGAAATGTATTCTAATATTTTCACCAATATCATTTCCAGGTACTTGACAATGGGTATAAAAGCCGAAACAGCTGTAGTACAAATAAATAAATTTTTAGCAGCGAACTGTACGAATTATTAACTTAAAACTACAGACCGATTTCATCTTTGCCAGCATTCTCGAAAAGATAATGTACAAGCACTTATCAACCACCTGACCACAAATTTCGTATTGTCCAGAACACAGTTTGGATTTCCGAAAGGTTCTGATATCGAGAAGGCTATTTACACCTACAGTAAGAATGTACTTAATTCATTAGACAATAAATTACGAGCAGTAGTTATTTTCTGTAATTTGTAAATGGCGTTGATTTTGTAAACCACAAAATCCTTTTAAGTAGAATTCTTTGGTGTCACTGGCAATGCTGTAAAATGGCTCAAGTCGTACCTCGCTAAAAGTAACTAATGGATGTCAGTGCAAGGCACTAGTGAAGTAAGTCCATCAATCATCATTAGTTTGGGCATAAACTACATACGGTGTCCCACAAGAATCCACCTTAGGGCCTTTGCTTTCTCTTTTGTAAATTAATGAGATCTCATCAGTTACAATGCCAGAAGCAGAGTTCGTTTTGTTTGCAGATGATAGTATTACAATAAACAGCATGTAGTGTAGTTCTAGAAAGGTCTGCTAATGATAGTTTCATGAACATTAATAAATGGTTTAAAGCTAATTGCCATTAAATTCTGAAAGGACTCATTTCATGCAGTTCAGGACATGTAAGAGATTTCCACACAGCATATGCATAAAGTATGAAGAAGAGTAGAAAGGAGAGATTGACAGTATTATATTTCTGGGATTACAACTTGATAAAAGATTCAGTTGGGAGGAGCACACCGCAGAAGAGCAAAAACGAATTAAATAATCTGTACTTGCAATTCGACTGTTATCTGATGTAGGCGACATGAAAATAAAGAAAAGCTTGCAGATCAAGGAATGAGGCAATAAAAATTGTAGATGAGTGTTATTATTTGAACAGTAAAATACCTTATGATGACCGAAAATATAAAAACTGAAAAAGATACACTGATTAACATCGAATATTCTTTTAAATGTCAGCAAGCCTTTTCCAAAGGAATTTGATGTAGTGTACCCTTTCACACTAGTGAAACTTGGACGATATGCAGTTCAGAGATAAGATATTTTGAAATGTGGTGCTACAGACGAATGCTGATGATGAGATGAGTGTGTCACGTATCTAATGAGATACTGAACAGCATTGGGGAGAAAAAAAGTTTCTGGCATATGTTGACTAAAAGAAGTGATAAATTGGTGGGAGAAATTATTGGACATCAAGGAATTGCCAATTTAGCATTGGAGGGAAGTGTGTGGAGTAAAAATCGCAGAGGGAGACAGAGGGACGAAAACAGTAAGCAGGTTCAATGGAATGTAAGTTCGCGTTCTTATTGTGTTGAAGAGGCTTGCACAGGATAGGGTAGTGTGGAGAGGTTCATCTGACCTGTCTTTGGACTGAATCCCACAACAACAACAACAAGTGGTCTATGCATACAAAGTTTGAAAGGACTTCAACGTACGGGAAGAAGGTTTACTATCTTGTAAAACCCTGTCACTCGCATTTATACTGTTAAATTCAAGCATTGTATGCCACACTTTGCCAGATCTGATGATTTAAACTTTGTGTTCAGGCAGATGGTCGTTTGCCGCTACGCCATTCTTGCCTTGTATATATTGATATACCAATAACTATTTATCTGTGTCCAGAAAATTATCGTCATTTACCCGTCTGCAACTGCGTATTACCTTTGGGCAAGTCGTCCAAACTTAGGAATACTTGCTAACCAGAATCGGTTAGCTATGGCTGAGTGATCGGCGCCCGACCAGTCCTTTCATTCCGTTCTGGACCTTAGCGTTTTCGCTTTTTCCGTTTGCTGTATTGAGGACGTGATGATCAAGCAGGAACATAGAAGTGGATAATGCTATGATTTTGCTATATTGTGGCTTACGTGACTTGTGTCATTTACGTAACATAGTTAGCAACCTCTTTTCAATTTTTCAAATGTCTGTAAATTTATCGGACCAAACTGCGTGGTCATCAGTCCTTAGCTTACAAACTACTTAAACCTACGTAAACTAACCTACGGACAAACACACACACCCATGCCCCAGGGAGGACTCGAACCTCCACGGCGAGCAACCGCGCGCTCCGCATCGAGGTGCTTTAGCAACCTCTTTTAACGTGGGCAGTATAGCTCTTAATTCGCGTTCACATAATCGGTAGAAGATATGGGTATTAATACCAAATTTTTATTCGGTCATTCAAACTTGCAAGTGGCTTATTTCGTTGTTCTTACACTTGTTAACATTTAGTTTTTGAAGTGCTTCTCGCTCTGAGGAACAAAGCTGTAGATATCTTACACTGCAAATATTCGAGGATGTTTTACAGTCGATGGAAAGTGTCTAGTGACAAAATTATAATCGAGCCTTCTTTTTGTTGCATAGACAGATAAAATACCCTCAATAAATCACTTTATTTTTCAGGGACATGTTAATATGAAACGTATATGTTGCTTGGTTTGTGCTCTTCAAATGTAGATCTACTTCTAACACTGATCGTCTCCGAAAAGAGACAAAGGGCTGCAGAAGAGGGGACTGGAGTTTGACGAGCCCTGAGGATCCTGTTTCGTCAGCACAAGAACTCCGGGGGACGGCAGTAAAGTCCAGTGGGAGGTCTCGGGGCACGAGGAGAGTGGCAGATTAGGTGAGGCGTTGGCGCCAGTTTTATGCTGCTCGAGGGACTGGCGCGCCAGTCGTGGGGCAGAAGGGCTAAACAAGGAGGGCGCCTCCTCTGAAGGGACCGCCCGCCAGCCGAGTAAAGCGGATAGTACAGTGAGCTGCTACACCTGCGTCTGCATCTACACCACTGGGATAAAGCTCAAGCAGGAGCTTTTCCGTAACACCACCTTGGATCGACTCCCCCCTCCCTATAAGGAGCGCTGCAAGTTTATATCGGTCTGTCACTTCGGCTTCTTGTTGGCTGAGGCACAGTCTTCATATTTGGGGCACTCGTTCACCAAACATGGTATCTAATATTTTTTATCATTTGGCAATTTAGCAGTTGGCAACATCGGAGTCCTTACGGCTTATTAGATAAGTTGGCGAAAGAATCTGTAGGAAATGTTTATGCTGTTAACAAATAATGGTGGTTGTAAATTCAAGTATAAATTAAGAATCCCTGAGACGGTTTTTCGTCTCGAATATGTCCAACACATTGAAGATGAAAGTGAAGTAATGAATTAAAATTTGTGATGAGGTGGTCTAACGGTAAGACGTCTGCCTAGGAAACATGGAGTCCGAGTTCGATTCCCGGCCGCATCACAAATTTTAATTCATTGCTTCACTTTCATCTTCAATGTGATAGCTGGTTGGAGGTAAAACGTTGTAACTAACGTGGCCGACCGACGCAGTCTGGTTCGCAGTCATGAGGCATTTACGAGCGTTGATAATAGTTCTGACAACAGCTGTTTCAGTAATGACTAGTTTGGCGACTCGATGTTTTATGATGTTTATCTTACAAATACAAAACACGACTTAAACAACGTGCAATTCGAGTTAATAAAGTATATTTCCGTCTTCTCACCATAGAGCCAGCATCCAACATGACGCTGAAAATGATATTGTAACATGATACATCTGAAGATGATCGTGAAAAGGTTCGAAAACCGGTTCATGGATTCCGTCTTCTCACCATAGAGCCAGCATCCAACATGACGCTGAAAATGATATTGTAACATGATACATCTGAAGATGATCGTGAAAAGGTTCGAAAACCGGTTCATGGAATAAACATCATTTCAAGAAAAAGTGACTGGTGCATTTTCTGAAATCATACTAAAAATTCAACTTCAGACACTGAAACTTAGGACAAAGTAACCACTAGCCATTGCCCAGCACACGCATTGCTAATCTAAGTATTTAAGTAATAAAACCACTATTAAAATTTAGAACACGCTTACTAGACATAATAGCTGTGAAGCAGCTATAAAGTGAGCCAAAACCTTACATAAAACCTTAAACTATAACCACCAAAGTTATCTTACCAAAAAGCAGTCTTCAGCATTCGTCTGTCTCGTATCTCAGCGGTCAGCGCAATGGCTACCGAGCGTTTCACATCCGGGTCCTTCCGCGTTTTTTCGCGCGAAAACACTCCATTGGCTACAACCTAGCAGAGACTCCCCTGCTCAACCCACAGTTACTGACTCTCTGTTCACTATCGATATTTATCTCAAAGAACCTAAAATTCTCCCTTTACACTAATCTTTGCTACTAAGTTTATTATTAAATATTAACATTTTGAACTACAAAACCACCTGTTAAGTTATGCATGCCAACTCACTGGAAGGGCTGGGAGGACATCAGAAAGCATGACACAATTCAAATACAGTAAGTAAATAAATGAACGAAATTCCCTTTTGTATCCTGGGGCAACATCAATTGTAAATTAAATGTTCAAATGTTTGTAAACCTATGGGACCAAACTACGTTGGTTATCTGTCTCTAGTCTTACAAACTACTTAAACTAAGTTAAACTAACCTAATGACAACACCAGGGGCGTAGATAGATCTTTCCTCTGGGGTGGGGGTTCAGAAACATAGCTATACTGAGGAGCCGTCACACAGTTGACACATGCCAAAGCTGTGACGACGCCGTCCCCCCCCCCCCCCCCAATAAAACAAAATTACGATTTTTATATGAATTTGGAAAATTTAGTGAGTAGTTAATAAAAGAATGAAGCATTATTAAAAAAGATTGGAGACATGAAGAGCAGTTTTTTCTGTTAAACCTTGAAAATGACGGGCATTCACCTCCCGAAATACTGGCTGTTGTCGAAGACTTTGCCCAACTATATTCCCGTAAATTATTTGAACATAACATACAGAATAAGCCCAATTTTCAGAACAAAAGTAATCGCTGTAGGGATTAGTAAATTAGAAATACCATTCGCACTACCACATCTGGCTCAAGTCATAAGTTGTCAGCAATCGTAAAAAATCTAAAGCCTTCAGACAAATAACATATAGGGGAGACCAGAGGAATGGCGCCACCTTAAGGGAAACCAGTTTTTTTACCTTATTTAAAGTGTATCTTTTTCGTACAGAATAATACCACAGCTTCGCCAGATAATACTACTTTATTATAATTTTTTTCAGCCATGTATTTTGTTAAGTTAAAAAATAGATAAACGTATATTGTGAAAGTATACGCAGTGGCGCCAGTACCCTGGGTTGCGGGGTAATGATGCCATACATTTGAAAATCAAGGATAAACCTACACGATGAAAGAGTAGTAGTAAATAAGTATTACAACTGTTCTAATTTCCACTTTTCACTCTACTGTAGGACTTTTAGAAGGCTTCAAGTACTAGTCGATGTGTGGAATGAAAGTAGATTGTATAATTTAGACTTGATTAAGACACCGCAAAAGTAGGAATACAGTTTTTCGCACTTCAGAACTGCTACATTCTCTACATTCTGCAAGTGCCCATTGCACAAAATGTATCCATCTGTATTACACTTAATGTTGCCTAAATTTCCCACCATGGCGTCATTGCCCCAGTTGCAAAATATGGCTAAGAACGTCAATTTAAAGCCTAAGATTTTGCGAAACAATTGGGTTAGAGACACGAAATCAAAGCTAAATATCTACAGATTACGTTAATACGAGTATCAGATAGCACTGAAAGCCTATGGAGGTACTTATTTCAATAAAATACAAACTCGAAAATTATATCCAAAACGTCGAAACTAACAATTCCTTTCACGCAATTAATATCTGTCAAAAGAGGGGGAATTTAATCTGTCTGCTATACAATGCTGCCACTTTAGGCATGCGTGCGTGCAGATGATCGGCATCTGTGGTATAAATTATACACGGAAGTAATAAGGTAGTGAAGTCGTACATTTGTTCTCTTTTAATCACACTCGTTAAAAATTATATTTTTCTGTGTTATGTGCAAGTTTGCTGCCCTACTGTAGTAATAAAGTTAGTAGACCACTAATGTTGGTAGCAGTAGTAAACATGAGACACGGTGGCCTTCGTTACACGCTAGGCAAGCCTCGCGCGGTACTTTTAACAGTCTGTGAAGCGTGTTTCTGGTATTGAAGGTTAGGTGGTGGTTACCTGAGCAATTAACTTTTTTTTTTTAAAAATTTTTATTTATTTTCTTTTTAAAGATTTACTGTGGTGAAAGTTGTGCGCGACGCTTGCCTAGGCCTCACGAAGGCCACCAATAAGACACTCGAGACAAAGTGTCCCGACAACAAGTAAAAAGCAAAAGCTCAACTGAGCATTGATTACAACTTACAGACTCCCTGGTACCTCTCTTTGTTGGCAAAGTTTTCAGTCTAACTCTATTCATTACACAAATTATTGTCAATTTTTAATTTTATCACAAGTGAAAAAAAAAGTTCTAGGGGGAGGGGGTTTGAACCCCTCCTCCCCGCCCCCTCCCTGTGTATCTACGTCCCTGGACAACACACACATCCATGCCCGAGGTAGGATTCGAACCTCCGACGCGGGAGGCCGCGCGATCCGTAACATATCGCTCCAGACCGCTCGGCTACTCCCGCGTGTAAATTAAAAGAAAGAGGCAACGATCGCCCTGATTAATTCAGATGCAAAGAGAGTTAACTCGAGTGAGAGTAACTCGCTAGAAGTGATTATAAAACGATGACATGATAAAGTAAACTCGTGACGCGAAACAGTGGTTTCACTTCAACTGGTTGCTTTTGTATAAATGTAGGCCGAAGTCAAGGTAATGTAGGAGGCACAAAACCATTAAGCAGGCAGAGTAAAATACTGTTTCTAATATTTGGATGAATCAATTTTAAACATGGCAGCATAGCAGCAACCGTAATCAAATTAAAGTTCTTGACCTGGTTTCATCACCACTAAGGGTAACTTCGTCAGAAGAAGTATAAAGCTTACATGAGAAACACGACGTCAAAATTACATCTTACGAGCAGGTTGCAGCAACCTTTAAAATTTACGCAGCCGATTGGCTGTTATACATATTTTTAATTTGTATGAAATATACACCTCAAGATTATTCGGACCTATTTTCTGAACTTTTTAACCTAAAAAAAAGTCAACTGCAGTGTAGGAGTGTCAGAAAATTACACACTGAACGTTAAAAAAGTACCGTACTTATATAAACAAATGCAGTAAAAATGCGAATAAATTCCCGAACCGCGTTGTGATTACCGAACTGCTGTAATTTTTCATTATTAAAAGTATGGAGGTTACCTTCGCCACTTTCTTTTTTCACACAGATGTAACTATTCACGTGCATTCGATGTTTTTATTAATAGCAAAAGCCGCATTGTAGTATTAATTTTCACGCACAAAACTGTTGCGGTATCTATTGCACCCGGGAAATTGAAATTCAAATTACTTCACATACAGAATAGATTCTAACCTAACAACCTAACCTATCCTTGCCCATGACACCACCAAACGATAAGCTGTATCGGACGAAGTGTCACCAGGCTGTCGGCCTATGTCTTCAGTTAACCTCGGGCTACGGCGTATGACGACGGTTTGTCGGTGCCACTGTGAAGCAACCTAAAAAAATTAAGAAAAGATGACTTCATTTCTTAACCCGTTTGCAAGTAAAACGTGGTATCACCTGTACTTAACCGTAAAGTAAGAACGTTCCTTTAGTCATATATGACATAATGTTCAAATGTTTGGAGAACTTATGGGACTTAACTACCGGGTCATCAGTCCCTAAGCTTACAAACTACTTACGAGCTAGCTATTACTAAGGACGGCACAAATATCCATGCCCTAGGGGGGGATTCGAACCCCCGACCGTAGTGGTCGTACAGACCGTGACTGAAGCGCCTCAGTCTCCTCGGCCACCGCGGCCGGCATATATCACATAAGGAGGTGATAATTGATCTGTGTAAAACAGAATTCAGTATTTGGAAATAACCGACTTAGTTTTCACTTCGGTTCTCAGATTATAAAAACTTGCGAAGGTGAACTTGGTATGTCCTTCAGTTACCATGTTTTACACCCAATAGGTTGAATTGCTTAAATACTTCGTCTATTACATGGAGTAAATCAGCTCTACAGCCCGAATAGAGCAGTTTGTGAAGATCGCATTTAATACATGTACTGTCCGGAGGCATAGGGATAGATCTTTAAAAAACCACAACGCTCACATTCGTTTAATACTTACCTATTATAAAATCAATTAAACATTAATAGAATACACAAAACGGGATGCCTTCAGTTTTAAGGAAGGCAAATTGACATCAATCTCAGTGGTGTAAGTGAACGAAAAAAGTTAGGTCAAATGCAACTGGCTTTCAAATTTTTTGTGTATGATTAATACAATTAATTCACAAGTCAATCAGTAGCTTTTGAAAAGTATACATGAAACCAGTGTTTAAGTATATCCAAGTGAAGCAAAAACGGATATTAAGCTGTGGCTAAGCCATGTCTCCGGGAGAACTTCTGTGAAGCTTGGAAAGGAGGAGTAAAGTTGTGACGACGGACCGTGAGTCATGTCGGGGTAGCTCAGTGGTACAGCGCTTGCTCGCGAAAGGCAAAGGTCCTAAGTTCTAGACCCGGTTCCGACCACAATTTTAATCTGCCAGGAAGTTTCACATCAGCGCACACTCCGCTGCAGAGTGATAGTTTCATTCTGATGACACCTGATGGTCTGGTCATAATCGATAGGTCATGCGATTTTGTTACAAGAAACAGACTGCTAGGTATGTAATCAATCATTTATTAATTTTTCTCTCATGTCTGCTTACTTCTAACATAACAGAAGTTGCGATTACGAAGTAAAAAAACGCATCTTAAATAGGTCAACCGATTTGGATAGAATGAATAAGAGCAGTACAAAAAAACAATACTTCAGTACCTGTTATTGCAGCAATATTTATTTTTTGTTACAGACTGTTGAGTTCTGGAATGTACTTTATTTGGAATTAACATCAAAAGGCCTTATTAATAGGCCCTATTTAAAAACATACAATATTATTATGCTATGTAGCTGTTTACAGCCGCGGTGGAGTAGCCGAGCGGTCTAAGGCGTCTCGCTGCGGAGCGCGTGGTTGCTCGCCGCGGAGGTTCGAGTCCTCCCTGGGGCATGGATGTGTGTGTTGTCCTTAGGTTAGTTTACGTAGGTTTAAGTAGTTTGGGCCAGCCGCGGTGGCCGAGGAGACTGAGGCGCTCCAGTCACGGTCTGCACGGCCCCACTACGGTCGGGGGTTCGAATCCCCCCGTCGGACATGGATATTTGTGCCGTTCTTAGTGTTAGCTCGTTCATAAGTAGTTTGTAAGTTTAAAAAGCCGGCCGCGGTGGCCGAGGAGACTGAGGCGCCCCAGTCACGGTCTGCACGGCCACTACGGTCGGGGGTTCGAATCCCCCCTCGGGCATGGATATTTGTGCCGTCCTTAGTTGTAAGTAGTTCCTAAGTAGTTTGTAAGTTTAGGGACTAATGACCCCGTAGTTAAGTCCCATAGACTCTACAAACATTTGAACATTTTTTTAAAGTAGTTTGTAAGCTACGGACTGATGACCACGCAGTTTGGTCCGATAGGTTTACAGACATTTGAACATTTGAGCTGTTTACAACTATAAATATGCAGTCCAAACAAACGGGTAAAACGGACAGCAAAATACACTTGTTTTTAATTTCCATGTCGGCAATGAAAAAACTCCTCTGTCATTATTCTCGTCAGTATGTAAAATGCTTGCAGTGTCACTCTTAGATTTTTGTGAAGGAATGGAGTCGACTGCAAAATGTTTTTATTTGCATATGCTTTTTAGTTCCTCCCGTATTTCTTCAGACTAGCCTCCGTATAAAAGATCTTTTCTTTTGACTTCTAAGCAACACACAAATTTTGTCATTTTTTATTATAAATCACACTATTATATAACGTACCAGTAATAGAAGTTACTCAGCTCAAAAGTATGCTACAGAATTCACTTCAGAAAACAGAGAATGTTCTCTGGCCATGGCGAAGTGGCTATGCGCATTGAGGCGCTATGCTCCGATACCCGAGGCCGCTCCCCGTCGGGGGTTCGAATCCTCCCTCGGGCATGAATGTTTGTGCTGTCTTTAGTATAAGCAATTCGTAAGTTTAGGGACTGATGGTAGCGCGTTTAAGTCCTATAAGCTTAACAAATATTTGAACATTTGAACGTTCTCTGGTCGTGAGAAACTTAACTAGTTTTGTTCCAAAAACTTACGGGTATGCTGCCGAGTGAAGTCGTTAACAACCGCCGATACTTCGGCAGGAGGACACCCTGCCATTCTCAAGGCACAACTGCACTCAAGGAAGCAACGCGCAAGCGCATTTAATACCTCGGTTTTCAAAGGGCAAACAAGGAAGATAACACACACAGTACAAGTCACTGCAGAGTCAACACAACCATAGATGACCAAACATCAATATATCGATAGTGACTTAATCAACAGGTGAGGCAGCATTAATTTTGGCCTTCTGTTTTTTTACGAGAGATAGTGCCGGATTCCAAGCAAAATTTAAACAAAAACCACCATATCTGTTTATAAGGTCGCTTGCTAGTTTAATTTCAACAGCTTCCTTAATAACACTATCCCAATAGGTGGAAGTGCATGCCAGAATCTCCGTGTTGTTGTATTCCATAGGATGACCTGTGCCAAAACAGTGTTCTGCAACAGTGAATTTGTCTGGCTGTTGTAAGCGCGTGTAACGTTTGTGTTCAGTACACCGGTCTTCCACAGTCCTGATTGTCTGACCAATATATGACATGCCACAACTGCAAGGAATACGATATACACCTGCCTTACCCAAACCAAAATCATCCTTTACGGACCCCAACAGGGCCTTTATCTTAGAAGGTGGTCGACAAACACATTTCACATCATATTTCCGCAAAATACCACCAATCGTGTTGGAAATGCTTCCTGCGTAAGGCAAAAAGCCATAGATTTAGGTGCCACTTCATTACTATCGTCAATCACCCGTTGCACAGTACGCTGACGAAAGGTGACCTCGAGATGGGACAACTCAGCTGACAAACTTTTATGTTTGAACATTCATTACGCCATGAAAAGTTAAGGTTTCACATTAACTATTTTTATTCATACGAAATCGGAGAATTTTCTTGCTGTGAGCAACTTCTCCCACCCTTTTACTCACACTGAGGACATATTCGGTTGAAGTATATTCCCTGACTCGCTTTATTCATGCGGAGCTGAGCATGTTGTCTAGAATCCAGAATACAGAGCAGATACTCAGCTTTATTGATACAGCCTATGGCTGGTGATGTGGCACAGCGATCCATCACTGCCATGCGCTCAATGTGGCTGCCATCAAGTGCACTGCTGCAGAGAGGTGGCGTCAGTCGCTCCCGTCGCTCCGTCGTTCCCTCCTGCAACCAGCGATTGCAGATCCACATCACACCGTTTTAAATTTAGACTTAGAACATAAATCTGTAGCTAAGGTAGAATATTCAAAAATTTTAGGTGTTTGCATTGACGAGGGACTGAATTGGAAGAAACAGATTGAAGATCTCTTGAAACGTTTGATTTCAGCTACTTATGCTATCAGAGTCATTGCAAAATTTGGTGATATAGATCTCAGTAAATTAGCTTACTACGACTATTTTCATTCACTGCTTTCATATGGGGTCATATTCTGGGGCAATTCAACATTGAGTAAAAAAGTATTCATTGCACAAAAACCTGTAATCAGAATAATTGCTGGAGCCCACCCAAGAGCATCCTGCGATTTAGGGATCTAGGGATCTTCAATGTAGCTTCACAAATATATATTCACTCATGAAATTTGTTATTAGCATTCCGACCCAATTCAAAAGTAATAGCAGTGTGCATAGCTACAAACAAGGAGAAAGGATGATATTCACTATTCAAGATTAAATCTTCAGAACCTCAGAAAGGGGTGAATTATGCTGTCACAAAAGTCTTTGGTCACTTACCAAGTAGCATCAAAAGTCTGACAGATAGCCAACTAGTATTTAAAGAAAATTAAAGGAAATTCTGAGTGGCAACGCTTTCTACAACATAGATGAATTTTTAGATAAAACTAAAAAAATAATAATAATAAATAAAAAATGTAATAAGAAATCCTTAAGACATTGATAGTCCAGTGTAGACAACATTTACTAAACTGACGCGTTCCACATCATTACGAAATGTCGTATATATGATCCATGGAACAAGTATTAATCTAATCTAATCTAATCTGTGCTGTCTTTAGTATCAGTTAGTTCATAAGCAATCAGTAAGCTTAGGGACTGATGACCCCGCATTTAAGTCCCGTAAGCTTAACAAACATTTGAACGTTCTCTGGTCGTGACAAACTTAACTAGTTTTATTCATACGAAATTGGAGAATGTTCTTTGTTGTGAGCAACTTCTCCCACCCTTTTACTCACGCTGAGAACATACTCGGTTGAAGTATATTCTCTGACTCACTTTATTCATGCGAAGCTGAACATGTTGTCTAGAATCCAGAGTATAGAGTAGATACTCTGTTTTATTCATACGGCGATCCGCCACTACCATGAGCTCAATGTGCCAGCCATCAAGTGTACTGCTGCAGAGAGGTGGTGTCA
Source organism: Locusta migratoria (assembly GCA_026315105.1). Classification (NCBI taxonomy): domain Eukaryota; kingdom Metazoa; phylum Arthropoda; class Insecta; order Orthoptera; family Acrididae; genus Locusta; species Locusta migratoria. The sequence goes on along the minus strand of CM048749.1, from coordinate 142,407,111 downwards.
GTCGCTCCCGTCGCTCCGTCGTTCCCTCCTGCAACCAGCGATTGCAGATACGAATCACAGTTGCTTTGTTACATCAGACTCAATCATCGATTTCCCTTATTTCTTCCTCGGAATAACTCCGAAACCAGCTCGAAAGTCGCTCTCTGTCTTCTAGGAGGCATACTGAAGCCGCTTACGCAAACCACCCTGCACGAGCTAACAACTCCAGTAGGTCCACACGGCCTCCTGGTCCCCTCTCTACAGCGCTTACAGGTGCCGGTCGAGATGTGCACCTGAGCTGAAATGCCAATTGTGTGCAGGTCTCGTCCCCCAAACGCATTCTACACATGTCACATAATTCGAATGCTTCCTTCGGGGTGCATTTTTGATGGCCAGTAGTTTTCTGTGATAAAAGGAGTGAATTGCGCACCCGTGTTTGATATTTAACTCCTTCACGAATGTAAATAAAACTAAGCGTTTTTAACCCTCGAGCGGCAGCCCTGGTGCAAATCTGCTACCACTTTTCTTTAAATGCTCGCTGTTGTCGCAATATTGGAGATGCCGTATTTCCGCTTTAGCTATTCCTCAAATGTTCAAATGTTTGTATAGCTTATGGGACTTAACTACGGGGTCATCAGTCCCTAAACTTACAAACTACTTATGAACTACCTAACACTATGGACGGCACAAATATCCATGCCCGAGGGGGGATTCGAACCCCCGACCGTAGTGGCCGTGCAGACCGTAACTGGAGCGCCTCAGTCCCCTCGACCACCGCGGCCGGCAGCTATTCCTCAAGCCTTAACATTGATGTCAGTGAAGGTTCTGTGTTTCTAATGCACGACTGTGTCCACCCAAAATTCATTTTGTTACGGGGTGCATCACTGGTAGCAGATTTGCACCGTGCTGCCTGTCATGTAAGTAGATTTGAATTGTTTTGTGTTACGTCTTGTTTTCCTTGCAAATGGACTTGTGGCAGTTTCTAGTAAATACTTATTGTATAAATTTTACCCCACATATTAGCTCAAAAATTTAAATTTATCTCTTAAATAGAAGTTAAGCTCTCGATAAATTGTCCTCTAGTTTCTCCTGATTAGCCATGCTGCAGTTTCCGTCAACCGCATTTTTAACCTTTACACAATGCAAAAATAAGTGCTTTTCTACTACATAATTTAATCTTCAGGTCTCGTAGACGTGGTATAGGTCTAACAAATGAGGAAATAGGCTTGTTTCGACAAGTAATAAAGATCTTAGTGACTTTTGTCTAGCTTCTTCATCATACCATGAACAGAATACTATTACTCAAATGTAAATCCTAGTTCCGATCCCGAACCATATTTCAGACGCAATGAATCTGATATTGAAGACTGTACCACTCCGTGGAGTAAAACGCCATACAAGCAGCACAACAAAACACTGAAAAATAATATCAAAAATGTTCCCGGTTCAACAGGGAACGCAAGGGGCGTGAGGTCAAAGACGCAAGCTCTCTCATTCATGATAGACAATAAGATGATGGATGAGGTAAATAAGTGTACAAAGTTCCACATAACACAGAAAAACATTTGACAGTAATTACAGAGACAGTAACCACAGGGAAGTAACGAAATACTGCTACGTCCATTATACATGATCATTGTCCACTTTCGGAATAATGTTACATTAGTTATATTTATACACCGAAGGTAACTGATATACTAATTCAGATATTAATAAATGTTATATTTCTTCCTGTTCATTAAACTGTGTTTGTCATTACGATCACTTAGTAGCTATATACTAGGTTTGTAACACAGAATACACAGTGGTAGCAAACCTGCACCGCGCTGCTGCTGAAGTTATAATAATTGGCGCTGCCGCCCCAGGGTTAAGAGTGCAGCGTTACAAACGTTCGTACAATCTGTGTGTTAAGAGTATATCGTTTCATTCATGAGTAAAGTTACTTTTCCAGGTACGCTAAAACTTGTCAAGATGAAAGGAATTAAACGGTTTCGTTAGTTTCATTAGCTTCCCACTTTATTCGTGTAATTCCACACTCCTGTCTACTTCAGAGGGAAATTTAATTAAATCCTCCAGAGCAGTTATTCAATAACTCGCCCCTGCTTCGGATTACACAGTAAAACGAAACTGAATAATCCCCGTTTGACCGACGTACATTAATTGAGAATTCAAAAGACCGAAAGTTACCTTATCACCCGTTAATTTGGGCTATAAACCTGAACATGAATCTCCGTAACAGCAATTTAGATTTTAGTACACTGTTCCCAAAAACTATGAGTCAGACGGAGTGGAAGGCACCGTGGCGGAAGCGCACCATTCACTTTTTTAGTCAGAAACCAACACCAAGTATCTTTTGTTTCTTTTGTGACTGCAGACTTGTGGGCACCAAACTGCTACTGCAGGTAATAGATATTATTATTTATTAACGTGGAATTGTTAATTTTATTTATATAGCTGCATATAATTGCAGTCTGATTATTCTTTCGATCTTATTTATATAAGTTTACATTTGTCAGATTATGAATTTATTGGTTCTTGTTCTGACACTTTGCATTGACATATAGTGGACGATTTTTCAGAGTAAGAACCAATAAATTCCTAAATAACGTCGAAAGAAGAATGAGACTGCAATTATTTGAAGCTATATCAATAAAATTAAGAACTCCACGATACAATATGGACGTAAATACTTTGATGATGGCCAAAGAGCCGAAATAGGCTTATTTCTGTCATTTTAAAATAATAAATAACATTTGTTTCATATAACAGCATTTTGGTCCCTAATTAATACAGACTATTAAAAACATTGTCAGAGAAGTGATTTGAGGTAACCTAGCTACGAGTATTTCTGTGTTCTTACACTTCATCCCACTGCTGATAAGTGCGCTATATTTTCAAAAATTACAGTCTATTTTTTTCTTTTAAAGATATCCAATCGGAGTTTGATGTTGAAGCACTTCATACAGCAGCTAAGTAATTTGACTAACACACAGTCATCAAATTATTCCTATCGATAACTGAAGTGATGTAAAAACCTTCTTCATTCGTAAAATCAAACACCTCCTTTATTCGTAATAAGTGACTATGTTTATTTTAGTAGATGATAGTATTATTTAATTTCTGATTATAGTACATTAGAAGCACAGAATTTTATGTATTCAACAAAAGTTTATTATTGTGGAGCCCTGCTAAGAACCGAGGGAAGAAACAACTAAGTTCACTACATAAATACCTGTTAAGGAATATTGGCAAATTATTTAAGGTAGCAAACGTCGTCGAAAGCTTTTCTTTGTGCATAACCCACAGTGGGCTTTATTATTAGGTAAGAAAAAGAAGAAAAAACTTATGGTAACTTACTCGCCCACTTAGCACTGCAGTTCAAGACGGTGCTTTCCAAGACAGGTGGTTTTTTTTTTGTTTTTTTTTTTTCATTTATTTGGCCTTCTGAGTGTTAACTCAATGTGGCCATCTACAACACACAGAGGAAATGTACATATATTTAAATAGACAAAACAGAAGTACATTTTGTCAAAATGGTAAAGTGGAAACAAAGCGACAGCTGCATTACATTACAATTTAAATAATATCGGAACATTTTCACATATTCACAACCAAAACCTTATATTACCAACACACTTGATGCTTAAAGATTGTGTACAGTGCTCTTAATAAACTTAATAATGATTTTATACACACGAATGTCTTTCGTAAACAAAAGGGAAGAAGCTGACTGGGGAAGGGGATATCCCATCTTCACCAATGTCTGCAGGAAGTTCAAACGTTCTCGGTCAAATTTGGGGCACCTGAAAAGGATGTGGTTGACATCAGCTTCCGTTTCAGGATCACACTCACATGCCGCCGAATCGTAGATGTTGATCCGATGTAGATGTTTGGGATAAGAGGCGTGATTGAAGCGAAGACGAATAATGGTAGAAATCGCGGATCGGTCCAGATGAGTCCTCATAAACCACGGCTGCGTAGAAATCTGAGATTGCAGCACAGCGTAAGAAGCGCCTTTCGTTTCTTGGGAAACGTTCCACATCTGTTGCCACTGTTCTTTTGAGTAGTCCTTGACCGCAGATAAGAAGTCTGTGTATGGTAGTTGTAGGTCCAAGACAGTGCCTAAGGATGCCGCTTGTTTTGCCAATGCATCAACTTCCTCATTATAGCAGATACCAGCGTGAGAAGGCACCCACAGTAAATTAACTGTCCGTCCCGTATTTGTACAGCGAATATATGCCGAAATCACATCCAGAATATAGCTGTTGGTTTTTTTGTTCCATCTCCGGTGTTGTAGGGTTTGAAGGACACTTTGAGAATCAGACACAATTAATATTTTCGGGAAGGAAGTGGTAGAAGTAAATCTAAGTGCTTCCAGAATTGCCACTGTCTCCGCAGTAAATATAGAGGTATTCGTTGGCAATTTGAAGGTTATCCGAATCTGAATCTGAGGGCAGAAAAAGGCACATCCAGTACACTCTTCTTGTGGAATTTTGGACCCATCTGTATATACACAAAGAAAATCAGGCCACTGTTCTGCAACGAGGCGACTGAATCCGTTATTAACAGTGTTACTTCCTAAGCAAGTCATATTAAAATAGAAGACTGGAATCTGGCAGCCAAGTGTTCGTAGATCGTATTCAAAAGGAGGCGGATGCGGTGAACATCGTACAGAACGTATCATAGGAGACCAAGTGTCGAAGCTGGTACAAATGGCTGGAGGTATATTCCTTCTGTAAGAGGCAATCCACAGTCGATAAATGGTGTCTCTGTTTCTGAACTGTCCGTGAAAGCCATTCCTTGAAAGTAGAATTTATCTGACAACATTTGGCGCCTAATGCTCAAGGGCGTCTCTCCTGCTTCCACTAAAAGGGCGTTGGTGGGGGTCGATCGCATGGCTCCAAGACAGGTTCGGATGGCTCTATACTGAAGAGTATCGAGTTTCGTGAGATGAACCTTCGGTGCATTGTGGTACAGATGACAGCCATAGTCAAGCCGAGATCGAATAATCCCTCGATACATGGTGAGTAAAGTGCTCTGGTGCGCACCCCACCACACCCGGGTGAGTGATCGGATTACATTTAGGCCCTCTTCACACTTGGTAACGGTGGCTCTGATATGAGGCGCCCAGCTTAACCGAGAGTCAAAAATCATCCCCAGGAAACGTGCTTGAGGTTTTATCTGGAAAGTGTACGTTCCACACGTAATGTAGCCATCTATGAGATTCAGTGTTGACTTGTGAAATGGCACGATTACTGATTTCTCAGCCGATATCTCCAGCCCGTTAGTAGATAGCCAGTCATCGATGTGTGCAATGGATGAGAGTAATGCCGTTTTAGCCTGATGATACGTATCAGCAGTAGAATAGACACATAAATCATCTGCATACTGCAAGATTTTTGTGGGAGGCATTATCACACGTTCTAGGTCATGCGTATACAGAGTGTACAGAAGGGGGCTTAAAATCGCACCTTGTGGCAAGCCCTGCGAGACACGAAAAGGTCCCATCATGTTGCCTTGGTACCGGACATAGATCGTTCTTTTAGCAATCAGGGTACTGATGCCATAAATCAACCGTGAAGGAATTCCGAATCCTGCCAGCTTGTCCAAGAGAATCGGTATCCGAACATGGTCATAAGCTCCCTTAACGTCGAGAAAAGCAGCGATCACTGTTTGCTTCATTTGAAAGGCTGAAGTGATATCCACAGTAAGCGAAAATAGATTGTCCATCGTCCCTTTGCCTTTCCTGAAGCCATATTGACTCCGAGGTAACAAGTTATTCGTTTCAAGCCACCATTCCAGCCTCTTTTTCACCATGCGTTCCAGCGTTTTTACAACACATGACGACAGAGCAATCGGTCGATAGTTTGACGCTGCATTTGGATCTTTGCCACTTTTCAGAATTGGAATAATTACTTGTGTCGTCCATGTGTCTATGAGATCTTGTTCCATCGAACACCGGTTAAAAATAGATATCAGCAATTCTTTCGCTTCCTCAGGCAGAGTTTCTAACATTGAATAGTGAATACAATCAATGCCGGGACAGCTGTCGCTCGATGATTAAATAGCTTCGTGGAGGTCTTCTTTCGAGAAAGGATGAAGGAGAACATGTTGACGGTCTTCAGCAAGAGGGAGTGGAAAATTTGCAAACGGAACCGTAGGAGGAGCGAGTTTCGCTACAAACCCCTCTAACCAGTCCGCGGTAGCAGGAGCAGGGGATGGCAGTTGGTTTGTTCTAAAAGCCTTTGTCTTGTGCCAGATGCTTGCCATGGTCATTTTATTTGTGAGGGAGGAGCAAAATTTTATCCAGCTGTCCTTTTTCGTCTTCTTCAGGAAATTTCTAACTCCCGCAGTCACTTTTCTCACAATGAGGAAATTTTCCAATGTAGGATTTCGACGATAGGTTTTCAAGGCGAGTCTGCGTTTAGCAACTGCTCTAGAGCATTCAGGATTCCACCAAGGGGGGGAACGGTGCTTCACAACAGTAAATTCTTTCTTCTTAGGAATACTGACATCCGCAGCGGCATGTATAGCATTGACTAAAACTTGGTATGCATCTTCAAGCGGTAAGTTACGTGACGTGTTCGCGAGTTCCCGCCGAACTGTGTCCCTATATGCGTCCCATTTGGCCTCTTTGATTTTCCACCGACTGTTAGCATAATATATTTGTTTAGTATTAACGTTGACATTGATCTGGAACTCTATTGGGTGATGATCGGATCCCATTGGATCTGTTTTAACGCGCCATTTACATAGTTCAGTGAAACAGGGGGAGCAGAGCGTTAAATCAACTGCAGAAGGTCGACGGAAAGGTGATGACACCATAGTAGGAGTGCCGTCATTGAGTATCACTAGGTTGTTGTCTTCGATCAGACTCATCAAAGTCCTGCCATTCCTGTCCGTCACATCTCCTCCCCACGCTACATGGTGGGAATTAAAGTCTCCTGCTATAATAAATGGAGGTCGAAGCTGGCGTATTAGATGTCTCCAATCTTCTTCCACGATACTATGGGACAGGTGGTATGATGGGCACAGTTCAAATCCGAACAACGGATTAACATGGAGATGTGTGCCGGCCAGCTTGGATATGATTTTTAGGTGGTTTTCCACATCCCACTAGGTGAATACTGGACGGGCACCTAATTTATTGGATTTACAAACATTTAGAAAATAACCTTTACATGCTTTCATATATTTATTCAGTTGTTTGTAAGCCAAATCTGTAATTAATTAACAGGCTAAAATATAGCAAGGTTGCAAGTAAAAACTAAATACACCGGTCAAACAAATTAAGGAATCTGTTGATATAACTTGGTTCTGAAGTATTGTCATCGGCAGAATGAACTAAAGTGGCTCGACGTCTTTCCATCGGTTCTACGGAGTGCAGACACGACACCTCAGATATTGGTATTAAAAGAAAGTTGCTGCAGTGCTGACTTTTGTTTACTCTTCTAAACTAGTAGTTGGCTTGAGATAGTATAATGAAAGGTAGTGCAATGCAGCAACAACATGACTTACCCGAAACTATGGCATGGAGAGCCATAGGAAGGTTGTAAGCGGGACAGACAGAGAGGTGGCTGTAGCTATTGGAGTGTCCCAAAGTGTAATTTTCAGGACCTGGACGCGATTACAGACTACGGGAACCGTTAAAAGAAGGCAAGGCCAAGATCGTCCACAGGTAATATGAGTAAGAAATGACCGTTATCTCCGGTTAACACTTTAACAGCCCGTCGAGACAGCAGCAAAAATGCAACCCAGCTACAACGCACCCTCCAGGCAGTAACAGGACATCAACATAAACAGTCCGAAATCGCCTTCGGAAATGTGTCCTCTGAGCACGGAGGTCTATGGAACATCAGGACTGGACTCTTTTCACAGATGAGTCAAGTTTTCGAATCCAGCCGCAGCGTGGAAGTGAGCAATTGTTATTTACGACTGCATAGATGTGTATGGAGAGGTGCTATTTTTTTAAAAATGTACAGATCTGAAGATGATAACTAAGTTTGTCGTGACCGGTTATCTGAAATAAAACACTGAACAAGAGATCGTGGCATACATATTTCTCAAAAATTAAAAATTAAGATCACCCCCTTTCTTTGAAAAATGTCAGCTATTTACTTTGGGCTCCAAAATCAGGTTTGCCAATAAATTGACAGCTGAATGCAGAGATTAACACTATGACACACGATGTTATGATTTGAAGTATTTGCATTTGCCTCGTGTTTTTGCAGACATTGTAGATTCGGAAACAATATTGTGAGATTTACAAGCATTTGAGGCTTGTATCAGCAGTTGATTTTGTTTTGCGTTTCCAGTGTTTAATGAATAGTATTTTTTAAATTATATTTCATAACTGTATGTTACCAGGAAGAGATTTGTTAATAAATAATATTCTATGTTCTTACACGGACCTTCAAATCTATACCACGCATAACGTCGAAGATAATGAGTCGATAAAGTCCTGCTATCATTTTACTAGATCAGGATGTCCCAGCAGCAGTGTGATTGTGAGCCGTGCAGTTCGATACGTCACGGGACACAGCAGTTGCTATGGCACAATGGCAATGCGGCAGGGTGTCACGCGTAGGTAGCTCCAATGGGGGCGTTCGGCTTGCTATTGTTTTCGGCTCTCACCGCCAGTGCCAACTACTTTATAGCAAACGCCGGTACAAACAACATAACTCAGATTTCTGGGTAACCGGCCGAGCTACGCTCTCAACATGCGATACGTTATTATGATGAGCGGTGTTGATTGAGCAATCTATTTCGAAGCACATTATGGACATTTGAAGTTTAAATTTTGACGATCAGTTATTCGTGACAAACATGTGTTTAAAGGATGGCAGAGGAATAATGCACTAGCCAGCTCTGCCTATAAATACACTGAAGTGACGTAAATCTCGATTACTACTTCAAATCGATAGTCGCTGTTCCGTTACGTCACTGCTTACGTAACTTCATGCTTCGTTGTTTGCGTGAAAATTCAGGTAACGTCTATTCACAATAGAGTCGAAAACTGGTATCACTTTAGTACAGATAATAATTTCACAATCTAATCTGTATGAAGTTGTTAGGAAAATTATATTTTTTACAAGCGTGTAGTTATTATTAATATTTTTTTAACGAGCGGTTAATTGCAGGATAACCTTAAACTTAGTACAAGAGGTAACGTGGATCTATTTTTGTATTATTAAAATTGATCCTTAATTATTATGAATTATTTGTCATGGGTCAGGAGGAAGACTTTTTAAAATTATGATTGTTACTCCACTGCTGTTAATCTAATATATAAAGAAGAGTGTCCGTATATTTGTACGTGTTGCATACAAATCTACAGTTTTGTTCCAATTTTCATGAAAATTTGTACACGTAAGCTTCAATCCATGAGGACGGTCGCCGTAAGTGTAAGAACCAGTTCACGAGATATGACGTTATAAACAATGAAATATGTCTAAAACTGCAGCATTTGGCGACAATGTAGCTCAATTTCCCCTAAACTACTGGACCAATTTCAACCAAATTTAGTACACATATTCCTTACGTGAGATTACAATTGCCATACGAGTACGAACCACATACGACACATGGTTCAGGAGATATAACGTCGTAAACAATAGGAATCGCAGAAAACTGCCACATAATGCGGCGAGACTTTATAAATACGCTATTTGAGAATAAGAGTATTTAACGACTTGCAACAAACTTTAAACATAATTTCAAACCTTTGTTAAACTTTTTCTCGCTGACACCCATACCAAAATGATGAAAGGAAAAAAGTTTCTCGCTTACTACTTTTCCGCTGTTTATGGAGTAAACTACGGCATTCGGTATGACGTTACAATTTATAATTTGTACACTACAAATTGTAACCGCAGGGAATTTTACAGACAGAATACACAAATACAGTTGAATGTACGATCTAAATTGCATCACAGTACGACACATAATTCATGAGATATGAGCACATAAATAGTAACGTTCCGCTGTTCATGGACTAAAACTATGGCATTCGGATAATATATAATTCATACACTACAAACTGTAGCCGCAGGAAATTTTAGAGACAGTATACACGCATATACTTGTTTACCTTCTAAACTGTATGACAGTACGAGACGTAGTTCACGAGATATGAGCACATAAACAATAACGTTCATGGAAAACCGCCCCATCACGCACCAATTTTTTAATCTATTACTTCTTTACTACTAATAGTATTCCCAAGACTTTTTACAGACACACAGCCCTTATACAAATGAATATATACCTGAAAAATGGCATGAATAAATAAATAAATACCCGGGCAATGCCGGGTTTTCAGCTAGTTTAACATACAGTCGAAGTTTTACTCCATCACGCAAAATCTACCCACGCAGTCAACAACATGCTGCTAGAGGTGAAACTTTTTGAGCGTGAACGTTTGAAAAAAAAAAAATATAAAATATTTGTGGATCTAACTGCTACGATCATCAGTCCCGAAACTTAATTACTACTTTAACACTTAAACTAACGCTAAGATCAACACACACACACACACACACAAACACAAACACTCACACACACACACACACACACACACACACACACACACACACACAAACTCACATATGCCCGAGGGAGGACTCGAACCTCCAATCCATAGCATTGCGCCTTAGACTTCGCGGCCATTTTCACTCGTTTGAACGGGATCGGAAAAAAAAAGATAACATAACGGGTGTATGCAAATTAACAAGGTGTTGGAAGAATCTTTATATTTGCCACCTGGCGACCTGCTGATGAAAGTTCAAAATATATTCACAAAACATACATACTCAAACAGCTGTATCTTCCTGAACAGGTTAAAACGTCCAACCATAACATCACTGGCACCCTCAACACAAAAAATAACAAAACAGTAATGAAACTGTAACTGTGAAATGCAACCGATGATGACAGCTTGCTGCCGAAACGCGTCGTGCTAATATAAATATTAGTAAAAAGTGACTGCTGCAGTATAAATTATTTCAAAAACATTCATACGTTTATATGTTTGTAATCCTAAGAGACCAAACTGTTAAGGTCATCGGTCCCTAGACTTACAAACTACGTAAACTAAATTACGCTAAAGATCACACACACACACACACACACACACACATACATATGTCCGAGGGAGGATTCGTTCCTCAGACAGGGAGCGGCTGTGCAATCTGCAGCTTGACGCCTTAGACTGCATGGCCAATCCCGTGCAGGTGATGGAAGCTAATCAGGAATTCCTAAAAATTTAAAAAAATACTAGGTGATGGCAGTCGGCTAAATAGCCAAGGAATATTTAAGATTTTGAAGTGTAGTTTATAAATATTCATGTTAAAAAAGTATATATTTGTGCTTTTCATAACATTTCGCTTCAATCCAGCTTGTGCGACTGACATCTGAGAACGTATCATAAAACTGTTTCTTTCAGCCGCAGTGGAGTAGCCGAACCATTCAACGAACACCCACGAACAAACTGAACGACAGACCGCGGACCATAGATCTACCAGATAAAAATCGGTCTAAGGCGCCTCGCTGAGGAGCGCGCGGTGGCTCGCCGTCGGAGGTTCGAGTCCTCCCTGGGGAATATGTGTGTGTGTGTGTGTGTGTGTGTGTGTGTGTGTGTGGGTGTGTGTGTGTTTTGTCCTTAGGTTATTTTAACTTGGTTTAAGTAGTTTCTAAGCTACGGACTGATGACCACGCATTTTGGTCCGATAGATTTACCAACATTTGAATTTTTTGGTCTCGTTCACGGGTAATATCCTTCCGTCATACCTACGGCTTGTCCTGTATTCGAGGACGATTGGGGGTGGCGCGTGGGGGTGGAAATTTATATTAACGTGTGTCCCTCTTCGAGGTGAACAACTTGTATTGCAATTTTTTTTTTATTAGATTTGTATTTTTTCTAATTTTGCGGAAAAAAAGAAAAAATAAACAGTTTTAAATGTCTCACGCTGTGTAAAAGGAACTAAACTACCCACGCTTCAGTCATCATTTAGTGAATGTTCAATAAAATTCATTAAAATCTATTATTCCCATTGAATCTAAATTCACCACACACTAAACAAAAGACCGGATTTACACCAGACTCGTAGAAAACCTGCTTCCGGTCGTCCTAAAATATAGGACAAGTCCTTCGTATGACGCAGAACAGTTATAAGTGCATCACGTTGAATAAACAGTATCAGGTCGTGGGATGGTGGGAGGAATGCCATAATAACCACACATCCAGAAACTCTTTCATGCAATTGATCAGCTACAAACCTTATTTTTTCCATTATCTCTCAAACCGATCAAAATTTTAGCACAAATTCATTTGTAGCTGCTTGTATACACCGTGCTAGTAGCTCGTCCTGGAATTATAAATCGCAGATCGTTCCTAAATCAGTTCGACAGTTAGCTGCCTTAGTCAGTCATCTACTACTGATGCATTATAAGTTACTTTCTGGAAATATGAGAGGCATAGTAGTGAAATTTACTGAATCGGGTACATCATGGAAGCACTATACAGCTGAAGGAATTGTTTTTCAATATTTTTCTCAGTATATACGCACTACACATTAATCGTGGTATTTTTATAGCTTCAAATAAAAAATCATACATTAAAGGGTTAAACGCGGTGGTATACAGAACAACGCATGACGCGTTGGTATGTAAGGTATACGGAAATCGTTCAGGTATCTGAACGCCCGAGCCACTCAGCACAAAAACTGTCATTCATCGACTGATGACTCGCGCGTTTCGCATTAGTAACAGCCGAGCTCAAAAATGTGCGAACAACGTTCCTGACCAATGGTTACGACTGCAAATAGATTCACACAGCCGCGAAAATCAATAAAGGAAAGCGCAGGATTAGCAAGAAACCGACAACCTGCAAACAGCGGCGAGCCTACCGTATACGAAAATCGACACGGATCGGATTGGTATGCATCTTCATCGCTCTGGAGCCTGTCTTCTGTAGTCGCAATATCCATTATGTGCTAGGCTCTATAAAGGAGACGTTTTCGCCCAGAAAGCAGCAGGTGTGTACGAGGTGGAAGGTGAGTGTAGGGAAGAACAGGCCAGCCGCGGTGGCCCAGGAGACTGAGGCGCTCCAGTCACGGTCTGCACGGCCACTACGGTCGCGGTTTGAATCCCCCCTCGGATATTTATGCCGTCCTTAGGATTAGCTAGATCATAAGTAGTTTGTAAGTTTAGGGACTGATGACCCTGTAGTTAAGTCCCATAAGCTACACAAACATTTGAACATTTTTGAAGAACAGGTAGGGAGGCAGCGCGCATACGGGCTAGTCCATATGATATCGGACGAAATGTGTGAAAATTGATTTTTTATATGTGCTAATTAATGCAAAAAAAACTGCAATGAATTTGTCTCTTAAATGATTACTATTTTTAAAGTTAAATTTCGGTGAAGTTAGCGTTATTTTCCGAATCCGACACTGTGATGTGTAGCTCAGAACCTCATACCGGATTTCAGTGAACTACGGTTAACTTTGAATATCTGAAGTTGATGTAGATATATAACTATAAGATGACAACAATTAATCCATTGTAAAACCTTTATTTTCATTTATTAAAATAAGTACATTTTCCATAAGGATTAAACTTACATAGGCTTGCACTTATTTTTATTACACGTTGATTTCAGATAGAAGTATTATGGACGCCCTTGACATCAACGTGGAAAAAAAAAAAAATTAAGTAATCGATCCATAAACTCGCGCTGCAGCAACAATTTACGCTTGGGGCTGACGTCCGGCACTCAACAGGGACGCCTCGCAGCCACAGAATAGCGAGCATACAGAAGGGAAAGCTGGGGGCGGCGCCTTTGATCTGTATGTTACCAAGCGTTGCGCTCGACGCCATATTGAAAAGCAGTAAACGCGGAACTATAGCCACTTAGTACTTTGGCTGGAAACGGATTTTTTACGAACTGCAGCTAATCTCACCGACTTTTACGAAAGGAAACGGCTTTTCATTGTGCTCTCATCTATTTTGCGCCCTCTTCTTGCACCTAATTGTAATCCAACGAAAAAAAAATAGGCCTAAATTTTAATACAACTACGAAAATGTACGTACGGTGGAATTGATGATCGTTTTACTTGGTGCTTATCTCTAGAAAAATTCCAAATAACGGGAAGTTATGTTTGGGAAATGAGTTATAAACAAGAAAGTGACTTTACAACTGCCAGGTTTTATTTGACACGAATAAATTCGCACAAAGTACTGAGTCAGACTTAGCAGTACAACGTGATTACACAGAACTAATGACTTCTGGGCATATATAAAAGTTGTATTTGCTTTAGGAGTATCATTAATTTACTGATCGGAGCAGGGGATATAGAGGAATCTGTCAACCACAGAGCAGGAATAGCATAAAATAATTATTCCCCTTAATCTATTTGTTTGAGTATCCGAAGAGCATTCGTTGCCAACATTAGCACACTACGCCTCCAATGCTGTAAGGAAAATTTTACCTGCCTACTTACGCACTATTGTTTGTCATTCATTTTATATTATTCCCTGCAACGTTAAACTTATAAAATATAAATGTACTTCTACATTTCGATGCTGTTGAACTGCTGCAGCAACAGCAACAGCGAGAGTTATCGTCAAGAGAAGAAACGAGGCGACTTTTAATAATTATGCACACATTGCTCTCATTCGAAACTGATTACATTTAACTTTCACTACACATATAGCGACGTTCTCTTACTGCTCAGCATCTTTCGGGAAGGTGAAGAAACTCCTTATTTGTATTGGAATTATTGCGGGAATTAGGTGCTGAACACCATCGGCCGCCTTTTCTTTTATTGCTGCTCATAATACAAACGGAACAGCTCCAACTACTGACACACAGTTCTTTCTTTTCACTGCACTACAGTAAATGCTTGTATACTTTTATGCGATTCTGGCTGTTAAAAAACACAATTAACAAACAAAGACGGCGCATTACCACGCGACAGAGTAGGGAGTGACCACGCGTTTACTGCTTTTCAAGATGGCCGATTCCGCGCATGCGCCCTAAATTTTGGACGACAGACTGCAGCGGGAGTTTCCTTTCTGTATACTCCTTATTCTGTGTCGCAGCTGCGGAGTGGCCGAGCGCATTGAGCCGCTTTGCTCCGATGCGCGAGGCGTTCCCCGTCGGAGGTTCGAATCCTCCCTCGGGCATAGATTTTTGTGTTGTATTTACTATAAGGTAGTTCATTAGTAGTTTGTAAGTTTAGGGACTGATGACCCCGCAGTTAAGTCTCATAAGCTTTACAAACATTTGAACATTTTTGGAGACGCCTCGCCTCACGGCTGAACACGACTGGTCAACAGCGGCCATAACGACTAACTATTTGCGTACAACACGGTGTAGCGCAGCCGCAAATTTGGTGCACTTTCTAGACACATTTTATTTTTCCTACAACCCCCTATTCAACCTGTTTACTGACACTGTTTTTAAATCAAATGCTGAACAATATGGAATATATTTTATTCCATTTAAAAATGCATTTTATATACAAGAGATAACAAATGATGAAAAGTACTTGAAATTTAAATTCTAAACATACAGCATAAATAGCACATCATTCCTTCGTTTTGTAATTTATTTGAAATTTTCCTATGAATTTTCCGATCCGTATCATAATCGCGTAATTCCATGAATTACAATACTCACCATTAAAATTGCTACACGAAGAAGAAATGCAGATGATAAACGAGTATTCGTTGGACAAATATATTACACTAGAACTGACACGCAATTTGGGTGCTTAGATCCTGAGAAATCAGTGCCCAGAAAAACCACTTGATACCCCTGGGCATTGAGTCAAGCAGAGCTTGGATGACATGTGCAGGTACAGATACCCATGCCGCTTCAACACGATACCACAGTTCATCAAGAGTAGTGACTGGCGTATTGTGACGAACCAGTTGCTCAGCCACCATTGACCAGACGTTTTCAATTGGTGAGAGATGTGGAGGATGTGCTGGCCAGGGCAGCAATCGAACATTCTCCGCATCCAGAAAGGCCCGTACAGGACCTGCGACATGCGGTCCTGCTGACATGTAGGGTTTCGCAGGGATCGAATGAAGGGAAGAGCCACGGGTCGTAACACATCTGAAATGTAACGGTCACTGTTCAAGTGCCGTCGATACGAACAAGAGGTGACCGAGACGTGTAACCAATGGCACTCCATTCCATCTTGCCGGGTGATACACCAGTATGGCGATGATGGATACACGCTTCCAATGTGCGTTCACCGCGATGTCACCAAACACGGATGCGACCATCATGATGCTGTAAACAGAACCAGATTTCATCCAAAAAAATGACATTTTGCCATTCGTGCACCCAGGTTCCTTGTTGCGTACACCATCGTAGGCGCTCCTGTCTGTGATGCAGCATCAAGGGTAACGGCAGCAATGGTCTCCGAACTGATAGTTCATGCTGCTGCAAGCGTCGTCGAACTGTTCGTGCAAATGGTTGTAGTCTTGCAAACATCCCCACCTGTTCTTTCGGGGATGCACGATCCGTTACAGCCTTGCGGATAAATTGCCTGTCATCTCGACGAGGCCGTTGGGATCCAGCACGGCGTTCCGTATTGCCCTCCTGAACCCACATTCTGCTAACAGTCATTGGGTCGCGACCAACGCGATCAGTAATGTCGCGATACGATAAACCGCAATCTCGATAGGCTACAATCCGACCTTTATCAAAGTCGGAAAAGTGATGGCACGCATTTCTCCTCCTTACGCGAGGCATCACAACAACGTTTCACCAGGCAACGCAGGTCAGCTGCGGTTTGTGTATGAGAAATCGGTTGGAAAATTTCCTCATGTCAGCAAGTTGTTGGTGTCGCCGCCGGCGTCAACCTCGTGTGAATGCTTTGAAAAGTTAATCTTTTGCATATCACAGCAACGTCTTCCTGTCGGTTAATTTGCACGTCTGTAGCTTCGTGGTGTAGCAATTTTAATGGCCAGGAGTATTCATTACTCTCTCCTAAAAAACAATCGGAAGTGTTTACGTATAACAGCTGAGAGTTTGTCAAACGACTGCTTTTATTATAGAAAAATGAAACCCCACAAAATGCAACGTTTCCTGCTGTCCGATTTGAAATGGAATGGCCCGTACGTGAACGCGAGCGCTCCATTCCACTACGGCAGTCTGGAAAGTCGAGAAACGCGACTCCAGAGCGGATACTTGACCAATACATTCCGACCGCAGGTGTTGCCAGAATGGGGTTTACCGGAAGCCAGAAGGCAAACTATGCCATCGAGTATACAGAAAAGATACCAGCACAGGCAGGTACCTTCACGCAACTTCCCACAATCAACGTACGCAAAAGAAGTCCGTGCTTCACACTGCAACTAAGAGGGCCCATCGGATTAGTGATGAGAAGGCAGAATTACAAAACCTCAGGTCCATCTTCGAAGCAAACGGTTATGGGAAGAGGATGATTGAGCAAAGTATGACAACCAATGATGGAAATAAAAGGGAACAACAAAAGGAAGAACAAACCATCGCCCTATTGCCATATGAACAGGAAATCAACGAACGAGTGGGCAAAATTCTTCGTCCAGATGGCATCAAACCTTGCGACTTCCGGTAACCCCAAAGCCAATAATCGCACGGACTGAGGTCTGGGGACCTGGGAGACCAAGCATGATGAAAGTGGCAGCTGAACATACGATCATCACCAAACGAGGCGCGCAAGAGATCTTTCACGCGTCTAGCAATACTTTGTTTTTGTTCTAATAAAACCTCATGTAATTCCAAACATATGTGTCAATGTTTACTTCTCTATCTACATTATTCCGTGATTTATTAAGTTTTCAAATTTATACTGACTTTTTGATCACCCGGTATAAAGAAATTCTAAAATCCGATACGTGTGTGGTCTCCTTGTGAGACAAGAAAGTTCATAGTGTAAAAGGGGCCTAAGTGAGAACGTCCAGAGGCAGTTTTGAACCGCTGTGCTGCCGAACGCGTGTCCAGTGTGTCACTACTGCCGTACTGCGCCACCTCGCTCCACTGTTACGATGGCGTGAATGGGACGACTACGTCTGCATGACCACGCCTGTATAGTGTATGTGTGTCTGTCTGTGTGTGTGTGTGTGTGTGTGTGTAAGATCTATTTTCGGTGTACTCTGTGTGAGATCCAGGAAACAGGAGAGGCAATTTGACAACGGCGCTGGCATTCCGCAGCAGAGGTAGAAAGGTTTATGCATCTGTAATGTGCAAATATCCATCACCAGACGGACGTAGTCGTTTCGTACTGAGGATAACCTCGTAACAAGCAGTATGGGGCGCTGTGCGAGAGAGAGAGAAATAGAGAGAGAGAGAGAGAGAGAGAGAGGGCTGGAGGGTATGATCGCTGGATCCGTCGCGGACAGCGGTCTGAAATATTTGCAGCCTCTGGAAACGCAGCGAATCGCGGCGCAGTGTTGGCCACTGGTGCCCCCACCCCGGCGGCACAATTTGCATGCAAATACTGCTGGCCGGCAGAGTTGGGGGCCTGTAACCGGTGCTGCTCTAATTAAATTCTTGCCACTGCCCCCCCCCCCCCCCCATATGTCGCCACAGTACGCGCCACGCTTCAGTTTTTCCGCTCTCAGGTGGCAGCTCGGGCGAGTGCACTTTATAATCGCGGGCCGGTGTCCCGAAGCTGCCGAATGGCCCGGCGCGCACTACTGACCTATTTCTTCACTCGCTCTGACGCGAGCCGAGCGGTGTTATAACGAAATGGCTGGCCTACTTTCAGCGACGTGCACACAGCTCGCGGATAAATACTGCAGTTTCGGGAAGGATATAGCGAATAGCGCGAATTTGCATACTGTGCGTAATACAGTGCAGTGCAGTAGGAAGAATACACGATTAAGTGTCTGGGTCAGTGTTTCCCAAACTGTAGGCAGCGGCCCACAACTAGGTCACGGGTTCTATTTAGGCGGGTCGCTACTTTAAACTACACAGGTCAATACAATTAGGGAATCAATTGAGATATCTACTTTCTGAAATAATGTCATTGGCACAATTAATTAAAATGGTTTGACGTCTTTATGTAGGTTTCATGGAGTGGAACGTGCAAGAAAAATATCGGATCAAATCTAGTCTCCGATACCGCTTTGACCAATTACGTCATGTTCAAAATGTTCAAATGTTTGTGGAGCTTAAGGGACTTAACTACGGGGTCATCAGTCCCTAAACTTACAAACTACTTATAAACTAGCTAATACTAAGGACGGCACAAATATCCATGCCCGAAGGGGGATTCGAACCCCCGACCGTAAATGACGTCATGTTTTACGTCATTCCGTCCCGCGCGTGGTTTCAATACCGGTACTCACTGTTTACGTGTCTGATATTTTTGAAGACGTCTTAACTTTCACTTAAAAAAGTTATCTGTAGCGTAGCTCTAAGAAGGTGAGGTTTATATCGTTTGAGGCCGTACAACTTCGAGTGCAAGCTTTCTTCAAGATTACCTGATTATTAAATGTATTTTTAAGTCGTGGTATCATTAAGTAGATTTGACCTATTTAGGTGAAATCTAACTACCGATACCGTGTTGTGGTGAACATGTGTTCGTAGTATTTCTCGATTATGTATGGCGTCATATGTGACTCATTGGTCAAAGCGGTATCTGAGACTAGAGTTTATCCAAAATATCAGATGCCAAAAACATGCCCCACAAATTGAAGCACCTGCACAAACTGTTCAGGACCAATGGATGCAGTCGCTATGAAATAAATGATGTGATTTCACATAAGAATCACAGTAAGAAGATGGACGAGGAACAGGAAAAGAAGCTTGCTTTCTTGCCACTCTGTGGCTCTGTGTCAGGCAAGGTAAGCCATCTGCTGAAAAGACACAAAATCAAATCGGTTTTCAGCCCTCCAGGCAAAATTCGTCAATTACTGAGGCCAGTTAAAGATGCAGCTCGAGTCTATAGGATACCGTGTGAGTGTGGTCAGTCTTACGTCGGACAAACTGTACGAACCGTAGAACAACGCAGGAAGGAACACGAGAGGTGCTACCGTCTACGGTACCCAGAGAAGTCAGCTTTAGCACAACAAGCGTTAGAAAACGGCCACCGAATCAAGTTTGATGATACCTCGGCCGTGGCTCGTTCCAACGGTTTCAGGGATTGCTTAATTAAAGAAGCAACGGAAATTAAAATCAGTGGTAACTCTCAATAGGGACGGCGGCCTGCAGCTC
This sequence comes from Locusta migratoria, assembly GCA_026315105.1. NCBI lineage: Eukaryota > Metazoa > Arthropoda > Insecta > Orthoptera > Acrididae > Locusta > Locusta migratoria. Next base: position 142,386,914 of record CM048749.1, on the reverse strand, counting down.
AACGCGGCGTGGAACCCGGCGATCCCGAAAGTTGAAGCTGGCACACCGGCCACCGAGCCAAAATGTTACCATATATGGAGATAGCACGGACACCAGTGACGTCACGGTCTGCAGCCGGCGTATATAAGGCCGCAGCAGCAGCCACCAGGCAGTCATACCACTTGACAGTGGCCAAGGAGTACTTGGCCGAAATCACGTGTGATATTAATCACTTATCGGGGTTGCAAACCCGAGAACTTTTCATTCAAAGAAATCACCGCGAGACACTGCATTCCTACACCACGGAGTGGAGACAACATTACGGCATCCGAGATAGTAGTAATGAAAGAAAGTTGCTGCAGAGGGGTTGGTGTTGACTTGTGTTTACCAAACAAATTACACAAGCAGTTGGGATGAAATAGTGTAGTGACTAGGTAGTGCAATGCAACAACACCGTGCCTACCTGAAACTATAGCATGGTGAACCATGGGACGGTTGGAAGCGAGACACACAGAGAGGGTGGTGGCTGCAGCTAACGAAGTGTCACAAAGTATAATTCCTGGGACCTGGACGTGATTTCAGACAACAGGAACCGTTATAAAGAGACAAGGCCAAGGTCGTCCATGGGTAACATCAGGAAAAGGTGACCGTCTTCTCCTGTTAACAGCCCGTCGAGACAGGTGGCTGAATGCCATATGAGATGATTTCCTTCTAGTGGAGGCTAACGCTCGTCACCACAGAGCTCCAGGAAGCAACAGGAAACGTAATAGCAACTCAAGCAGCCCTAAATCGCCTACTTGAATGTTGCTTCTAAGCACGGAGGCCTGTGGTCTGTATTCCATTAAAATCACGACACCGTTCAGCCCTCATAAACTGGGTGGAGGAGCGTAAAGGATTGGAGTCTATAATGTAGCGACTGTCAGTTGTTGGGGTTTGAGACGTTAACTAAAATATTACGTGGAAGCTTTGAATCGGGGAGAAACGGAGGATAAATGGAGGGTATGATTTTAAATATTCTTTGATTAATTTTGTATAATGTCAAAAATAAGAGTAATGTTGCTGGTAACTACATTATAAAAAAAGTTGACAGGCTTTTACCGTCATGGCTACAAAACATCATGTTGATGATATCAGCCCAGAAATCTGTAAATTAAGATGAGAATAATTGAAGGTAAAACACTATCGTGATCAAGAAATGGACGGCTGGAATTCTGATGTGCAGTGGACCGTGCGATAAATTTTAGTTGACGGCTCCGCGTTTGCGGTTGGTAAAATACCGCCGGGATAGAAAATTCAGACTTCATCATATACTATAGCGTAATATAAATGACTGCAGGTTCTAAAAAATTAAATACTATTGTGAAGAGGAAAGATTGAATTCTAATGGTAATAAAATGTTTAACAATCACTGCACTGTTATTCATCAACCGTAATGGCGTCCAATTCCGTAACACGCAAATGACAAATCATCTACGCCACTAGGAGGCGGAAAATCAAATAAGAACACCGCCATTTAATTAATGAACTTATATTTTTCAATGTATATCTTTTCGAATTTAGCACTAACAGCAATTTTAATGGTGAACAGGGAGAACTGTTAGTAATGCCTCTTAACGCGGCGCCGGCAAAAGACAGACAAATGAAGCGGTTCGCTGTTCTTTCTCTCCGGTGGTAAAACAAGGGAATGTAGGATTTTTAGAGATTATTTTTAATTACAGAGATAGAAAAACGATCCTTGGTGGTATTTATAATCTTAGACTCGTGAAGTTAATTATTGGTAGCGTTTCACTGAGCGGAGGAGTGTCAAGGATTGGAGTCGAAGCGAATGGCGCCGGGTTCTGTTCACAGATATGTTGTGTTAAGCAGGACAATCGTCGTTCCCTCATATGTAGAGAACAGAACAGTCTTGCTTACGTGCTCGAAACATCATATCATGGTGGTGGACGAAAGGTATGGCAGGAGTCAATATTGGCGGACGTGCTGACGTCTGTGTCGTTCAGAATGGAGCTTTCACTGCTCGGAAGTATGGAGACGAGATCTTTCGACGTTGTGACTTAGGCTGGTACCATGACAGATGCGATGCACTTGGCAGACGCATTGCAGCCAGACCAGCATCTCCCACAACGGTTGCAGAGCTGGATATTGCACTCATGGAAGAGTGGCCCCATATTTGTCAAGAGCTGATAGATAACCTAAACTCTCCACTCCACGAAGGTGTGCAACTCTTCTGGCCATCCGAGGTGATGATCACACACCATACTAGAGGGGAACGAGAATGACTCTCTCATTGTTATGGTATCCCATGGTACCCGACTCTATGTAAACGCTATATAAACCTCAAGTAAAGATTTGGGACAGTAAAATATCGTACTACATAACACATAAATTACAATTGTAACCAATATCCGAATACAATTACGTTAGTCGCGCTGGAGTGACTGAGTGCTCTAAGGCTCCTTGCTGCGGAGCGCGCGGTTGCTCTCCGTCGTGTAGTAGGACAAACTGATGAACCCACTTTCCTACATCAGCCCTGTTTTGTAGGATACGAATAATAAACCAATTTGTTTTATGTAAATACTATGAATTTGTATGTGTTTGTATGTGTACAAATGTTGTAATGTAATTATGTGATACTTAAAGTGCTTTTTGTTTGTTTTCTTTCTGTTTCATGTACGATCGATGTTCCACAGTGAACAAGGGCAGCGTCGTCGCCGCCACAGCCAACATTGCTGTATCTGATCACTATCGATAAACAACCAACGGCTACGGGGCTACGAATCTGGCTGCGCCTTCCAAGGAGGTTTGAATAAAGGGAGGTGGCATTATCTATGCCGAGCACATACATCAGTTGAAGCCTGCCAGCCATCTTAGTCAGTTCTGGAATGCTATTTATCTGTAAAAACTATGCGTTATGTCGGCCCACTTACTATCAATGCAATGAACTGACAGTCACTGCAAAGTATGTACTTTCAGACAATTTACTTTCTTGAATAAATAGTAATAAATACATATCATAATATATTTCAAAATATACTTTATAACGGCTAATTTGAACTCATTTAACACGCTGTACATCACGGCAAAACCGTCGGAAGTTTTACTCCTGTTTTAAGCGACGTGAAACATATTTATTATTTATTTATTTAATGCTCAGACATTTGATAGATAGTCATTAGTCTTCTAACTTCCCAATACAATTGACCATCTGACATTCCGTCACAATATTGCAGTCTATCACAATTTCTGAGATGCTCCCAATTCGTAATGGTGTCTTCTCTTTCTCATATAGCACACTTCGGTGAGGGTAAGATTCCAATCCTGTGCAGGTGTTCCGCAAGGCAGTCGTAGCCAGTAATTCTTCGAAATGCTGCCACAGTTTCCCTTCGTGGGTCTTTGGGAAGTGAGTTCTCTTCTAACAGTAAAAGCCATGGTTTTCCTTGTCCTTGTGTTGTCAAGTGGTCATAAAACTTATTCTTGAAACTGTTGTTGGTGTGTCTTTTAATGAAGATGTATGATAATTTTGGGCAATTTGTTTGAGAAACTTGGTTCCTTTTTTGGCTAGAAAGTCTGCCATTTCATTACCATGTATACCTCTATGTGCTGGTATCCATCGAAAAACTATTTCAGTTCCAGCTTTGGTGATTGAGGCAATAAAGGATTTTATTTCATTTATGAAACATTAGCTCTACAATACGAACACTTCAAAACTTAGCAATATGGCGGAGACAGACTTCACTTTTTCAGCGTAATGGCGTCTCCCTGTATTCTAACCTCCTTGGCGCCTTCTCTATTGGCGCACGTTGATCGTTTGCAAAGAAGAAATAAAAAGTCCATTCATTCTTGTATGCCGTTAAGAGCTAACGTTTTAGATGAGCATTGCTCTAGCTGACTTCTGTCATATCAGACGGCAATAAATGTTATTTTGGTGTTTTGAAAATAATGTTTAATTTATTAGAGCATTTATTTAATGTGTGTATTTTTATTGGAAGAAGATGATTTTGATTTATTGAAATTATTGAACTAGGCCAAGAAGATAATTGGAAAGGTATTGGATTTTAACATTGACTTACCTCCAGTGTGGTACGTTCAAGTTCGTTAACTGTTGGTACAGAACATCAAGTTTAGCAGGCAGTGAACTTCCATGTTAGAGTTTGAAAAGATCAATATCAGTTTACGCTGCCTGTGATTGAGTTTTGAGGGTGAATACATAGTAACAATTTTAAATTTAGTTCTCCTGCCCCGCTCGTACAAGGAGCTTTTCTCTCTCTCTCTCTCTCTCTCTCTCTACGTGCTGGAGGATAGAAGTTAATGATTTAATGATTTTCACGGCCAAATTTATAACTAATGCCAGGTAACAGAAAACTTCACATCAACAGCTACCTTACAAGCAACTGAAACTTAGTGCAAACATTTTCATTTTGAAATGGTGTTCAGTTATAACTTTTATTAAACTATAGTCGACCTGAATGACAGTTTTATCATCGCCCTTACCCCGTCCTATCGCAGTCGGAGGTTCGAGTCCTCTCTCGGGCATGGGCGTGTGTGTTGTCCTTAGCATAAATTAGTTTAAGTAGTTTGTAGGCCTAATGACTGATAACCAGAGACATTAAACCCCTTATATTTCCAAGCATTTGAACATTTTTTGAAAGCGCGTTACCATATGTATATGGTGTTTGATATCTCATCTGGTCCCTTAATTCTTTTGAGCAGTATATCTAAGTAAAATATCTTTCCAAATGAAAAAACAAATAAAGTTTATTTTTTTTCATTTTATTTTATTTATTTATTTATTTTTTCAAGAGGAACATTTCACAATCTGAAAAAGTTTTGTAGAAAACCGGTTCTAAATAAGAAACCACTGTGTCTAACAGCGTACTCAGACCGACAAGTGAACAACGCTGCCGTAGCATTCTCTCATAATTGCGATATTCCAACAGCGCGTCCTCTTTTACTTGCGACAGGTCTCAGATGAATAACGTTCGACTGATTTGATTTAGTGTTTCTCTGACTGTGAGATCTTAGATATGTGTATCCGTATTTATAGTAGCGCTTTCTTGTATTTTATAGTATATTTCCATTTTCTCTTTATTTACTATGAGCGGAAGAATTAACTTGACCCATATGGAGTGGGGAGGGAGAATGTCGAGTCTTTACAAATATAGCTTTGAAAGAATTAATGGAACTCATATTTACTTTGTTCTGATAATGTGTGTTTTGTAGTTTATTTTTTGATTAGAAATGAATCAAACTTTGCAGGATGAACTATTTTCGCCTAAAATGAACAAGTTCAAATCCAGATACAGAAAGAGTCATCAACAGCAAGACTAAACACCGCCATAAATCGAACTGATTTTAACACTTAACTTATATACGGGGTGTCCCATTTATCTTGGAGAACCAGAATATCTCTGGAACAACAACAGCTATTGTAAAAAGACCTTCACCGGTATCAGTGGAAGGGAGAGACTCATGAATGTACATATTTTCAAACATTTTAAAACGAAAGCATATGTATTTTAACACAAACTTATTTGTTTAAAATGGACACCCTATATTATTTCATCAGCAATCTATAGGATGACAACTTACATAAACAATGACGTTGTTTGCATCGCAATACGCCAATTACATCCCGAAATATCGTGAAGCGAGGTTGACGCTTGAAATACGCGAAACGCGTGGCTAGCGCACGTCCTGAGCAGCCTGGGGTTCTCGCCTGAGTCTCAGGGCGTGCACTATACGCGCGTTTTCGTATTTCAAGCGTCAACCTCGCTTCACGATATTTCGGGATGTAATTGGCGTATTGCGATGCAAACAACGTCATTGTTTATGTAAGTTGTCATCCTATAGATTGCTGATGAAATAATATTGGACGAACATTTAAAAACACACCAGTTTGTGTTAAAAAAGCATATGCTTTCGTTTTAGAATGTTCCAAAATATTTACGTTCATGAGCCTCTGCCTTACATTGATACCAGTGAAAGTCTTTTATAATAGTTGTTGTTCCAGAGATATTTCGGGTCGTCAAGATGAATGGGACACACTGTAGAATGGTTATATTTAATGGAGAAAATACTGTCTTTTTTCTATGCATTTTCTTTTCACTTTTTTCGAATGGGTACACCCTATTAATTTCGTATGCGCTCAACAGCGTGCAAATTCGCAAAAAAATTTGCATTGGTTGCATCGAAATAGTCAGTTACATCCGGAGAAAATGCGAAGCGCGCACGTATCGCATGACGAGACTCAAGCCAGAATCATAGTTGAGACTCCGAACGAGCTGGCTGCAGACGTAATGTGTATCATATGACAGTTTCACTTCGCACTTTCTCCGTATGCAATCGACTCATTGCGATACAACCAACGCTATTCTTCTTTCTATGTGATATTTCATGCTCTTGATTAATAAATAACATGGGGTATCCTTTAAAAACTAGTTTTGTTGAAAATAATATTTTTTTACGTTTTATGGTCTCATAGCTCTGTAAGCGGTTTCATTAATTGAACAACCGAACGAGGTGGCGCAGTGGTAACGCACTGGACTCGCATTCGGGAGGATGATGGTTCAAATCCAGCTCCGGCCATCCAGATTTAGATTTTCCGTGATTTCCCTAAATCACTCCAGGCAAATGCCGGGATGGTTCCTTTCAAAGGGCACGGCCGCTTTCCTTCCCCATTCCTACCCAAAACTCCGAGTGTTAGCTCCGTCTCTAATGACCAAGCTGTAGACGGGACGTTAAATCCTAAGGTTCCTTCCTTCCTTTGAACATCATTAATTGAGTAATTGAGCAATGGAAAATGCAGTAACAGAGATTTTCGTTTTGGTATTTTATTATTATTAGCGAATGTCCACATGGGAGAACGATAATAGGGTGGTTTTTCACTATTTCTTGAGGTTCTACTTACTTTCCCAATGGCAGATTAAAATTGTGTGCCGGAACCGGGACTCAAACCTGGGACCTTTGCCTTTCGCGGGCAACCGCACTACCGACTGTGCTATCCCGACACGACTCACGATGCCGCCCCACAACTCAACGGCATCGTGAGTCGTGTCGGGATAGCACAGTCAGTAGTGCGCTTGCCCGCGAAAGGCAAAGGTGCCAGGTTCGAGTCCCGGTTCCGGCACACAATTTTAATCTGCCAGGAAGTTTCATATCAGCGCACACTCCGCTGCAGAGTGAAAGTTTCATTCTAGTTCTACTTTGGTCGATATGGTTTTGGTTTCGTCTGTGGAGTAACTTTCAATTGTCAATTTTTCTACTCAGTGTACACATTAGGTACTGCGAACTGTTGCTGGGTTTGCTATTTATAATGTAAAAAGTCAAAATACATACATGGAACTTGTACCGTGTCATTGTACAACCTAAAATAGATGTTTTCCAAAAAATGTTCAAATGTCTGTATAGTGTATGGGACTTAACTACAGAATCATCAGTCCCTAAACTTACAAACTACTTATGAACTACTTACGAACTAGGACGGCACAAATATCCATGCCCGAGGGGGGATTCGAACCCCCGACCGCAGTGGCCGTGCAGACCGTGACTGGAGCGCCTTAGTCTCCTCGGCCACCGCGGCCGGCAATATGTTTTCCTTTCTGGACATTATATAATCATCTTTTACAAGGAGCAATAAGCATACACGTAACGATAGAAACATAAAAATACAGGGTATTAACTCTTCACTTTGATCATGAAACAGCGCCATGAGACTGCTTCGAGGAGTACTGATAAATTACAACATACAGGAGGAGCGGAGGATAGATCGCCATTCGGCCACTCCGTGTAGCGACCAAAAAGTGGTTGCGGTGCCTCGCTGCAGCTGAGCTCGTGCGGCGCGTCGGAAGCCCCCAATGTCGGCAGGACATTAACTCCCAGCTCCCCCCCCCCCCTCCTTCCCTCCCTCCGGACGCCGTCTCTGCCTCGACGACGCGATTTCCCGCGAACGATGCGATTTCCGCCTGCCACGGCTGCCAACTGCGCCTCGAGGTGTCACCGCGCCGTTCGGAAATCCCACCAGAGCGCAGGAATCTGATCACTCACTCAATCATACATTCGTCGTGCTCCCTAGGTTCCGCCATAAAGACGCAGCGATGAGCATCCTGTGAAGGCGGCACAGTAAAAAGAAACCAAGTGATTTTTGCAGTTTGACACCTTTAAAAGCTTACTCCAAGTGCACATATACATACATAAAAAAAGCTTACCGTCACCCACCTGAAAGTATGTGTGATTTTAAAACTTATATAAAAGACTGCCTGTTATTCCCATTACAGATCAAAATGATATGCAAATAGCCAGTGAAATGAGTGAAAACTCGTAATAATACTTAAATGTCATACGTGAATTTACTTTCGTAAATTGATGCAATCATTCTGCTTATAACCTACTTCTGAAATTTGAAGGGTCGCCACTAGCTTTTTATTTATTAAATATAAAAAAACTAGAAAGAAACAACTGTCACTAAGTCTATGCAGTGGCAACATGCAAACTTTTCATTTGTCAATAGCAATAAGTGGCAATATTGCACACTTTGTGCAATTGAAATATTTTCCCCTGACCCACCTACGTTTACGAGAATTTTACAAGAATTTTCCCTACAAAATATTTCAGTCAAAAGTGGTTGAAACGAGGTATGCACAAATTTGACTAACAACTATATTCACGGTTTCTATTTTACAGCCTGACCAATACAACACAAATGTGACCATATGCCCCATATATATAATAAATGCAAAAATATCAGTTTAAAAGACAATAAAATACAATAAATATCAAAATGGGCGACTTTACATAAAATAGAAATTAACTAAGGTTGCTACACGAATATAAAGGTTTTGACTAAGTCGCAGCAGGGAAGTAGCAAAATCACGAAGTATAAAAAACAAGTGAACCTTAACCCCAACTCCGATCCCAGTCTATTTTGATCTACAAAAACATCCCCTCTGGCACACGATAAACTCCCACCTAACTTCTACCATTCAATTCCCCTTCCTCAGCAGATGCGTTGGCGCAACCTTACCTTCTTTCTGTTGAACAGCGTTGGAGTTAGCGAAGACCAGCTGATGGCAGTGCAGTGTTGTCAGCAGTGATCGCGTATGTGGATTGACACGAGTAGAACAGTTTTTGTCGGTTAAGATGACGACAATACTATAGTGAAAAATAAAACTGTTCTCTCAAGAAACGGTAAAATTCTGATTACGAGTGGTGTAGCTGAAAGCGAACACACACTTCAGAATATTACAAGTTTCAATTTACACTCTAGTAGCCACGCAGGACTCTTATCACTTGACTGTACAGAAAGCACACTGAAATAATTCAAAGTCCACGATCTGGATAGGAGAACAGCTCCAGCCAGAGACTTCAAGACAGCACCTGGCCTAAAGTCAGCCACAGACGTGCCCAGCCCAAATATAAATGCCCGTCTGCAGACGGAGTGGTTTCACCACGGGTGTGGCGGGCAGCACTCGCCCTCCAGACGGTGTCGGCGTAATGCCTGGGAACCAACTTCAGAGAACTTGCCGCCAGCAACCCCCTCCCCTCGCAGAACCACAAGAGTGCCGGTCTGCTGGTGTCGTCAGCGCCTTCCGCCTCGGAAGACAATTATCCCATCGGCGATATTCACAATAATCAAAAACAGAGTCATACTCCCAGTGAACAGAAATTTACCTCCCAAACTCCTATCCTATGATAATTACAAGACAAATGAAAGATATTGAATATAAACAAGATAATACTATTCAAAACCTTCCGGAATAAATCCAGGCAATAGTGTCCAAATAAAATGGAGAAAATAATTCTGAAATAGGACCATCACCTCTCACACCAAACAAAATTTCCACGATGTTGTTTTTGTAAAACAGTCGTTGGTTTCACTAATTTCCTCGTATACGATTTTGTTGTGATTGGCCATTTTATATTGAAAACTCTTGTAGTACTGTAATCTACTATTTTGTAAAACAGCCGCAAGTATTTTGTGAGAACAAAATAAATTAATATTTAAAGTGTTCCATTAAGTTTCGGGTATGCAGCCGCAAGAATTCTCCTTCTTCTAATAACAAGAAGACGAAGCAACCTTTAAATCCAAGGCTTTCCTGCCATATGTTGGTAGCCTCTCGTCAAAAATAGGACGGATTCTCAGCAGACACAAAGTGAAAGTGATTTTTCGACCTCCACCCAAGACAGCTGCACTCGCAAGCTCCGTCAAAGATGATTTGCTGCTCCGAAAATGTGGAGTTTACAAAATTCCATGTGAATGTGGCCTTTCTTACAACGGACAAACAACTCGTACTGTCCATGAAAGATGTACAGAACACCAGAGGTACATACCACTTTTGCAACCTAACAAGTCGGCAGTGGCAGAGCACTGCATTGACACTGGTCACAGTATGTTGTATCACAACATTGGAATTTTGGCAACGACATCATTTTTTTGGGAATCAATAGTGAAGGAGGCAATTGAAATCCGCTTGAAGACGAATTTAATTAATTGAGATACTGGTTTCAATCTAGGTAAATCATGGCACTTTCTGTAATAAACTGACAAAGACGTCATCCCAGAGCAGCTCATAGTGATACATCGACATGCCAACACTGATCGACTGCGGAGTCATAGATTTAAATCGTGCATTACCCACGTCTTTGCCACCGACCAATGTCTCTGGCACATATGTATCTGTGGCCGTATGTGCAGTCGTGCGGTATGTGAGTATAAGGGGCTGAAGCGATTCTCGGATTTGACTCCATTTTCCTGTCTTTTATGAGCAATTGCACCATGTGCTTTCTTAACGGTCGTTACTTCGGCCTTCAGCCATGGTTTTATTAATATTAACTTTTTTCTATACGAATTCGTGTGTGTGCTCTATTTGCCTATTCTGAATTGATTTCCTTTGTAAATTCTATGTAATTCACCGTGGTCGCTCACCACGTGGTACTTAAGAATAGTACGCCACTGCCTTCCCACACATGAGTTGGTTTAGTTCACAGCATAATTTAAAATTCGTGATCAGTGCACCTGCCATCTCGTCAAGACACCGCCAATGCTTTGTTTTGCCGCTGCTTGCAAGTGCTCCCAAAGAGTGATGTACTGCCATGCATTATGCATGTGTCTGTGAATGAATGAATTAATGTGCTTTCAGTTACCCATTGTGTGTTTGCAAATTTCCTCCCATGTTTCCTCCATATTCATAAAGTGCAGAAACAATTTTAATACAGGCAGTAATTATATGATTTAATTCACTTTTGTACAAGGTGTGTGCTTAAATTTGTCTGTCCACATTTATTTGCTTGTTATTTTACTGGATGATTTCATGCTCCCTGTCCCATGTTTAATTTATTTTAACATTGATTTTGTGTTTTTAAAAATGTTCGCTGCTCCCTTAAGGAGTGAGCTGTTAGATAATTTTCCGTTGTGAATGTACTGTGGCCACTCATAAAGTAATTTAGAGCAGCAGTGAGCACTTTAACGTATATTTGCAGATCTCAACTGCCCGAGATCTTGCTTACTTTAATAAAAGGTTACTTTCAAGGTTAAATATAACTCTGGGGTAAATTATGCTGCCACAAAAGTCTTTCGTCAGTTGCATTTAAAAGTCTGTAAAGTTTTCAACTGGTACTGAAAGAGAAATTAAAAGAATTTGTGAATGGCAACCCCTTCTATACATTAGATGAATTTTTAGATAAAACTTAGTAATCTAATATATAAAAATTAACGTTTGTTTGTCTGTTTGTTCGTATTTTATGCAAATACATACCGCACATCCGATTATGATAAAACTTTCTCAACTCATTTCTTTCACTCGCGTGAAGGTTGTCGACGTACTAAAATTAACTTCGTATGGGGCATGGCGGAGGGTGCTACACAATTAGTTAATTCATTTCTTACACCTTCGCGCTTAAATGGCTGGACGGATATGTGTGAAATTTGGAACAGAGGTAGCTTATTGCCCGATTAATGCATTGGCTACCCTTTGTACGCTACCCGTATGGTGCATAGCAGAAGGTACCGTTCAATTGGTTAATATGTTTGCTACTCCTTCGTTCTGAAAAGGATGGACACAGTTGAATGAAATTTGGAATGGAGATAGCTTACACCGTGAATTAACGCATGAGCTACCTTTAGGAAGCCACTGTACAGTGCACGGCGGAGGGTACCTTACGGTGGTTTAACATGTTTGTTACTCCTCACACTGAAACTGCTGGACGGAATTGAATGAAATGTGGCATGAAGACAGCTTATACCCCGAATTAATAGATGGGCTACCTTTCGGAACCCTTCGTTGGTGCATGGCGGAGGGTACGTTACAACAAATATCCAAATTGTTTGATTAATCACCATGATAGTCAGCACATAAATGTATGATTTCATGAAGGATTATTTTGTAAATCTGTAAGCCAGTGAATTTAGCGTGGCGGAGGGAAACTTACGACTTTGACACTGTTTGACCAGTCACCATGAAACTTGGCCCGTATATGTATGTTTTCATGAAGAAGATTTTTATAATCTGCAAGCCAGTGAATTTAGCATGCAATTTAGCTTGCAATTTTGGCGTGGTTCGAACAGTCGCCATGAAACTTGGCACATGTATTTATGTTTTCTTATATAGTAGGAGTGAGAGGAGTAGGTGGAAGAGGAGACAGAAAGAAAGAGGAAGGAGGAAACGGACAGAGAAAGGGAGGGGAGGAGAGGGGAGGGGGAAAGGAATAGGTGAACAAAGAGAGGGGAGATGAGCAGATGAACAAATAGAAAAATTGAGAGGGGAGGAGACAGAGGGAGAAAAAAAAAACAGCTTATCAGAAAAGATAAGGAGATATGTACTAACTGAAGATTAGAATAAGTAACTACCCGGGCGACACCGGGTTTTCTGTTAGTTTCGTTCTAAAATAATAATAATAATAATAATAATAATAATAATAATAAATAAAAAACCTTCCTAAAATATCGAGTGTCATGTGTAGACACCTTTTATTAAACTGACACGTTCCACATCATTGCGGAATGTCGTACACATGATCTATAGAACAAGTTTTATTCTACTCTAATCTAATCTGGGAAACTCGTCGCTCCTCTACGTGGATTCCATCACTGTATGGCCGCCCTCATATAGACGCTGCAGCTGTGTTTTCTGCCGCGTTTTCTTCCAGTGCGAATAGCGCTGTAAACGCACGTGGGGCCTTAGCCTTACTGTGTGACTGACGGTGTTTGAATGGTACTAATTTCGCAACAATATGGCGGTGACATCACGAATCATACAGGTGGGTGTTCTACACGTTACAGAGACAGGTAAAACTCATCATTTACTCACACCTCAATGGTATGTTTTATATCCCATATCCATTGGTATGTTGTATATCCCAATGGGGGAATACTCGACCATCCCTTCTTATTGCATCATTGTATTTGGCACGCAGTCCATATGATATTAACGGACTTGTTAACGAAGTCTGTCCTTCTGCTCGGCAGAATGTTGTCAGCAGTATCAAAGAGCGTGTAAAACATTACAATTAAATGTGTTACCTTGGTCCGTTGACTTTTTTTATGTATCTGAACAGTTCAATGAAACCCCTACGTTGATGGTTGCAAAGGAACGCTAACGAAAATAAACATTTAGCCATCGTTTGTCAATGCCACAACGGTGTCACTTAAAAGCAAATAAAAATAACAATAAAAACGGCGACATAGCCACCCGCTTTCAACTGTCGGCGCTGCGGGACGCCAAAGTCACCTGTTACTCGAATGTAAACACGGTCGGCGTACGCTCGCGTGAACAATTTACAAAATAATATCAAACGCGCCGGCGACAAAGAGAGCGATAACACAGAAAGAACCAGCTGGCGGTGGCGTGTTTATGAAACATAATTGTCATTGTTTACTGATCACTCACCTAATAACGAAATAATAGCCTTTGTGCTCAATGTGACGGGGAGGGTATCATTAACGGATAGCACTTTTATCACGTGTAGAATAACGTGTGTATTTTATTTCGGCACTACAGGGCAACTGCTGTGTTACGTTTTGACCTGCCTTACGTTGACTCCCGTCCAACCAGAGGTTAAATTACGACTGCTGGCGTTCGCACCCGTGACGCAAAAAATAAAAAATAAAGTATCGTTTAGCTATAATTAAAGTGTAGCTCCTGCGCACATAGGTCCACTGGTCCACTGTAGGTTGCAATTATCTCACGGCAACGAAACGTCGTGGATATGTTGATGCGTTAATGCGGAACCCATTCACGCCAGCAAAAACTAGTTCCATTTTTGACCATCAGTTGCAAAACTGGCAGTGTGAATGCAGAAAGACCCATATAAATGTTTCGTAATAAAATACACACGGAACGGAACGTGGGCAGAAAATTTCAAACAAGTGAAAGCGGTATAATGCAGATCTTACATGGTGTCCAGAAAAGGACTCCCTGATCTCAAAATTAAATAGCTCGAAAATAAGATCGATAGAGGAATGCAGTAAACGGTATGTTTATTGTGAAAGCTGTAAGAAGTTTATACAGCAGTTTGAAATAATAGTTACAAAAGCCACTAACAGATGGCGCTGTAATGGCCATACGTAATGCCTAGTATAAATAGTGATCCGAAGTCCAGAGCGATCAGTTCCACTATTGAAACGTAAAAGGAGGTTAGCGTACCGAAGGAAGAGATTAAAACCATCTATTCCATTGGACAACGCGTTTTTCTGGTGCTAGAGTACCACAGGTTAGAACAGAGTCCTACGACAACAAGGCGAAGTTTTCAAGCACGATTTAATGTTCCAAAAGGACCCGATGCAAAAACCATTCGTACGCTCTTCGCAAAATTTCAACGAACAGGCAGCGTAACTGATGATCTAGTGGGGCATGTTGGCCGCAAGCAAATCGCAGTTACGCCTGAAAATATCGCCACAGTTTCTGGAATTATTCAGCGAAATCCAATGTCATCCGTCCGTACAATCACATCTGAGACTGGTTTGAAGCGTTCCAGCGCGCAGAAAATACTGAGAAAGAGCCTACACATTTTTCCATTCAAAATTCAAACGCACCAGGCCATACCCTTACGATATTGGTGTGATGCGAAACCCCTGTATTCTCCTAAGGTTACTGTGTGGGCTGCAGTATGCAGCAGAGGCATTATTGGCCCTTTTTTCATTCGAGAAACGTTCACTGGTGCACGTTACGTTACAATTTTGGAACAATTTGTCGCCACACAGCAAGCGTTAGAGGATCGACCAGGTACTGAATGGTTTATGCAAGATGGAGCCCGACCACATCAGACCGAACAAGTGTTTCGCTTTCTTGAGGAATATTTCGGAAATCGAGTCATTGCTTTGGAATATCCCAAATTTACTGATGCAGGCATGGATTGGTCTCCATATTCGCCGGATTTGACTCCCTGTGACTTTTTTGTGGGGCACAGTGAAAGACATGGTCTACCCGAAGCATCCCGCCACGCTGGACGAGCTTGAATCGGCGATCTCTGTGGCATGTGAATCCATTTCGGTTGAGACACTACGAAATGTGATGGCGAATTTCATTCTTCGTTTGCGCCACCTTTGTAGTACCAATGGTGAACACTTTGAAAACATTGTGATGTGATTGTTTGCAAAAAAAATTTTCATACGATTATTTCACTGTACAGTGTACAGCGTCATCTGTTAGCAGCTTTTGTAACTATTATTTCAAACTGCTGTATAAACTTCTTACAGCTTTCACAATAAACATACCGTTTACTGCATTTCTCTATAGATCTTTGTTTTCGAGATAATTAATTTTGAAATTAGGGAGTCCTTTTCTGGACACCCTGTGTTAATAATGCCCGCTTACACAATTTGTTCATCGTGTGCACCGAAGACGTAAACGAAAATAAAACCCTGAATTAAGAAAGAGGCGACAACCTTTTATTATGTCCGGATTACCGACAACTGAATGCTGCACTTTCTCAACTGAACGTTGATTGGTACAAGGTAGACCCAAGTAGTAAACTCGTGTTCGGAAATAACAGTTCAGTGTTCAAATGTCTGTTAACCTATTGGACCAAACTGCTACGGTCATGAGTTCTTAGACTTACAAACTACTGAAACTAACTTACACTAATTTTTTTTTAAGATTTTTCTTTCTTCATGGACAACAGCGCCTTATGATAATTTCAGGTAGAAAAACAGTCTAAACCGCAAAACTGAAAATTTAGGAAAATGAGGAACTCGCAGCTCCTTTGCCGCTCCACACCATGTTGGAGTAACACCCTGAAAGATGCCCAACATTGGGTTGAAACTAGTCGGAAATAAATTTTCAGTTTTGCGCTCTACATTGTTTTTCTATCTACAATTATCACAAGGGCGCTGTTGTCTCTAAAGAAAGAAAAATGTTTTTAAAAAAGTTTGTGAAAGTTAGTTTAAGTAGTTCGTATGTCAAAGAACTTATGGCCATAGCAGTTTGGTGCAATAGGTTTAGAGACAGTTGAAGATTGAACTGTTATTTCTGAACATGAGTTATACTTGGATCTGAAATGGCAACAATGTACCACGCAACGTTCAGTTGGCGAATTGCAGCACTCAGTTCATTAGAAAAACACACTTGTACCTGAAGGAGGACTCGAACCTCCAGCAGGAACAGCCGAGGGGACTGAGGCGCTCCAGTCACGGTCTGCACGGCCACTACGGTCGGGGGTTCGAATCCCCCATCGGGCATGAATATTTGTGCCGTCCTTGGGATTAGCTAGTTCATAAGTAGTTTGTAAGTTTAGGGACTGATAACCCCGTAGTTAAGTCCCATAAGCTATACAAACATTTGAACATTTGAGAAACAGCCGCCTAGTTCGTAGCATGACGCCTTAGACCATGTGGCCTATCCTGGCGACAGAAGTAATAGTCCTTGAAAGGTTGTAGTGGAACGAAAGCTTATCATTGGTACTGCTTTACATCAGCTCAGTTTTGCAGGTAAAACATGTTTATTTATGCTGTTGTTGATAATTTTTAATGTTAATGACTTTTAGCAAATGATTCTCAAAAATATGTGTTTGTTTTCTTACGTTTCATGTGCGGTAACAACGTCGCAATCCATGAGAATAGCATCTTCTCTGCCGAGACCTGAGATGATATAACTGGCCATCAAACGTCGCGGGTTTGCAGCCACGGACCGAGAGGACATGTTAAAGGACGCCGTTGCCAACCGTCATAATCAAATAAATAAAAGAAAAAGACTGTATTTTATTGTAAACTAAGTTCTGCTAATTATGTATGTCACATACAGTTTCAGTTACTATGATGAGTTCCTATGAGTACTAGTATTGCCTGTGGTCGAAAATAGACCAATTGTATTTACTATGGTCACTGGGGGTAAAATTTTACGTAACATGTCGGTGGCCTGGCGTGATTTTGTTGGCAGCATCAACAACACTATAGAAAATCTTTGCCCATTTGTTCGAACCACATAGAATGACTTGACTAGTGTATCGTACAGACCATGAAGTAAACAAATAATGCTGTTCCTGCTTTATGGTTGACAGGTTCTTGTATGTACCCTCGTCCGCTCAGTAAAAATAATTGCCCTCGTAAAGCGAAGATTCTACGAGAAAAAATCAGCGTTGTCAAGCGATTGGCTAAAATGAAGACTCACAGGATTCTCACTATTCAGCATTGCCAACATTATCATAGGAGGCCTGATACAATAACAACAAATAAAAACGGAACTATATACTTCTCATGCCATTTTCGAATTATATAACTTTCATTAAGTTATTTGAAAGGGAACTACAATTTCGGTGTTCGTATATTTATACAACGCCAAGAAATAATGTTATTTTCATAGTGCGCTATTCAGAATTCCAGATCTGACAACATGTCGACTGCGTAAGTTCCACCCGTGCACCGCTACATGCCTCTCCCGGCGCCTCATTATTTATATCGGCATTCTCGACTTCGTAGTTCCACCCGAACACCGCTAGATGCCTCTCCAGACGCATCATCCTTTATATCGGCAGTCATATGAAAACATCCATTTCCTTTAACCACCCTTAATCACTGTGAAAATGAAGCGTTTGAACGGCACAAGAAAGTGAGTTGGGAGCACTCCATGTTTCGATATTCACTTATTTTAATACGTTATTTTCAAGGAGGTTAGAATAAAGGGAGCATTATCTATGCCGAGCACATATGGCAGTTCAAGCCTGTCTACTATCTTGGTCAGTTTTGGAATGCTATTTCTCCGTTAAAACTATGCGTTAAGTCGGCCCTCTTACTGTAAATGCATTGAAATGACAGTCACTGGAAAGTATGTACTTTCAAACAATATACTTTCTTGAATAAATAGTAATAAATACTCATCATAATATATTTGAAAACTTAATTTTTAACGGCTAAGTTGCACTCTTTTAAAACATTGTTCATCAAGGCAGTACCATCGCACGTTTTATTCCTGTTTTAAGTGACATAAAGCATTAACTCTACGATACGAAAACTTCTATAAAACTTAGCAAACTGGCGGTACCAGGCTTCACTTTTTCAGCGTAAGGGCGTCTCCCTGTATTCTAACCTCCTTGGTTATTTTAATATTGCAGATGCGCTGCATTACAGCGTCTTTGGTCAAGGCGAATAGCCAATCAGTGAGCTGATTGTTGGAAAATGTAGAACTTTATCCAAGCTGTAGATAGGAAAATGTCTACTTTCTTTTACCACTTTTAATGGCTAAATGCACACATAATATTTATATTCGTGAAATCTACGACAAATAATCTTTCGTATTCTGTAACTTTCATTGGCCTTCTTGTACGAATAAATTAGTAATCTGTACCACAATTTTCGTATTAGCGTATTTATATAATGATGCTCTAATAATGATAAGCTTGAGTCAACTGAAATAAAACCCGAAATTTCACTTCAAGTGTCACAGTGGTGAAGACACTTATTTCAGCTATTAAGAGATACCAATATTTAACCCAGATAGCGTGGAATTATTTTTGATTTAATTTTCTTCTCAAACGTTATTAATTACCTTCATATAAATGCACAAGATCGTTATAAGTGACATTTTTTCACAATCACGCCATTAGTTTTGCAATACTGCCCTTCTTTCTGAATGATGTCAAAATGATTATTTTTTTATAATTTTAATCTGATGAATCATTATTATTAAAACAACATTTAAGATGAAATATAAATGACTCAAAACTCGAATAAAGTTTAAGAAATATAAGCCCAAATACGAGGAATTCTTCAATCGTTCTCTATGAACCTCAACTTAGCAACTGTATCCAACCCCTTTGTAATCGACAATACAAGCTAAAATTGATCTGCAATGGTAGCAGGCTATTCAAAGAAATAAAATATTACACTGTACACGGATTCTTACCGACAAGAATATAAAAGTAAGCTGCCGTTCTCGCCCTTCTGGAAGGACATCAGCGCTATCTGGATTTTCTGGGCTGAAGTTAATTTTTGAAGTCTGTTACCAAGCATATTCCAGATTTTATTCAATTTTTTAGGGACTCATTATTTTTTTTTTTTTTTAAATTTGAAGAAAGTGTGTTTAGGTTTTATGAATCGATATTTTTACAACTGATTCATGGAACATAGCTGTGATTTATGAAAACAATTGAAAGATTTTCGACAACAAAATTTTGAGGAAATTTTACGGAACTGCTTATCAATTTTTAACTATCAGTTTTCTTCAACATTTTACCTTGAACAAGTATCTGCTATTCAAGACTAATGCTATTGTCACGTTGCAATGGAAGTAGGCTTGACTTCGAAGGCAACTAAACACAGCACTTATACTGAAAGCACGTTTATTACGAACTCAACATACACGCAGCTCTCAGGCAGAGTGCTCTGCTATTTATACACAGACAGAATTTACCAGAAATTAGAAGAACAGTTAACATAAGAAACAAGTAGAATTTACAAGTGAACATAAGAAAGATGTAGAACCTTCTGGAATAGTAAATTACAAAGAAATAAATTTTTGCCTGAGGGCGGGATTGAACCGGCAACCTTCTGCTCCGCAGTCCGTGACGCTAGCCCCTGCGCCACGGCAGCAGTCGGTGTTCGTCGTCTCTCGCGGAATTGCTCCCTCTCCTGGAGAAACAGCGACGCGCTGTTATTATCCCTGTGGAACCAGCTGCAATGTCCTGGATCTTGATCGTGTCATGGATCCTCTGTATGACATTTCAAGAGAATCCTTCCCTTCTCCGCGATTATCGACGACAGACGTTCCTGTCGTGGCCTCATCAGGAACATTACCGTCCTTAAAGTCCTTGAACAAGAAGCCATTGTCGTCTACCAGCTCTGAGGATCGTAGTAAGGCTTCATGCGCAGGACATGAACAATGTCTCTTCGTTCTTGACGTTTCGACGACGGCTCATAATCCTCAACTTCGTATGTGACGTCTGACAGCCGGCGTATGACACGATACGGACCAAAGTATCTCTTCAATAACTTTTCTGACAGTCCAACCTTCCGTACAGGGGTAAAAATCCATACCAGATCTCCTGGGCTGTACACAACAGGTCGGTGCTTGTCGTTATACCGCTGACGGTCCTTCTCCTGGGCGTGCAGTGTCCGTATGCGAGCCAGCTGTCTTGCTTCTTCGACCCTGGTGATGAGCTGTTTAACATAGTCATCCTGTCGTCTGGTTGGAAGGGGTACAGTGTATCCATTGTCGTCTCAGCTTCACGGCCATGGAGCAGGAAAAACGGAGTGAAACCTGTGGTGTCTTGTCTTGCAGTATTGTAAGCAAATGTCACGACTGGCATAATTGTATCCCAATCCTTCTGCTCAACATCGACGTACATCGACAGCATGTCGGCTAACGTTTTGTTAAAACGTAATAACATTTGTCTGAGGATGGTATGCAGTTGTCATTCTGTGGACAATGTTGCACCGTGACATTACCTCTGATACTAGTTTTGACTGGAATACTTTTCCACGATCAGATATCATGACACGTGGTGCTCCATGCTTCAAAATAATGTCTTCTACAAGGAATTCTGCGATCTCTGGGGCTTCTGCAGTCGGCACAGGTTTGGTGACAGCGTAGCGTGTGAGGTAGTCAGTGGAGACTATTATCCAACGGTTACCGGTTGTCGACTTCGGGAACCTCCCAAAAGATCGATCACAACTCGGAGGAATGGAGCTGCTGCAGGCGGAATCGGTACGAGATGTCCTGGAGGTAATTGCGGCACATACTTCAGTCGCTGGCGCTCTTTACAGTGACTCACGTGGTGCTTGACAGATCGGTAGAGATCTTTCCAGTAATACCTGCGTCTGATTCTGTCTAGGGTCTTCACGAATCCCAGATGAATGGATATTGGAGCATCATGGAAATATTTGAGAATAGCTGGCTGGAGATGAGCTGGAACAACAAGTAGCCATTTGGGGCCCAGTGGATCGTAGTTGCTCTTGTACAATGTTCCGTTTATAAGTTGGAACTCTCCATTAGTCGGTTCTCCTTTCTCCAAAGCCTCTATCATTTTTAATAGTGTTGGATCTTCTCTCTGTTCAGCTGTAACCTCATCTAATTCAGTGAGAGCCAAAATTTCATTAATGCTGTTGTGTTCCGCTAATGGATTCCTCGAAAGGCAGTCGGCATCCTTGTGTTTGCGCCCGTTCTTGAATAACACTGTGACATCGTACTCTTGGAGTCTTAGTGCCCATCTTGCGAGTCGACCTGATGGATCTTTCAAGCTAGTCAGCCAACACAAAGAATGGTGGTCTGTCACGACGGTGAATGGTTTGCCGAATAAATACGGCCGGAACTTATTGATAGCCCAGATATCTGCGAGACATTCTTTTTCAGTTGTAGAGTAGTTTATCTCGGACTTTGAGAGTACTCTTGACGCATAGGCTATCACTTTTTCGGCACCATCCTGAACTTGTACAAGCACTGCACGAATCCCATAGCCGCTGGCGTCTGTGTGAAGTTCCGTTTCTGCATTCTCGTCGTACAAGGCTAGCACTGGTTCGGAAGTTAGAGCCTCTTTAAGTGCTCGGAAAGCTCTATCTTTTGTCTCATCCCAGTAAAATTTGGAGTCTCCCTGCAGAAGTTCTTGTAATGGACGTGCCTTGTTACAAAATCCTTTTATGAAACGTCGTTAGTATGAGCACAGCCCGAGAAAACTTCTCACATCACGAATGTGCTGAGGAGTTGGAAATTCTGTGACTGCCCTTACTTTATCTGGATCAGGACGGACACCATCTCCGTTGACTAGGTGCCCCAGGATCTTTATCTCTTTGGCGACGAAGAGTCACTTCTTTGGATTGAGGCGGAGACCTGCAGCCTGAACACACTTCAACACAGTTGACAGGCGACTCAGATGTTCTTCAAATGTTTTCGAGAAAACGACAATGTCATCTAAATAGCAGAGACACGTCGTCCACTTAAGGTGTCGAAGCAAGTTGTCCATCATGCGTTCGAATGTGGCTGGAGCATTACCTAATCCAAATGGCATTACTTTAAATTCATAGAGACCGTTAGGTGTAATAAAAGCCGTCTTTTCCCTGTCAGCTTCGTCAACCTCGATTTGCCAGTAGCTTGTCTGCATGTCCATAGTTGAGAAGTATGTAGCTCCTTTCAAGCAGTCTAAGGTGTCATCAATACGCGGCAATGGGTAGACATCTTTCTTTGTGATACTGTTCAGCCGCCGATAGTCGACACAGGATCGCCACGTGTCATCCTTCTTCTGTACGAGGACCACCGGAGACGACCAAGGACTCTCCGAAGGTTGAATAATGTCATCTCGCAACATCTTCTCCACTTCCTCCCGAATTATCCGTCTTTCAGCTGGCGACACTCTATACGAACGCTGGCTAATTGGCGGATGATCCCCAGTATTGATACGGTGCTTTGTCGTGTGCCGTTTCGACTGACTTTTCCCCTGCTGAGGTGTGAATGCACCCGAAAATTGGCGTAGTGTACCTAACACCCGCTGGCGTTGTTCCTTGGTCAGTCCAGGCCCTATTGGCAGTTCCACGTTTGTTTCCTCCAGCGTGTTGTTTGTACTAACAGCAGGGCATGGGTCTTCGTTGATGACGTTGAGCTCACCGCCCTGGAATGGTTCAGCTGTCCCGATACACATTCCTTTGGGGATAAGTTGTGACTGCTCGTGACAAATTGTGATCCAAATCTCTCCTTGACCACCGGTAATGCTTATGATAGCCGCTGGTAAGTAAATTTCTTTTGTGAGCCTAATAAACGTTTTACTATCAACAAGAACTTCACAGTTTAACCAGTCATCTGTGTTTGTGACTGCAACTCTTCTCATTGTCAACGGCGGTATCGTCACATAGTCAACGACGAATAACTTCCCAGAAAATTCTGTATTACGTGTATCCGGCGGAACAAATTCTTCAATTTGCAGCTCAGATCTTCCACAGTCAATGATAGCTTGGGATGCCTGAAGGAAGTCCCATCCGAGGATGACATTGTGACTACATTCTGTTAACACGACAAATTCAAACGGCTGCGTCCTGTTGTTGATGGTTATTCTTGCGACACAAGTATCTGCTGGACGGACGTACTTTCCATTCGCGACCTTCAGCACAGTTGCCCCCGTATCACAGAACATTGTCTTCTTTAGTGCGCGGCGGTATCCGATATACAGAAAAAGAGGCTCCTGAATCAACAAGTGCCCGGACAGGTTGGCCGTCGATTATGACATCGATGAGATTTCCCGACATCTTGGCGACTGTCGTCCATGGAGGATTTTCATCTGCGGCGGCCTCACCTCCGTAGTTGGTCGCCTCGCTTAGTTTTCCTGGGCGCGGCGGCTAGGGGCGCGGCGGCTAGGGGAGCGGCTGGTACCTCTGTACGGCGACGGTGAACGACTGCGGCGCGTCGGGGAGCGACCTCGTCTAGGGTTCGGCGATGGGCTTCTTCCCATAGGTCGACTGAACTCATCAGCAGGTGACTGCCTTGGATAGAACTGCTCCGACGTCTGACGTCTTGCGGCAAAATAATCATCGAATACTCGCCTCCTCTCTCTGCAGTAGCGTGCGACATGTCCAGGGCGTCCACAGTGGAAACACAGTGGTGTGTTGTCCTCTGTCCTCCAGACGTCTGTTCTTCTGCGGGGCGTCATAGTTACCGGGGGAGTTGGCTGCGGTCGCGTCGGTCGCTTCA
Source organism: Locusta migratoria (assembly GCA_026315105.1). NCBI lineage: Eukaryota > Metazoa > Arthropoda > Insecta > Orthoptera > Acrididae > Locusta > Locusta migratoria. The sequence continues at coordinate 142,362,840 of CM048749.1, read as the reverse complement.
TGGGCTGCCGTTTGGCGGCTGCAGCGTACGTCATAGCAGGGTGACGCCATTCTTCACGTCGGGTGCGATTGACGGGGCAGACAGGAGCTAATGTTTGAAATACAGAGTCCACAGCGGCGTCGGCTACCTCGTGACTTACAGGGCTCACATCCATGGCCATAATCTGATGCTCGCTTGGTCTAATAGTCCCGGCTGCCATGCACTGTTGTAATTCTTCTCTCACGATTTGTCGTATGAGAGAAGCCAAGTCCTGCTGGTCTTCCACAACGGCCATAGGGACTACATTTGGGAGTCTGTCATACTTCTTGCGTCCAACCCTCCTTTGTTGCATCTCTTCAATACGCTGGTACCACTTGATGAACTTTTCTTTCGTAGCGACGTCTTTTATCAGAAGACCTTGGTACATATCTTCTGCAATTCCCTTCATCAGGTGCGTGATTTTGTCCGCTTCAGTCATGTTCGGATTGACTACGTTACACATGGCCAAAACACTCGATTGTGTCGGCTCAACATGTCGTTGGGCCCGGTTCTTCAGTTGTTTTTCCGCCGAACGGATTTGTCGCTGGCGGTCTCCAAACGTCTTCTTAAGTTCCTCCTGGAACGTCTCCCAGTCATTCAACTTGTCTTCGTTGTTTTCGAACCATTGCTGGGCTGTTCCATCCAGGTAGAAATAAACGTTGGCCAAGCATATCGCACCTGTTGTACTTGGCGACTCGGTCGAACCCTTTTAGCCATTTGTTGGGGTCCTGTCCAGCATCTCCAGAGAACACCGACGGGTGTCTGATGTGCAGCTGGCTTATTGCTGGTTTCGTCTCCATCGTTCTTCTGATAATACGGCCTTTTGGAAGGATGTACTCGGTGTATCCCTTGTATTCCGGTTCCAGTACGTGTAAGCGACGGCTTTTATGTTGCCTAATTGGAGCCACGGTGATGCAGCTGTTGAACAGTGTACCCGGCGTCTTCACCAAACAATGTCAAGTTGCAATGGAAGTAGGCTTGACTTCGAAGGCAACAGAACACAGGACTTATACTGAAAGCACGTTTATTACGAACTCAAGATACAGGCAGCACTGACTGCCTCTTAGGCAGAGTGCTCTGCTATTTATACACAGACAGAATTTACCAGAAATTAGAAGAACAGTTAACATACGAAACAAGTAGAATTTACAAGTGAACATAAGAAAGATGTAGAACCTTCTGGAATTGTAAATTACAAAGAAATAAATTTTTGCCTGTGGGCGGGATTGAACCGGCGACCTTCTGCTCCGCAGTCCGTGACGCTATCCCCTGCGCCACGCCGGTAGTTGGTGTTCGTGGTCTCTCGCGGCAATATTTTTATGGAAGTTTGATATTTCCATTACTCTTCGACTGTATAGGTGCGGTCAGGATCGAAGTCTGATACGGTAAACCTGAGAACTTTGACTTAAAAGTTATTGAAATTATGATGAAGATAAAATTGAATTGCCCGTTCCAGTACAAGGCTAGAAATAGGAAGTTCATATTCACAGGACAAGTTGATTAGTATGATCTTCAGAAACAATTAGCAAGTGCCCTGTAGCCTATAGACACAGTGTTCGCCAAGCGTTCTGCTAACTTGATTAATGCTTGATGACATCGACGGTTGTGACGCATGAATGCTGTCCTGTGGTATAACAACACATGCTGATTTCTCATGGCCCCAAATTTTAGTGGTGGGCGTTGGGTCATAGCGTAACGAAAGAAATGTTCAAATGTTTGTAGAGTCTATGGGACTTAACTACGGGGTCATCAGTCCCTAAACTTACAAACTACTTACGAACTAGCTAACACTAAGGACGGCACAAATATCCATGCCCGTGGGGGAGGGGGGGGATTCGAACCCCCGACCGTAGTGGCCGTGCAGACCGTGACTGGAGCGCCTCAGTCCCCTCGCCTCAAATCAAATGTTTGTATAGTCTATGGGACTTAACTACGGGGTCATCAGTCCCTAAACTTACAAACTACTTATGAACTACTTACGAACTAGGACGGCACAAATATCCATGCCCGAGGGAGCATTCGAACCCCCGACCGTAGTGGCCGTGCAGACCGCGACTGGAGCGCCTCAGTCCCCTCGGCCAACACGGCCGGACATAGTGTAACGGCCGTCGTTTCAGCGCATCAAACACATTACCGATTGTGGACAAGCCTGTTGATTTGGCGGGCCAGGGGAAAAGGCTGACACCCTCTACACCAAGATGCCAAGTGTTCGTGCAGCAAAACTTGATCCTGCATTGTCTCGCTAAAAAAAATGGCGTCTGGCGTGTCTTGCAGGAAGGGTATGCTACTAGTCGCGCAGTGTAATTCACATAGGTCAAACTGGTCATGGCGCCCTGAACAATCACCAATTGTGATTTGTGTGTATAAGCAATAGCTTCCCACAGCATAAGCATTGACGCTGTTTGTCATGTGCGAAAACACTGTCATGCTTTGCTCTCTGTATGTGGCGAACCAAACAGCGACTATCATTCAAACAAACAGAATCTGTATTCGTCGGAAAACAGTATATGATGCCATTTCAGCCCCCAGTAATATCTTTCCATGCGTAATAGCCGTACAGCATGTTTCTGCACATTCGTCAAAGTCCACAGGGAAAGTGGAAACGCGCACGCAACCCTCGAGTAATTAACTGTGTCGGACTGTCAGCCCTGGTCAAGTGCGACGTGTTCCACTGTTGCGCCAGAGTCGAAGACCTGTCCTGCGATGCCATTCGGATGAGGTGTCGATATTCTCGGGGAGGGGGAGGGGGGCGTGTGATGTGACCTCACCCATCACGTCGTTTTGTACGGCCTTCCGTCAACAGTCCTACACACATCCGTTACCCATCTTTACGCGAGTGTTTTTCGACACTGGTTCGCGACACCCAGGAGGGGGTGGGGTGGGGGGTGGGTGGGTTGCAAAGTCTTAGTCTTCCTCGGGGGGGGGGGGGGGGGGGGGGGAAGGGGACGCCGTCACAGGAGGAAGTTCTTGCACTATAAATTAACCAGGGCATCGGTAATAAAAAAAATCGCACTGACGTGTTTTACGGCCCACTTTAGATTTATAGTTTTATAAGTTTTTGCAAAGTATTTAGATCGAAATAATAATCTAATTAACAAAAATTAATTAATAAGAGTGTCTGAAACGCTTTTAGGAAAAAAAATAGGTAGTGGCGGGTTCCGAACCAGTGACGCAGCGTCACAGACTAACGCATGGCCCACTACGCTACGGCTGACAATCAGAAGTTGCGTTCTTTAATCTCATACTATTGATGGCCGTTGTTAACTGATGCTAAAATGGCATTTGTAGACAGTAAATTATCATTTATCGTACGAACAACGATGTGTTTTTGTTAATTCTTCAGTGTCCCATTGCTTTGAAATGACAACGTGTAAGTTACAATAAGAAAATAATCAAATACGCAACGCAAGATGGCGTATACCAGAGAGAGAGTTCTGGGCGAGGAATGTCACTTGACATCTCCGAACGGCTGGTTTTCGTTAATTCAATGGAGGGTGCCAAATCTCCGTTATTTTTGCAAATATCTCTCAAACGATACGAAATATGAAAAGAACATAGAGCGAAGTTGTAGAGAATTTTCCCCTCAACCAATTAGGTTATTCAATTTTCGTGTCAGATGAACGGTTCATTTGCAATTACAATTATATTACAAACGGCTTTTTTTGGTATTACTATCGTATTTTTTTGTCCGAAAATTTGAAAACGGGAGGTTCTGGTCTCTGGCGGCCTACAATCTGTAAAATTTGGTGCTGATCGGTTGAACGGTTCGTCTTAAAAACTGGGAACACATTACGGACAGACAGACAGACATCCCAAAATGTCTCTCTCTTCCTCTTTTCTCCCTGTGTCCTTCTCTTTCCTTTTCTTTCCTCCTCCCCCTTCCTCTCTCTCTAAACCACGTACTAATATGGGTATTTCAGCATGGATCGACATCTTGTGTTTCGCTACCGCTTCAGCTACTAATCTATAAGTGTAACCATTCCATGTTCTCCATATGCACTGTTTCAGCAATAAATCTTGAGTGATTCGAAAAATTTAAGAGAGTGTACTAAATTTTATTCGTTTGGTACAAGCACGGTGCTCATTCTTCACCATCTTTAAACCAATTCGAATTCGTGCTTCATTTTCAAGAATAATGGAAAATTTATACTAGTCACTTTCTAGCACATAATATTAATTGGCTTTGAAGTGCACTTAAACTAGGATATTTCAACAACAAGTCTCATTTCATTATCGATAGAGCTCCGCATCGTCAATATATCAGATATTTCACCGACGTTATTTTTATGCTTTAGCGAAAATTATACCAAGAACATTATTTGCAAACAAATATTTAGATAGGTTTTCATATAATTTCCAAGATGAACTATGCTTTTTTGTGCTAGTAGCTTGATAACACACATTTTAGCAGCCTGCCATTTGCAAACAACGGAACAATTTCCATTTAAGGCCGAGAAAACGTTATTTAGCACCTTACTTTCACGTGATATTCGATGTATTAACCGAAGTTGTGATGGGTGCACGTGGATTTTTGTTTATATTGTCACAAAACACAAAGTTCCAGTTGACATTTATAGTGTGATATTGCAGCTGTATGATTTCGTTGTTCATTTATTTGAAGTGCAGAGCGCGCATATTAAAGCGCTTTTGACATTAACGATATTTACTCTCTTGTGTGTGTGTGTGTGTCTGCGTGCGTGCGTGCGTTTATAATGGGAGAAGGGTTGGTAATTTACACAGTCCTTTTACGGTGACAAACAGTGTTTTATTACAGCGTGATGTACGTACATTCAGTCGGCACGCTATTGCGGCTTCGCCTGCTCTTTAAGGGGCCGGCAGCGCAGACTTGTACAGTTAGCTGTTCGGCCTTGTGTCTGCCCTTGCATCTCTCGCAAACCGACCTTGCCTCAGGCTGTGGTTCCTGTCCTCGTCCCAGATCTGCCTTAGCTGCCGAGAGACCAGGTGAGACGCTTAATGCGTCAATTGCACGGTAGTCGCAAGGAGCTTCGTTCAAAACATGCATGTCCAGCGTTCATTCTTTTACTTTTTGCACGTTCATCCTGAATTCGTTCAGTCGCACTCCCAACGTTAGCTACTTCCTGTAGCATATTAATGAGTAGCAGGTTGTCTCTGGTGAGTTTGTGAAGAGCAGAGGATGAATTTTTGAATGGTTAAATTACTCCATGTTCTACATTTTAGGAGCCGTCAATAACTCACAGGGTGGCTGGAATACCTTTGAGTTTTTTGCGTATGATCTTATTGAAGGTGACAGCCTTCCTGCATCCTATGTAACAGCTAACTACCCAACCATTATATAATCTTTCTAAGGTTGATGAATTACAAGCGAAGGAAAATGTCATCCGAAATTCGGACATTTTCATGCTTTAGAAGGTGATTCAGCTGCCCCTACCGATGAAGCTCTATGCAACCACAATATGCGATACACTACACAGTTGGGAATAGGCTTGCATTACGCATATTGCGTTTTGCCGATGACATAGTAATTCTGTCAGATACGGCAAAGGACCTGGAAGAGCAATTGAACGGTATGGACAGTGTGCTGAAAGGTGCATATAAGATGAGCATTAACAAGAGCAAAACTAGGGTAATGGAGTGCAGTGTAAGAAAATCAGGTGATGCTGAAGGAATTAGATTGGGAAACGAAGCAATAAAGGAGGTAGATGAGTTTTGTTACTTGGGCAGTAAAATAACAAATGATGGTCGCAGCACAGAGGATATAAAATGCAGAATGGCAATGGGTAGAAAAGCGTTCTTGAAAAAGAAAAATTTGTTAACATCGAATATTGATTTAAGCCTAAGGAAGTCCTTTCTGAAGACATTTGTATGGAGTGTTGCCTTGTATGGGACTGAGACATGGACGATAAACAGTGCGGACAGAAAGAGCATTGAGGCTTTTGAAATATGGTGCTACAGAAGAATGCTGAAGATTAGGTGGGTGGATCGCGTAACTAATGAGGAGGTACTGAACAGAATTGGGGAGAAAAGAAATTTCTGGCATACCTTGACTAAAAGAAGGGATAGATTGGTAGGACACATTCTTAGACATCAAGGAATTGTGAATTTAGCGTTGGAGGGAAGTGTGTGGGGTAAAAAATCGCAGAGGAAGACCAAGAGATGGATACAGTAAGCATATTCAGACAGATGTAGGTTGCCGTTCTTATGTGGAGATGAAGAGGCTTGCTCAGGATAGGGTATTGTGGAGAGCTGCATCAAACCAGTCTCCCGACTGAAGACCACAACAACAACAACGCATAGATTACAGTGCTAATTGTTGTTGCTCGGGATTCAGTCCGCAGACTGGTTTGATGCAGCTTTCGAGACTACCCTGTCCTGTGCAATCCTCTTCAGCTCCAAATAAGAACGGAAAACTATATACTTTTTAATCTGGTTATTGTATTCGTCTCTCGGTCTCCCTCTGCGCTTTTTAATCCACACACTTCCTTCTAATGCTAATTTGACGATTCCTTGATGTCTCAGAATGTGTTCCACCAACCTATCTCTTCTCTTAGGATATGCCTGAAAATCCTTTTCTCCCCAATGTTGTTGAGCACCTCATTAGGTACGGGATTACGCATTTAATTTTCATCATTCACAATTAAAAAGCTTCCATCATCTTTTTGACTTTACTTCTTATCGTCCACGTTTCACACCCATACAATGCTACACTCGAGACAAATGCTTTTAGAAAGGACTTCCTAATATTTAATTTAATACTGAATGTCAACAAATTTCGCTTCTTCAGAAACGCTTTTCTTCCCATAGTAGCAATTCTGCATTTTGTATCTTCTTCATTTCGGCCATGAGAAGTTATTTTGGTACCCAAATAATCTGTTTCTTTCAGCATCGCCAGATTTTCTGACACTATATTCTCTTACCTCTGTTTTGCCGTTGATAATTTTCTTCTTATACTTTCCTTTCAAGACGCTGTCCATTTTGGTTAATTGGTCCTGTAGGTCCTAATTACACTGCCAGAAAAAAATAGTTCATCTGGAAAGACGGCGTCGTTCTGAACTGTTGAAACGATGACGGAGTCACCATGGGGAGGATAGTAGGAGTACTGAGGATGGTCTGGCGAAAGATACCGTAGTCACATATCTGAGCGCCGATTGTGTGTGCCGTTTAATAGGGAATGTTTTACAGCCATCAGGCGCAGACTTATACCAAGGTGCGAAGATAAGAGACGCCTTGTCGCGGAGATGCGCTATTGCTTCCTACAGCCAACTGAGCGAATATTAAAGGGGTAAAATTGTGGACTTCCAAGAGGCGGGATAGTCCTTTCAGTGAATTGCCACACACGTTGGACGTGCTAGTCAGTTGCGCAACGTTGCTGGTTGGAAAGGTCACGTCTTCTTACACCCGTAGACGAGGTTTCGGGCGTTCACGCACATAGGCGTCCGTCAAGGTCGCCGCATTGCAAGGGCAGCAGTGGTAGATCGTATAGCTACCACAGCACAGGTAAGTGGCAACATGACCTGTTGCCAGTTAGCTACTTGCTGTGGGACTACGGGCACACACACACACACACACACACACACACACACACACACACACACATCTAGCCAATCTTCCACTCACGCTGCAGCACCGATGTACACGGCTCGACTGCTGTCTTCAGAGCATCACTTGGAAGATGGTATGACGTGCCGCGGCCTTCAGCGATGAAAGCAGTTTCTGATCGCACCCAAGTGATGGTCGTTTGCACGTACGATGTAGGCCTGGCAAACACTGTCTCGTAGAGTGCATTTCCTAAGACACACTGGACCCGCCCGAGGCCTCATGGTCTGGTACGATAAACTACAATTCTCTTTCACCTTTGATGTTTGTGGAGGCAAGGCTAATCAGCGTTCGGTACATGTTTATTCTTGCAATAAGGTGATGCCTTGTTCATATAGGATAATGCACCCCCATTCACTGCTCGTGAAAGTCAATGAGCTCTACAAGATGTGCAACAACTTCCATAGCCAGCACGATCTCTGTGCTTGTCTGCAATCGAGCAACATGAGCGACTCGTCAGACCGCAGATCTTTGTAACAGGTTGAGCAGGCGTGGAACAAATGTATCCTGTGATGGTATTGGCCATCAGTATGTTCGATTTGGTGCCATAATCAGCGCCCGCATTGCCACGGGTGGAGGCTACACCATTTATTAATATGGGGGTTTCAGCAAGGATCGATATCTGGTATCTCAATACCCACTTTCCGTTTCTTGGAAGTATTTTTTCCAAGGACAACACCATCTGGCATGAAATTCTAAAAAGGACACAATCGCATCAAATTTTTACATGTAAGTTCGGAACCTCCTCTGGGACAAAAAGTACCCCAGGCAGCAAAGTTAACTTTGTATCACACTTACTTTGCTCCAATCGTTATGTACGGCATGAAAACATGCACAGTGTTAAAAAAAGGGTTACAGCAGAATCCAAGCAACAGAAATGAGGTTTATTAGGACTATGAATCAAAGTACCAGGAAAGTAGACTTGCGCATAATAGTTCGCGATCGGAAGCACTCACTTTAGTTCACGGCTCTGCCGCGAACTAGTTCGTTCTTTTAGTTCGTCCGCTCCCAATGACGGTTGACCGGCGTGGTCTGGGCATGCAGGTGGAGGGAGAAGTTCCCCCACCTAGCTGCTTCATGTGCTTGCTGCTTGAGCCGCTAACGATATCACACAAACCAAAAAAACAGTTTGTGGATAATTTCTCGCGTTTAAGTTTAATCTCTATATCTTGGCATTGTGGAATATTAGATATCGCAGTGTGGAGAATACTTCAAAGCAGAAATTTTCTAGCACTGTGCTATGTAATCTAGCAGTCAGACGCTAACCTCGAAATGGCTCTCATCAGCATAAGGCAAACACGTGTCTTTTAATTCTGTTCGCGACCCATCGCGCATATTTTAGTTCGCGATCTATCGCGCATATTTTAGTTCGCGACCTATCCTTTTAGTTCGCAGCTCGGCCGCGAAGTAGGTCGCTCTTTTCAGTTCGTCCGCTCGTTTTGGCTTTTGCTACCGCTACTAAAACTACAGCCCAGCTGCACCTCAGCTCGAAATGAGGGCAACTGACAGAAGTGAATCACGCGATCCTGCGCGCTCGCGCGTCCTTTCGCTGTTACCCGTCAGTCTTCGAAAAAGGAGCGGACGAACTAAGAGGTGAGGGATCCGAGAACTAGTTCGCTTAGTTCGCCTGTGGGAGCGATCTTCCGAAGTAGTTCGTTCGCGAACTAGTGAGGAAAGACAAGATCATAAATGAGGTATAGAAACAGCTGGTATCAGGGTTCCTATGGCCAACATGAAGGGGATACGAAGACTGCAGTGGTATGGCCATGTAATGAGAACGGATAGCACAAGAACAGCTAAAAAATACTTCAGAATGGAGGTGGGAGGAATACCAGGAGAAAGGCCAAGGAGACGATGAATACGGGCAGTATAATCAGACATAGAGAAGAACTGGTTTAATTGGGATGATGTCCAAGAACAAATGCTATATCAAGATCGGAAAAGATGGAGAGCGCTTGTTAGCCACACCCGGGATACTGGAGATGGAAGATGATGTTAATTATGAGTACTTAGTGAGCTATTGAACTATAAATGTAATGATTTCCGGTATTTCATATGCAATGTTTCAACAATTTTACTTGGCTGAATTGGAAAACTCTAAGTGGGTGCTCTAATTTTTATTTGCGACATTATGTAGAAGCATGTATGTCGCTCTTTGTTCCGCCAGTTCACTATGCACCATATAACACAATTTCGATAGAACGCCGTAGATAAATCATTCAAAGGTTTGGTGTTTGCGAATGGACACTTACTTTGCTCCAATCGTTAGCTTGTCAGTTGTGTTCAGAATCGTTTGCTAGATTGGCTTATTCGACAAGGTCAACGAAGATTCTTTCCCTGAATTTCTGTTCTGTATTTGCTCGCTGATCTAATAGATCAGCCCTCTTAAGAACAAAAACGTATTCATTGTTACGCAATTTACATAAAAAAGAGTATATTTCACGTACATTAGCACAAAAAAATAAAGGGGGCCCTCACCCTGAAATCAAATGTCACACCCCAACGGAACACAAGGTTTGCCCTCAGCAACTACGCAATAATTCTTTACAGCCTTATTATTGAAGATTACTGGGAGAAATAATTTCTAATAATAATTATTATTATTATCAGCTTGAGAGTGTAATATAAAATATTTATTTAAAAATATCGCATCTCGAGTTCGTTCAATGACTGAACACCATCAGTGTGGTTTCGAGTGCTGAGAACTCGTGTACATCGTATAAAAACGTTTCTACTGGCAAAATCCGTAATATTCACGTTACAAACACATTTTTAATTTGATTTTTTTAAAATAGATTTTGACTGTAGAAACGTTTTCATGTGGCGTAGATGAGTCCTCAGAACTCGAAACTACAAAATGTTCAAATGTTTGTTAAGCTTATGGGACTTAACTGCGGGAGTTCCTAAACTTACAAACTACTTATAAACTAACAGTAAAGACAGCACAAACATCCATGCCCGAGGGAGGATTCGAACCTCCGACGCTGGAGGCCTCATGATCAGCAACGTGGCATTCCAGACCGGTCGGCTACTCCCGCGTGACTCGAAGCTAAACAGATGATGTTCAGTCATTGAACGAAATCAATATTCGATTTTTTTCAATAAATATTTTATATCACACTACCCATTATGGAGACTTCATACAAGACAAAATTTCGCTCGTCGTTCCTTAGCTAATTAATAATTCATTGACGTGTATTCCGTCTTTGTAACTAATTAAACTGTAGTTTTGTTTTTTGTTTTTGTTTTTTTTTTTTTTCTTTTTCTCTACCCGTTCCTCTCCTTTTGTTTGTCAGTCATCTCCAGTGCTGTGGTTTTCATAGCTCTGAACCACAATTTTACTGTATCGGTTGTTCATGTGACGATTTTCCTTTGCAAAGAAACGGACTATAGATTACCGTTAGAAAGGAACGCACCTCCTACAGAGGTAAAGCATTAATTTTAGCCTTATATAGAAGAAGTAGTTTGGTCTTTGCTTATGGTAATTAGAAATCTAAGATGCCTTTCAGTGCAAGAAAGAACGACTATGACCTTAGACAGCATTGTATGGAGCAGGACAGGATGTGCGATATTACACGCTCGGAGGATTAAGTATCGATGACAAACGTAGTTTGGTCCCTTAAACCACAAACCAACCAACCAACCATTCGAAGGATAGAAAAAAGTATTTACGCATGAATTCCAGCGCGCAATACTGATAAAAACATCATCCTTCAGTGTGTCAAGTAACGATTTTAGTCGTATAAATATGTGTTATTTGCTGGTGTTCCGTTCAGTCCGGCGACTGGTTTGATGCAGCTCTTCACCCTATTCTATCCTGGGCAATCCTCTTTATCTCCTCATAACAACGGAACATACACACAGCCGCGGTGGAGGAGCCGAGCGGTCTAAAGCGTCTCGCTGCGGAGCGCGCGGTTGCTCGCCGTGGAGGTTCGAGTCCTCCCTGGGGCATGGGTCTGTGTGTTTGTCCGTAGGTTAGTTTACCTAGGTTTAAGTAGTTTGTAAGCTACGGACTGATGACCACGCAGTTTGGTCCGATAGATTTACAAATATTTGGAACACACACCATTTAGCTCCTGCTAACTGTATTCGTCTCTTGCCCTGCCGCTGCCATTTTTACCCCGAACATTTCACTCTAATGGTAAATTGACACGTGAGGTCTAAGAATATTCTACCAATTGTCCCGTCTTTTAGTCAAGGTTTGCCAGAAATCTGTTTTTTCGACCAATTTTGTTCAGTACCCCTTTATTAGTTATGCGAAATACCCACCTAATACTCAGCATTCATCTGTAATACCACATTTAAAAAGCTTTTTCTCTGATTTATTTATCTTCCATGTTTCACTCTCGTACAAGGCACCACTCCACACAAATGCCTTCATAAAAGACTGCAATCGATATTCCTTATTATTAAACATTTATTTTTAAGTAACTCTACTGCCCAAGTAACAAAACTCATCTACACCTTTATTTTCTCGTTACCTAATCTAATTCCTTCAGCATCGACTGATTTTCTTAGACAATATTCCATTACCCGTATTTTACCCTTGTTATTGTTCATCTCATACGCTCCTTTCAAGACACTGTTCATTCCGTTCAACTGTTTCTCCAGGTCCTATCCTGTCTCAAACAGAATTACAATGTCATCAGCAATCTGCGAAGTTTAAATTCCTTCTCCAATTTTTTTTTCTGCACAGTACAGAGTTAATAACATTTAGAAAATGCTACAACATTATCTTCTACATCTACATGGGATACTCTGCAAATCACATTTAAGTTCCTGGCAGTGGGTTCATCAAACCACAGTTACACTATTTATTTCCCATTCCATTCTCGAATAGCGCTTGGGAAGAATGAACACCTGAATCTCTCTGTTCGAGCTCTGATTTCGCGTATTTTATTCCGATGATCATTTCTACCTATGTAAGTGGGAATCAACAATATATTTTCGCATTCGGAGGAGAATGTTGGCGATTGGAGTTTCGCAAGTAGCCCACGCCGCAGCGATAAGCGCTGTTGTTGTAATGATTCCCATCCCAGATCTTGTATCATTTCCGTAACGCTGTCTCCCCTGTATCGTGACAATACGAAACGAGCTGCTCTTCTTTGGACTCTTTCGATGTCCTCCGTCAAACCCACCTGATAAGGACCCCACACTGGGCTGCAATACTCCAAAAATGGACGGACATTTCCAACCACTGCTTCTCTATCATTTCCTTCGATTCTTTTGTGTTGTTTTTGTTGTTGTGGTCTTAAGTCAGCAGACTGGTTTGATGCAGCACTTCACGCTACCCTGTCCTGAGCAAGCCTCTTCAACCGAGAATACGAACGGCAAACTACATCCTTTTGAATCTGCTTATTGTATTGGTCTCTCGGTTTCGATCTACGATTTTTACCCCACACACTTCCTCCTAATGCTAAGTTGACGATTCCTTGATGTCTCAGAATGTGTCCCACCAACCTATCCCTTCTCTTAATCAGGATATGCCAAAAACTCCTTTTCTTTCCAACTCTGTTGAGCACCTCCTCATTAGTTACGTGATCTACCCATCTAATCTTCATCAGTCGACTGTAGCACCACATTTCGGAAGCTTCTATCATCTTTTTGTCCACGTTTCACTCCCAAACAACGCCACACTCCAGACAAATGCTTTTAGAAGGTACTTCCTAACATTTAAACTAATATTGGATGTCAACAAAATTCGCTTCTTCAGAAACGCTTTTCTTCTTGCAGCCATTCTGAATTTTATATTTTCTTTACTTCGGCCAAGTTATCTTGCTACCTAAATAACAAAACTCATCTACTTCTTTTATTGTCTCATTACCTAATCTAATTCCTTCAGAACCGCCTGATTTTCAGACAGTACATTCCATAACCTTTGTTTTACTCTTGTTAATGTTCATCTTATTTACCCTCATTTCGAGACACTGTCCATTCCATTTACTTGCCCTTCCACGTCTTTTGCTGACAGAATTCTATGAATTACTGTGTCGTCAACAAATTTCGCCTTGCATTCCTTTACAGCTTGCTCAATGTATAGATTGAAAAAGTGTATTTCCCTCAACATTGTCAAATGCTTTCTCCAGATCCACAAATGCTAAAACGGTTTCCCTTTCCTTAATCTATCTTCTAAGAAAATTCGTAATGTAAGTATTGCCTCCCGTGTTCCTACATTTCTCCTAAATCCAATTTGATATTTCCGAGGTTGGATTCCACCAGTTTTTCCATTCGTCTGTAATTAATTCACGTTAGTACTTTGCAACCATGACTTGTTAAACTGATAGTTCTGTAATATTTACATCTGTCACGTGCTTTCTTAGGACTTGGAATCACTATATTCCGTTTGAAGTCTGAGGGCATTTCCATCGTCTTAAACACGTTAAAATGTTCTTGTTAATTGTATTCTATCACCCAACTGTCCAACACTTTCATACTATGATACCTTCCGCGACCCTGATAGGAAATTAATGAAAATGCTTACTATAAACGATGTAAATAATTTCAAGAGATCAGTTAATAATATCCTACACCATCCCACTATATTTGCGAAGCAATGGTCACGCGCACTGAAGACACAACTCGTGAATGGATTGAGAATGAAGCTCTTGTTCTGGCTCTAGCAGCTATTTCCTTTTTTATTTTTTATTTTCTTTTAATTGTGTTTTTCTGGGACCATATAGGGCATTCTTGTGGGGGATAGTGTAATCGAATTCCAATATCTGCTAATCTGTTCTCGCGATATAATGATGCCATGTACTTCGATCAGCAACTTCTATGGATGGTAAAATCTGATTGGCTACACACTAAAATTCGTGTGGAAGAATAATTTAACTACACGTTTCTCCCGTCGGCTTCATGAACCGATTGTTGCAGAAACCAGATTCACGAAAGATTACGAAATAAATATTTCAGAATTCGAATCGCGAACAGTTGTCATTGGAAATTTATAACTTGACGCCCATGGTGTTGCAACGCAACTTTCGTCACCTAATATAGTCTAGGATTCTGTTCCAGATTGCCTGCCAGTTACTTACCTTACAGAGTGTGCTGATGTAATAGCTCCATACTTGGCAATCATATGTAACCAGTTACTCAATGAAAGATCAGCACTTAAAGATTGGAAAATTGCACGAGTGACATAAATTATAAAGAACAGAAGGAGCTATCAAATGAATTACAGACATCGATCTGCATTATGATTTTGGAACATATACTGTATTCCATCATTATCAATTACCTCGAAGGAAACGATCTAGTGACACAGAAAATATCGTTCTTATGTAATTAATCTTTATTGTCATGAATCAATAAGTGCTATCGACAGGGAATGAAAACTGATTGCATATTTCTAGGTTATCGTAAGACTTTGCCACCATTCCTCACAAGACGTTTCTAAGGAAACTACGCAGCCTACCTCTACGGTATCCTATATCTACATCTACATACACACTCCGCAGTCCACCACTACTAGGCATTTGCTTTCCTATTCCACTCCCAAATAGAACGAGGAAAAAAGAATGCCTATATGCCTCCGTACGAGCCCTAATTTCTCTATCTTGTTTTTGTGATCATTACGCGACATGTAAATAGGAGGCAGCAAGATCGTGCTACACTCAACTTCAAATTCCGGCCCTCTAAATTTCCTCAACAGAATTTCACGAAAAGCACGTCGTCTTTCCTCCAAAGATCCCCAATTGAGTTGCCGGAGCATTTCCGTGTCACTCGCGCATTGGTCGAACCTACCAGTAACAAACCAAGCTGCTCGCCTCTGAACTGCTTCTATGTCTTTCTTTAAACTGATCTGCTTCGGGTCCCAAACACTTGAGCAATACTCAAGACGTGGTCGTACAAGCGTTTTATACGCGGTCTCCTTTACAGATGAAGTACATCTTCCCAAAATTCTATCAATAAACCGAAGTCGGCTGCCGCCTTACTCGCAACTGTCCTTACATGTTCGTTCCATTTCATATCACTCTGCAATGTTACGCCTAGATATTTGAACGACGCGACAACATCAAGAAGCTCACTACTAATGCTGTATTCGAACATGATGGGATTGTTTTTCCTACTCATGTGCATCACCTTAAATTTTTCTACATTGAGAGCTAGCTGCCATTCTTCGCACCAACTACCAACTAGAAATTTTGTCAGTCATCCTGTATGCTATTACAGTCAGTTAAAGACGATACCCCCCCCCCCGCCGGCCGCGGTGGCCGAGGGGACTGAGGCGCTTCAGTCACGGTCTGCACGGCCACTACGGTCGGGGGTTCGAATCCCCCCTCGGGCATGGATATTTGTGCCGTCCTTAGTTGTAGGTAGTTCATAAGTAGTTTGTAAGTTTAGGGACTGATGACCCCGTAGTTAAGTCCCATAAGCTTAACAAACATTTGAACATTTCTCTCAGCTGCTTCTCTACACCGGAAATACCTATTACTATGTCCTCCATTTCGGAATTAGTAGGTTGATCAAATGATGGTACATTTGTGCGGTCCTCCTGCGTGAAGGATTTCTTAAAGGTTAAATTTAGAACTTCAGCTATCCGTTTGCTTTCTTCTATTACTGCCCCGGAATGATCAACGAGTGACTGGGCAGTGGGCTTTGACCCGCTTATCGATTTTACATTTTACCAGAATTTTTTCGGGTTCTCTGAAAGATATTTTGCTAAGGTATGGCTGTGGTAATTATTGTATGCTTAGCGCATCGATCTTTTTATAGACGCACGAATCTCTACTAACTTTGTCATCATTTGCATGTTCTTTTTCGAATCGAGAGTGCAAGTCTTTTCTCGCAGTTGTCCGATTGGATTCGTGATCTCCAGAAATGTTACAGTTAGTAGAATTGAGGGAAAGCCGTCCAGAGCTCTGATATATCTGTCCATATAAATGATTTAGAAAAAAAAGTTTTAGAAACCCTTTTAAGTTTTTTTTTTTTTTTTTTTTTTTTTTCAGACGATGTGACCACTTACTGTGAAATAGTCGTAAAGAGTTGAAAACCAACGGAAAATTTATTAAGACAATATATGTTTACGGTACGTGACAATTGGCTTTCCATAATGGCACATGTAAGGTCTTCCACAAAGCTACTAAAAAGAATCCGTTAAATTTCAGTTACGCGATAAATCATAGCAATATCATCGCTATTGTTCCATGGATTATCTAAGTGTGCCTGCTAGACAAGTCTCTGCTACCGTATTGATGCGCATATGGGATCCTTACTAAATACGTGTAATGGACGACATCTATAATGCTACTGCCGATTTGACTACGTGAAAACATTCTAAGTCTGGTTTGTGAACAAATTAGCCAAAACCTAGTAAAAACAATTCCACTGAACGGAATAGAGCAACTCGTTCGGATGAATACGCTGAAATAAAAATATTCATATTTTTATGAAATAATTAATACTACATCAGTCACTTTTTACTAATATTTAATCAGCGCGACGCGTTTCGGCAGCATGCTGCCATCATCAGGTGAGGACCAAATGTAAACCTGAACCATTGTTGAAATATAGACTTCTCTTAGAAGAACGCCTAGATCGCATATTTTACTTCATATTTTATTACGTAACTAGTTTCGACAACAATTTGTCATTTTCAAACCTAAAATTAAGATTATAAATCTGTGTAAAAACTTTCAAAGGTACGTGCATCTGGTGTACACAGTACATAAAATACTCCACCTGTGTGCTGGTTTCTGGGGTACCACTGACATGCTTGGAACATTAACATATGAATAACATATAACGTACGATGGTACATTCCATCACTTAAAAATTGACAACGACTGCAGAGTACATGGTGCCATATAGTTAAGGTTGCCTGGAAAACACGTATCTCATACATAGTTAGCTGCTACGAAGTCTACTACATATGGTCTGTTGAAGGCGGTTAACTACCTGTAGTAATAGCAGACAACCAATGTGAGCAAATCGGTCTTTCCTTTGTCAGATGGAATGTTAGCACACATACAAATTACAATTGTGTACTACGAGAGCATGTACTCTGTAGTCGTTGTCTCTTTTTAACTGATGGAATGTACTATCCTACGTTATAGGTTAATGTTCCATACGTTATCCATATTTTAATGTTCCAAGCATGTCAATGGTACCCCAGTAAACAGCCCACAGGTGGAATATTTTATGTACTGTGTACACCAGATGCATGTACCTTTGAAAGTTTTTATACAGATTTATAATTTTAGTTTTACGTCTGAAAATGACAACTTGTTGTTGAAATTAGTCACGTAATAAAGTATGAAGTTAAATATGCGATCTAGGCGTTCTTGTATGTGAAGTCTATGTAACATTTACAGATCGCTCCCCATACTCGACTATGTCGAATGTTAATTGTTGAAATAATGGAGGGATGTTTTGGACTAATAGATAGCATTCTGTTGGATACTACAAGGTTCCTCTGAAAAGTTCGATGATTGGTGTCAGTAAATATACGAAACCAGAGTTACAAACTACCCGTACTGACCTTCAATTCAAATATTTGTAAATCTAAGGGACTTAACTACGTTGGCGATCAGTCCCTAGGATTACGAACTATTTAAACTAACTTAAAGTAACACAAACACCCAACAGCCAAGGGAGGGCTCGAACCTCCGACGGCGATCAACCGCGCGCTCCGCAACAAGGCGCCTTAGAACGCTCGGCAACTCCACCGCGGCGACCTTCAAAGTCATCGCCATAGGCTTTGATACACTTCTGGCATCGGTTGTACAGTTGTTGAAGACTGTCAGTAAACGCTTCTTGTAATCGCTCGAAGAACTGAGATCACGCGTTGGTGAATCTCCGCAACCATTGCGAAGCGTAAGCATTTCAGGGCTAATGTAAGGTGAGGAAACAGTAATAGGTCTGCCGAACATCCGTCGCACTCATCCATGTTGTCCGGGACTGTGACTGTGGACGGTCGACTCGAACGTGGCTCAACCTCGACACCTTCCTTTCCGTCTCTAAAGCGTTTAAACCACTCACACACTTTCCACTCACTGCTTCAACACCATACACTTGCACTAACATCCCATGGGTGTCCGTCGCCGTTTTGCCTAATTAAAACAAAACTTGATGTTAACGCGTTGGTCCATTTTGAACTCCATGTTCCAATGACTCGAGTTCTCACGCTGACCCTGTTAGCTGCAGTGCTTTGCGCGATAGGGGGACGCTAGTTGAAAGACGACCGTCTGTCGTCTTCCATATATTTTTTATAAAATTGTAATTTATTTGATGACGCTAGATTAGCATTTTGTTAAAACTAGAACCCCTCCTTTCAAGGCATGAGGAATAGCATTTATATTTCATGTTCTAAAATATTAGTTTCTGAAATGTTAGTTAATATTGCTAGGCTTTTGTTATTTTAATAATTTATTATTGTGGTTATGAATGTGGCAATAAGTACGACTTCTCCGCTACGCCACTGTCCCTGTGAGAATGTGTACTTGTTTTACTTTTAGGTGGATGTGCGAGGATCTAATGGCTGTCTGAATGTGGGTGGTAACAGCTCGCTTTGCATGGTTCTCTCTGGCTCAGAGTCGATAGTTAGTCGTTACCAACCCCTGCTGCTGATGCGACCAAATAGGTTTCTACATCCTCTGGTTACAAGTCCTCTTGACTCTTGAACTTAGATTCATTTTTCGGAATATGTTTTCCGATCGTGTGCGGAAATGTGTCCTAGTTTTTGAATCCAATGATTTCCAGCAGATAAATGCGGTGTATGTCTTATTATTTGCAGTTTGATAGCGGCCTGGTATATTAAAATCTTATATGATTATGTGGCGGTGTACGAACTCTGTAAATTCTTTCTAGCTTTGTGGGGCCCGATTTCTAACAGACGATATGTTCACTTTTGTGCAGTGCATGTAAAATTGTTCTTATCGTTTTCCTTCCTTGAGTGATATGTGTTCCATGTGGTTGGTTCTTAGAACAAAGCCTTCAGCTTCCACTATTGTTTGTTCCATGCCCATCACGCAAGTAACTAATATTTCACGATCTTCTCTCCCCGCCTGTTTTAATTTTGCTGTTTCTTCTCTGAACTTGTAGTATGCACTTAGTCTTTATCAGTAATTCTCTCTGAGCCTTGTATAACCTCCAATATCTTGCTTATGAAATTCTATGTATTTCTAAGGGTTACATGCCGTAGTTTCTTTTTTCTTTATTATATATATATAATTTATTTATTTATTTATTTATTTATTTTTTTTTTTTTTTTTTTTTTTTTTTTTTTTTTTTTTTTTTTTTTTTTTTTTTTTTTTTTTTTGGCGACAGGACTTCATCCGTCTCTGTAATATCGCTCCCTATCGCGGGTAGCTGCATTTCAGTAGCTTCCTTATGAAATCCTACGCAGTTCTAGGGGTTGCATGCCGTAGTTAATTTTCTTTATTTTTCGGAAATTGAATTTATACATTTTATCGGTTTTCGGAACCACGAGGGTCCGAACTCCGACTTCAGTGGTATGCAGCTTGTCACCTGAACTCACGCCACTTCTCATAAAACCAGTGTCTAGATAGTTTACTCTCAGATTTTGTGTAATGAATCCCATTTTTAACCACTTTACCTTCAGTGGAGTGCGATCATGTAACGTAGCCATGTGTCGCCGTTCACGTGTTTGCTCGCGGTCTAATCTAAATGCAACTTAACTTTGCTATACTCACGCACCATCTCAAATCAGGCACGACAGACCACAGCCATCTTCGCAGTTTCATTGTATATTGTGTTGGGTGATACCTCCGGGTTTGCTGAATTGTATTAACATAATTGGTTCCCCGTTTTGTTTGCGTTCGACCTGAATAAACAAGATAAGTTCAGTATAATTTTGACTTGCCTATAAATTGTAGTTTTCGAGCACCTTCCCCCTTTTATTTAATATTGTTTTTCACCAGTTCTGAGAACAAACACAGATGCAATTTTTTGTGTTTAAGTTCCGTTGCGCCGTAAATGTTTTTCTTTAGCCACCTTTATGAATTAACTTTAATTGTGGTGGCTTTTTTATTAATGCCTGTGTGTAATTTCCTGTGAGCTGCTACGTATATTGGCCACTGTGTCGTTAACTTCATGTTATTAGAGTAATTTGAACCAAGTCAGTTCTCAATTTGGGCCAGGGAACAAGGTTTTACAGCAGGGAGTAGCCGGTAGTTCACACCGACCTCATGCTAATTTTTACTGCTATAATTAAGCTTATTTATAACAGAAAATTCTTATCTGGGTACCTCCTACCAGATTAACCTATTATTACGTACAGTGGTCTAATTTTATAGTTGACATGTCTCTGTTTGTGTCTGCCGGCACATCATCATCGCCAGCGCGTTTTGTAAAATATGGGACCATTCACCGAACTTTTCAGACGCAGCTTGTATAATGACACTTTGTCACAAATCGATTCCTCGAAGTGTTGCAGCTGTTCTCAGATCCAGTGGTGGGCCAACTCCAAATTAATAAAAAAAAAAACTGTGCCTTCATCAGGTGTTCATATTAGTTTGTTCACTATCTTTACTCGTCCGTCTGCCTGAGTAGCTATCTGTAATCTGCACTGGCTGTTGTTACGATCTGGCGGCTTTCATAACAGGAATGATTAACCAGTACTGTTGTCAAACATGTGATTGACAACTGCAACTGCGGTTGTTATGGACTGGTAACGAACAAAGGATTGACACATCGTTCTGTAATAGGTGCCCGTAAATTAATTAATGAGTTTCAGTTGACTGCTAAACATCTGTAAAAATCTATTTGTGGACATGTAGCGTTCATTAAATAAAGAGAATAACGAGCCTGCAGCCAGAATAACATTTCCAGGCAGGTGGAAAAGTTCATCGGTTTACTGTGTGTCGGTGGCGCGGACAGGTGCCAAGCCGCGAGAAATATTGACATTCGTGTTGCGTCAGCGTTCCGACATACTTAACAGAGACATGTTGGATATCGCTTAAATGCAGGAAGTATTTAATACACATATCTTAAAGACTCAAAAATATTATGTATGGACACTTAGTATTACAAAGTAAAGACGTTTTTCCTACCCAATTTTTAAATATAAGGAACTCATAGTTCGATGGGGCGATCCATAATTGTTTAATAATGATTTTGCAGCCAAGATCGCATTTTTCATTTCTTATGTTACCGGTTTCGGCGTGCTCGACGCCATCTTCAGACCTGTCGTAATTTACATAATTTCAAGACATTTTTATATACATCCAGGTTGAGGCATCACCAAACATAAAATTACTATTCACAAATAAAATATATACATCCATCTTCTAATGGTTCTGAAGCGAGGTACTTCAAGGTCTAAGTTCAATATTAATTGTCATTAAGTTCAGTATTAAGTGTATTCAGTGTCATACTGGACTTCAAGACAAGTTCTGAGGTTTCTCAAAGTGGAAAAGGACATTCCCAAAATTGTACTCGTCAGTTTATATTTTTCTGGACATAGATGAAACGCTGTAAATCATTGTATGTCATCTTGGTCTCAAATATATTGTTTGCCGCTTCCTAGATATACGAGAAACAACCACCGGTAATGCCAGTAGATTTTCATAAAACATTGCAGAACCACTTAAGAATATCTCGGAAAATATCGATAAGAACCTGGTGCAATATACGGCAGTATTTAAATGCTTTAATCTTCATTTTTACATATCAGAAAAATGGCCATAATTATTTTATCTCAGACAATGACAAAGAAATGTATAGTTAATTATAATCTATATTCTTTGGCTAAATTTATGTATGTAGTCTTTTCATTGGCTACCAAAGATGGGTGGAGCTTGCAAAGGGGCGGAGCGTCAGCTATTTAAGAGCAACAAACCTTGCTCCAGCCAGCACTGACGCACTGGAAGGCTTCCAAACACCTGCCCAGCTCCACATCAGTGGGTATATAATATTATTTCATTTCTCTTTATTAACTTTGGTTAACGTTGGCACTAATGTATGTAGCTTGAGGGTCCTCTAAATGGAACTGTGATACATTTCGGAGTTGCAATCCTGAAGATGGTTCAAAAAAGGACCGAAACAAGTTGATAAAAATAAAAATCATTTCACTCTGGACTATTTTCATATATACATTTAAATAAAAGAGTGCTGTTATCCCAAAAAGTGAAACAAAACTGTTTCCAAAAATATGTGATCTCGACTGTTACTGTCGAAGTTTATCAGGCCTGAAGAAGAAAACGCGCATGCGCGAGTAATTGTTCAGAGCTGGATGAGAACAGTGCGTATAGTGTTCCGTGCCGAGAGCCCAATACTTCGCAGTAGAGTTGGTATTGTACGTTAATTTGATACTCATATCTAAAAATTATGTAACACCACTGCACAGCTCCCTCAGCATTGTCGTCAGTTCAATCGTCCATTTCAGTTATATGTGATATGTAAACTGCATATAGTTTAAAATAAGTGAAGTGATAACAAATTAAACGGAAGAAACGACACAAAAACAGACGAACAACCGAAAAACACACGTCAGGAACCAACCAACTCCAGCCAACAAGACGGAGAAACAGCAGTGAGATATAAAGAAGAGACAACAACAGAAGATGCTTTTAAAATAAAAAGCGAAACGCGTCTGGTGTAAAATAAATGTCTTAATTGCAGATAGCATAAGACGGATTTCCTCTTATAGTCAATTTTAACAGCAGCTTCGGAAGATGGCCTCACAACAAACATAGCTTTCCTATATTATCGTATATTTTAAAGCACAACATTATTAATACCAAAAACATGGCGTTCAATTTGACTCGGAGAACGTATAGCCACTCTAAAAACTCTTTGAATAAGAAATACCATTCCCACTTGCTAACTATGAAACTACGTCGTGATGTTGAGAACGCGTCTTTGATGTTGACTTCGTAGACGTTACATGCAACTTCACTGTTTTTTTACCAATTGTCTAATAATGGGAATATGGTGTCCAACTTTGAAAGAAATTGTTGTAACTATACAACAGCACTGAATGTAGCGATACGTATTAGTTGGTAGTTAATCGTGTCTGACTGCCTTCTCTGGTTTACCTGAAATGCTCCACAGCCGTTAGGGCCCGCACCACTTCTGTTGGCTCAGTAAACGTTCCATATTTACAGCTGCTAACGTTGAGCAATTGTTGGTTTGCAAATAGCAGAGTAGCTAACAATTACCGCAGTTACAGTTTGGTTAGCGTCTGCATACGGTGAACTGGCTGTATTTAACACCTCAGTTTGTCCAGCAGATTAAGCAGTGTGAGAACATTATTGCCTGCGAACACTCTAGACTATGGAGACATTTTAATGCAGTATTGTGCTCTGTTAGTGTACAAGAAGAATTCTAATGTTGTATTTACCTATCACACTCATCTAAAACAGCAGATTACAGGCGGAATTACATTTTAATATTCGGAGATAAATTGGCCAGAATTTTAATACGTTCTTTTACATTCTTTCCATTTTTGTAAACCATCAGTTAGCACTGCAAGGTAAAACGTTTATTGTCTGGCAAAAACCTTCCTGTTCTTTGGCAAAAAGAAAGACATTTATTTTGTAATTCAATACGTTTTTAATTAAAACTGCCTTTTCCCAACACTTTCTGATGAGTAGACTGCATATGTTGAATGTGATTCTCATATATCTACAAAATCAAAATACCATTCCAGTTATTTGACCTCAAGTCGCGAGTCAGCCTGAAACTTCTGTATACGTGTTGATTCAAAACGCATTTACAAACTAACCTGCCACATCGGGCATGCAACAGTGATCAGTAATAAAATCGGAACCGGGAGTCGCAAACACCAGAACAATCGCTGGCATCGTCGGAGTCTCTACAATTGCAGTTTTTTTTAAATACACGTCAGCCAATTGCATTATTAATAATGGGTCCAAATAGCTTCGTTGTAATTAATATTTTCATTACGACAGGCGAGTTTAGTCCTTTACACAAGAAAAAACTCAGATTCTTTGGCAAAGGATATAAACATTTCATCTATTAGAACATTTATTTCATTTGATATCACAAAGCTATATACTAATATACCAATACAGAAAACAATAACGATTATAAAACAGAATGTGTCAGTTGACAAGGAAATATCCATTTTTATCGAAGCAAGACTTATGGGACTCGAGGGAGTTTTTGCGACCGCCATAAGAATAAAATTCTTGAATATCAGTCTCCAGATCGACTTTATTTTCTAGAAATGGCCGGTTTCGGAACAGCTGCCCATCTTCAGATCAAATTTATGAAGTTACAGAGTAACCTGTCCTGTGATGAACGAATGTTCACAGTCGTTACTCGAAACCGGCAAAGTTCTAGAAAATAAAAGCGATCTGGAGACTGATATTCAAGAAATATCCATTCTTTTGTAATTTATATTAAAATATGTATTTCAATTTTCTTGTTGACATAATAATATTATGATTCCATGCTAGATTTTAAAGAAGTTGTTAGCTTTCTTGGTGATGCTTTCATGCTAGAATCTCAACTCTGGCACATCAGAGCAGCCTGATAGATACATACAGATTCCGGTCATTTATAAATTAAAAATATATCTGGACGTGCATTCAGCCTTATAAAACTGTAGCTTGAGTAGTCTCCTTTATCTATACTAATAATAAATCTGTAAATGTAGGCCTGTCGCTGTTCACTTCAGTCCTCAAAACTACTGGACGAATATTCATTAAGTTTCACACACCAAACGTTACTTGTTTCAGCATGACAACAAGGAAAGTTATTAACGACACCACATTTCGACGTGGAATGCTTTTCTGGCAAATGAGGTAGGCGAATTTTTAAGTGCATTATTCTGTTGTCACTTTCGTTTTTGTACTCAAATTTCGTCCACCAAAGTTCGCAATCAATCCCTTGGACAGCTAGTTTACGCGTTTGTAGACTTAATTCGTTTAGTTAATCCAAGATAAATGTATGAAAGCAGTTGTTACACAGACTAATAAGAGATGCATATCCGTATCATGATTGTTCGTCGTAACAAATAATGTTCAAAGAGTTCTTAGTAAATGAAAACACCGATAGATGCGAAGGAACGACATTATTTTTTAAATTCAAATTCCCGCGGAAAGAAGCACTTTTTTTTCTTTCCATGACATTGCAAGGCATGCAGGTTACAGCTAGTATTTGTGTGTGTGTGTGTGTGTGTGTGTGTGTGTGTGTGTGTGTCGTACATGGGTTAAATTTTACTTACAGTGACAGCAGTTTAGTATGTTAACGTTGTCAATGAAATATTTTCTTTATGGGGCTCATTAATTTACTGATCTGAATCTTATCTCTGCGAATACCAACAAACATGAACGCAGTGTTACTGAATTTTCTTTGTGTATTACTTACTTCACGATATTTCTTTGGTTATTGCAGCACGTTTCTTTTATATTTAAAACATTGAAAGGACACTCCAATGTATTTATTGTGATTGCAGAACGAGATATTGACCATAGCTGTTTGTTTTTTTCTCAGTGCTACCGGTTTCGGTTATTTACCATTATCAAACGTTAGCCTGAAGTACATGAAAGTTATCAAAGCATCAGTCAACCATATAAAACGTTAACAAAAAATACAGTGAGTTAAATGTGAAATACTTACAGAGATTAGCTAATGAAACATGACAGTTATCAAAGCATTAGTCAACCATATAAAACATTAACAAAAATACAGTAAGTTACATGTGAAATACTTACATAGATTAGCTAATAGCTTAACATGTCGTTATACAAGAATTTTTTGTTAACGTTTCATATAGTTGACTGATGCTTTGATAACTATCATGTACTTCAGGCTAACGCTTGATAATGGTAAATGACCGAAACCGGTAGTACTGAGAAAAACTAAACAGCTATGGTCAATATGTCGTTCTACAATTGTCTCAAAGCTGTTATGCCCCATCTGTTCAACATTCTCATGTATGTATTGTGATTTCGGTGACTAATTTTACTGATTGAGGTCCGGAACCCTAAAAAGCCATGATACGCACAGGCCCTTTAACAACCGTTGCGAGGCACGGGCATGTAAGCTAGTTAGGAATAAATTTAATGATTGCTTTTATTTTTTTACTAACTCATTGACATTATTAAGCATCATTTTGCCTGATAGAATAAAACTGTAGCATGCCAGTTGTGAGGCTGGAAATCTGTTTTCTGCTGGCAGCATGGTTGCCCCACTGAGGGCCGCTACAGGCTCAGACTGGGCCGACGGCTGTTGACATCAATGGAAGACTTCGCCAAGGAGCGACGCTGGCGCCGACAACCTCCCGTTGGGCAGAGAGCGCACTCTATACGCCACGCTCTGGTCCCCAGAGGCCGACCTACGTGCACTAATGCGCTTTCTACCCCGCTACTCTCTCGCGCCGACACTCCGAACATTGACCCGGCAGCTTGCGTACGAAACAGGGACCGTTCATTGGTTCAGTGACCTGACGCATTAGGGACCAGGGTCTCAAACCTGCAACATTCTCCTGTTATTTGGAGAGGGAATTAAAGTTCAGGGAAAAGAAATAAAAAATTTGCGGTTTGCCGATGACATAGTAATTTTGTCAGAGACTGCAAAGGATCTGGAAGAGCAATTGAATGGAATGGACAGTATCTTGAAAGGAAGATATAAGATGAACATTATCAAGAGTAAAACGAAGGTAATGGAATGGAATGTCAGGAAATCAGGCGATGCTGAAGGAATTAGATTAGGTAATGAGACAATAAAAGTGGTAGATGACTTTTGTTATTTGGGTAGCAAGATCTGATGGCCGAAGTAATGAAGATATAAAATGCAGAATGGCTATGGGGAGGAAAGCGTTTCTAAAGAAACGAAACTTGTTAACATCCAATATTAAATGTTAGGAAGCCCTTTCTGAAAGCATTTCTCTGGAGTGTAGCATTGTAAGGCAGTGAAACGTGGACGATAAGGAGTCCACACAAAAAGATTATACAAGCTTTTGAAATCTGGTGGTATAGACCAATGATGAAGATTAGATGTGGTAGATCACGTGACTAATGAGAAGGTGCTTAACCGAATTGGGGAAAAAAGGAGTTTCTGGCATATCCTGACTAAGAGAAGGGATGGCTTTGTAGGACACATTCTGAGAAATCAAAGAATTGTCAACTTAGCATTAGAAGGAAGTGTGTGGGGGTGAAAATAGTAGAGGGAGACCGAGGGACGAATACTGTAAGCAGATTCAAAAGGATTTAGGTTGCCGAACGTATTCTCAGGTGAAGAGACTTGCACAGGACAGGGTAGCGTGGAGAGCTGCATCAAACCAGTCTACGGACTGAAGATCACTACAACAACAACCAATTGCCAACAGCGGGCAAATTGAAGAGCGCTTCGGCGGCCATTATGGTGGCAAACTTCCGTGCGAACTTTAAATGTGCGTACGACTCTTTTGATTAGCGTGTGTATTCATTCGAGTTAAGTCGCGAAAACTATATATAACTATATATAACTATATATAACTACAAAATAACTTCAGATTCTTTGAATACACAGCAACTCCCGATTGTGTGTAAATTTATTACACATACGGTGTAGAAATCGGCCAACAGCTTTTTTCTTCCTAACTAAACCGAATTATAAGATTAAGCTTTTTAGTGTTCTAAGAGCAGCATATGAACGGGATTAATCGTCAGACACAGTTTTTTGGCACTTTCTCAGTATATTCTACGATGGTGAAGCTTTTGTACAAACATTAATTTCGGAAGAGTTTCACAAACCTTTACGTCTTTGTTTGAGTGCCTGCGATATTCTCCAATACCTAGATATTTTATACCATCAAAAAACGAAACAGAGCTGCCTGAAACAGCTAATGTCAAAAAAAAAAAAAAAAAAAAAAAAAAAAAAAAAAAAAAAAAAAGGAAAAAAAACTGCTGAAATAAAATATCGCATCAGACACATAACTGTAAAATAACTTCTTACCTTGTAAATACAGCAACCAGCCACTACCAAATTCTTTTAAGAACACGAAGTATGCCATAACTTTTTCTTAACTAACTTCACGTAACATTAGCATTAGGTCATCTAGCACGAATATTAGCATTTTTAATGCTGTAAGCTAAATACCTTACAGCGGCGTGAACTGCTCAAAAGTCAGCGAATGTCATCATATGATTCAGCTTCACAATATGCATCCAGTGAGGTTGTGTGTCATTCATATATGGAACTATACACAGCTCTGCAAACGCCTTTCAGTTGTTATACCTATATGTAAAGCAGATGACCGTTTATTGTGTTGTGATAAGTTGCTAATATTAATTTCTTAAACAAAAATTCGAACTGCAGTGCGGTAACTGATATCGTGCCCCCTATAGTCATTTTACAGATCATAAAATGAAACTTTTTGAACTTTCAGTCCGCCATTACTGCCTAAGATAGCCTGTTTCTTAAGGCTACCAGTATAGTAAAAGCATTTCATTTATTTCATTCAAAATCCGTATTTTCTTGACTGACAGCCTGTTAAGAAAGAATAACTATCTCTGAACACAAGTAGTAGGGCTACTTGTTTTCCTGAGAAATATAAATGGGACCAGAGTATTCGTTCTTTTAATTCCTTTCTTAAATCGATTTGTGCAATTTAACACTGAGCAGCTCTTCACCACCGTGATTTATGTACACTGCAATAGTCAAACAGTACATACGTGACTATGAACTGGTTATATATACCGCAGTAGCTATATAATACCGTATTTATCTCCTAACGACACTGGTATTTATGTGACGCTTGCCACTATCATGGCGGCCGGCCGAAGGTTCAAATTATCCCGCGACAGCAGCCCCGTTAGTGTGTCTAGTTATTTTTTGCAAAGTCTTTGGTTATAAACAGTGCCCGCAATTGGCCGATTAATTCGATGCATACAAAAAATACTGGCACCGACACCTAATGCCCAGTTTACGCGACTTTCGACAGTTCACAATATACTTGCGCATAATAGTGGGCGATCGGGAGCGCTCACTTCAGTTCGCGGCAGAGCCGCGAACTAGTTCGCTCTCTTAGTTCGTCCGCTCCCAGTGACAGCTGAGCGGCGTGGTCTGCGCGTGCAGGTGGAGGGGGAAGGTCCCCCAACTAGCTCGCTGCTTGAGCCGCTAACGATATCACGCAAACCAAAAGAAACAGTTTGTGGATAATTTCTCGCGTTTAAGTTTAGAGTTATCTCTATATCTTGGCATTATGGAATTTATTATCGGATATTGCAGAGTGCAGAACACATCAAAACAGAAATTTTGTAGCTCTGAACTATGTAATCTAGCAGGCAGACGCTCACCTCGAAATGACTCATCAGCAGAAGGCAAACACGTGATTTTTAATTCTGCTACGAGCCCTCTCGCTATTGCCCGTCGGTCTTCGGAAAAGAATCCAACGAATTATGAAGCGAGATACGTTTGGCATAATCGTCCGCTGCTCTTAGTTCGTCCGCAGCTCTTAGTTCGTCCGCTGCTCCTAGTTCGTCAAGTGCTCCTAGTTCGCCCGATGCTCCTAGTTCGTCCGCTCTTTTTGGCTTTTGCTACCGCTACTAAAAGAGCTCTTTTTTTATGACAGCTTTGTTATATAATAATCAGTGTTGCCAAAGCGTGTGCTATTACCCGTATTTTTGGGCAATTTGACATCAAATACATAGGCAAATAAATCAGTTATTTACACGAATGGCTGATACAATGGTATTCAACTACTTTGCATACAGAGTACTCCTAGTACTTTATTTTTAAAATAGATTTCTTGAGGCAGTGAACAATGAAACTACAGCTGAGCTGCATCTCAGCTCGAAATGAAGGTAACTGGCAGAAGGGAATCACGCGATTCTGCGCGCTCTCGCGTCCTCTCGCTGTTCCCCGTCAGTCTTCGGAAAAGGAGCGGACAAACTAAGAGGCGAGGGGATCTGCGAGCTAGTTCGCGTAGTTCGCCTGTGGGAGCGCTCTTCCGAACTAGTTCGTTCGCGAATTACACAAGACTAGTTCACAAGAGAGATTATGGTCTGCTGCAGCGCTCCAAGCGAAGTATCTCGGTACTAATGATGAGTGATAACACAAGCTTGGTTGCGTTTCTACGATGAACTTCCGTCTACACATGGGATTACCACAGTCAGCAGCGCCTCTGGGAAAATTCGACCTTATTACTTGTTGTGTTCCTCCGAGCTGCTAACTGCGGTGACGACACAACCGATCTGGCGGGCCGAGCACGAGGGAGTAGGGCAAATAGGAACTCTGCTACCTACAAATAATGCTAATAATAATAGTTTATTTTGACAAAAAAGTAACTTCAGATTCACATTGCTGCGGCGGCTTCCGCGACTATAACAAAACTGAAATATCTTCTATACAGGCTACATCACAGTCAACGCCCAAGGCAAGCAAGTACAGCAGCAGCATTAAGCCCATGTTACCAGCAGTCCTCGTCCTGTCCTTGCTAACAGATGCACTCGGCTTACAATTAGCCACGTGTACGCGTCTCCTGCCAGACTTCAACTGACCTCTGCGGCTCGCTTCCTGTGGAGGTCGCCACTTCTTCCCCTGTCTTTCCCGTGACGCCTCTATAGCGATGATGCGCCTGTGGCGAGAGCGTTTAAGACTTTGTAAAAAATAACTAGACTCACTGACGGCGCTGCTGTTGTGGGATAATTTGAACCTTCGGCCGGCCGCCATGATAGTGGTATATATATGTAGATATGTTTGTATAGCCTATGGGACTTAACTACGAGGTCATCAGTCCCTAAGCTTACAAACTACTTAGCAACTAGCTTATCCTAAGGACGGCACAAATATCCATGCCCGAGGGGGGATTCGAACCCTCGACCGTAGTGGCCGTGGAGACCGTGACTGGAGCGCCTCAGTCCCCTCGGCCACAGCAGCCGGCAAGCGTCAGATAAATAGGAGCGTTGTTAGGAGATAAATCGTTTATTACATAGCTACTGCGGTATATATACTCAGTTGGTAGTCACGTCTGTATTATTTTACTATTGCAGTATACGTAAAGCACGATGGTGAAGACCTGCTCAGCGTTTAAGTGCCTTAATCGATTTAAGGAAGGAAAAAAAGAACTAATACTGTCTTCCGATTTATATTTCTCAGGAATACCAGTAGCCCTGCTACTTGTGTTAAGAAATAGTTACTCTTGCTTAACAGGCTCTTAGTCAAGATAATATAGGATGTTGTATGAAAGAAATGACAGGTTTTTACGATACTTGTAGCTCTTAAAAACGAGCTACTTTAGGCAATACTGGTGGACAGGAAGTTTAAAAAGTCACGAGATCAGTTGCCTCACTGCAGTTCAAATTTTTGTTAATAAAATTAAGATTAGCAACTTGTAACACAGAATTTTTAGGTCATCTGCTATA
This sequence comes from Locusta migratoria, assembly GCA_026315105.1. Lineage (NCBI taxonomy): Eukaryota > Metazoa > Arthropoda > Insecta > Orthoptera > Acrididae > Locusta > Locusta migratoria. The sequence continues at coordinate 142,330,969 of CM048749.1, read as the reverse complement.
CATATAGGTATAACTGAAAGAGGTGTGGAGAACTCTGTATGTTTCCATATATGAATGACACGTAGCAACACTGGATGCACATTGTGAAGTTTAATCCTGTGACAATAGTTGCTAACTTTGAGCAGTTCACGCTACTGTAAGGTATTTGGCTCACATCAATAAAAATGCTAATATTCGTGCTAGGTACCCTAATGCTAATGTTAAATGCACTTAGTTAAGAAAACGTTACGGCATACGTCGTGTTGTTAAAAGAATTTGGTAGTGGCTGGTTGCTGTGTGCACAAGGTAATACGCTATTTTACAGTTATGTATGTGATGGAATATTTCATTTTCACAGTACATTTTTAACATCAGCTGTTTCAGGCAGCCTTGTTTTATTTTTTGATGCTATAAAATATCTAAATAATCAAGAATACAGCAGGTGCTCAAGCAAACACGTCAAGTGTTGTGCAATTCTTCTGTTCAAAATCAAACGTTTGTAAATCTATCGGACCAAACTACGTGGTCATCAGTCCGTAGCTTACAAACTACGTAAACCTAGGTAAACTAACCTAAGGACAACACACAACCTCCACGGCGAGCAACCGCGCGCTCCGCAGCAAGACGCTTTAGACCGCTCGGCTACTCCACCGCGACCAACTCTTCTGAAATTAACGTTTGTACATATAATACGCTGAGAAAGTGCCAAAAAACTGTGTCTGACGATGAATGCCGTTTATTTGCTGCACTTAGAAGGCTAAAAGACTAAATGTTATAATTCGGTTTAGTTAGGAAGAAGAAACGCTCTTTGTCGATTTCCCCTGTATGTGTAATTAATTTACACACAACCGATAGTTGCTGTATATTCAGAGTCTGAAGCTGTTTTGTAGTTATATTTTTAAATCAGACATGGTTTTCGCGACTTAAATCGAATGAATACACACACTAATCAAAAGAGTCTTACGCACATTTAGAGTTCGCGTGGAAGTTTGCTACAATAATGGCCGCCGAGGCGCTCTTCAATTTGCCCGCTGTTCGCAGTCGGCCGCTTACGGGATTGTGGGGCCTCGGTTTAACTTGCGACGCCACACTACTGTTTGTATACGCAAACTGTTTACGTCTGGGTATTGTCGTAGGTGATAATAATCAACTTATGAAGATTACACTGTCGGCGGTTGCAGGATCTGTGGCAGTGTTTGTTAGAACACAAAAGCGAAGTAGAAATATAAGTTGGATGAGTCTTTGATTGATAAGACGAGATGAAGAACAAAATGTGTGCTGCAAGATAATGAGGGAACTCACGCCAGAGGACCCAATAAAATCCGAATTTTTTATGAATGAGTGTTGAGTATTTTATTAAGTGGCTTTCGTTTACTTTGTCCTAGGACAAACGCACCTACGAAAAATACGATGATGAGAGAGTATTTCGCAAAGCTGAAGGTACAAGATAATTTTTACACTTGAGTCGCAATCTAACCTCTAATTTATGCGTCAGTTATTTCCTGTAATTATGTTTTGCCAGGCTCGCTTTGACATTACGGTTGCGAGTGGCAGGCGAATCTTTCGAAAGTCTTTCCTTTGAATAAAGAATTTCTTTGCAGACTGTTTCAAATGTTATTGTTGAAGACTGCAAAGCAATTTTAATTTTCGTTCCATAATGGGACCTCAGGGAACTAAATTTTGCTTTCCAGATTTGTGGTGTAGCTAATGGCATCACACTCTCGTGTTTTACGTGCAACTGTCTTTCTGGCATGCTGTAACATTAAAGATTTTTTTTATAATATGAAGGTAATTAACAAGACGTATTCAAATTTCATCACTTTTCTGTCAATCTCTTCACAAATAATGGTCATTGTATTGTAATAGAATAGACACGACTGAGTGGCTGGGTGTGGTTGCGGTGGGTAATGGATGGGTAAAGATAAGCAAGTACACTCAGTTCATGTTTCATTTGTTGTAATATATATCACAATCAGAGACTGAAGGCCCAACAAAACAGTTCAGAGAAATGATGCAAGGCAGAAGGCCAAGTTGAGAGAAAAAAAAAGGTGTTCAAATGTTTGTTAAGCTTATGGGACTTAACTACGGGGTCATCAGTCCCTAAACTTACAAACTACTTAAGAACTACTTACGAACTAGGACGGCACAAATATCCATGCCCGAGGGGGGATTCGAACCCCCGACCGTAGTGGCCGTGCAGACCGTGACTGGAGCGCCTCAGTCTCCTCGGCCACCGCGGCCGGCGGCCAAGTTGAGAGAACCAATTTTTTGATAAATTAATAAGGCTCGAAATTTAGTAAAAGCAACTCTTTAAACATACAATAACACACACAATGAGCCCAACAATTTAATCGAAAGTAGAAAGTCTTAGTTGAAAGCAACCCTCGTAAATACAATATTATTTACAAATGCCCCCTGCCATTTAACACGTTCGCTGCGGTTACCAGTGCGGAGCGCTAACGCTCTAGGCCAGGGCTGGGCAAATGCCGTTTCGCGAGCGCGAGCGCTCTCAGCGGCTCACACGGCCTGCTCGCGGCTCCCCCCCCCCCCCCTCCGCCAGCCAGCAGTGCCCCCCTCCCCCACTCATACTCGACTAGCCGCGCACCTCACTACACCACGCGGAACCAGTCATTCTGTTTGCTTGTGGAAATCGCGTCCGGCGGTTTTGATTTGTTTTCTCCATAATGAAACTGACAAAATCGAAGCTTAGAAGTAGTCTGACTGACGTTCATCTGACTGGTGCAGTGCGCCCAATGACCAGCAATTTCACACCAAATATCGATATGTTAGTTCAAAATCATTTAAATAAATCCAGAATGATGTAAATTAATGCTTATTTCTTTTTTGTTCGTAGAACCTCTCCTCTGAAATGACAATTCTTTTATGTGTATGTCACCTTGTTATTTATCTTGACAGGAAACTGATAGGCTTTGCGATCATAGAGTTTCTTCCCCTTTATATTTTCTATATATCATAGGAGTTAAGTTTAGTTACCCCTTCTACTTCCTCCAGGGAGAAGGTTTTTGTTTTACACTTGATAAATTATACTTATCTTAATAGTTCCTACGTTTTTCTTCCCGCTGCGGGGATATTTTATTCTCCTTTAGCTTACAAATTTTCCCATGTACTTATTTGGTTATTTTTTTTAGAAGTTCTTTAACGTACCACGACAACTTCGTTGTGGTACCACTGACATAGGCAGGGAACTTTTTCCATTGCTCTCAGGTCTTGAGTTCTGGAATGTCTATGGGACTTGACTACGGGGTTATCAGTCCCTAAACTCACAAACTTCTTATGAACTAACTAAGACTAAGGACGGCACAAATATCCATGCCCGAGGGGGGATTCGAACCCTCAACCGCAGTGGCCGTGCAGACCTTGACTGAAGCGCCTCAGTCCCCTCGGCCACCGCGGCCGGCGTTTCATCCTTTCCTAAGGATGTAATGAACCTTAATAATTGTTACCTTCTAACCGACCACCCAGTTTTTCGTCATTGTAATGAAGCAAGCTTTTAGTTGCAGAAAGTTCAGTTTTGTTACATTCTGTTAAAAGAAATCCACACAATTCTGTGAAAATATCACGTAAAATTTAGAATAAAAGAGTCCTTCCTTAATTATTTACGTCTATGTCCTATTTGTGGCCACGAAAGTAGGTTTTACAGTGGTTCGAAACTGTGTTTCATCCTTACATGAGCAACCGTTGCATGGTACAGGAAACACAATTTTCGGGTAAGCACTATTAACACTTAGTTCCCACTCAAACATCCTGTGTCAGATATGATTGTACCGGTGCCCTTTTCACGGAAGCCGCATCAGCTTCAAACGACCTCAGGTGTTTTCTACGTGCAGTAAGTATAACGCTTGTCCTTACTCAGCTTTGCGCACAAAGCGCCCTCACACGGCACAGCCCTGCTACCCGCACTGCTGGCTCTCGTGGCCGCTCAGCGCTGCCCTCGCGGCTCTCGCTGCTCGCGAGCAGCTCTCGTGCCCACCCCTGGTCTAGGCGGACGCGTGTAAGCGCACGGGCACTGAGAGCTGAAATCAGACCCCTGCGAAACCTGCAATATTGAAACCGAATATAACGTCTGTACAAGAGGTAGATATAGAAATACAGGTACGCTTTAGCTGCATGCCGATTATGTGATAAATGCTGCAAAACAATTCTAACAACGCCTCTGATATATAGATACTGGAAAGAAAATTAAATTCAAACAAGCGATAAATCCGCTTCGTTGAGAAAGAATTAGTCTGAAAACACCAAAAGGTTTATCAAACGGAGAAAAAGAAACAGGTCTCATCTGCAATTTGGTGCTATGAAAACCCAATCCCATATAACAAATAAGTTCGCAAGGTGATGTTTTTATAACAAACCACTAAAGACGAAAACACACGACTGCAGACAGGGAAACGGTACGCGATATTTTTAGTGTCTTGTACTAACACGACTGCACAACCAAAGAAACTAAACTGAGTACTCAGCTAGCGACCGCGCCGCTTATAATCGTTACCCGCACTGGCTTGTTGATCGCGGAAACGCTTATAAGCGCAGTCGCAGCGAACGTGTTAAATGAAAACAGCTCAACTTACTTATCAAAATCACACAGCCATTTAAAAATACAATTACCAAAGACACTAAAGACGAGCTCAAAAATTCAAGTAACGTGTAAGTTTATTATAGAGGCTGTGACAGGAAACTGTGCTCAATGATATCCATAGGCAGAAAGACAATAAAATTTACAAATGAGCTCTGCAATTTAAATGAAAACAGCTCAGCTTACTTGTCAACATCACACTGAAGGTGGGAAGCTGGCTACTCGTTAATTTAATACATGCACACAGGTAAAACAGATGAGCTGACTTAAAACAGGAATGAGAGGAATAAGCTGCCCAACGGTCAACAAGAACTACAGCTCTGACACGAAGGGGCTTACACAAACGAATAGAACGCTAAATTACAACCGCAGGGGGAAAAATTTATGCATCAAGAAGATAAAAAAAAGAAAGAAAGAAAAACAAAGCTGTACAACTACCGACCGTGCAGATACGAGCCAGCAGAGGGGCACGAACCAGATCAATTCCCCAGTTACGTTAACCAAGTTAATGTATGGAGAGTACTTCTACTAAGAGCAAAGAGAAAAGAATAATTCAATCGAACCGAACTAAAAGTGCAGTACAACACATGAATAAACAACTAACGACGTAGACACAGGCAACGACGGGCCCTGGGAAACGACCACCGATCATGACAAACTCACACACACAAATTTTCCGGAACAGGAATGTATCAGTCACTTAACTTATTTATTTCTTAATCTACGACAGGTGCAGGCACCCTCACAGTGGTGTAGGAGGAGGGTGTCAAGCAACGCACGGAAACATTTCAATCATCCCAGATGAAAAGCGGCTGAAACGACGCGAGGCGCAGCCGGGGCTGAGTGCGGAGTAACATACTCCTGTTTGTTTCACCACCAGATATGGCTATCTGATAGTACACAATGACTGGCGTAGTTTTTCTGTGTTGGAGCTTTATGCCATGTGTGAGTAATTAAGAGCTTAACTCAGGATCACGACACTTTACAATAGTTAGAATTTCAGTTAAAACTAAGCAGTTGAGAAACGTTGTTAGGTTTGAATTCAATGGACGCAGACCGTCGTCCTTATTACAGTAAATATTTCTGTATAGTGCTTTTCGGTTCCTAATTTCAGCATAGGGCACGTTTTAGATTGTCAGGACGATGCTGAACATGTTGGTCTGTTGCTTCAGCTCAATCTACTAGTTGCAACGACAACGCCATGACAGCCACGCCGATATAAGGCTGGTGCTATATGCTCTGGCAATTAGGGATCATAATTGTCTGTCTGCACTTCCCTTGAAAGTAATAAGGCATGCCCAATTTGTTCTCCTTTTTCCTTCTCTCGTAATTCTTGATAACACATTCACGAACTTGTTTCGAAATTATCCTCCCTTTCATGCACTGCTCCCACGATCCCTCTTGTCTTTTGTCTACAGTCGCAATTATTACTATTGTATAATTTTTTATCTTGATTTTCGTATATGATCTCGTGTTCTATTTACTTTTGCTGCTTTTTAAAATAAATGTTTAAATGGTACGACGCATTTTCCTTATTGTACAACTAGAATACCCGTGACCACATTTTTCATTATAATATCAGTGAAAGGTGCCTAACCGAGAAGTCTCGTTTTAAATGCTGAGGTCAAATTATGACGATGCATAAACATTAAACACCATAAATAATTGAAAAGGTTTGGAGTTGTAGGGCCTAATTAATTCAATAATATTGTCATTAAAATTTAATCAGCATTTCCTTGGCATCACAGTTTTATATTCCAAAACCTCCCTGCTTTATTTATTTATTTATTTATTTATTTATTCCAAAGAGCGTGGAACATAATAACATATACTTCAAGTATTTAATTTACATGACAACTTCCAGTGTGTTAAAAACGGAAAGCCGGACGCGGTGGCCGAGGGAACTGAAGCGCTTCAGTCACAGTCTGCACGGCCACTACGGTCGGGGGTTCGAATACCCCCTCGGGCATGGATATTTGTGCCGTCCTTAGTCTTAGGTAGTTCATAACTAGTTTGTAAGCTTAGGGACTGATGACCCCGTAGTTAAGTCCCATAAGCTATACAAACATTTGAACATTTTGTAACACGGAAAGACAAAAGTCTCCAAAAGAATAATTGTGGGGAAGGCGAACCAAAGGTTACGTTTCATTGGCAGAACGCTTCGAAAATGCAACAGCTCGACCAAAGAGACTGCTTACATCAAACTTGTGCGTCCTCTCCTGGAGTACTGTTTCCCAGTGTGGGACTCTCACCAGGTGGGACTGACGGAAGACATTGAGAAGGTTCAGAGAAGGGCAGCTGCATTGTTTTATCACGTTACAGGGGGGGAAAGCGTCACGAAAATGTTGCACGATTTGAGGTGGAAATCATTAAATGAACGACATTATTTCTTGCGGCGAGATCTGTTTGCGAAATTTCAATCACTGACTTTTACTTCTGAATGTGAAAATATTTTGCTAGCACCCACCTACATAGAGAGACATGACCATCGCAATAAAATAAGAGAAATCAGGTTGAAAACGGAACGATTTAGGTGTTCCTTCCTTCCGTCGCCGCGCCTCCCAGTCCTTATGTATCCATTATTTCCAAGATATGGTCTCCGTAACATTTCAATGGCCGACTTAACTGGCAACTGCACGATTCGTAGTCTAACGATGCGGTGTCTGCCAAATGCATTCAGTTGGTGGATAGACAGTGACGCATTGCGAAGTGAAAGCCAGGCGTGCCATTTACGACTCTACGTTGCAGTAGGATTTTGGAACATATGCTTTGTTAGAACATTATGAACTACCACGAAGAGAACGACCTATTAACCAATAGTCAACACGGATTCAGAAAGTATCGCTCTTGCCAAATACAGCTTGCCCTTTATTCATATGAAGTGTTAAGCGCCATAGACAAGCAATCTCAAATCGATTCCATATTTCTGGATTTCCGGAAGGCTTTTGACACTGTACTCCACAAGCGGCTTCTAATGAAATTGTGTGCTTACGCAATATCTCCCCAACTGTGCGATTGGATTGACGATTTCCTATCAGAAAGGACACAGTTCGTTGTAATTGACAGTAAGTCATCGAGTAAAACAGAAGTGATATCTGGCGTTCCCCAGGGAAGTGTTATAGGTCCCCTACTCTTCCTCGTGTTTATAAACGATTTAGGAGACAATCTGAATAGCTCTCTTAGACTGTTCGCGGATGATGCTGTCGTTTATCGGTTAGTGAATTCAACAAAGGATCAAAAGCAACTGCAAAGCGATTTAGACAAAATTTCTACATGGTGTGAAAATTGGCAGTTAACACTAATTACTGTTGAATATTCCGGGTTATGTGGTCGTGGTCGAAGAAACATATCTGCTCCTGACGTTTCGTGCAGAGCTGCGCTGGACATCCTCAGAGGTGCTACTGGTAGCGGTGAGTCTTGCTACCAGTAGCACCTCTGAGGATGTCCAGCGCAGCTCTGGACGAAACGTCAGGAGCAAATATGTTTCTTCGACCACGACCACATAACCCGGAAGATTCAACAGTAATTATTTCAGCCGGTCGTGAAAGCCTTCACTGCGTGAGTTAACACTAAATTCACTGACCTATAAATGACATCATCATCCGCGGACAGTCTAAAAGAGCTATTCAGATAGCCCCCTAAAACGTTCATAAACACAAGGAAGAGTAGGGGACCTAAAACGCTTCCCTGGGGAACGCCAGATATCACTTCTGATTTACTCGATGACTTACCGTCAATTACAACGAACTGTGACCTTTTTGATAGGAAATCGCGAATCCAATCGCACAATTGGGGTGATATTCCATAAGCACGTAATTTCATTAGGAGCCGCTTGTGAGGTACAGTGGCGCATAACAACAAACTCACATCAGTATACTCAGAAAAGGCCACCGGAAGGTTGATCGAAACACCTTATTATTAAATCAATAGCCATCTTACATTACGACGCGATACAACAGCCTGAAATATTTTACGTCATTTTAAGAATTATTAGCGTTAATTGTGCATTGAAAGGCAGTCGTTTATCAGTTCACGAGACTCCAGTTACTAGATTGTCAGGCGGCGTCGACTGAGTGAATAGTAGAGTGGTGTGGCAGGAAGCGGGCGGTGGTCGGCGGCTGTGTCTGGGACTCATTAGGGCGGCGGGGGCGGGGGCGGCCACCTGGGGGCGTATCGAGCGCGCCATCAGTATGCCGCCGCCGGCCTGCGGGGGCGGTGGGGGCGGCAGGGGCGGCGGGCGGCGGAGGCGCCTCGTCTGCCGGGCCTGGCCGCCTTCCAGACACTCTCCTCTCATCATACAGTGGCGCGCAAATCCATACCACTGCTTTTCAGGCCCTGCGCACTGTCGCGTCTCCACAGAAGATTGGCACGTGTAACCAGAATAGTAACACCTACCTACACGCACGTATCTAATAATTGTGGTTTACTCTGTTTTGTCTGTTGAGCCTTACATCAGAACTGAATTTTATATCTGAAGATGGGAAACCGATACTCGTAATGTGCAATGAAAATCACTACGACCAAGACCTTCCTATATATCTAATAAGTGCCAAATCTGAATGGGCGCTTGCTTCAATCATGGAAGATGTTTTGAATCAGTTAGAGAAATTATTATTGCAAATCGGACTTAAAGTCCTGGTAGAGGTAGGTAGCCATATGACAACACAAAGAATTCTAAAAAAGCTGATTGGTTGCAGTAATGAAGGAGTTGTAGATGTTATAAAATCCTTTATTTTTCTCTTTACGCTGACGCGTTTTGGGCCCAGCCCATCACCGGAGCGCCTGGTGACAAACTACAGGATACAGTATATATATAGGTAAAAATAGTTACAAAGATCAAAATTTAAAAAAAAAAAATCTTTGGCATTTACAATTATAAGGTACATACCTCTCCTGAATGAAGAACGGAAAAAGATGTATGTAAAAACTCATAATACATTAAAGGTCAACATCAGCTGCACTTGTAAGTTGCTAGCTCACAAACACCACTAGTTGCAAACACCACTGAATGGAAAGTACACTATTCAGCAACTTAGGCGTAGCATAGGCGCCGCAGAAGTTACCATAATTTACAAGGATAAAAAGAACTCAACGGCGAGTTAGTTAAAAACATTTCCAATAATGGAAAATAATTGTCAAACAATAAAACAACATATTTAGAACCTATTCTTCTATTTTTTAAAGATATTCTCGTATACCAACAACGTCATGAATATGGCGGATATAAAATCTCTCCATAAGATGGGAAGAAGTAAACGCACCACCAAGGACAAATAACAGAATAAACTTAGGGAAAGCTCCGCACAGGCAACTATTTCTACCTATATATACTGTATCCTGTACTTTGTCACCAAGCACTCCGATGATGGGCTGGAACCGAAACGCGTCAGCGTAAAGAGAAAAATAAAGGATTTTCCAACTCCTTCATTACTGCAGCCAATCAGCTTTTTTAGAATCCTTTGTGTTGTCATATAAATTATTACTATTATCATTATCACAAAATAAAACTGTTTCACGCAGGAAATACAAGGCATTTCAAAAACGCTAAAATCACCAGCTGTAAACGTGGACCTGCCGCGACAGCGACTCCTCTGCTGCTATGGTGCCCAATGACAACACAAATTCTTAAGATACCTCCACCACAGCTACAGATAGTTCTGTGGCTCCATCTCCACCCAATCTGACGATGCGCTAACAGCGCGAAACGCGTTATTGGAGATTAAAAATATTGCAACAGAGACTGAGAATTATTTAATTAAAATATTTTTAATTGGTTTATGTAATTTTTATCTACTGGTAATTTGTTGCATTTGTTGCATTTCAATAACGGTGAGTAATCACTGAATTTAATTGTATGTACAAAGATCTGTTTCGCTTTACGTGGTAATACTGTTTTAATTGGACACAAGAACTAACATGTACTTAAAGACACATTGCTGTGTAACAATTTTGTGGGTTAGGTTAAACTGCAAGAGCAAAACTAGGGTAATGGAGTGCAGTGTAAGAAAATCAGGTGATGCTGAAGGAATTAGATTAGGTAACGAAGCAATAAAGGAGGTAGATGAGTTTTGTTACTTGGGCAGTAAAATAACAAATGATGGTCGCAGTACAGAGGATATAAAATGCAGAATGGCAATGGGTAGAAAAGCGTTCTTGAAAAAGAGAAATTTGTTAACATCGAATATTGATTTAAGCCTAAGGAAGTCCTTTCTGAGGGCATTTGTATGGAGTGTTGCCTTGTATGGGAGTGAGACATGGACGATAAACAGTGCGGACAGGAAGAGGATTGAGGCTTTTGAAATATGGTGCTACAGAAGAATGCTGAAGATTAGGTGGGTGGATCGCGTAACTAATGAGGAGGTACTGAACAGAATTGGGGAGAAAAGAAATTTCTGGCATACCTTGACTAAAAGAAGGGATAGATTGGTGGGACACATTCTTAGACATCAAGGAATTGTGAATTTAGCATTAGAGGGAAGTGTGTGGGGTAAAAATCGCAGAGGAAGACCAAGAGATGGATACAGTAAGCAGATTCAGACAGATGTAGGTTGCCGTTCTTATGTGGAGATGAAGAGGCTTGCTCAGGATAGGGTATTGTGGAGAGCTGCATCAAACCAGTCTCCGGACTGAAGACCACAACAACAACAACAACAACAGGTTAAACTGCATAATATTAAGATCACTGAATATCAAATGTTTCTACCCATAAGCGATTAAATAGAAAGTTCACTTCAAATCCACTTGATAACAATCAGTTTTACTAGAGTGGTCGGCATAAAAATACGGCCTCGAGGTGAGGCATGCTGCCTGCCGTCAGCAGGGGCTAAGGCAACAACGTCTAGATACAAGGCCCCACAACGTTGGTGTCATGTCACACTGATAGGCGGCCATCGAAATCTCATTGGACGGCGCTACGAGGTAGTGGGATGTACCCCATCGGCCAGCCAGTCAGCTAGCGACAGCCGCCTATCCAAGGCCATGGCGGCGAGGCCAACGAGAAAGACAGGCCGTAGCGCGCATGTCACGTCACGTGATCAAGTGAGGCCTGAGCCGGCGCGATCGCTAGATGAGTGGCTGGCCAGTATGAGGCAGTGGGCTGTGCCCCAGCGGCCCACCAATCAGCTAGCGATCGCGCCGGCTCAGGCCTCACTTGATCACGTGACGTGACATGCGCGCTACGGCCTGTCTTTCTCGTTGGCCTCGCCGCCTATCGGTGTGACATGACACGGACTTGTTGTCAGGCCTTGTAGCTAGACGGTGTTGACTGAGGGCTGCGATTCGCCCGCTCTGCAGCTTTGTTGCCATGTCGGTGTCGCTAGCTGTGCTGTAGGTCAGAGCCAGCTGAATATTCAGTGTTCAGAATGTTCAAATGCTTGTACAGCTTTTGGGACTTAACTACAGGATCATCAATCCCTAAACTTACAAACTACTTATGAACTATCTAATAGTAAGGACGGCACAAATATCCATGCCCGAGGGCGGATTTGAACCCCCGACTGTAGTGGCCGTGCAGACCGTGACTGGCGCGCCAAAGTCCGCTTGGCCACCACGGCCAGCAATGTTCAATGTGTCCGTGTGACTTCGTGTGTTCCGTTTGATTTCAGTTTTTTGGGTGTTTCTTAGACAGGTGCTCTGACGTGTGTTCGGCAGTTAAAATGCAGGAGCAAAGGCCTTCTTATAGTTCTCTCCCCGTTGGTGTACGTAAAGGGCGGAAAGAAATTCGTAAACAATCAAAAATCATCGTATCGAATGTACTCAAGTTTTTTACTGATCTGGCGAACAGTAAAAAAGCTAGGAATAATATAAATTTTGCGCAAATTCATAAACTGACCGCAAAAGTGTATGGTATTTCTAAGACGACTGTAGGCCGCGCTAGCAAGTCATTAACATTGGCACAATCTCCGGCTGTTGACATGTGTTTTGATTCGCTATGAAAGGAATACAAACGAGAACGGAAATGTTCAGAATTTGACTATGTCAACAAAGAGTTCGTATGCAGAACTGAAATGAAATGAAATGTTTGTTAAGCTTATGGGACTTAACTACGGGGTCATCAGTCCCTAAACTTACAAACTACTTACGAACTACTTACGAACTAGGACGGCACAAATATCCATGCCCGAGGGGGGATTCGAACCCCCGACCGCAGTGGCGTGCAGACCGTGACTGAAGCGCCTCAGTCTCCTCGGCCACCGCGGCCGGCATGCAGAACTGTTCTAGGCTATTATGACACAGGAGAGTATCCAACGGCTAAGAAAATACTTGGCGATCTTCGTGAGAAAATTAATTATCCTGGTTCAGAGATCTCCGTTCTTCGTCTTCTCCGCTCCCTTGGTTTCAGATTCAGGAAGTGCAATGATGGACGGAAATGTTTAATGGAACGGAGATACATCGCAGCAGCAAGAGCCAAGTTTTTGCGTACAGTGGACTTCTTTCGCGCTGACGACACCAGGCCTGTAGTGTACTTAAATGAAACCTGGGTTTCACAGAACCACACTAATAAATGTATATGGTACGATTCCAAAGGAAACGGCGATTTAAAAGATCCTACTGGTAGAGGTGGCCGATTAATTATTGTCCATGCTGGTTCAGTAAACTCTGGCTGCATACCAGAAGTCAAACTTTTTTTTTTCGTAACGGAAAATGTTCTCGTGGATACGATTATAATTCAGAAATGAATGGAGAGGTGTTTAAGGGATGAAGGTGACTAGATGGGGCATAACAGCTTTCAGATAATTGCAGAACGACATGTTGACCATAGCTGTTTATTAATTCTCAATGCTACCGGTTTCGATTTTGTACCATTGTCAAGCGTTAGCAGATATTAGCTAATATTCCGACATGTTAAGCTATTAGCTAATCTCTGCTAACGCTTGACAATGGTACAAAACCGAAACCGGTAGCATTGAGAATTAATAAACAGCTACGGTCAACATGTCGTTCTGCAAAGTTTAAGGGATGGTTTATTCAACTATTGTCTGCGATGAAAGAAGGGTCAGTTATCGTCATGGATAATGCAAGGGCCGGCCGCGGTGGCCGAGGGGACTAAGGCGCTCCAGTCACGGTCTGCACGGCCACTACGGTCGGGGGTTCGAATCCCCCCTCGGGCATGGATATTTGTGCCGTCCTAGTTCGTAAGTAGTTCATAAGTAGTTTGTACGTTAAGGGACTGATGACCCCGTAGTTAAGTCCCATAGACTATACAAAGATTTGAACATTTGATAACACAAGCTACCATTCCATTCAAACAGAAAAGCTGCCACGTTCAAATTGACGCAAGGCAGATATAATGGAGTGGTTAAAGAGAAATAATGTCTCATTTTAAGTCGATGAAACGAAGACTGAACTTCTGTCCAATAGAGAAATCCTAGGTGCCAAACAGACTTTTGAATTGGATCAACTAGTAAACGAAATGGGACACCAAATGATACGTCTGTCACAGTATCACAGCCAATATAACCCCACTGAATTGATATCGGTCCAGAAAATAGCCTCTATCAATCCTCACCAGGCAATAGCGTACATCAAACGAAAACCAACCAGGATCACACAATTGCTGTAATATCTTAATTCACTGGGTTGAGATACAATTACTCTCACTTCTTAGCCAATGATTCGGGAGTCTGTAGCGTGCCTGCACTTTCATATGTTTTGTGAATGATTTGACATTGGCGGCCATGCTGCAATTAGTCAGATTAATAACCGTCAGTTAGTACATGAAAATAATTCCTTGATTGACTCTTGTTTTTAAATTTATGTCAAATGTTCAAATGTTTGTTAAGCTTATGGGACTTAAATACGGGGTCATCAGTTCCTATACTTACAAACTACTTATCAACTATGAAACTTCCTGGCAGATTAAAATTGTGTGCCGGAACCGGGACCCGAACCTGGGACCTTTGCCTTTCGCGGGCAAGCGCACTACCGACTGTGCTATCCCGACACGACTCACGATGCCGCCTCACAACTTCACTTCCGCCAGTACCTCGCCTTATTCTAAGGACGACACAAATATCCATTCCCGAGGGGGGATTTGAACCCCCGACCGTCTTGGCCGTGCAGACCGTGACTGAAGCGCCTCAGTCCCCCCGGCCACCGCGGCCGGTAAATTTATGTCAATATGCGCCATAACAAGCTGGTTTCGGATCGGATTCAAAACGTATTTTCATTTGGTTTTCTTATAATTCTTCATAGTAGCCATGTTGTAATTAGACAAGGAACAGAATATGAACATTCTTGGCTGGTGCACTCAGACATGTTTAGTTGAACATCCAGGTAGTGTAGATATCAGTGATCTCAGCTATCAGGTATTGTTAATCTCTCTGCACTTCGTTGTTAACCGCAACAGTTGTTAAGCGTAATAAGTAAACTCGATTGCTATTCACTACGGCGGATACGATTCTATTAATGTTTTAGGACCAGGAGACGTTACAGCACACAGATTTCAGGTCTTGCTCACAACTCCTGCAACTTGAAGATGCAGAAATACAACTATACCAACTCTCAAAACCACAAACTCCATAGAATTTAAAGTTTTTATAACAATGCAATTTTTTTTTCTAAACTTTTTTCTTTACTATATCACCTCCGAATCCCAGCTAAAGATACTATTTCGGAGCAATTGAAATTCATGCCTTCCTACACTATTCCAATTCACTCAAGATTTATCGTTGAAATAGTGCATTCGGAACACATTGAATGATTACAGATCAGTAGCATAAACGGTACTGAAGTACCAGGTGTCGAACCATACACCCGTAGCTTCCATAGGCGGCAATTCAGACATACAGGTAGTGAATACTATCTTCGGATACATTAGTTCACTCCTGCTCGAACTACTCACGTAGCTCTGCAAGAACTGAGGTTTTAGGGGTCGCACACGTTGGTTGTCATCCCACCGCATCAGGCACGTGATCGATTGGAGACAAGTCTAGAGCTTGAACCGGTCACGAAAGCTGAGAATAGACAGTTTCACGCGCAGTGTGTGGGCGAGAATTGTCTTTTGACACAACATATCAACTTCCTGTTGCAAGAATGGCGGAATAACTGATCTTACAACAATTTCCACGTACCAAGCGCTGATCAGAACTACTTGCACAGATACCAAAGAAGAATGAAAGTTGTACACTCCTGGCCATTGAAATTGCTATACCACCAATCTAAAATGTAGGTAGAGGCATAGCGTCTAGAAGAAGAAGTGTAGGCCCTCGACAAGTTTACGTTGGCCTGCCGCTAGGTGGCTCCACCGTCGCTAAGCGCTGGGAGAGGAACGTTTACGTATATGCACTACTCGGATCTTACACAATTTTAAAACGCTGTACTTGACAAGATTAAGACAAGATAAGGGAATTATGCCATCTGAATTGAAAATATAAAACGTTGACATCCTTTAAGGCAATTACGAATATCAAGTCATGTATAATAAGCAAATAAAATACGCCGACGATGCTAAAATAGGCCTGTAGCTTAACATGCAGAATAATGGTCTATAAAGAGGCATACCAGTTAATAATTCAGACTAAAATATATGATGTAAAATATAATATAAACTCACCGATCTAATTTGTAGCGGTTAGTTGTCGGAAACTTTGGAAAGCTTGCGTGATGACTTTGCAGTCTTCGTCGACAACAGCTCTCTGCGAAAGAAAAAGCGGCACTTCATGAAATAGAAAAATAATTTACCGGAAAAGTCAAGTATATGTTCCACACAACATCCTAAATCACTTGTTCCTAAAACAATTTCGTCAGTGTTGTCCAAACACTCATAAAATATATCACCCCACAGATTTGAAACGGAAGACAGTTTCTTTTCAAGAACTGCTTCAACCTGTAAAAGAATGTTGAAGACGCTTTCAGACGGATAAGTCAAATAAAAAAGGCCATTTATTGATCCGAAGTCTTTTATGGCAGTTAAGGTTTCAGCTATTGCGTAAGACGGCATTTCACTCAGAAGGGTTTGAGCACACTTGACACAGCTGCTCTTTTTATTAAGTATTTTGATAATGTAACTTGCTATGTGATAAACTAAACATTGTTTTGGAATGTTGTCTTTATACGGTATAGGAAGATCATTCTTCCAGTCTGCTATCACCAATTTGTCCTTAATTTTTTCCTCAGCAGATAAGTTAATGCATTTGTTTCGTACTTCCATTTCCTTAGCGCACAAGCGCATCTGATTAACAAACGACGCAAGAGGTGGCTCTGAATTCGGTTCGCAATTCCCGGATGCAGATATAGCCATCTTAACAGGAACATACACGCATTGTAACATGTGTAACTGCAGAAAATCTACGGTCCATGGATGGTCGTCACAACTTACAGACCTCAAAATTCCAAAATGACGTTCCAGAGGGTCTTGGTTGAATTTTCCTGTCAATACATACTTAAATGCTTTAGACCATAAGTACTGCGAAGCTTAGCAAAATCACTGGCGCTCTTTGGTGGTCTAAAAAAGTGCCTACCTACTGCAGTTTACTTGTATCCAGATCGACACCCGGGAACGAAACAGCACGGCATAATTCACAAACACAGTTTTCTTTTTCCGATGGCAATAATTCAGTACACCACACAAATTATCAGTAAATGCATAAAAAGTCTATACACACACACACACACACACACACACACATATATATATATACATATATATATATATATATATATATATATATATATATATATATATATATATATACACGTAAATATTACTCCACCGCAATTTTATGATAGAAAAGTTTTTAACATCACGAAACACTGCTACACACAACAACACTTCTAAACGTTTCTTACGAGGCGCATTGTTGGAAATCTACTTCAGCCAGCCACTAGCGATTGTTGCGGAATCTCTCGGAGAGCGCAACAACTACAATTACAGAAGATACGACGAAAACAGAAGTGACGGCGCGCCGTTCCCAAGTGGGGCTTTGGTGTTTGTGTTACCTTTATGTTATTTCAAGTAGTTTGTAAGTCTAGGGACTGATGACCACAGTAGTTTGGTCCAATAGGTTTGCAACCATTAGAACATTAGAGATCACATCTCCTGGTATTTTCGATCCAATTCTGCAGTACTTCATGTAAAAAATAACTCTTTTTTATTCGGCTCTGTGATTTATTTTTAAGTTTACATTTGGCTGAGTGGCCACGTGTCGCATGTTACGTTCGCAGTCTACTCCCTGCTATCGAGATTACGTAAACTAGCCCATAAGCGAGTTTTCGCTTTGATGTAACAACCGCATAAATTGTTTTTAATAAATTACTCTTTGCTGAACTAATTTTCGTGTACTGATTTCACGTATTCTGTGCGTAAGTAGGCAGTTAAAAAGTCGACGCACACTCTCCGATCCTCATGGTGCCTCTAAACCGGCTAATCGAGGGTTTATTTCGATTTGGTAGGTAATTTTATGTGCTGTCTGTTTTAATAGTCCGATCGATGCGGGAGTCGTCTATAATAAGTGAGGTACGACGCAACTGTTGCGTGCCCCTTCGTGAGGGCAGAGTGGTCGGTAGTGCAGGCACCTGCCTTATCGGCTGACATTTTACACCGTTCCCACTCACAGCAGTTTTTCGGACTGCTATTGTCTGAGCACGTAGCCAGCACTTTTGCGTCCATTGTCTGTAAAGTACACAATATAGTCCCACATCTTTTCGTGTCCTAGTAGTGCACCGGATCAGTCCAATTGACGATAACTATGATTAAATTCTGTGTAGAGTAGTGTCAATAACTTATGTATACAAGGATAAAAATTTCGATTTGTGGGCTTAATACGAGGGAAACATAAGGGAAAGACAGGAATTCACCAAAAGCAGATCGATGATTGGGCACAACAACACGCAACATAAAATTACTTTCACGCTAGCTTTCGAGTATCTAGCTCTTCTTCTGTTAGAAGCACAGATATTCGCACATAGGCAGTCTTCCACACAGCCACCTCAACGTTCACTCCCCTATCCACGGAATTGACGGTCAACTCGCATTGCTGTCAAGGGTAACGGGCCGGCCGCGGTGGCCGAGGGGACTGAGGCGCTTCAGTCACGGTCTGCACGACCACTACGGTCGGGGGTTCGAATCCCCCCTCGGACATGGATATTTGTGCCGTCCTAGTTCGTAAGCAGTTCATAAGTAGTTTGTAAGTTTAGGGACTGATGACCCCGTAGTTAAGTCCTATAAGCTGTACAAACATTTGAACATTTTTTCAAGGGTAACGAATTTGTTTATCTGGTATGTTACCGGACGACAAATAGTCCACATGAACACGTGCCCCCAGCTCGTAACGCGCAACAATGCGTGTGCTATGTATAGAAATCAGGTGCAACATTCCTCAGGAAATACTGTAAAACATGAACAATTTCCTTTCGGTGAAAATATGTGTTGCTTAAATGTAATATCTGTTTCCCAAAACGTTCTTATTTCACTCATAAACTCAATAAATTTGTATATTCCCTCAATTTGATTTTGTTTTTTAATAACTTGCTTATTCAATCCAAATTTTTCACTGCAGATACAGATGGACAAAAATTTATCAATGATAATCTACGTCATGCATTCACTTATAGATTGGTATATTCAACTTTTAACTAAATCATTTAATCTTTTTTGTTTCAGGTGTTTCCTCTGCTGCTGATTTAAGTGTTGCTAGTGAGAAGAAGATTCTAGTCACATTGACTGTGAAATGCACATGTGCTTTAAGGAAAACGTTATAATCATTACGTTCAGTGCATTATAATGTAGTAGCAGTGTGTTAAGAATGCGGAATTTTTTATGTATGTGGTGAAATTACATAGTACACTCGACAAACTAACTTGTCAGAATTGGTTAGAAAGGCTTATTAACAATATTTGTATGTAGAGTTGGTGAACATTGGAAAGTCCTGGTCCCAATTATATAGAGTAATTCATGTAGCAGGAATCTGGTTATAAGGAAAAAGTGTTAGAACGACATTTGCATAATCTTTGACTGAGCGTGAACCGACCGACCAATCACGTAACAAATCGATACTTTGACAGATGTCAAAGGAGTGCTTTTCAAAATCCATCTTAAGATCTTCATACATCTATAGGTCCAGATAAATAAACCTTTGATTCCGAAGTCAGCTCCGAAGCCCGAAACCATCAAGATCTTGATATTCAACCATCTACGCCTATGACATTTTCGTATAAAGTAAACCCCATAGACAGAACTCAACGATCTTGAACGGGACTTAAAACTTCCTGAAACAGGAATACTGGATCTCGGCTTCAAGGTTGGAACCTACCGTATTAGACGAAGATGTAAAATTTAGCTCCTCAATGAGTATGGAGATGTAGGTGCCCAATAAAGACATGCATAGTGGAAAAAACGTATTTAGAAAAAGAAGTGAAACTACATAAAAATGTTGCGAAAATAGTTTACGGAACAGCAGTAGAAACATATCCACCAACGACACGTGACAGGACAGAAAATTAGACATTAAATCAAAACGACAAAAAGGTGATTTTTAGAAATACATTTGTATTAGCAGTGTCATTTTGAGAAATAAATTTGGCCCACAAAAGATGATACAAGATGTTATAACATTTTTAGGTAAATCAAAAGATACAGTGTTTTACACAATGAAGAATAAAAAAAATAATGCATACATGTAAAACAACAGCTTCCAACCCTAGCAAGCTGAGTCTCTAATTTTGGAAGACGATATGTCAGTTTGAAGACTATTTTTGAGCAGAAAGAAGACATCGTATATTTCTGCTATGTGGATCACCAATTACGGGCACAAGGACATGGAGTAGCATGTTACCTGTTTATTGACCCTTATATACGCAGTCTCGAAGCAGAAGTCATCCATATAGACAATTTTTGTCCCTCTGTTCATGTTGAGACTGTACCTTAAGAGACTATAGGTGCTATATTCAAATTAACTACAATCAAATGGCACAGTTGTGAAAGTTTGAGAGTCATTGGTATACTAAAAAGAGATATAAGGATTTCCATTATTGAGATAGAATTTCAGCGTAACTGCACAAAGCAGTAAGGCGTAAAGCCATTTAGTACTTAAGGAAAGATTACGAAGATCGTTTCTCATTCAGAAACCATATTTGACTGTCGCTTTGTTGGATAAACGCTCCAGCAGGAAAGAGAAACTCTACCAGCATGCGGCACAAATCGACAGCGACGGGATCGTGGCCTGTTGTTCCTTCGTACCAGCGTTGGTCAAGACGCTACGATTGACATGTATATATGGAGTCGATGGATACAGGAGACCCATACTCAACAGCGTCCGGGATCAGGCCTATCGAGAGTTTTATCGTCCTGCGATCGTGTTACACGCACTGGTTCACATTCAGCGACTGCCATACATGTATGGAATCGGTAGACGCAAGAGAGCCACGGGGTACGCACTGCGTGATCTGGGACTTTTATCTTCGCTACACACATCGGGCGAGATCCCACGACCGTCATGCATATATGGAATCAATGGGAGCAGGAGGCCCTTCCAAGCGCCCTTTGGGACCTCAACTGCTCCACGTGACTGGCGTCGAAAGGGCAGGCGTATCGTTCGCTCGACGTGAAGGGCGCTGAAGCCACTTCGCGAATCCTTAGTCAGGAAACGTACTTATTTGTAGCAAGGGGAGCGTCCACACATCCGATACGACGATGTGTGCCAGCGTGGCGAAAATTCTTGCGCCTTGCTCTGACGTGCTAGCAGATGGACGCACATCGACGGTGGTACCCATGACAACTCCGAAACGACGACCAGGTACACCAACCGTCCGGTTTTTTCCGGTCAGCTCCAGCTTTTAGATGCTTTCTTAGTGTCCGCCAATAATTTTTGTTTTTTTAGAGAATGCCCGGCTTTCTGGTAACTAAACTGTGTTCTATCATGTGGCGATTGACAGTGTAGCGTAATTGTACTAACTGTAAACTACACATCCTTGCCTACATATTTTTCCTCGAGGTTCGCTACCAAAGGTGTTATTGTTGGAGTATTGTAGCGTTCACAGATGACGTATGCGTTATCTCGATTCGAGTTATAGTAGTTGATCTAACACTCTTGATATTTTCCACGCTCTGCAACAAAGGCATCTTAGTTTAGACCTGAGATGAAGCGTGTTGTCTTATAGCAGTGAAAACAGAAAAAAAAACAGTGTAAACAAATATCAGTACTTTTGGATTTTCGCGAAACGAAACTGAGCTAAATTCGCTGTGTGTGTTACGTTAATAATGGTGGTATGAAATTGGGGAAAACAATAAAAGGATGGTACGAAACAGCTCTACATCTGACTCTATGCTCGAATTTGTGAGCAAAAAATAAATTTAAAAAAAGCCTGCAGTTACAAACGTTAAAGTTACAGTATTCTCTCATAGCCCATGACTAGAGAAAGATTCAGTCAAAAATTGTTATTGGTCGAGTAAATATTGTCTTGTGGAGATTTTTGTAGCAATGTTCTTCAAGACAATAATTTAGCTCTTTTCTCAGCATTTCCGAAAGAACAGACGTCATTTCTGATCCTGCAGTTGTTTTTCTTTCATAAACATCGCGTGTTTGAAATACTGACTGTAAGGTAACCTCACCCAGACGTTCCTAATTTTGCATTGGTCTGTCCTTGTGCATGTACTGCATATATTAATTCAACGGGAAAATCAGGAACCCCCTTATATTGACCCTATCAAAGGGTAACGGAATACAGTCTAAAAAATCAGGCGGCGCTGAAGGAGTTAGAATAGGTAAGAATAGGTAAGAGTTAGAATAAGTTAGTTTGTAAATTTAGGGACTGATGGCCCCGCATTTGAACATTTTGATTTTTCCAGTAAAATAACATACGACCGTCGCAGTACAGAGGATATAAAATGCAGAATGGCAATGGGAAGAAAAGCTTTTTTGAAAAAGAGAAATTTGCTAACGTCGAATCGTAATTTAAGCTTTAAGAAATCTTTGTGTGGAGTGTTGCCTTGTAAGGGAGTGAAACATAGATGATAAATAGCCCTGACTGGAAGAGGATAGAGACTTTTGAAATGTATTGCTACAGAAGAATACTGAAGATTAGATGGGCAGATCGTGTAACTAAAGAGGAGGTACTGAGTAGAATTGGGGAGAAAAGTAATTTCTGTCATACTTTGACTAAAAGAAGGAATCGATTCGTAAGACACAGTCTTAGACATCAAGGAATGGTGAATTCAGCTCTGGTGGGAAGTGAGCGGGGTTCGAATCGCACAGGGAGACCAACAGACGAATACGGTTAGCGGACTGAAACGAATGTTGGTTGCCGTTTTTTTTATGAGTAGATGAAGAGGCTTGCTCAGGATAGAGAAGGTTAGAGAGCTGCGTCAAACTAGTCTCCGGACTGAAGACCACTACACCACATGGTTATTTAGCGATTTCGAAGCATTGCCGATTTCGCTGGTTGGATATTAGATGGGGAGTTAGAAAATAAGTTTCCTCTGTTGATTGTGAACAGAATCGTGTATGAAAGGAAGAAAACAGAATGAGACATTAAAGATAAGCTGCATCTTTATCTACCGGGTGATCAAAAAGTCAGTATAAATTTGAAAACTTAATAAATCACGGAATAATGTAGCTAGAGAGGTAAAAATTGACACACATGCTGTGAATGACATGGAGTTTTATTAGGAAAAAAAATGTCCGACAGATGGCGCTGAACAGCAAAACGTCAGTGACTGGGCGTGAAAATCGTGTATAAAAGGAGCTGTAATAAGAGAGAGAATCAGATGCACCAGCAGTCGCAGCATGACGTTACCTGAAAAGGCGCTTTTAATGAAGCTGTATTATCAGAATGGGGAATGTGCTAGTTCACCATTACGATCCTATCGCCATAGGGAGGGGATTCGAACGGGTAAAGGTCCGTTGACAAATGCAGCTGTGACGAGAATGATTTCAAAGTTCGAAGCCACGGGTTGTTAGACTATATGGACCTCGTAGTGGCCGACCGAGCACAAGGCTTAATGCTGCTGAGACAGTTCAGGAAGAAATGGAGACTGTAGCGGGTTCGTCTATGCACGGGGAAGTCAGCGCTCGTGCAGTCGCACGTCGCACCGTCATTCCATACATTACTGTTTGGTTAGCACTTAGGCGTGCCCTCCGATGCTATCCTTACAAAATCCAATGGCATCAGGAACTGTTACCTGGCGATTTAGTGACGCGGAGGGCTTTTGTGGTGTGGGCGTTTCAAAAGATGGCGGAAGATGACGATTGGTTGAGTAACGTGTTGTGGACCGACAAAGCTCATTTCACAATCCGAGGGTCTGTCAACGCACACAACTGCAGAATTTGGGCTGCCGAAAATCTAGAACTGTCGTGGAAACTCCATTGCACGACAAGAAAGTCACGGTATGGGTTGGATTTACCACATCTACCTTTATCGTGCCTTTTTCTTCAAGGAACTGCATGATTCTGGTTTTGTAACTGCTACTGTGACGGGTGAGATGTACGCAATCGTATCATCCTCAGCCAGGCTGATAAACACCTGCTGGAAAGTACGATTTTTTATGTAGGTTGGCGCTCAACCCCATATTGCTAGACGCGTGAAAGATCTCTTGCGCGCGTCGTTTGGTGATGATCGTGTGCTCAGCCGCCACTTTCGTCATGCTTGGTCTCCCAGGTCCCCAAATCTTAGTCCGTGCGATTATTGGCTTTTGAGTTACCTTAAGTCGGAAGTGTATCGTGATCGACCGACATCTCTAGGGATGCTGAAAGACAACATCCGACCCCAATGCCTCACCATAACTCGGACATGCTTTACAGTGTTGTTCACAACATTATTCCTCGACTACAGCTATGGTTAGGAAATGATGGTGAACATATTGAGCATTTCCTGTATAGAACATCATCTTTGCTTTATCTTAATTTGTAATGCTAATTATTGCTTTTCTGATACGATGTAGCGCCATGTGTAGGACATTTTTTGAATTTTTTTCCTAATAAAACCCCATATCATTCCAAGCATGTGTGTCAATTTTTACCACTCTATCTACATTATTCCGTGACTTATTAAGTTTTCAAATTTAAATTGACTTTTTGATCACCCGGTACACAACTTCCAAGTACATTGAGACATTTGTCGAACTGATTTATAAGCTCCAAAAAGCCGCCCAGGAAATAATCTGGGCCTTGCATACGGAAGAGGCGTTGAAGAGCTCCCAAAACGCCTTCCGCCGATAGTCAAGCTGGAAACGGAAGTCACTTGATGCGACATCAGGACTCTATTTGCGGATGGTTTAGGCGCTCCCAACCAAGAGTTGCAATACGGTTTTGCGTTGCCGTCACCGAGGATGGTCTCACATTGTCATCCAACAGCAGAACGTCAGGTCTAAGAAGGCCAGGCAGCTTTTTCCGATTCGGCTCTTTCAATTTCGACAGAGTGGCACAGTACCGCGCAGCACTGATGGTTGCATCCTCCAAAAGGGCAGCAACAAAACTCCTTGGGCGTCTTAGAAAACGGTGAGTAGCACTTTACCTGCAGACAGAGTGCTTCTGAACTTCTTTCGGTCGCACGTGCGCGTTCACCTTCTGTGTCGTCTTTCGCCCATAGCCGTTTAACGCTTCTTCCGTATGCAACGCTGTGATTTTTTTTTTTTCCTGGATGGCTTTTTGAAGCTTATGAAGTGGTTTGACAAATGTCTCAATATACTTGGAAATTGTGTAGAAAAATAAAGATATGTCTCATCTTTAATGTCTCATTCTATTCTTTTCCTTTCATACACAAATCTGCCCACAGTCGACAGGGGAAACTTATTTTCCAACTCGTCATCATCATATCCCACGTCGTTCCATTTTATTGGATGGGTCGGCGAATGAGGCTTCTCCACCAGTCCCGGTCCTTGAATTTCTCTTCTTCTTGGATATACGCCAGAGCGTATCCCCTCTGTTCTATATCCGACTTGAGCATGGTCGTGGCCGTCCTCTAGGGCTTTTGTCTCTGAGGCTGTATATTTTTCTTGGCAGTATTTTTCCATCCTTACGACGCATATTCCCATACCAGCTCAGCCGCTGTGTGGTTATTCGGTGTCGTAGTTATATGACTTGAGCCAGGTTACGGATTTCCACGTTCCGAACTTTACCTCTACGTGTCTTTTCGACCATACTACGAAGGAATCTCATTTCCGCTGCCTGGATTCTGCTAATATCCTTCTTTCTCATGGTCCGTGATTCGCAACCATGTGTCAAAATAAGTATGTAATGTGTTTCATAGGTGACTCTCTTGCCTATTCGTGGTATTTTTGTGTTCCATATTACACCTTTCACTATTCTGTAGAATTTGCTAGCTGTTTGAATTGTGTGTGTGATTTCTTCATCTATAGAACCATTATTAGAGATAACACTACCGAGGTACCTAAACTGATAAGTCATATGTTGTTGTTCCCCTTCCAGTTCTGTGTGTTCCATAAGTTGTCCAGATCTTTCCATGACCATACCCTTGCCTTTCTCTTGACTGAAGACGAGGCCATATTTTTAGCAGTTTCTGCCTATGTATTAAAGCGTGTTTGGAGCTCTTCTCTAGATTTGCCCCATAGACATGTGTCATCAGCGAACAAGATGACTTTCAGTGATTCACCTCTTAATCTTTGGTATACTTTTCTTTGAATTTCGTTCATTACAGTAAAGAGAATACACAACCCAAACTGCATTAGATTTTAAGCAGCAGATTTTAAGCCAAAGGTTTCGGTCATTAGCACGGATGTTTTCACTTTGCTGTGAGCATCTTCATACCAGTTGCAGCTGCTTATTAAAGGCCAAGGGAGACAACCCCGACAGAAAAATCTTCGTAAGTGATAGGCTTAGCAAGTCAGGCTCTGAATGAAAGTGATATTGCTTTCAAACCTAAACGAGAACTTATTTTCCAACTCGCACTCGTAATTCCTTCGATTGTTAACGTTCTTAGTTTCTACAAACTCGATGTGAGCTTCAATTCAATTGGCCAGCCGCAGTGGCCGAGCGATCTGCGGCGTGCCAGTCACAGTCTGCACGCCCGCTACGGTCGGAGTTTCGAATCCCCCCCCCCTTAGGCATGGATGTTTGTGTCGTAGTTCATAAGTAGTTTCTTTGTTCAGGGACTGATGACCCCTCAGTTGAACGGCTATGGGCGAAAGACGACACAGAGGGTGAACGCGTCCGAAAGAAGTTCAGAAGCACTCTGTCTGCAGGTAAAGTGCTACTCACCGTTTTCTAAGACACCCAAGGAGTTTTGTTGCTGCCCTTTTGGAGGATGCAACCATCAGTGCTGCGCGGTACTGTGCCACTCTGTCGAAATTGAAAGAGCTGAATCGGCAAAAGCTGCCTGGCCTTCTTAGACCTGACGTTCTGCTGTTGGATGACAATGTGAGACCATCCTCGGTGACGGCAACGCAAAACTGTATTGCAGCTCTTGGTTGGGAGCGCCTACACCATCCGCAAATAGAGTCCTGATGTCGCACCAAGTGACTTCCGTTTCCAGCTTGACTATCGGCGGAAGGCGCTTTGGGAGCTCTTCAACGCTTAACAAACATTTCAATCATTAATTATTAATTAAAACTTCCGGGCTAAGTTGCCGTGGTCCATTCATAACACTTCTATCTCCCGACGTTTCGTTGCCTACTGCGGGCGACATCTTCAAGGGTGAGTCGACGACTGCTTACTAGGCGCTGGAGGTCCTGCTTATATAGATGGCATAGATGGCGCCACCACTTGTCACGTGCTGCCGACGTCATGTCTCTCGATTATAGGTAATCGATTGTCATATCTTTGGTTCAAAGTTGACCGCCAAATCTTATCTAATTTCAAACCTTCTTCTTTCTTGTTAAAATTATTGTGGTGTTTTTGTATTTCTATGGCTTCTCTATACATCCGTGTGTAATAATGCGACGTCGTGGCTAGCACGCTCGTTTCACTAAATTTGACTTCATGGTCACCACGTGTAAAAACATGCTCTGCCACAGCTGACTTATCTGTGTGACCCAGACGACAATTCCTTTTCTTTTCCAATATGCGAGTATTAACACTCCTTTTTGTTGTTCCTATATACACCATGCCACAGCTGCAGGGAATTTTATACACCCCAGGCGTTCCTAGGGGATGTCGTGCGTCTTTCACCGATCGTAAGCATTCGCTAATTTTCTTTGTAGGTCTAAAGACGGTCTGAACTTGAAACCTGACCAAAACTTTCCCAATACGGTCCGTAATTTTGTGGATGAAAGGAAGAAAAACTTTTCCGGCCGACAGTTGTTGTTGTGGCTTGGTTTCGGACCCTTTTCTTCTTGGATGGAGAGCTCGATCTATCTCTTTATCGGTGTATCCATTTTTCTTAAACGCTGTTCGCAAATGGTTTAATTCAGGGCCACACAAACACGGAAAACCGCACGCGTGCAAAGCGAGGTGCAGAGAGTGTCTGCACACTGCATCGGTTCAACTCGGCATACTTCGCCTCAACTCGCCTTGCTAGGTGAGACCGCCGCTGTACGCGATGTTTCTGTGAAACCCTTTTCGATGGATATTGAAAGTGCACCTCCAGATTTACATTTCGAACTGATTGATTTGCAAACCGATGTTCACCGAAAGGACTTGTTTTACAACACAATAGGTTTGCTCCAGTTCTACCGGAATTTGTCGATGGAAAAATTTCCCAAGTTACACAGAGAAACAGCGAAGATTATTTCTATGTTTGGCTCCACATGTGTATGTGAAAGTTTTTTTCTGTTTTGTCTTGTACGAAGCTAGATTGCGTGCAAGTATTTCTAATAGTAATTTAAAAAATGCTCTCAGAGTTGCTGTCAGCCAATCTCTCGTTCCAGATCTTAGTAGCATAATTGAAAAAAAAGAGAACATACAAAAGATAAATTTATGTTGAAACCAAATTTAAAATTGTTATAATTACAATTATTACTATTATTTAAATCTCTTTTATATCGGTAATCTCCGCCTAGTGTATAAAAGTATAGGGCAATGAAGAAGAAAAGAGGGTAAAAGTTTTCAAAAGGTCGAGACAGGCGGCGCGGGCGACGCAAGCGTAAGAAAAGAGAGAAGGGAAGCAGCGCGATTGCGCAGAGCCGAGGAGTGGGGGGTTTGCACCGTCGTCAACACAGCGCAGCCGTCTTCTGCACTCTGCACTGTGCGATGCGCCGGTGCATGCACCTTGAGCGGCCCTGGTTTAATTCATCTCTCACATAAATAGGCTCACAGATATGATTAGCTCGATCCACCAATGTTTTAATGATACCTCTCTTCTTCATTTCAATATTTTGAACATCAACTCAGTTGCGATTAAAATCCCATGACATCGGATGGTAGGTCGGTCTGCTGGTACCGTCGCCGTGTCCCAGCTGACTGACGCCGTCTGTCAAGAAGCGCCCGCGGCGGCCTTGGCGGCGGCCAGGAAGCAGCGGCACCTGCCCCGCTGTGACGTCACGCGCGCGGCTGCCCGCTCGCCATCCGATACGACACATCCGGCGCGCCGGCCTCGGACCGCGCGCTGATAAACGAGGCGCGACAAACTTTCCACGCGCGGAGCGGCAACAGCGCGGCGCAGAGCCCTGGCGGAGCCCCCAGAGCCACCTGTGGGCGGCGCTCGCAACTGCGCGCCTCGCCGCTGGCGCCATCGATACGAGCGCAGCGTCCTAATTGAGGGAGCGACCTGCGGCGCTGCAGCCGGCAGCGTGCAACGACCTTCCGGCCAGGGAAAACAAGCAACAGCTTGCGTCACGCAGCTTTGACACGCGCCGCCGCCGCAGCCGCCAGCCATGTCCCGCCGTGGTGACTGTCTACTGGCGCCGATTGTTCCCTAGACCACTGGTAGCTTCGTACGTACAAATGAGAAATCTCCAATTACGAAACTTCCTGGCAGATTGAAACTGTTTGCCGGAACCTAGGGTTACCAAAGGTCTTCTTTTTCCCGGACGTGTCCTCTTTTTGAGGCAAGAAAACATTGTCCGGCCGGAATTTATAAAATTCTACAAAATGTCCTCTTTTTTTTCGGGTTCCGAGAAAGATTTTTTTTTTTTTTTTTTTTTTTTTTTTTTTTTTTTTTTGCATTGGCGACAACATGTTCATTCGCACTGCAGTTCTAAACTCAGTGGCGACGCTAGACGAAAACTGGGCGTCGGCGAACACGTCTTTGCGAGGCCCCTTTCATTTTTTAAGTAAGAAAGAAAATGTTACGTATAATGAGCTGAATCATTATACTAAACTTTTATTAGTATAATATACAAGTATTATTGCAGTGACAAAAATTACAATAAACAAACACAAATTAACATAAAAAACTTTTCGGCTTTTCATCTCACTGTTTTCTTTTTTTTTCCCCCTTTCAGGGGGTGTAATTGTGATTTCCAAGTATGTCTTAATCAATTTTAACTTTGAGAAACTTTTTTCGGCCGAAGCTGTACTGTGAGCTTGGTTCTGATTGTCATACAAGCATTTGGATATACTGTACTACTTACAAATTGTTTCTAAAATGTACTGAAGAAGTTGTTTTTCAAGTATTTAACTAAAAATTTTATCATTGCTGCATGCATTCGGAAATAAATAGGGAAACTAAATAGCTGCCGGCGGGGAATAGCCGAGTGCACTAAGGCGTCATACCATGGTGAGCGAGGTCGCTCTTGAGGTCGAATCCCACTCTTGGGTACGGCTGTTGTGTTTGTCCTTTGGTTAAGCTAGTGTAGGTCGTCGCTAAATAACCAAGAAGTTGAAAAGCGCCGTTAAACTTGAAATATATATAAAAAAAAGAAAAAAAAAGAAAATGTTAACAATATCTTGCGAGGCCCCTGCAGGCGCGAGGCCGTCAGCGGTAGCCGACGTCGCCGATGACTAGCGCCGCCACTGTCTAAACTGTTCGCAACTATTACGCGCATACACAGAGTGAAATTGCCATTCTCAATTTCGCACTCCGCATGCGTCTGACGGTTGCAAACGATTCCAATCTTCTCGGCGAAGGAACCCGGTTGTCTATCCTGTATTCAAGCAGTGCATTCTGTCTTCTGCATTTCGTTCTATGGCGTTTCTTTTGATATACTTTGTGGTTTAGGTTAAAGCTGTATTGTGTGTTAGAGATCGTAGGTAGCCTTTTGCTTCAAAATAAATTACGAAATTAAATATAACATAATACCGAAGAGAAATTCAGTGTTAAATATGTGCTCCTGGAGAAATAGAAATCATTCAGTACAATGATCAAACGAATGTTTGCTCCGGTCAGCTTTGCTCCAAAATGTTCAAATGTTTGTTAAGCTTATGGGACTTAACTACAGGGTCATCAGTCCCTAAACTTACAAACTACTTATCTACTACCTTATACTAAGGACGGCACAAATATCCATGCCCGAGGGGGCATTCGAACCCCCGACCGTAGTGGCCGTGCAGACCGTGACTGGAGCGCCTCAGTCTCCTCGGCCACCGCGGCCGGCGATCAGCTTTGTAATTTTATAAAAATTTTTAAAGATTATCAAAGGAAACAGAACATACCAGCAGCTGAAGTGTGGTGTGCATATTTAAATCAGTCATCTAGAGGTGTTAGTTATTCTGAACTGCTGAAAATTGTAGACTTCTTTTTTTCTATAACTAGCCATAATGCCGACACAGAACCTCTGCTTTCTCTTGTGAACACACAGTGTACCAAAGACAGGAATAGATTTAAAATATACTGCAATTATACTGTACGTGTACAGTATTATTTCAAACATTTGAAACGCTTTGTTTAAAAAACAAAAAGCTCTTGAGAGAGATTTCGTCGTCCACCAAATATAATTGTTTCAAAAGTGAATAAGACAAGAATGAGACAATTGAGAGTAGTGTTGAGGATTAAACTGGCAAGGTTCATAATATTGCGTTTCCCAACAACCGCAGGGTTAGTTTTAGTTTGTAGTAGTTTTACGTGGTTCATTAATAAAGTTGTTAATTACATTATGTTATAGATAAAGTGTTCTCTTTTTTATATGAACTGTTCTCATTTTTGGTGATGAACATATGGTACCCCTACCGGAACCGGGATTCGAACCTGGGGACCTTTGCCTTACAAGGAGACCACATGGGTATCGGATTTTAGAATTTCTTTATATTTATAGTTCGTGAAGTTAAGAACTTAAACAACAATCAGCCAAAGCCATTCGACGCCACTCTCAAAAATTCTCGTGAAAATTGACTTTGAACTTTTGAAGGTACACGTAAGTATCAATTGCCGTCGTCAACTAACAGTGAAGCCAAAACTGAAAGAAATGTAACTTATATTTTTTAATTAAAACTATCATTATTAACAATACGTAAAACATAGAAAATTACAAATACACAAAAATACGTGAATTTTTCGTAAAAATTACCATTGGATATTAAAATTGTGTAAGTATTCGAACACAAGGAAAAATAAAATAAAAATCCTGATACAACTGTATTCGAACCACGGACCCTATAGTTGTAATGCGAGAACGCTACCATCTACGCTACACCAACATACGCTACAACTCAGTAATTAAAACTTCCGGGCTGAGAGGCCGTGGTCGAACAGTAGCAATTCCTTCCCCTGACGTTTCGTTGCCGGCTGCGGGCAACATCTGAGATGAGTCGACGACTGGCTGCTGGGCCGTGGAGGTCCTGCTTATATAGAGGGCATAGAGGGCGCCACCACTCGTCACGTGATGTCAACAGTAAAACTATCTCTGGCTGGCGTCATTACTCTCGATCAAAGGTAATCGACTGTCACATCTTAGGTACAAAGTCGACCGCCATATCTTGTCTAACTTCAAGCCTTCTTCCTTCCTGTTAAAATGATCGAGTTCCTCTTGCAAATAAGCTGGCCCTGTCCACTAATGTTTTAATAACATCTCTCTTCTGCCTGGGATGATTATTAGAATAGTATGAATAGAGAGGCTATAGAGACCTTTAAACACCACAATAATTGTAACAGGAAGGAAGAAGGCTTGAAGTTAGAGAAGATATGGCGGTCTACTTTGTAGCAAAGATGTGACAATCGATTACCTTTGATCGAGAGTAATGACGCCAGCCAGAGATAGTATTACTGTTGACGTGACGAGTGGTGGCGCCCTCTATATAAGCAGGATCTCCACGGCCCAGCAGCCACTCGTCGACTCACCTCGGAAGATGTTGCCCGCAGCCGGCAACGAAACGTCAGGGGAAGAAAGTCCTACTGTTCGACCACGGCCCTCAGCCCGGAAGTTTTAATTACTGAAGACGCCGGCCGTGAAAGCCTACACGTTATGATACGCTACAACTGATGTAATTATTGGTACTTAACTATAATTGCAAAACTTCAAAATCGATTTTCTGTATAATTTTTTAGAGTTGCGTCGAATGGCTTTCGCTTACTGTTATTTGAGTTCTGAACTTTACGTACCATAAATACAGAAAACTTCTAAAATCCGATACCCCTGTGGTCTCCTTATTAGAAGTTGTAAAGACGGACCGTGAAGCGTGCTGGGATACCTCAGACGGTAGAACGCTTGCCGGCAAAAGGCAAAGGTCCCAGGTTCGAATTCCGGTTCCGGCACACAATTATGATCTGCCAGGAAGTTTCATATCAGCGTACACACCGCTTCAGAGTGAAACTTTCAATCTGGAATTACATTGAACCATTTACATTGTCCTTGTTAATGTTCTTCTTGACGTATCGCCCAGTCTTTGTAACCACTAAACAGAAATGGAGGTGAAAAAATTGGTATCTCATAAAAAAGGCAAATTGAGCCCCTCTTTCAGTTACTTAGGTTTCCGGACCTGATATTATCCCTTTCGTGACCATTGGCACATATGTACCACACATACGAATTCGTGAGGTGCTGCCAACTAATGTTAAACGCATCCAGGGGCACCGGCTTTTGAAAATCACTGTGGGTACTCTAGATCGCAGGTCACAAATGATTAACCCCCTGAAAATCCATGCATTTTTGAACGAGCAACGCTTGACAAATGTAAACAAACCACGGTTTTTAGGTTGTTTTCATAATACAGTGTCCTCTGACAGGTATAGTCGTAATTTTTTTGAAACACAAAGAACGTGTGTCCACGAACAGTGATGCGATCACGTGCAAATCATCGGGTGAAACCGTTTCCAAAATGTTGACCTCTGTCAAAATCGTGGTTTAGAAGCTGCATATCTCGGTCTCCTCATCGTGACGTCCAGACATGCACAACAGACTTAGGATTTTTCCCATATTTTTCCTTTTTACTTATCGATTTATTTCTCTATTTTCGTGTGGGTGCTGAGCAGCCCCAAACGTTTCCTGGGGCGTGTACGAGTCCGAAGCTCCCACGGAATCGGCGCCCCTGAACACATCAACAGTCTGAACTAGCTAGTTGGCAGAATGAAACTTTGGACCTTTGCCTTTCGCGGGCAAGCGCTCTACCGACTGAGCTATCCCGTCACGACTCACGATCCCGCCTCACAACTTTGATATAGTGTGATGCCTTCCTGTTGAAGCAATGGATGTGTAAAATTTCACAACTCTTGTAAAATCCTTGGCATTCCCAATCGGTGCTTCAACCGGTCGCCTACACCATCACAAGGCCCCTTCCCATGGCCAGTAGCACTGCATACTCAGTCATCTGACACGAGGGACCTACTCAATTCCAACAGCCGGTAACAATTTTTAAAACGACTAGGAGCATCACCGGAAATATTGATTATCTTTTCTGCCCCTGTTTGCAGTTGAAGAATTTTGCACATTGCTAGCAAACCACGTGCTGAATCATGTCCTGTGTCATCAGTTACAACTGCAACACTTGTGGTCTTTTTTTGAAAATATGTAATTCCTGTAAAAATTGAAACCCGAGCATTACTACTATTATACCCTTGTACTTCTTGTGGTAGAATTTGGTGTTGACTTGTGTTTACCAAACGAACTACACAAGCCACTGGGTTCAGATAGTATACGCAGCAGGTAGTGCAAAGCAACAACAACGTACCTTACCCTAAGTTACCTCATGGAGAGCTATAGAAAGACTGAAAGCGGGACAGACACAGGGGAAGGTGCCTGCAACTATTGGAGTGTCCCAATGTCTAATTTCCAGGACATGGACGCGATTTCAGACAAAAAAGACCGTTAAAAGAAGGCAAGGCCAAGGTCGTCGACGGGTAACATCAGCAAGAGATGACCGTTATCTGCGGTTAACAGCCCGTCAAGACAGGAGGCTGAATGCAACTCAGCTGCAACGCACCTTCCAGGCAGCAACCAGCAACAGGACGCGCAATATCAACACAAACAGTCCGAAATCGCCTTACGGAATGTGGCCTCTACCCAAAGAGGCCTATGGTGTGTGTGTGTGTGTGTGTGTGTGTGTGTGTGTGTGTGTGTCGTTAAAACCGCCAGACTTTAGCCCGCAGAAACTGGGACATCAGGACTGGAGTCATAAACAATGGCGCCGGATTCTGTTCACAAATAAGATTTTGTGCGCAAACGGATAGACGTCATTCCCTCATCTGGAGAGAACGTGGACCTCGGAACAGTTCTGCTTATGTGCAGTAAACATTATCATACCACCGTAGTGGGCGAATGGTCTGGGAAGTAGGCAGTATTAACCGACGTATGGAACTCTATATCGTTCGCAAAGACGCATTGACTGCTCAAAGATACGGAGTCGAGATCCTTCGACTTCCTGTTGTGCCCTACGCTGGTGGCATACGAAATGGGTTCCATGCAGTACACGAAAACGTTCGTCCCCATAGAGCTGCACTGGTGGACAACATGCTTGAAGCTGAGGGAACTGAACGAATGGCCAACTTGTCCTCCGAAGTTAAAGCATGTTTGGGATGCACCCGGCAGACGCATTGCAGCCAGACCAGCACCTCCCACAATGGTAGCAGAGTTGGATATTGCATTCACGGAAGAATAGCCAAATATCCCTCAAGAGCTGACTGATAACCTCATACTGTCCAGGTGTGCAACTGTACTGGCCGTCTGAGGTGATCACACGCCATATTAGAAGGCAACGAGGACTTTTTCACTATTACTGGAAAGTGGTAGCAGGGCACAAGATCTGCTGAGGTGGAAGGATTGTGTCCATTGTGAATGTGCAAGATAACAAGTTATTTGCAAGTTATTTATACAATCACACACTGGTAATAACAGAAATAATTTAGTGATACTAGTTTCAGTTCTAACTTCAGATTACAACTTCTCAACATTTAGATAACCAATCAAAATTTCAATACTCAGAATGAAACCTTACAATTTAAACACACATGAGAAGCAGTAATCTCTTACAACTTCCTCGACTGGAAAATCTAACAATGGCAAGGGTGAACTGAAGTTATCACGTCAATGCTGAATGCCTTACAGACAACACAGCCGGCCGCGGTGGCCGAGGAGACTGAGGCGCTTCAGTCACGGTCTGCAAGGCCACTACGGTCGGGGGTTCGAATCCCCCCTCGGGCATGGATATTTGTGCCGTCTTTAGTATAAGGTAGTTCATAAGTAGTTTGTAAGTTTAGGGACTGATGACCCCGTAGTCAAGTCCCATAAGCTTAACAAACATTTGAACATTTTTGAACAGACAACACACAACAGGCACATAGTGATTAAAACCAAAATATTAAAATGAAAGGGTAGTCCACATTAAACCAGCTCAAATACTGGCAAGTACCTTCCAGTCAACCCTTACATACATCTTAAATAAGGGCAAAAAAACACAAAATAATACTTCAAAAGGTTTTTGCTCTTTCTTTTTCCTTTTATATTTAAATAAAAATAAGGCCCGCCATTGCTAAGCCAAATAAGAGCACACTAGTGATCAGAGTGAAAGTAAAAGCCAGCTAACTTACAGAATTAACCAGCAGAATCATCAGAGCTCACTGACAAACGTAATTTGACAACCAATCCAGGCAACGCAACACTGCCGCTGCTTTGCTCCTTACGACGAGCAAAGTCACCGGGAAAATGCGTTACAACATTCCATCAGCTGAACTAATGACGGGTTATTCTACAAAACATGAGAAAAGTATTAATACACACGTTCTTGGACAATCTGAAAACCAGTCATGACATAGAATAATTGAGTGAATAGACCAGAGCCAAGTTGCTTAAGAGAATTTAGAACTTCTTTGGGTAGCACTAAACTAGTTTGAAGTCCAGTGGATAACTGCTATCGATGATAGTAAACACACATTAGCAATAACGCAAGAAACACTATTTGCTTAACATTAGTTCCTAGGAAAAAAAATTGTTAACTCTCCTTGGTGCAAGCTTGGACAGCATTGAATAATCTAACAGTCGCATACGTGATCAATGGCTATTTGTAAACAACCAAATTCACTAACCTTAACGCTATAGCTCAAACAAACGTCTGGTTATTAACTCTTATACAAGCAGCTTTTTCTTCCTCTTCTTTTTACAAACATAACACAGACAACCGCAACGTCATTGATCACAGGAAACCGCACTAGGGCACAACTCAGCCAGTGCCACAGAATAATATGCGAGGCACAGCTCACGTCAGACAGCCGGTCAGAATTAGAAAAAGTCACAATACTCAGATCAGGGGCACGCTAGACTCTCAGAAAAGTACGAGCGTGGCGCCTCACCATGCAAGAGACAGCGACACTTCAGGAGGAAAGTTTGCACGGCTCCCACCAGAAACGGTCCACAGCCACACACGGGCATCGCTCGGCCCACCTCCAGCCACGGCCTGTTTACCGGACAGCAATGAAGCCGTTCCGTCACAGGCGACCTCGCACAGGTGACACTCCTCACGCCGTGCCAGTCTGCATTGCAACCACCCGCCGTCCAACCACAGAATAACGAGTATACAGAAAGGAAACTCCCGCTGCTGTCTGTCGTCCAAAATTTAGTGCGCATGCGCGGAATCGGCCATCTTGAAAAGCAGTAAACGCGTGGTTACTCCCTACTCTGTAGCATGGTAATGCGCCGTCTTTGTTTGTTAATCGTGTATTTTAACAGCCTGAATCGCATAAAAGTAAACAAGTATTTGGTATAGTGCAGTGCAGTGAAAAGAAAGAACTGTGTGTCAGTAGTTGGAGCTGTTCCGTTTTTATTATGAGGAGCATTAAAAGGACAGGCGGCCGATGGTGTTCCGCACCTAATTGCCGCAATAATTCTAGTACAAATAAGGATATAAATTACTTCACCTGAGCAGTAAGTGAACGTCGCTATATGTGTAGTGAAAGTTAAATGTTATCAGTTTCGAATGAGAGCAATGTGTGCATAATTATTAAAAGTAGCCTTGCTTCCTCTCTTGAAAATAACTCTCGCTGTTCCTGCAGCAGTTTAACAACATCGAAATGTTGAAGTACATTTATATTTTATAAGTTTAACGTTGCAGGGAATAATATAAAGTGGATGACAAAGGATAGTGCGTTATGTAGGCAGGTAAAATTTTACTTACAGCATTGGAGGCGTAGTGTGCTAATATTGGCAACGAATACTCTTTGGATACTCAAACAAATAGATTAAAGGGGAATAATTATTTTATGCTGTTCCTGCTCTGTGGTTTACAGATTCCTCTATATGCCCTTCTCCGATCAGTAAATTAATGATACTCCTAAAGCAAATACAACTTTTATATATGCCCAGACGTCATTAGTTCTGTGTAATCACATTGTACTGCTAAGTCTGACTCTATATTTTGTGCGAATTTATTCGTGTCAAATAAAACCTGGCAGTTATAAAGTCACTTTCTTGTTTATAACTAATTTCCCAAACATAACTCCGCGTTATTTGGGATTTTTCTAGAGATAAGCACAAAATAAAACGATCATCGATTCCATCGTACATTTTCGTAGTTGTATTAAAATTTAGGCCCATTTTTTTCGTTGGATTACAATTAGGTGCAAGAAGAGGGCGCAAAATAGATGAGAGCATAATGAAAAGCCGTTTCCTTTCGTAAAAGTCGGCGAGATTAGCTGCAGTTCGTCAAAAGTCCATTTCCAGCCAAAGTACTAAGTGGCTATAGTTCGGCGTTTACTGCTTTTCAATATGGCGTCGAGCGCAACGCTTGGTAACATACAGATCAAAGGCGCCGCCCCCAGCTTTCCCTTCTGTATCCTCCCTATTCTGTGGTCCAACCACACGCTCCTCGCAGACTGCCGACAGCCGACTGCCGCTCCCGCCGCTGCGCCCTCTCTTCATAGCACCGCCAACCAATCACTCACAACCAAAACTCGGTACTCCCGAAGAGAACACATCAGGCGCGAGCAAAGACCTTGTTAAAATAACTAGATTCCCTAACGGCGCTGCTGTCGCTAATAATTTGAAGCTTCTCCCGGCCGCCATAGTAGTGGCAAGCGTCAGATAAATGCGAGTGTTGTTAGCAGGTAAATCGTGTATTAAATAGCTACTGCAGGATATATACACAATTGATAGTCACATTGTTTGACTACTGCAGTGTGCATGAAGCACGCTGGCATATTACGCCTATGGACAGCGATCGAAAATTTATATTTATAATTTATAACTTCAGCCAAGATCGCTATTTCTTTAATTTGCTGGTTTTTACCGGTATCGATAAGCTAAGTCATCATCTTCAGAAATTTTTTTTATAATGTTCTCCTTCTTTCACAGCAAACATTTACAGAGATTGTTAAAAACTGTAAACTCCTTTTTGTACAAATAAGATAAAAGTTAACAAAACACGTAAAAAACCTTTGGTAGTCACATAAAATAAAGAGTTACTTGTGAAAATATAGAAAAAGAACATTGTCAAACGATTAAAATATGCATTACCAAAGTGGATCGTCATCTGCATTTTACACTTAAAAATTATGTGTGTTCTTGCCTCACGTAACAAGGCTTTTTCTTATATTATCCTAGAAAGACGGCCGTCTGTCGTCTTTCATATATTTTTGTCTATTTCTGTAAAGTTATAATTTATTTAATGTCGCTAGATTATCATTTTGTTAAAACTTGAACCCCACTTTTTTCAAGGCTTGAGGAATAGCATTTTTATTTCCTGTGTTAAAATACTAGTTAACATTGCTAGGTTTTTCTTATTTTGTTATGTTAATAATTTATTATTATATTAATGTGGCATAAGTACGGCTTCTCCGCTACGCCACTGTCCCTGTGAGAATGTGCAGTTGTTTTACTTTTAAGTGGGTGCGAGAATCTCTGGCTGTCTGAATGTAGGGAGTGATAGCTCGCTTTCCATCGTTCTATCTGCCTCAGAGTCGATAGCTGCTGAGGCTACCAAAGAGGTTTCTACACCCTTTGGGCGAGTCTCTCCGTCCCCACCACCGCTGTTTCTTGTTTTTTCCGGCTTCCGGTGGCTTACCGCGTATTGTGGCCTCTCGGTCTAGTCATTCTAGGCTGGTCGTCTGTTGAGGTAAGGTTGGCACTGCTCGTTTTTGGAGATGGTAGCGTTTCATTGACTAGCACGCTTAACTTAAATTCGTGAGCTTAGAATCGTTTTTTTATATATATATTTTTTCTCCGATCGTGTGCGGAAATGTGTTCTCAGTTTTCAATTCAGTGATTTCCAGTAGATAAATGCGGTGTCTGTGATTCTAGTTGCAGTTTGATAACGGGCTAGTATGTTAAAGCCTTTCGTGATCATGTGGCGGTGTATGAACTCTGTGTAAATACTTTCTAGCTTTGTGGGGCCTGATTTCTAATAGGTGATATGTTCATTTTTGTACAGTGCATGTAAACATCTTCTCATCCTTTCCTTCCATGAGGTTGGTTCATAGAACAAAGCCTTAGCTTCCACTCTTGTTTGTTCCATGTCCATCAGGCAAGTAACTATCCGGGTATCCTTTTGATTTCCACTAATATTTCGTGATTTTCTCTCCCCGCCTATTCTGCTGTTTCTTCTGCGACTAGTAGTACACACACTGTCTTTGTCAGTAATTCTCTCTGAACCTTGTACAACCTCATGCAATAGCTTCCTTATGTAATTCTAAACATTTCTATGGGTTGCATGCTGTAATTCCTAATATTATTTTTTCGACTTTGTAATTATTTCACTTTTACGAGTTTTTTGCGACTGGACTTCATCCATCTCTGTTATCGCCCCTATCGCGTGTAGCTGTATTTCATTCGCTTCCTTATATAATTCTAAGCATTTCTATGGGTTACATGCAGTAGTTAATTTTCTTTATTTTTCAGAAACTGAATTTATTCAATTTTACCGGTTTTCGGAACCACGTGGGTCCGAGTTCCGACTTCCGGGGTTCGCAGCTTTTCGCCCGAATTCACGCCACTTGTCATATAAAAACCAGTACCTAGATCGATTTCTAACAGACTGCAACTTGAGAATCCGCCGTGATTTTGTATAATGAATCCGATTTTCAACCACTTCACCCTCAGTGTAGTGCTTTCATGTAACGTAGCCGTGTGTCACCGTTAGCGTGTTTGCTCGCGGTCCAATTCAGATATTATTATCTTGACTATACACACGCACCATCTCAAAACAGGCACGACAGACCAGAGCCAGCTTCAAAGTGTTTTTGTATATTGTGTTTTGTGCTACCTCCGACTTGCTGAATTTCGCCTACGATAGTAGCGCCTGCTTCCGCCTCGTCTCAGCACGCTAATTTTGGTGAGTTTTGTTGTGGCATTGCGTGTGTGTGACCGAATGAGTGTTGCTTGTGAATCCTCCCCCCCCCCCCCCAGTAGCGTTAAATCGTATATAATTTAGGCTGGGTACCGTCCTTATTAATCCATGTAAGAGAAGCATTTTTATTGTATTAACAAAATTGGTTCCCCATTTTGCTTGTTTTCTATCTTTATAAACAAGTCTAAGTTCAGCATAATCCGTAACTTGCCTATAAATTGTAGTTTTAGAGCACCTTTCCTCTTTTATTTAATATTGTTTTTCACAAGTGCATTTTGTATGTCTAAATTCCGTTGCGCCATAAATGTTTTCTTAGCCACCTTTATAAGACAACTTTAACTATGGTGTAGTATTAACTTCCTGTTATTGAAGTAATTTGAAACGAGTCAGTTCTCAGTTTGGGCCAGGGAACAAGGCTTTATAGCAGGGAGTAACCGGTAGTTCACACGGACCTCATTTGCTAATGTTAGTGATAAAGCGCTTGTTTCGTACAGTGGTCGACTTTAACTCTTTATTTTATGTGAGTCCCAAAGGTTTTGTACTTGCTTTGTTAACTTTTATCTTTACAGATTTTAACACCCTTTGTAGCTATTTTCAGTGAAAATAGGAGAACATTGTAAATTTCTTTCTGAAGATGATGACGTAGGTCATCGAAACAGGTAAAAACCAGCAAATTAAATAAATAGCGATCTTGGCTGAAGTAAGTATGCTTTATATAAACTGCATTTGTTTCCGTACGAATCTCAGTACGGTATTTCTGTTTGTCTCTCTAGTTACTGACTGTGAACCGTATTCTTGTTTTCTGCTGTGGAGATAAACTCCCCTAAATTTCACATGCCAGTCGGATACGGCGTGTAAAATGATGTGACATTTGCAACTCCTCCGGCGAACAGACTGCTCCATAATATTTTCGGTGCATTGCCGGATGCTGCAACTTCCTGCCGCGATATTTCGACGCAGTGTCTTCTGGTCGTATGCTCCGAAATATCGTGACATCCGGCAGTGCGCCAGAACAATGTGTGAACTCTCAGTACCGTGTTCGTTTTACTACAACGGCCGGATCTCGCATTCCTCATGACAGCAAACTGAAGTCCTTTGGTGCTGATCAAAAATTCAGACTTGTTTCGCGTTTCAGTGGGAGCGTGGCGGCCTGTATGTAGCGCGGCAGTACGCTGAATTTATCCGGGCTCTCCAGTAAACGTTAGATATGCGCAGCAGTCCGCTCTATAACTGTCTCGCGCGGCAGATTGCGCAAAGTGTGTGTGGCCGCCGAGAGCGAGGGACAGCAACTGGGACTTTGGCTCGCTGCCGTGCGACGGGCGACAGGAAGTCTTAAAGC
Organism: Locusta migratoria; assembly: GCA_026315105.1. Classification (NCBI taxonomy): domain Eukaryota; kingdom Metazoa; phylum Arthropoda; class Insecta; order Orthoptera; family Acrididae; genus Locusta; species Locusta migratoria. Next base: position 142,288,590 of record CM048749.1, on the reverse strand, counting down.
CTGGAGCAAAATGTCAACTGAATCGAATTCATTCGTTCGTTGGTGCCATCTGCGATTAATTAATAAACCAGACAAAATTGCTGCTCATTTAATTTTATGGCCGGTTTCGATGTCACTTAGATACCATCTTCTAATCATCGTTCATCGTAACACGACATGGGCTGCAGTTCCTGTGAGTTGGGTTCTGGTCCCTGACCTCAAACCCGTACTGACAACGAAATACAACGCCGTCATCTGGATTCTATTTCATTGACGTCAATTTGCAACAGGGTTTTGGAACAAATCCCGTCCTCAAATATTATGAATCACCTCGAACAGAATGATCTATTGACCCAAGGTCAATACGGATTTAGAAAATATCGTCCATGCGAAACAAACTCGCTCTTTATTCATACGACGTGATGGGCACTACGACAAGGGTCCGCAAATCGATTCTGTGTTTCTTGATATCCAGAAGGCTTTTGACACCGTACCTCACAAACGGCTTTTAATCAAATTGCGTGGTTATGGTATATCGCCCCAAATTTGCGACTGAATAGAGGATTTCCTGCCAGAGAGGACACAGGTGGTAGTAATCGATCGTAAGGCATCGACTAGAGCAGAGGTGTTATCGGGCGTTCCACAGGGTTGTGTTATTGGTCCTCTGCTGTTCCTTATTTACATAAACGATTTAGGAGAAAATCTAAGTAGGTCTCTTGGGTTGTTTGCAGATGACTCCGTCATTTAGCGTCTAGTAAAATCATCTGAAGATCAAAACCAACTGCAAAACGATCTGAATGAGATATCACTATGGTGTAAAAATTGGCAATTGACTCTAAATAATGAGAAGTGTTAAGTAGTCCACATGAGTACGAAAAGAAATCCGTTGGACTTTGTTTTCAAGATAAATCTATCAAAAGTGAAGGCCGTAAACTCCACAAAATACCTAGAAATTACTATTACTTCAGACTTAAACTGGACAGTACACGTAGATAACGTCGTGGAAAAGGCAAGCCAGAGACTGCGTTTTATTGGCAGAACCCTTAAAAGATGCAACATAGCTGCAAAAGAAACTGCATACACTACGCTTGGCCGTCCATATTTGTAGTATTGCTGCCAAGTGTGGGATCCTTATCAGATGGGTTTGACGGAGAACATCGAAAGACTCCAGACAAAGTCAGCTTATTTCGTATTGTCACGATACAGGGGAGACAGCGTTACGAAAATGATACAGGATCGGGAATGGGAATCATTACAACAACGGCGCTTATCGCTGCGGCGTAGGTTACTTTCGAAACTTCAATTGCCAAAATTCTCCTCCGAATACAAAAATATGTTGTTGACTCCCACTTACATAGGTAGAAATGATCATCAGAATAAAATACGAGAAATCAGAGGTCGAACGGAGAAATTCAGGTGTTCTTTCTTCCCCGCTATTCGATAATGGAGTGGGAGATAAATAGTATTACAATGGTGGTTTGATGAACCCTCTGCCAGGCACTTAAATGTGATCTGCAGAGTATCCAATGTAGATGTAGATGTAGATCCTGGGTCACTCTGCCTTGGCCTGTCTCTGGGACCATCATATGCGAACTCATGAGCATCGCAGGTACCTTTCGATGTTCGGCATCTTTCTTGCCGCTCCTCTCAACCAAAAAAAAAAAAAAAAAAAAAATGTTTGTAAATCTATCGGACCAAACTACGTGGTCATCAGTCCGTAGCTTACAAACTACTTAAACCTAGGTAAACTAACCTACGGACAAACACACATACCCATGCCCCAGAGAGGACTCGAACCTCCACGGCGAGCAACCGCGCGCTCCGTAGCGAGGTGCTTTAGACAGCTTTTTTTTTTTCTTTTTTTTTTCAATGGGTTGTTCTCTTTGTTGCGGACGCTGTTCTTGTTTGTTCGTTCTTGTTCAATGAGTTTTTGGCTCAGCTTTTTTATTACAGAAAGCGTAGAGTTCTCTGACCGGGCGCGCTGAGCCACGGCGCCCGGCCTCGGCTACTCCACCACGGCTCCTCTCAACCATGGATAAGACACTCGGAGTCTGAAAGGCACGTTTGACCGACCATTGTGAATGTTTTTTAAATGTGATGACTTCAATAAGGAGACAAAGTCAATATTACATGTATAAATTACTCATTTACTGTATATCATTACTAGCTTCGGAAAGCTGTGTTGCCATTATCAAGTGATCAAACGTTACTTCATCAAACTAATAAAATACTTATTAAAAATGTAAGACATACAGGGTGTTCAGAAAAGGACTCCCTGATTTCAAAATTAAATATCTCGAAAACAAAGATCGATAGAGGAATGCAGTAAATGGTATGTTTATTGTGAAAGCTGTAAGAAGTTTATATAGCAGTTTGAAATAATAGTTACAAAAGCTGCTAACAGATGGCGCAGTACGCTGTACAGCTCATAGCAGCAAACATAAGTGAAATAATCGTATGAAAACACTCTTAGCAAACAATCACATCACAATGTTTTCAAAATCCACCATTGGCACTACAGAATTGGCGCAAACGAAGAATGAAATTCACCATCACATTTCGTAGTGTCTCAACCGAAATGGATTCACATGCCACAGAGATCACCGATTCAAGCTCGTCCAGCGTGGCGGGATGCTTCGGTTAGACCATGTCTTTCACTGTGCTCCACAAAAAAACGTCACAGGGAGTCACATCCGGTGAATATGGAGGCCAATCCGTGCCTGCACCAATAAATTTGGGATATTCCAAAGCAATGACTCGATTCCCGAAGTATTCCTCAAGAAAGCGAAACACGTGTTCGGTCCGATGTGGTCGGGCTCCATCTTGCATAAACCATTCAGTACCTGGTTGATCCTCTAACGCTTGCTGTGTGGCAACAAATTGTTCCAAAATTGCAACGTAACGTACACCAGGGACCGTTTCTCGAATGAAAAAAGGGCCAATAATGCCTCTGCTGCAGACTGCAGCCCACACAGTAACTTTAGGAGAATACAGGGGTTTCGCTTCACAACAATATGGCTTTTCGAAACCCCAAAATCGCCAGTTCTGGTTATTCACGTATCCATTCAGGTGGAAGTGGGCTTCATCTATAAACCAGATGCAGCCAACATCAAATTCTTCACTATCAATCATTGTGAGCATCTGATTAGCAAAGGCAACCCTTTGTTGCACAGCTCGTACGGTTAGGGCCTGGTGCGTTTGAATTTTAAATAGAAACATGTGTAGGCTCTTTCTCGGTATTTTCTGCGTGCTGGAACGCTTCAAACCTGTCTCAGATGCAATTCTACGGACGGATGACATTGGATTTCGCTGAATAATTCCAGAAACTGTGGCGATATTTTCAGGCGTAACTGCGGTTTGCTTGCAGCCAACATGCCCCACTAGATCATCAGTTACGCTGCCTGTTCGTTGAAATTTTGCGAAGAGCGTACGAATGGTTTTCGCATCGGGTCCTTTTGGAACATTAAATCGTGCTTGAAAACTTCGCCTTGTTGCCGTAGGACTCTCTTCTAACCTGTGGTACCCTAGTACAAGAAAAACGAGTTGTTCAATGGAGTACATGGTTTTAATCTCTTCCTTCGGTACGTTAACCTCCTTTCACATTTCAAAAGTGGAACTGATCGCTCTGGGCTTCGGATCACTATTTATACTAGGCATGACATATGGCGATTACAGGGCCATCTGTTAGCAGCTTTTGTAATTATTATTTCAAACTGCTGTATAAACTTCTTCCAGCTTTCATAATAAACTTACCGTTTACTGCATTCCTCTATCGACCTTTGTTTTCCAGATATTTTGTTTGCGAAGTTTCAATCACCGACTTTTAGTTCTGAATGTGAAAATATTTTGCTAGCACCCACCTACTTAGGGAGACATGACCATCCCAATAAAATAAGAGAAATCAGATCGAAAACGGAACGATTTAGGTGTTCTTTCTTCCCGTGCGCTATTAGAGAATGGAACGGTAGAGAAAAGTTATGAAAGTGGTTAATGAACCTTCCGCCAGGCACTTGAATGTGATTTGCAGAGTATCTATGTAGATGTAGAAGTTTGAAATCAGGGAGTCCTTTTCTGGACACCCTGTATTCGTACATACTGTCAATTACACATGTATCTGACACCAAATCTGAGAAGTAAACGGTTATCTTCCAGTATCGTAGTCAGTTGAACCAACACGCCTGCAGTGCGACGTGAAGTTGACTTCGCAAACGGATTTTAGAAACTGCTTGGCGTTTTTGCCATAGCGTTCTAAGCTATACGCGACCGACACAATCCTCTCCACATTTCATTCCTTATACTTTCAATAAATGAAGAACCTCTAAGAATTGAGATACTGCAGTACGTGACTATTGTCGGCCGTTACTGACACATTCGAATGGAAAATGTGCATGCGTAACATAGAATTAATTGAATTGCAAGACAGGAAGCAAATTATGACATTAGCCACTATTCAAAGTAACCTTCATCACACAAGTGCAAGTTGACAAATGTCTAGTGGGTGCTACACCGGCACACTTGCTGGAATCACGCTGCAACACTTATTCGTTGAGCGAGCAGACCCTGTTCTAAACACTTTTTTACAGTTCAAAGTGCCGTCGATGCGAACAAGAGGTGACCGAGACGTGTAACCAATGGCACTCCATACCATCACGCCGGGTGATATGCCAATACACGCTTCCAATGTCGCCAAACACCAATGCGACCATCATGATGCTGTAACCTGGATTCATCCGAAAAAATGACATTGTGCCATTCGTGCACCCAGGTTCGTCGTTGCGTACACCATCGCAGGCGCTCCTGTCTGTGATGCAGAGTCAAGGGAAACCGCAGCCATGGTCTCCGAGCTGACAGTCTATGCTGCTGCAAACGTCGTCGAACTGTTTGTACAGATGGTTGTTGTCTTGCAAACGTCCCCATCTGTTGACTCAAGGATCGAGACGTGGCTGCACGATCCGTTACAGCCATACAGATAAGATGCCTGTCATCTCGACTGCTAGTGGTACGAGGCCGTTGGGATCCAGCACGGCGTTCCGTATTGCCCTCCTGAACCCATCGATTCCATATTCTGCTAACAGTTATTTTATTTTAAATGTGTTTATTTCCGTCAACAGTTGCTATAAAATTGTTTCATAACATGTTTCGATCACTTGGATCATCTTCAGATCTTATAGTTGCGTCCGCAACTCGTCTGGCTGAGTACTAATTGGTCTGTTAACAGTCATTGGATCGCGACCAACGCGAGCAGCAATGTCGCAATACAATAAATCGCAATCGCAATAGGCTACAATCCGACCTTTATCAAAGTAGGAAACATGATGGTACGCATTTTTCCTCCTTACACAAGGCACCACAACAACGTTTCACCAGGCAACGCTGGTCAGATGCTGTTTGTGTATGAGAAATCGGTTGGAAACTTTTCAGTGTCAGCACGTTGTAGGTGTCGCCACCGGCGCCAGCCTGCTCTGAAAAGCATATCACAGCATCTTCTTCTCGTCCGTTAAATTTCGCGTCTGTAGCACGTCATCTTCGTGGTGTAGCAATTTTAATGGCCAGGAGTGTATGTTTTGGTCCACCATCGATGTTCTTCTTTATTGATCTATCAATAATAACGGAGCTCCACATGCTAATGTTTCTTCCTCCTCACTTGACATAGCTTAGCTCTGAAAATTCAGTAATGCAAATACATGCACAAGCTCGCTGTAGCAGATGATATGCATACAAATGTTCGTCGCCAGTGTAGTCGCGGACACGAACAACGTACAATGTTGTCAACACTTTTTGGAAACAAGTTGCAAACAAAGTGTCAAAGAAAAACATGTTATAAACTTAAGTGTAAACGCGCTTTAATACGGCAGCCACGGCTACAGTATGTGTTGAAAATGGTCTCCACGTACCTCAACGCATGTGTATTCATGCTGACACACGAGCGCCAGAGTGACACCACTGCATGAATACGCTGTCCCTTTGTCAACCAATCTGCAGTGGGCTCTGCATACACGACGCTTATGAGAGGGCGCCATAACCAGAAATCTTAAATGTCCTGTGGACTGGATTTTCTCTTTCGATCCGTTGACCATGGAAGACACACTAGAGATGCATCCGGATGTTAAAGCTCAAGTGGGCTGCAGCACCATAATGTTGGAGCCACATAACTCTTCCTGTAATAAACAGTACCACACTCTTGGAGGAAACCACGCCACTGTAACTGTGGCTGCATGGCACACCCGCGTATTAGACGGCAGTCTCTGTAACAAAGCATCACTGATTTTATGACAATGTCGTCCTGTTTTCTTCTTTGACGCGCGGGATCGGAAGCAAGTGCTTTACATGCAACAACCCATTATCTCGAGATTGGTGATAGATAGCGACATTCTTCCATCTTAGAAGACTAATTCAATATTTCAGCTACATTTCATCCATAGCAACATATGACCTAACATGTACCAATCGCAATTTCATAGCGACCTCTATTTTTCAATGTAAAATCTTCGGATTCCTTGTAGAACTGTACCGAATCTGTAAATATCACAATAACTGTGACAAATAACAAAGTAATATTCAGTTCATCTTGAAGCAGAAGAATTTGTGCAAGAATCATATTTTTTACCGAATAGTTTCGTTATAATCGTTTGAGAATGACTGCACTTCGCTGGTGCGCGCATGACACTGCGTTCTGTACGGTGTGCTCTCTTGAGTTCCCGCCTTGCTGTCTACAAGGTCACGCGCCAAACGCCTGTAGGTAGCATTCCGAAAGCTTTCGACAATAACAGGACACACGCTATATCCAGAATCAGTGGCGGCTCGTACAAAATTTGACCAGTGTGCTACAATATTACAAAAATAAACATGAAACAAAAAATACTAAAATAAAAAGCGTGACTGACAATGGAAATAACGGAGCTTAGCAATATTCCCACCACGTCATCGCCGCGGTGGAGTAGCCGAGCGGTCTAAAGCGTCTCGCTGCGGAGCGCGCAGTTGCTCGCCGTGGAGGTTCGAGTCCTCCCTGGGGCATGGATGTGTGTGTGTGTTGTCCTTAGGTTAGTTTACCTTAGTGTAAGTAGTTTGTAAGATACGGACTGATAACCACGCAGTTTGGTCCGATAGATTTACAAACATTTGAACATTTGAACCACAACATCTGCATGCTACACAAGTGACCAATGAAACTGCTTGGCTGAAAAGCGCAGTTTCACTCGCATGTTGGCTACACATTACTAATGTTGTTTGTGACTGAAGTTTTATTTACAGAAATTAAAAATTTGGACTCAGAGGTATTTGAATACGAGTCTCACACAAGTAGGTTTGAGAGACAACGCGCAAGACGCCTGAGCCAGCGCGCTATTTGACTCTGTATGCCGCAATATTCGTCATATACTATTCTTCCGCAACCGTTACACGCAGTGCGAAGAGAAATATTGATCTGGTGCTGCAGTCGGCCTCAGCACACTTGAGTCGCCAGGCCTGACGTCACGTCTGCGCATGCGCACTAGCGAACAGACGACTGCGCCGCCCCTCTGCGCACGTACCAGCGCGGCTGAAGCCCACTTCAGCACACGGAGCTGGTTTCCAGCTATCGCGGCGAGAGTGCTCCAAAATGCGTTTTCATCCTTATTACTAGCATTGTAATACGTATTGGAAGGGAATTGGTATAATTTTATTGTGATATCTGGATCGCATTCCAAGAGAAAGGATGTAATTTTACAGTGATTTCTCGCTTGCTTTCGAAGAAAAATGGCATAATTTTAGTAATATATTTACAGTGTGCTGCAGCACATTATCACCAGCCGCCGCTGTCCAGAATCCTGCAGCAAACAGCCAGCCAGCAGGCAGCAGGGCCGACATGCCACCTGGCCTGACTACTTCGCGGCATTCTTCCAGCTTATTTTGCTGTTTGTGACAGTGGCTTTACACCTGTGCAAACTACACTGCCCCACATCTTTTCAAGCAGTTAAATAATTGTTACAACAAAGAGTATAAATGTCATTTATCCACAAAATCGCGACACATTTGCTAAAATGTCAAAAGACATGTGGCAAGTAACAATAAAAAAGTGATTATTCTTCCCGTATCTGTTAAAAAAAAGTTGCTGATTGCCGTCACACGTTGTTAATATCGTTACCACGGTGGAAGACTGTTACATTTCTTCTTTAACTCCGGAATCCAGATTTCATTTAGTTTCACGCCCTCCTCCATCCTATTTAAATTATCGGGGTATTTTACAGTTTCTATAGCCTCTCTGTACGGTCTTTTGTGGTATCCAATTGTGACTGCTAAAACATGAGTCTTATCAAATTGAATAAGGTGGTTCCCTAGTTTGAAAAACAAGTTCAGCAACAGCTGATCTGTCAATCTCTCCCCTTCTACATTACCCTTATGCTTTGAGAAGACTCAGGTTTTAGCAGCCACAAATGGATACCAATACGTGGTATTGTACTGTAAAACACCCCAATAATTATTTTTTCCTAAGCTCTTCCTTTTCAGCCGTTGTCACCGAACTACTGTTTCCCAAAAACTAGAAATCTCGCCTTTAAAAAAATTTTTAAAAAAAACTTACTAACGCCACGACATTTTACCCTAAACTAAACTAAAGATGTCCCCAAAGGGTAGGGCAGGGATGGGACAGATGGTTTGGTATGTGAGGGGGCATTGCATTATTTATTTATATTTATTTCATGTAGTCGGTCTCGAACTCACAACCTTTGACAGCACAAAGCCATGGCGCTAACTATACGACTATTCTTGCTAGGAGGAGAGTAGTGACTTTATTATTATTGACGATCGGATCTTCTGAAAGCTTTTACAGTTGATGCGTTTTTAATATATATTATATTTTACCAAATATTACGTTGGTTTGATGAATCTTCACTGCGTCAAAAACAAATATGAAGGGCGGATGTTCCTTCATGGAGGATTTGTGCATGCGCAAGGCGAGGTGCGCAGTAGGTCCATTGTTTTTGCTTCGTGCGTAACCGCCAGAGCTCGAGCAGCCGGAAGCTAGCGTCTCTACCAGCTCCAATGCCAAAGGTAAAAGCGGCGTTTCCCCTCGCCCCTCCCTGCCGCGGGAGCGGCCATATGCTGTCTCCAGGGGGTTCAGAAGAGAATCTGAACCACAGTCGCGCATGCGCATTGCAACGCTGCGGCCACTGTTGTCTATTTTAGGCGGCCGCGTTACGACTCGTATACGTGCTGTAAAACGCGAAGTAAAACGTTTCTCATACGATAAAAATACTTTTAATGTGCGTATTAAAATGATCTGACAGAAGAACGAAACAAAGAATGATGGTTTAAATAGACTTTTTTATTATTTATTTATTTTTCATGACGATCTTTCTTTCATGGGGTTCAGCGAACCAGTGAACACATAGGACACGCCACCACTGTGTGATGTATGTGTTTTAATGAAGATTTGGGCAGAAATATTAGTTGTGTGAATGTGACTGTGTATCTTTCGTGCCTATCAGCGGCTCAACGAGCCTCTTGACGTTGAGTTGTTATGTATCCTCCATTAATTGATTATTCATGTTTAAAACTTTGCCTTCCTGTACCTTAAAACAACTTAAACCTACTGACCCCGTTTTTGTCTCTAACCCCTCAGTTGTTGCCCGTGATGATCTGTGAAGCACGCGCGTTCAGGAGTTACTGGCGCCACGCTGCGAGCGTTGTCTTGAGGCGCAGCAACAGGTTAGGGCGGCTGCCCTGTTATTTGGCGGCGTATCTCGCTGCGCGACGTCGTTAGGCTCCGTATGGGCGGCTATCGCGGGCCGCCATCATAACGCCGTCTTTCTGGCTGTTACGCCCACATCTCGTGGCCAGCCGGCCGCGAGAGATAAAGCGTGCTCAAGGAGCCGCTTATCGCCCCACTGTTTCATCCACCCCACCTGGCCCGTACCCACTCACCCGTTCACCAGCCGACTCCATCGGACATAAACTCGCATTAACTGCAAACGCGCAACAAGTCTCCTGCCCTTACTCACCTGTGTTTTCTGGCCTTCATCGGCTGTTCTTCTTCGCGTGACTCATTCCGTAATTGTCAAATGATAGACTAGGGACCGTGTTGGTTAACTCGAAATGTCATCCAGTAACTTCCGGGTGTGCGGCCGGATCCCGTCGTCATTGTGACACGATATTTCGGCCTGGAAACGTCCGGCCATCTTCAGGTGAGTAGCGAGTACTGAAGAGCCCAGGTGTAGTCGCGGAATTTATAGTGGTGCTGCTATCATTTTGCGCATGCTTTAGATGGTGCCATGTGCGATGCAGCCGAGTTGTATGTGCTGTCCTCGGTGGTGGAAGAGCAATAGTCTTCTAATCATTGATAATCGAATGATGGCGTCGATTACGCTATCACTGGATGATATTAATCACAGTATTCCAATTTTTGTCGAGCTGAAAGCTGTTGTCACGATTATTGAATCGTCGATTACGCTGTGGATGATATTAATCACAGGATTCTAATTTTTGTCGAGCTGAAAGCCGTTGTCACGATTATTAAATCGCGACCACGGCTTTTAGCGCGACAAAAATTAGAATCCTGTGATTAATATCAACCAGTCACAGCGTAATCGACGCAATCAATCGATTATCAATGCTTAGAAGACTATTGCTTTTCCACCACCGAGGGCAGCACTTACAACTCGGCTGCATCGCGCATGACACCATCTAACACATGCGCAAAATGATACCAGCACTTTTGGAATACGCAAGAACTACTATAAATACCGCGACTGCACCTGAGCTCTTCAGTACTCGCTACTCACCTGAAGATGGCCGGACGTTTCCAGGCCGAAATATCGTGTCAGAATGACGACGGGATCCGGCCGCACAGCCGAAAGTTACTGGATGAAGAAATACAATGGAAAAGCTTCAGAAGTCACAACTTGAAATGTTTTGGTATTCATTCATACTGCACATTACAAAATGGTCAGACCTTACTGACGAAATCGTATACGATACAGATCATAGGACATTGTACGTCACAACTAAATTGAAATTAATGAACCAAAGTAAATAAATCATCAATTAAAACTTCCTGAATATTACCAAAATTTTCCGGGTTATTAAGCCGTGGTCTTATGGATTTATTATTCAAACCCAACGTTTCGTCTCCAATTGCGAAGGACACTTTCAAGGGGGGTCGTGGCACTTTCGAATGCCCGATGCACATCCTGGCTCGCTACTGACTGCAGCCAAACTCCGTTTGCCAGGGCTCGCGCGCAGAGGTGTGGCGTCAGATTTTTTGATATGCGCGCGCAATTCGTCGTTGCCGATTGCCGCCGTCCGTTAATATCGTCCCATGGTGGAAGACAGTTACATTTCTCTAGTTTCACGCCCTCCTCCATCCCACTGAAATTATCGGGGTGTCTATAGTCTCTCTGTACGGTCTTTTGTGGTATCCATTTGTGGCTGCTAAAACCTGAGTCTTATCAAATTGAATAAGGTGGTTCCCTGGTTGAATAACATGTTCAGCAACAGCTGATCTGTGAATCTCTCCCCTTCTACAGTTACCCTTGTGCTTCGATAAGACTCAGGTTTTAGCAGCCACAAATGGATACCAGGAAACACTGTACTGTACTGTAAAACACCCCAATAATTTCAATAGGATGGAGGAGGGCGTGAAACTAAATGAAATCTGGATTCCGGTGTTGAAGAAGAAATGTAACAGTCTTCCACCATGGTATGATATTAACAACGGACGACGGCAATCGGCAATGACGAATTGCGCGCGCATATCCAAAACATCTGACATCACACCTCTGCGCGCGAGCCCTCGTAAACGAAGTTCGGCTTCAGTCAGTAGCGAGCCAGAGTGTACATCGGCCATACAACAGTGCCACGATCCCCCTTGAAAATGTCTTCCACAGTTGGGGACGACAAGTTGGGTTTGAGTACTAAATCCATAAGACCACGGAATAATATTGACCTTTCCGGCCGTGACAGTTTACATTTTACAACTTCCGGAATGTCATGCTGACCACAGCTGCTTAATTCATTAGCTCAAAGCTACCGGTTTCAGTTAATACACCATCATCAAGTGCCAGCCTAATGTAGACAAAAGTTATCAAGTGCATTAGTTATCAATTACATACAACATTGATGGAATAGTATGGCTAATAACGTGTAATAACAGTTGAACATGACATGTTACAAAATTGAAAAACTTTACAATAAATATTTGGCATCATGCTTCACTTCCTATTTATGTTTTTCAAATGTTCAAATGTTTGTTAAGCTTAAGGGACTAACTACGGGGTCATCAGTCCCTAAACTTACAAACTACTTATGAACTACCTACAACTAAGGACGGCACAAATATACATGCCCGAGGTGGGATTCGAACCCCCGACCGTAGTGGACGTGCAGACCGTGACTGAAGCGCCTCAGTCCCCTCGGCCACCGCGGCCGGCTTATGTTTTTCCACTGACTGATCGTTACGAACTGAAGCAACTTTGGTGAACGTGCAATAAAAGATTTTGTTTTAACCAAAGATAACAAACATGCTTACATTGAATCTCTTGGTCATCAGACTTAGAAACTATTTACTTAAACTAAGTTACACTAAGAACAACAAACACACACACACACAAACACACATGCCCTAGGAAGGACTCGAGCCTCCGACAGGAACTGCTGGCCAGGCCGTGGCATGACGCCTTAGATCACGCAGCTATTCCTCGCGGTCAAAGGGAAAGAAAAAGAAAAAAAAAAAAAAAAAGAAAGGGGGGGGGACGTTTTACTATTCTCCTCTGCCGACAGCGCAGGCATTATGTTAGGTCTCTATTTAGCAGAGTCGCTACCATTGGTCTCCATACTATCTGATGTTGAAATTTAGCTGTGTGAGCGTGCCCGCCAGTAATGTTCATCTTTAGTTTCTTCTAAAATTCAAATACGGCTGCTAAGAAATGTTACTGGAATACGTAAAGAAAATATGTCTCAATACGAGTCCAATAGCTGCCCATTATCTCGCATAGTGACACTGAATTCAGAACAAGATGTAACCAAGCCGTTTTTGTCACCTACAGACAGATGGAATTTCGTTTTTCACATTTAAATATGGCAGCCAACGCAGTATCGTGTCCAAAATATATGAATATTTAGGCACGCTGCAGTTATATGCTCAGAGGCCAGGATTATACATACTAGTTGTATACAGATCACTGGTCGCTACACGTAATACTTTCTTTTAATACATCTACATCTACATCATCTACATGGGATACTCTGCAAATCACATTTAAGTGCCTGGCAGTGGGTTCATCGAACCACCGTTAAACTATTTCTCTCCCATTCCATTCTCGAATAGCGCACGGGAAGAAAGAACTCTTGAATCTCTGCGTTTTAGCTCTGATTTCTCGTATTTTATTCTGATGATTATTTCTACCTATGTAAGTGGTAGTCAACAATATATTTTCGCATTCGGAGGAAAATGTTGGCGATTGGAGTTTAGTAAGTAGACCATGCCGCTGCGATAATCGCCGTTGTTGTAATGATTTCCATCCCAGATCCTGTACCATTTCCGTAACGCTGTCTCCTTTGTATCGTGAAGGTACAAAACGAGCTGCCCTTCTTTGGACTCTTTCGATGTCCTCCGTCAAACCCACCTGAGCAGCAATACTCCAAAAAAGGACGGACAAGCGTAGTGTATGCAGTTTCTTTAGTAGTTCTGTTGCATCTTTTAAGGGTTCTACCAATGAAACGCATTCCCTGAATCGCCTTTCACACGACATTATCTACGTGTTCTTCCCAGTTTAATGCTGAAGTAATAGTAATTCCTAGGTATTTTGTGGAGTTTACGGCTTTCACATTTGATTGATTTATCTTGTAAACAAAGTTCAACGGATTTCTTTTCGTACTCATGTGGTCGACTTCACACATTTCATTAGTTAGTCAATTGCCAATTTTTACACCATAGTGATATCATATTCAGATCGTTCTGCAGTTGTTTTTGATCTTCAGATGAATTTACTAGACGGTAAATGACGGCGTCATCTTCAAACAACCTAAGAGAGCTACTTAAATTTTCTCCCAAATCGTTTATGTAAATAAGGAACAGCAGAGGACCAATAACACGACCCTGTGGAACGCACGATATCACCTCTGTTTTAGTCGATGCTTTATCATCGATTACTAAGTACTATCTCACATGAAATCCCCTATCCAGTCGCAAATTTGGGGTGATATACCAAAACCACGCAATTTGATTAAAAGCCGTTTATGAGGTACGGTGTCAAAAGCCTTCTGGAAATCAAGAAATACGGAATCGATATGCGAACCCTTGTCGATAGCACACATCACTTCGTGTGAATAAAGAGTTGTGTTTCGCATGAACGATATTTTCTAAATTCGTGTTGACCTTGGGTCAATAGATCCTTCTCTTCGAGATAATTCATAATATTTTAATACAGGATATGTTCCAAAACCCTGCTACAAATTAACGTCAATAAAATAGGCCTGTAGTTTAGTGGGTTACTCCCTCTGCCTTTCTTGAAGATAGGTATGACCTGTGCAACATTCCAAACTTTTGGTACAGATCCTTGTTTGAGAGATCGGTTATATATGGCTGTTAAGTAAGGAGCCATCGCTTCAGCGTAACAGCATAATCAGATAGAAATCTAATGGGTATACAGTCCGGACCAGAAGACACACAATGATATACTACAACAAACTTTGTTTCAGCATACACTACGACATTTTGCGATCATTTACAGAAGACTAATTAAACAGAGGTACCGCCCCTGCCACAACTCGTGGTTCCGTTCCGTTTCGCCTAGGCGGCGCAGTTCCCCAGCCCCTCGCAGTGCAGTAGGGGTGTTGCTGTTAATTTGTGGCCGCCTGCTGGCCCTGCGGCTGTGCCTGGTGGGGTGGAAAAGCCGGCGGATCTGACCGAGGCTAGCGGCTGCGGATCACGTGGGAACACCGGCAGGTGGCTAGCGCTGTACACACACCAACGGCCAGAAATCGCGAATCCAAATAATCCCTACATTAGCAGCAAAAAGAGAGGTTAAAATGCTGTGCTATTTGCGCAGCATCCCACACCTCTCGTGGTTGCGACTTA
The DNA here is from genome assembly GCA_026315105.1 of Locusta migratoria. Taxonomy (NCBI): domain Eukaryota; kingdom Metazoa; phylum Arthropoda; class Insecta; order Orthoptera; family Acrididae; genus Locusta; species Locusta migratoria. The sequence continues at coordinate 142,273,559 of CM048749.1, read as the reverse complement.
ATACAGTCTGCTATCTTGTAGCAGGGCTTGTGAGAAACGTGGTTGTAATAGAATTGTGAGGATTATAAAGCAGGCCTCCTGCGATGTCCGCCTATTTATTCGTCACAATCTTGTGTTAGCCCAGCTGCATCTCCAACCCTCCCCCCCCCCTTACTCCAGTTTTTGCTCATCCCTCTGTTGATAACCCCTCCTCCGGCCTCTCTCTCCTCCCCAAGTTCCGATATAGTCAGTGGTACGTGCAATTAAAAGTAACGTTTCCTGCCCTCTGTATTTATTCCAGTCTACCACTGCGCCATCTCTTCCCCGCCCCCTCAACGTATCTCCTTCTGCCCCGTTAGTCTCCGCCTTCTGCTCTTTCTATTCATCTCTTCCTTTCACCTCTCTACCACCCACCCCCAGCGAGCGAAGCAGTGCAATAGTAACACACTAGACTCACATTCGGGTGAATGATGGTTCAAAACCGACTCAGGCAGATCAAATGCTCAAATGTTCGTAAATCTAAGGGACTTATACACAGGTACTTGTACACAGTTAAAATGTAGGTGTTAAAATGAAATTGAAGTTGTCTGAGTGAAAGACAGTCCACTTCAGCTGCTTTTTATTAGAGTTGTGGACGTGCGCACAACCAGTTTCTCAACTTTATAGTTGCATCTCCAGGTGCAATTAAGTGTTTTACATATAATTCCTATGGTGGATAACGGGGATTTATGGTCAGGTCCGAGCGCTAGCAATTTCCAACAACAACAACAACAACAACAACAAAAAAAAAAAAAAAAGTTCAAATGTTTGTATAGCTTATGGGACTTAACTACGGGGTCATCAGTCCCTAAACTTACAAACTGCTTATGAACTAGCTAACACTAAGAACGGCACAAATATCCATGCCCGAGGGGGGATTCGAAACACCGACCGTAGTGGCCGTGCAGACCGTGACTGGCGCGCTGCAGTCCCCTCGGCCACCGCGCCCGGCAATTTCCCTCAGTTCGTCAAAAATAAAGTCAGTTGAACATCCGGTTCGTGTCATTTTAAGTAAAATATTGAAAGTCGGCAATCAGTTTAGTAAAAATTAAGTCGTTTAAAACACAAAACCAGGCAAATAATTTTTACAAACTCAGTTTGTGAGTTAAACTTTTCATGGGTGCTGGCATATTATTGAAAATGTGTATTGCTGAAAAGTGGACACCTTTCTGAGGCAAAGTAAGTGACTTTAAATCTTTGTGAACCTTTTATTTCTAATATTGAAAAAAAAATGATGTAATTTTAATGACAATTTCATTGTAGAATAGATATGGTGTGCAGCAGTAGTTAGTATCCCCAGATCCTTAAATACGAGGGGGGGGGGGGGTCTTCAACTGAAAAGCTGCGAAACGTCTTAACAATCAAACCTGTTGAAATTTGAATATGCCGCTTTGGGATAACGTAATGCGACATCTAGGGACGCGAAGCATGCCTCGTCACCTCCACAAGGCTATGCCCTCAGCATCAAAGTGATGCGAGGTCCGATACTCATCGAATTCCTCGAGCACGGAGAAACCGTTAACAGTGACGTGTACTGAGAGACACTCCGTAGCCTTCGCAAGTCCATCAAGAGCAAACGGCCTGGGCTATTCACGAAAAGACTGTTTCTGCTCCATGATAACGCGCGTCCACACCTTTCCACTGTCACACAAAATGTACTGGCCAATTGGGAGTAGCTTAATAATCCGCCCTATAGTCTGGACATGTCGCCCTGTGAGTTCCATCTGTTTGGTTCGCAAAAAAAAAAAAAAAAAAAAAAAAAAAAAAAAAAAAAAAAAAAACACCTGAAAGAACTGAAGCATACAGTAGAGGAGTAACTCTTGTCAGAGCCACAGGAATTCTGGGAACATGGAATCCTTCGGCTCGTTAAACAATGGGATAGTTGGGCTCAGGCCTATGACGACTACTTGTGAATAAAAATTTCAATTATAAACACAGTGTCGTTTCGTACCTTTCCACATGAACATCCCTCGTAGCTCTCTTCAGGATGTTTCTGCGTTCACGCCACAAATAATTCATGTTGCACGTTTTTGGTCGCGAAAAACTTTAGCTTGGCCTGATGAGCTACCCCAGAAAATAATTCCGTACGACATTAAAAAAGTAGAACGCTTCACGATTTTGCTTGTCATCCTTGCGCGGGGGCCACACTAATCTTCTCTGTCTCGTACCAATTTTAGTATATGTACCTCCGAAGCGACGTCCTTTTAAAAGGCACAGCCGATTTCCTACCCCCCATCCCTGACAAAAACTACCCGTGTAGATGCTCCATCTCTAATGATCACTATGTCGACAGGACATTAAACCCTCATCTTCCACCACCTATCCCGATCCCACACTCTCTCTATCCATCTCCTCCTCCTCCCTCCTCCCAACCGAGCGAGGTGGTGCAATGGTAACGCACTGGACCCGTATTCGGAAGGTCGGTGGTTCAAATCCACCTCCAGCCACCCATATTTAGGTTTTCCATGATTTCCCTAAATCACTGCAAATGCCAAGACGGCTCCTTTCAAAAGGCAGGCGCCGATTTCTTCCCCCATCCCTACCCAAAACACTGAGCGTATGCTCCGTCTGCTGTCGACGGGACGTTAAAGCCTAAGCTTCCTTCCTTCCTTCCTCCTTCCACATCTATCCCCTCTTTCCTCCCCCATCCCTTTGCGTCCATCTCAACCTCTGCATCTATGAAAAATAACGTGTATTTGCCAATGCTCATGGTGAAGCGTCAAATATTGCAAAGTACGATCAAACGATGTAAGCTCTCACGGCCGGCTTTCATTTAAAATTTCCGGACTCATAGGCCGCGGTCGAAATGTAAAACTTGCCCTTAACGTTTAATCCTCAGAGTTGCGAACTGCGATCAGAAATTGAAGCAGCTCCGTATACATACACGATATAGAAGGCGCCACAAGCCATCACGTGACGTCGGCTCAGAGAATGTCTCTGATATTGCCAACATTATTGACAGAGATGAATCTATTGTCATTCCCCCGGTGTAACGCTGACGTCCAGATTTTGTCTAATTTAACAGCTTCCTCTACCCTGTTGAAATTACTGTAGTGTTTCTAAATCTCGATTTCTTCTCTGTTCATGCGCGCATAGTGTTCAAATGTTTATTAAGTTTATTGGACTCAACTGCGGGGCCATCAGTCCATAAGCTTACAAACTACTTATAAACTAACGTATACTAAAGACAGCACAAACATCCATGCCCGAGGGGGCGATTCGAACCCCCGACGGGAAAGAGCCTCGCACATCGGAGCATAGCTGCGAAGTTTTAGAGATAATAATAGTCTCATTAAATTTAATTTCGTGGTTGCCCTCTTGGTAAACATGTTCCGCTACGGCCATTTCTCCGTATCTCCCTGGCGACAATTCCTCTTAAGTTCGCCCAAAGCGGTGGATACTACACTCCTGGCCATTAAAATTGCTACACCACGAAGATGACGTGCTATAGACGAGAAATTTAACGGCAGGAAGAAGATGCTGTGATATGCAAATGATTAGCTTTTCAGAGCTTTCACACAAGGTTGGCGCCGGTGGCGACGCCTACAACGTGCTGACGTGAGGAAAGTTTGCAACCGATTTCTCATACATAAACAGCAGTTGATCGTCATTGCCTGGTGATACGTTGTTGTGAATCCTCGTGTAAGGAGGAGAAATGCGTACCATCACGTTACCGACTTTTATAAAGGTCGGATTGTAGCCTATCGTGATTGCGGTTTATCGTATCGCGACATTGCTGCTCGCGTTGGTCGCGATTCAATGACTTGTAGCAGAATATAAAACCGGTGGCTTCGGGAAGGCAATACGGAACGCCGTGCTGGATCCCAAAGGCCTCGTATCACTAGCAGTCGAGATGACTGGCATTTTATCCCCATGGCTGTAACGGATCGTGCAGCCACGTCTCGATCCCTGAGTTAACAGATGGGGACGTTTGCAAGACATCAACAATGTGTATGAACAGTTCGACGACGTTTGCAGCAGCATGAACTATCATCTCGGCGACCTTGGCTGTGGTTACCCTTGACTCTGCATCACAGACAGGAGAGCCAGCGATAGTGTACGTAACAACGAACCTGGGTACACGAATGGCAAAACGTCATTTTTTCGGATGATTCCAGGTTCTGTTTACAGCATCATGATGGTCGCATCCGTGTTTGTCGACATCGTGGTGAATGCATATGGGAAGCGTGTATTCGTCATCGCCATACTGACGTATCACCTGGCGTGATGGTATGGGGTGCCATTGGTTACACGTCTCGGTCACCTCTTGTTCGCATCGACGGCACTTTGAACAGTGGCCGTTACGTTTCAGATGTGTTACGACCCGTGGCTCTACCCTTCATTCGATCCCTACGTAACCCTACGTTTCAGCAACAAAATGCACGACCACATGTTGCAGGTCATGAACGGGCCTTTCTGGATATGGAAAATGTTCGACTTCTGCCCTGGCCAGCACATTCTCCAGATCTCTCACCAATTAAAAACATCTGGTCAATGGTGGCCGAGCAACTTGAAACGTGTCCATAGAAAATTATTTTTACAAGAAAATGTCTAATATTGTGCCTCCTGTTTTGTATCGAGTAACTTGCTTGCAAGAAAATGTATAATATCGCTTCTACTGTATGTATCGATATGTGTAAAGTTTCATCTCTGGCAAAGATCATGTATTGCATAGCATTGTAGCTCGCACTGAGAGAGAGGGTAGCACTAGTGGTTCAGCTCGCTTAGAGAGCGGTTGGATTGTGTGTATGGCTCCGATGTAGAGCAGAGGCTGCTTTGCCAGCAAGTCAGAAGTTGTATTATGTAGGTAATGTAATGCTGTTTATCAATAATAAGTAACTTAACCCTGTTTCATATTTCATTTACGTAGTTAGAAAATTAACCCACTTCCTTCATTTGATAATTACTTGATTTAGTGGAGTGTTGATTTGAATAACATTATTGAACATATTTCATTATTGGTGCGATAGTAAGATAATAGTTGATTTGGATTTCAATAATAACTGATCGACATTAACTCTCACAGTCAAGCATTAAGAAAGTGATTTGTGGTTTTTCTTATATCTTTCTCGCAGTCAAAATTTTTGAGTATAGTCAGTGTCTGTTTCAAAAGGTTACATGTCACAGTTGTTTACTTAAAAGATCCGTTGCGCACAAAATCAATTTAATGCACTGTTTCTTGTACATTAAGATCAGGGCCATAATTAAACCAAATAGCTGAGTTAATGAACAATTTATTGTCTGATTTAACGAAAGGTTCTACATTCCAAAACACGCGTACAGTTTTTATCTGGCGCCCTTTCTGCCAGGATAGTTCACAAACAGGATCGTGACGTAGTTAGATACGTAGTCTTATTTCAGTTAGTTTGTCTTTTCCACTAACCAACTTACCTTTTGGCTCTTAATTTAATTTTTGTAGCACCATCCTCTGTTGTAGCAACAGTAGCATAGTAATTGTTTCTGTAGTCTGTTACTTACCATTCTTGAGATTGTGTAGTATTGTTTATAGTAGATGAATTGAATATACAAATAATTGCATTACTACTGAACAAGCCTCTCTTTTATATTGCCTGATGTTTGTTGTGATGAAAGTTCTAGTACCGCGGAACTCGTGTGATAATTAACGGTTTGCGTAATCTCGATTGTGATTGTATGTTGCACTAGCCCGATTCAACCTATTGTTCTCTCATAATTACTGTGTGTAATTTTCAAAAAAATTAGCAGTAGGTGAAAATAAATATTATTGGTCACTTTACTGCAAAATTCTGTTAACAATGTCGAAGAATAGGAGAGTCCGCGCTGATGCTAAAACTGCTTCCGAAAATGAGACCTTGAATGAAGCAAGGAGAGAAACTGAATTTTTACAAGAGTCTTCTCACTGCACTGATACAAATACGACAGTAAATACCGTGTCTGAAAACGCGGAACAGATTAGTTCGGGAACAGACAATATGGATAATGACAAAGTACAGGATTTGACAATACAGAATTCCGATTCTTGTAATGTGGTTGCGGAAAATAATGCATCGGTTCCGCCTAGCTCTGCTACAAAAAATACTTGTGCGACGGCTATGGAAAACGTATTACCAAATGATTTCATGCAAATTTTATTGTCACAGCTCTCTAAATTAAATGAGAATAGTCAATTACAATCTCAGAAATTAAATGAAAAACTTGAGAAAATTGAACAAACGTGCGATTCGAGGTTTGTGAGTATTCAAAGTAGTTTTAATAAGATAAACGAGGACAACAATCGGTTCAGGGAACAACTGCTCAATACTTTCAAACGTGAATCTCAGCAAATAAGACAAGATATTCGCGACGAGATTAACCCGGTAGTGGAAAGCCTAGCGTCACGAGTGGAAAATATGGAAAGCCTTGCGTCACGAGTCGAAAATATGGAAACTACTGAACTCGCTCAATTGAAGCAACAGAGTAATCTAGTTGTTGAAAAGTTGCAGAACTTCCAGTCAGTCACGACGGAACAGATCAATAAAATAAATAAACAGTTTGAAGATATTACTGTTAAGATTACCCAAATTAGTGATAACACTGACAAAAGTTCGGATGTAACGCATCCTACCCCGTTTAATGAAACTAATGAATATCTCGCCCTTGACCGTTTCAAACAAGATCAAATGACCATTAATCAGCAATACAAGGCTGAGGTCAGAAAATTAGATGATCGCGTGGCGCGAATAGAGAGGAAATTTGACCACACTTGTGGAAATCCATACGAAGATGTGGAAGAAAATTTGAACGAAAATGACAATGATGATTCGAGCCAAGTAGGTCGCTTGGTACGTGAACGAAGTGTACCTCATAGTAACAACAATGAAGACGCAGTGCGTAGTTTACGCTCACTTACGCCGCACGGGCGAAAGGAAGCGTTTGACTACAAGCATTTCCTGACTGTACGTAAATTCAAGACATTTAAAAACTCTCCGAATGACTTGCACCCTAAGGAGTGGTTGCAGCAATTCGATTATTGTCTTCCCCCGAATTGGCCACTTGAGCACAGATTAGAATTTATATGTGGTTATCTGGAAGGCGAGCCAGCCACCAGAATGAGAGCTATTGCACAAGAGTGCTATAGCGAGAATCACTTCCGACGCTCATTTCTATCCGCATACTGGTCGGAAGCGGCACAAGACCGCGTTAAAAACAATATTGCGACTTTCAAAACTTTTGAGCGATCAAATTTCTCGAGCCCTGTGGAATATTTCCAAAACTTAGTATACAAAAATCAATTTTTATCGGCACCTTACTGCCCTGCGGAATTAATCAGAATTTGTTTGAACAAATTGCCTCTACACTTGCGTCAAATTGCCATTGCGGCACGATGCAAGAATGATATTGAAACCTTTAGAAATCTCTTACAAGACTTAGAAGAAGAAGACGAGGAAAATTCCTCGCGCAGTCGATATTTTGAAACAAACAGATATGATCGCCGGTCGCAACAAAGCCCGCCGCGTACTAAACGTTATTCAGAGCACGACGATAAACCAAAAAATAACTCTTTCACTAATGAATCTTACAAACAAAGTCGCGACAATGAGAACGGTGAGTTTCATGATCGTGACATTAACCGTGGAAGTTTTCGTGGCCGCAACCGAGGTGGTGGTTTTGGTCGCGTAGGACGCTACAATAATTACTATCATAACAGCAATACTTCGAATGATACTAATTGGCGTGATAGACGCAATACTGATAGTGATCGCGAGACTGAAAATCACAACAATAACGCTGAGAAGCGTAGTCGGGAGGGCACACGCGATAATTCTCGTGATCGCCTTCCACGATACGAAAACACAAATCGGGCCCAAAGCAGATCGCGTACCCCGGAAAGACAAGAGCAAAACATTGAAATCAGACCTGCTAATCCACGCTACAATTCGTCAAAAAAGGGGCCGCGTCAGGTATGACTAGCGGACTCGACGGCAAATAATTCGGCCGTACAGAATTTGTGTGATCCTAACTATACGCTGAAACTTGTTCATTGTGAACTACCTCACAGAGAGGAAGATTACGATGAACAACCTCCCGAACAAAACAGAATAGTAGTTTGTGCAGAAGTGCACAATACTGATGCTGGTAGCACTTCAGTAAGTGATAAGGCAAAATCGACACAACTTGTGTCAAAACCTAAAGCCGTTACTCCTGAAAGTAATGATAGTAACAAAAATTGTACTATCAAATTTAACGAAACAAATGAAAAGGTATCGAACAAACGTTATACTGCCCAACGGTTAAACGAGATAATTGTCGATCAGCAATATAATGACGACAATTCAGATTGGGAGACAGAAGCTTCGTCTTCAGACTCTGAGGAAGACACTATATACGAAATAAAATTCTTACAGTATCAACCAACAATTGCATATGACAGACCGGTCATGTACTTTGAAAGGCACGACACAGTACTGCCACACAATAATGCAACTAACAGTAACCTTGGAACAGCAAAAGATGATGTCGAACAATTAGATTTGCAGCACACCTCTGTTGCTGATTGGATAGACAATTACATGTTTTCTAATGACGATGATAGCGAATGCGAAGTTGATGAACAACCAAAATTTGAAAAGCATTTATCTTGTGAAAGCCTCATTAATCTTGGTAACACTTGTCTCAACAAAGAAATTTCTTATGAACCTTCTACCGAACAAGACGTAAAATTTGTACAGTTAGATGACATAAAAGAGGCACTATTAGAAGAGAAGGTAGAATGTCTCGATATTCCAATTCACCCTATTGTATCTGTGAAAATTGGCAAAATCAATCTTTCTGCTGTCTTAGATTCTGGTAGCCCAGTATCAGTAATCAGTGAAGTGACTTTTAAGAAATATCAGAACTTGCTTAATGGTCCCATTCTGCCTTTGCATTGTACTAAAATTCGTGGCGTCATTTCTAGCAAACCTGTCGAAATTCGACAGCAAACATACGCAGAATTTTTATGTCAAGGTCATCTCTTTTCTGCCAACCTATTGATTGTCCCCCGTTTAACTACACAGATAATATTAGGTGTGGACTTCCTATCCAAGTACAAGGTTATTTTAGATTTCAATACGGCTTGTGCCACTGCTTTTGTTCAGGAAAATGCCATTCAAATTAAATTCGAAGACTGGATTACCAGATATGAAGAAGGTGCCAGTTGTTTAAAATTTTTACCTATTTCTAATGCGACGCAGGATGTCAAACCTGATGATGATATAACAGATAAACATTTCGAGACTGAGCGAATTGACTTGATTTCTGACATCATTAAGAAAAAATTAGTAGAAGTTGAAGGTGCCTCAGAACGTGATAAGGAAGAATTGTTCCTTATCTTGCGGCGTTATTCCCGTGTATTCGCTAACAGTCCTGGTACCATAAAAAATTTTCTCTATGAATTTAAGATCAAAGAACATAATAAATTTTTTGTACCTCCATATCCCATTCCGATAGTATACAGGGAAAGAGTTAAGGCTGAAATTCAGTCCATGCTCAGTCAAGGTATAATTGAACCTGCAGTTAGCTCGTATAACAGTCCCCTACATATTGTTGAAAAAAGAGATAAGTCAATTCGATTAGTGCTCGATTCCAGACAAATTAACACTATCATTTTACCTGAAACCGACCGACCCCAAACCCTTGAAGAATTGTTACAAAAATTCTATGGTGTCAAAGTTTTATCCTCATTAGATCTTAGGTCTAGCTTTTGGCAAGTGAAACTGCACCCCAACTGTAGGAAGTATACCGCGTTTCTCTGCTTCGGAAACTGTTATCAGTTCCGTAAATTGCCTTTCGGACTGAACATCTCCTCATCTGCTTTCATCCGTGCGATGAATGCCACACTCCCTGAGCACTTAAAACAACAAATCACAATTTACGTTGATGATATTTTAATTGCAGAATCTTCCTGGGAAAAACATAACAGTACGTTGGCATCTTTACTTGAAGTGTTTGCTCAATCCGGAATTACTGTCAACTTAGAGAAGTCACAGTTTGGTCGTTCTCAGATTAAATTTTTAGGGCACATTATTTCTAAAGATGGGATCCAGCCCGACCCCGAAAAGTTAGAGGCGATAATGAAAATGCCTGTTCCCACTACTAAACGCCAATTAAGAGCTTTCTTGGGTTTAATTAATTTCTATCGCCGTTTTATAAATTTGAAAGACCTAACTACTCCCAGATTATATGAATTAACTGGAAAGAATACTGTTTGGTTCTGGGATGAAGCTGCCCAAAGAGAATTTCTTTGCTTAAAAGATGCACTCCTTCACGCACCTATTCTGCACCATCCAGATTTGTCTAAGAACTTTTGCATCTCTACCGATAGTTCAAAATTCGGACTTGGCGTTCACGTGTTTCAAGAGGATGAAGAAAATGGCTTTGCCACACAGAGAACTATTGCATTTGCTAGTCGCATATTATCCAAGTCAGAGCGGAACTATTCCGTCACTGAGCTTGAAGCTTTGGCAGTAGTTTGGGCATTCGAAAAATTCCGTTATTTCTTGTTTGGCAGACACACTAAAGTTTACACGGATCACCGTGCACTTCAATTCCTCATGTCGGCAAAACTTAACCATGATAGACTTAGACGATGGGCTTTGTTCCTTCAAGAATTCGATTTCTCTGTAATTTACATTCCTGGTAAACAAAACATCGTTGCAGACTCGCTATCTCGTTCGCCTGTTGGGCTCATCAAGGCGACGGAAGAGGCATACTTAGAAAATAACTTTACTATCCTCTATATGCAGCAAGTTGCTTTCGAAAATTACATATCTGCCACATTTTCTGACATTGCTAAAGAACAAGACAAAGATCCAATCTGGCGAGATATTAAAATAAAATGGCATGATAAATATAATGTTTCCATCAGACAATTTTACATTATCCATAATAACATTCTCTTCAAACGTAAAGCCCCTGACAGTCAATTTTGGTTAGTGTGTGTTCCGGAGGAGTCCGTGAACAAATTGATTTGGTATATTCATCTCAGTTACGGACACTATGGTACCAAGAAGTGCTTCGCGAAATTACGCGACTCTTGTTACTTCATCAACATGGAGAAACGTATACGCAATGTGTTATCTCGATGCAAATTGTGTCAGAAAGCAAAGCCGCCGACCATATCGCATTCTGCTCCACTTTTTCCGATTATACCTTCAAAATTAAAGCAGTTAGCAGCCGTTGATCTGTTTGGACCTCTTCCGAGAACTAACAATGGTTTCTCTTTTGTTTTCGTTGCTATTGAGCTCACATCAAAATTTGTATCTTTTACTCCGCTCCGCCGTGCCACGGCGAAGACAGTAACTAACGCCTTTGTCAAAAACTTCCTAAAAGATGTTGGCCATATAGATAAAGTCATCTCCGATAATGGACCTCAATTCCGTTCTCATGATTGGGCACGGATGTTGCGGCGCAGAAACATCAAACCTGTGTTCATATCACTTTATCATGCCGCCTCTAACCCTTGTGAACGAGTGATGAAAGAACTTGGAAAACTTTGTAGGCTATATTGCTACCGACGACATAACATATGGGATAGATATCTTCTTTCATTTCAAAATATTATAAATGAACTTCCTAATGATTCTACAGGTCTTTCACCAATTCTGGTTCTGAAAAACAAGCAACCTCCCGACCGTATCAAGGAATTGATACCTTTTCCTAAACACAGAAGACTACGTCATCATGAGATCATTGAATTGGCGCTTAAAAACATTAAGAAAGCCGCTGAAAAAAGGAAACGCTCTCAACGTAATTGTTATGCTAAACAACTCTATGTAGGACAAAAGGTATTAATTAGATCCCACCACTTATCCCACAAGGGAAGATCTATGATTCACAAATTCTTCTTACTGTACAATGGTCCGTATCGAATCAAACGTATCATCCACGACAACGTCGTTGAGGTAGAAACTTTAAAGACGCACAAGTCGAAAGGCATACACCACATTTCCAATATTAAAATTTTCAGGGAATAAAGATGGGGTAGAGAGTCCATTAATCTGTTTTGGACACACCAAGTGGCGATTGGTGCCCCGTTCTCGAGCTGAGTGTCACTATTCTTCCGCTTTTCCTTAGTGCGCTCTATCTACCTCTTTTTCTCACTGTTACTTTTCTCTAACTCTGAATACTTATGCTCTGTGCTACGCTGGGATATTGTCATACGAAACTTTGATTATCTTGCAATTTGCATATAACGAACTCTGTGGCTGTGCAAGACAAATAAAATTAATGGAAATTTTTGATTGTGTAATCTAATCAAGTTCCTATGTTTCAGAAAATATCAGATTTTTCTTCTGCGTTACTAATTGCATAACTTACGAAGTTCTGAGCAAGTGAAGAAGATTTTGAGTTGACATGAGCATTTGGTAAGCCAAGAACATTATGGAGGATGATGAGTAAGGCAATACACAATATGTCATGGTGGTCTTTAAAATGCATTATTGTTTATGGATAAATGATGGTAAGGAAGGTATTGGTAACAGTCAAAGATGTTTGATAAATGTAATTATGTGGACGAGATTATACAATGATTATGAAGCAATTATGAGGAGAATCGCTATGTTGCTAATGATGATGAGATTATACAATGATTATGAAGCAATTATGAGGAGAATCGCTATGTTGCTAATGATGCTATGTTCTGTTCTTTTCTTATGTGCTTACTCGCACTGCCCTTTTGTGTTTTCTCTTTGTGCTTATGTGCACCATTTTGTATATTGATGCATTGTGCCTTCAATGGCATGTGTGATTGGTGAGATTCATATCCTTCTGATGATCTGTAATTATTTGTAATTATGTGTAATGAATATTTCTAATTATGCTTGCAGCTATGCGTATTGCTCTTGTAATCAAAGCTTACCGCTATGCTCACTAATTATATACCTAAGCCCTACCACTATGCTAATTAATTTTATAATGAAGCTCAATGACAATGTATGGTTATGCTTATACGTTCCACACAGCCATCTATCTTGCAAACTTGCAGCTATGCCGTAAACTGCGCCTAGTTAAGTCTAGAAAGATAATGCACAGAAATATTTTGCTTTTGCTTACTACTATCTTCCAAATTTTATTGATGATCTTGTTGATGAAAATCTGCAGCTATGCCTAACGAATATTACGTCTGTGTTTATGTTATTGGATGATTTACTGTGATGTACATCTAGTACTGTGCCAAAATTTGCACTAATTGTTTTGTTTGACCCTACTGTTGACCCAGACAGACACAGACATGACCTGTTGACTTGAACCTCTTTTGATATTCTCACGAAACTACCCTGATGTGTTATACCTTAAGGCAATGAAATATGTAGCTCAGTTGAGACAAAAGCCTGGCCATGGCAACTTATGTAATTTAAGTGTTATAATTTGTGGTAATGTAATCACCATCATAGTGATATATATTAATTTAAAGAGATATGAACTAATGGTAATTGGAATGTCAATTTAAGTTATATCATGCCAAATTGATGACAAGCACCCTCAATGTATTTCATACGATTATGTGTTTGTAAAGCAATATGTACATAGTATGTAAAGCCTTGTGCTTATATGAAATGACACTAATGTTGTAGATACTCTAAAATAAGAATTAAATTACTCATTAGTATTCAAATGTATCCGTCTTCAAGACACTACTTGTAATGTTAAAATATGGTTTAATACCATGACCCCATTTGTACCACTTGAATTTGTGGGAAAATATTTCTGTAGATATGTTCTAATCAATGACTTTTCTTTCAGTCTAAACTGAAATATCATGACTATGTTACTAATTTGTGTGTAAAATGCTTTATTTCATGTACTTTGGACACGCATGGGAAGTGGCGATTTCGCACACGAGATTCCAGAATGCACACAGAACAATGGACGAGTTACTATACACCACTGATTTTGGGCCTTTTAATGAAGATGTTTGTTGGATGATGTTTGGCCACACAGTACTGTCCATTGCAGCCTTGGCCACCCACCACCAGTTTGCTCTAATTTTGGCTATGCTGATGCAGTCTGCTAATAGCTCTGTTGGTTGGAGCACACTTGGTTGTCGAATTGCATGGAGGAATACATCAGAACCTTTTCCCCATGACTTCCACTTCAATGCTACCAGCCAGCCCGCCTACAGTGTGGTGTAATCTTACAGTGTTTTGTGTTCGTGTGCAGACCTAAAATGAATGTTAGGAGCTAATGTGCTATTCGTGTGCATATACTATTCAGTGCCTCCCATTGCAAACGTTGTCCACAGGTTCATTACCAGTGTTTAGGTATATTTCATGGTTCTTTCACAGTCAGTGACCAAAATAAAATTGTGCTCTTGATAAATACATATACTTAGTCTGAAATGTCATTGTGCCTATTCGATTGACAAACGTTATATTGAAATCCTATTGTGCTGAAGCAGTAACATTATTTTGTACATGATCAGAAGCCTATGTAGTCAAAAATTTTACATGTATGTTCTAGCATCCATGAAAGTATAGCATTTTAAATGCATCACAGAATACAAAACTGACACTTTATCTTATACTAAGTGCACTAAAAATTTACATAGACTACATTGTGCACAAGATACAAATGTTCATTTTATGTTCCCAAAATACTGATCTCTTGTACAAAATGTAAACCCATGGAACTTACACTACTGTGTGTATTACTTGTAATTACCACATTTTCCTTAAAGAATGATGACATTAGTTAAAATATCTTTTGTAAAACTTTGTATATGTTCATGTTTATTATTGTATATTTTTTTCCATTTGTGTATTACTTCTAGCTATCTCATTTTCTCCACTATATCATTTGTCAAACTATGTTTTCTGAAATTCTATATATATACTTATGTTTACCATTATGTATAATTGTCATATATTCCACTTATTGCTGATGTTCTGTAAATTTTGACATTTGCTTATGCCTGTCACACCCTGTACCTCTCCATGCATGACTTTTGATGGTACTGTTCTGTAAAATGGCATGTATTTATGACTGTCACATTTTTTTTTTTTTTAAATTTTCTATGTACTCCATCTGTTGTTTTGATCTTGTTAAATTTTGGATGTCATTAATGGATTTTTGGACTTGAAATTCAGTAATTTTGCTGGCTAGGCAATGCCATTGGCATCACCCACCCTACAAAATTTTAATAGGTAGGAGGGGGGTGATGAAACGTGTCCATAGAAAATTATTTTTACAAGAAAATGTCTAATATTGTGCCTCCTGTTTTGTATCGAGTAACTTGCTTGCAAGAAAATGTATAATATCGCTTCTACTGTATGTATCGATATGTGTAAAGTTTCATCTCTGGCAAAGATCATGTATTGCATAGCATTGTAGCTCGCACTGAGAGAGAGGGTAGCACTAGTGGTTCAGCTCGCTTAGAGAGCGGTTGGATTGTGTGTATGGCTCCGATGTAGAGCAGAGGCTGCTTTGCCAGCAAGTCAGAAGTTGTATTATGTAGGTAATGTAATGCTGTTTATCAATAATAAGTAACTTAACCCTGTTTCATATTTCATTTACGTAGTTAGAAAATTAACCCACTTCCTTCATTTGATAATTACTTGATTTAGTGGAGTGTTGATTTGAATAACATTATTGAACATATTTCATTATTGGTGCGATAGTAAGATAATAGTTGATTTGGATTTCAATAATAACTGATCGACATTAACTCTCACAGTCAAGCATTAAGAAAGTGATTTGTGGTTTTTCTTATATCTTTCTCGCAGTCAAAATTTTTGAGTATAGTCAGTGTCTGTTTCAAAAGGTTACATGTCACAGTTGTTTACTTAAAAGATCCGTTGCGCACAAAATCAATTTAATGCACTGTTTCTTGTACATTAAGATCAGGGCCATAATTAAACCAAATAGCTGAGTTAATGAACAATTTATTGTCTGATTTAACGAAAGGTTCTACATTCCAAAACACGCGTACAGTTTTTAAACTGACTCATCACAATACGCCAGTCACTACTCTTGATGAACTGTGGTATCGTGTTGAAGCTGCATGGGCATATGTACCTGTATACGCCATCCAAGCTGTGTTTGACGCAATGCCGAGGCGTATCAAGGCCGTTATTAGGGCTTGAGGTTGTTGTTCTGGATACTGATTTCTCAGGATCTATGCACCCAAATTGCCTGAAAATGTAATCACATGTCAGTTCTAGTATAATATATTTGTTCAATGAATGCCGGTTTATCATCTGCATTTATTCTTGGTGTAGCAGTTTTAATGGTCAGTAGTGTCTTTTCAGACCAAGCAGGAAGGTGAAATAATGTTTAAGAGCTGCAAGACACGCACGAACCCATCTGTATACACCGGGTGTGAATAAAAATTTCTGCAGCTTTGGTTTAGTATACATTGGGACTGCAAAAGAAGTGTCAAGACTCGTCTAGGGGGTGGGGGACATATTAGAAATTGCCTTCGGGGACATACGGTGAAATGGACTAGCAGAATATGTTACTAATAGGGCAACCACGAAATTAAATTTAATAAGACTAGTGCCATCTCGGAACTTCACAGCTCTACGCGCGCACGTACAGAGAAGTAGTCGAGATATACAAACACTGCACGTACGGAGAGGGAGACGCAGCGAGCTCTGAGAGACGGATGGTGGACACCGGTGCTGCTCGGGAGTGTTTTGACCACGTGGCGACGACTGGCATGCGGCCGATGGTGCTGCGGCTCTAGTGTGTCCAGTGGTACTGCACAGGATGGCAGCTGAGGAAGTCGTCTCAGAGGTATCCTGCTGTGGCGGCTTATCCGAGGAAGACTGGAACACAAGGGGAAGGACTGTTCCTAATGTGTTATGGGATACTTGAAGGTGTGGCGTGTGATTACATATTGTGACGTCTTTCTAGATAATTTGGCACTTCTATTATATATAACTGGACTCGGGTAACGAGCGTACACAGTGATCATTACTGATATGTTGACGTTCTGCTGTGCCTGTACATAAGCTAATTGTGCATTTATGTATTTGGTTGGAGTTGTCAAAAGACTAAAATTTTGCTGGGCTATAATAAAATATCAGATTTGTTTCTGTCTTTGAAATGCTGTTGGTTAATTGTATATGGGGAAGGAATGATACTCGACACCAAGAACCTTGTTTGAGCTATAAAATTTGTTTTCTAAGTTACGACTCTTGGGTGGCTACTGTTAAAGGATGTTCACTTGCGTACCTAATTTTAGTTATATTATATGAGGAGCTTGGCAGTACGGAGTGGACCCACTAGATTACTATGGGTAATGGTGTTATTCATAATGAAGTGGTTACAAATTCAAGCACTATGGGTTACTTGTTTATGCGAACTACTATTGCCTGTGGTCGAAAATCGACCAATTGTGTTTACAATGGTCACTGGGAGTCAAATTTTACGTATCATGTCGGCGGCCTCGCGTGGTTATGTTGGCAACATCAACAACACGATGGAAAATCTTTGCCCATTTGTTCGAACCACATAGAATGACTCGGTTAGTGTATCGTACAGACCATGAAATAAACAAATAATGCTCTTCCTGCTTTATGGTTGACAGGTTCTTGTATGTACCCTCGTCCGCTCCATAAAAATAATTGCCCTCGTAAAGCGAAGATTCCATGAGGAAACATCAGCGTTGTCAAGCGATTGACTAAAATGGAGACTCACAGGATTCTCACTATTCAGCATCTGTTGCCAACGTTATCATAGGAGACCGCTGGGATATTTGGTAAAATTTAACCGGCACTGGGAGGTATAAAACGGTTTTATGTGTTAAGGAAAATGCCTGACACAATAACAACAAATAAAAACGGAAGTATATACTTCTCATGCCATTTCTGAATTATATAACTTTCATTAGCCTAATATTTGAAATGGAACTACAATTTCGGTGTTCATATATTTATACAACGCCAAGAAATAATGTTATTTTGATACTGCGATATTCAGAATTCCAGAGCTGACAAGATGTCGACTTCGTAGTTCCACCCGAGCTCCGCCAGATGCCTCTCCCGCCGCATCATCCTTTATATCGGCATTCATATGAAAACATCCATTCTTAATCACTGCGAAAATGAAGCATTTGAACGGCACAAGAAAGTGAGTTGGGAGCACTCCATGTTTCGATATTCACTTATTTTAATACGTTATTTTAATACTGCAGATGCGCTGCATTACAGCGTCTTTGGTCGAGGCGAATAGCCAGTCAGTGAGCTGATTGTTGGAGAATGTAGAACTTGATCCAAGCTCTAGATAGGAAAATTTCTACTTCCTTATACCACTTTTAATGGCTAAATGCACACATAATATGTATATTCGTGAAATCTACAACAAACAATCTTTCGAATTATGTAACTTTCATGGCCTTTTTCTACGAATAAATTAGTCATCTGTACCACAATTTTCGTGTTAGCGTATTTATATAATGATTTTGTGCAATGTTCTCGTGTGTTCACAATAAATTTTAGTAAACAGAATTCAATCAATTGTTTCTACCCTTTTTCCATTAATATTAATATAGGCACCACCACAATGTCAAAAGCCACAGTCGCTGTACAACATTATTACACCAATTATTTATTAACTTCATTACATTTTTAAACGTCAACGATAGCAAAACGTCGTCACAAACTGGTCGGTGGAGAACACAAAAGCTAGTTAAGGTGCAGCGATACAAATCGTAACCAGACTCAGTCCGTGAGAGTGCTGTCACACCGGAAAGGTTTGCCAGATTACTACGTTCTGACGGCTCCCTTCAACTCCACCATTCGGTCGGTACAAAGCACCACGTCTAGGTACTCGAGCGACGAACCCCGGACTCTGAATAGAAAGCCTCCCGACCTGCCACTGAACAAATAAGGCTCCTCCTTCCGCCTTCCCTTCCCGACACAGTTTGCCTGTTCGGCAACCTTGCCTTGCCTCAGCGTCATTTCAAGACGGCGGACACGCCCCCTACGCAAAGACAGCGCACTTCCGAGCACGCCGAGACCCATCGATTTCGCGACACAATTACGTTGAATGCGGAAGGATGCGAATAAACGCTGCCTGACAAAAAGTGATATTCGTACGAGGAGTGGTCCAATACTATCCAATTTCGGTATACATGCATACCAATGATGCGTGTGTAAATTGTTAGATTTATACGGCTCTGTAATGTGCATTCGTGACGTGCAAATTTATTTTTAAGGAGAGCAAGGGAGAAGGATTTAGGGTAGAAATAACTTTAGCTGCACTAGGTCACTGAAATGACTCAATGGCAACATGCGAAAATATGAGTTAGGTAGAGATCCCAACCCGGTTATCTCGCTTCGGGCCAGCGGTCACCTTAACCACTTGGCTACCCAAGCTCGCTTCCCATCCCTCTCAAATTCCCACATGTCGCACGCTACTGCCGTAACGCCCCTATCGCCCATGTCCTATTATACTCGTCATTTCAGTTTCCCATTATTACCCAATCTGCGGCGCGTATATATATAATGGAAACTCCAGGTTGGAATTAAACAGTATAATAAGGACAAAATCAAATGTTCAAGTGTTTGTTAAGGTTATTGGACTTAACTGCAAGGACATCAGTCTATAAACTTACAAACTTCTTATAAACTAAACTAAAAATAGCACAAACATCCAAGCCCGAGGAAGGATTCGAGCCCCCGAGCATCAAAGCATAGCGCCTAATAAGGACAATTTACAACTCATCGCAAAGGTGTGACGCCGAGCTGGGACAGATACTTAAAAAAGACTCACAAATAACCGCAAGCTATTGCGTGATTGGTTTTTTTTTTTTTTTTTTTTTGTTTTGTTTCAGAAGAAGGCTCTGGCCTATAGCTTAAGTGTTGTCCGTGCGTGTCTCTTTTATGTAACTGTCGCAGTTCGACATCACGGCTTTGCGTGAGTTGTAAACTGTCCTTTATATATATATATATATATATATATATATATATATATATATATATATATATATATATATATATATATATATACTACAGTATCATCCGCGAAAAACCCCAGTAAACTTCCGATGTTATCCACAAGGTCATTTATATATATTGTGAATAGCAACCCTGTGGTACACCTAACATCACTCTTACTTGACACCTAGTCATCAAGCAGCGCGGTACAGAGGGATCAAAAAAAAAAAAAATGTTCAAATGTTTGTTAAGCTTATGGGACTTAACTACGGGGTCATCAGTCCCTAAACTTACAAACTACTTATGAACTACTTACGAACTAGGACGGCACAAATATCCATGCCCAAGGGGGGATTCGAAACCCCGACCGTAGTGGCCGTGCTGACCGTGACTGTAGCGCCTCAGTCACCTTTTTTTTTTTTTTTTTTTTATTTTTCTTCAGGTAGATCTATGCTTTGCGGTCGTTTTCATTGTTCGTTTTTGGTCGTTCGTTGATCATTTGGCTCAGCTTTTTTATTACAGAGGACGTTCATCCCTCTGACCGGGCGCGCTGAGCCACGGCGCCCGGCGTCACCTCGGCCACCGCGGCCGGCACAGAGGGATCCAACGGCATGCTGAACACGATCGTGGCGGCCGCGGTGGCCGAGGAGACTGAGGCGCTCCAGTCTCGGTCTGCACGGCCACTACGGTCGGGGGTTCGAATCCCCCCTCGGGCATGGATATTTGTGCCGTCCTTAGTATTAGTTAGTTCTTAAGTAGTTTGTAAGCTTAGGGACTGATGACCCCGAAGTTCTACATCTACATAGATACTCTGCAAATCACATTAAAGTACCTGGCAGAGGGCTCATTAACCACTTTCATAACTTTCAAAAATGTTCAAATGTTTGTTAAGCTTAAGGGACTTAACTACGGGGTCATCAGTCCCTAAACTTACAAACTACTTATGAACTACCTACAACTAAGGACGGCACAAATATCCATGCCCGAGGGGGGATTCGAACCCCCGACCGTAGTGGCCGTGCAGACTTCATAACTTTTCTCTACCGTTCCATTCTCTAATAGCGCGCGGGAAGAAAGAACACCTAAATCGTTCCGTTTCCGATCTGATTTCTCTTATTTTATTGGGATGGTCATGTCTCCCTGAGTAGGTGGGTGCTAGCAAAATATTTTCACATTCAGAACTAAAAGTCGGTGATTGAAACTTCGCAAACAGATCACGCCGCAATGAATAACGTCTTTCTTTTAATGATTTCCACCCCAATTCTAGCAACATTTCCGTGACGCTCCCCCCCCCCCCCCCCCCGTAACGTGATAAAACAAAACGAGCTGCCCTTCTCTGAACCTTCTTCCGTCAGTCCCACCTGGTGAGGGTCCCACAAGGGGCAACAGTACTCCAGGAGAGGACACACAAGTGTGATGTAGGCAGTCTCATTGGTGGAGCTGGTGCATCTTCCAAGCGTTCTGCCGATGAAACGTAACCTTTGGTTCGCCTTCCTCACAATATTTTCTATGTGTTTTCTCCAGTGAAAGCTGTTCGAAATTGTAACTCCTGGGTATTTGGTAGAATCTACGACCTTAAGGTTTGACTGATTTATCGCGTAATTAAAGTTCAGCGGATTTCTTTTAGTGGTCATGTCTATTACTTCACACTTTTCTTTATTTAGTGTCAATTGCCAATTTTCGCACCATGCAGAAATTTTGTCTAAATCGCTTTGCAGTTGCTTTTGATCCTCAATTGACTTCACTAACCGATAAACGACAGCATCATCCGCGAACAGTCTAAGGGAGCTATTCAGATTGTCTCCTAAATCATTTATAAACACGAGGAAGAGTAATGGACCTATAACGCTTCCCTGTGGAACGCCAGATATCACTTCTGTTTTACTCGATGACTTACCGTCAATTACAACGAACTGTGTTCTTTCTTATAGGAAATCGTGAATCCAATCGCACAATTGGGGAGATATTCCATAAGCACGCAATTTCATAACAAGCCGCTTGTGGGGGGGGGGGGGGGGGGGTACAGTGTCAAAAGCCTTCCTGAAATCCAGAAATATGGAATCGATTTGAGATCCCTTGTCGATGGCACTTAATACTTCATGTGAATAAAGGGAAAGCTGTGTTTCGCAAGAGTGATACTTTCTGAATCCGTGTTGACTACTGGTTAATAGGTCGTTCTCTTCGAGGTAGTTCATAATATTCAAACAAAGTATATGTTCCAAAATCCTACTGCAAATCGACGTCAATGAGATAGGCCTGTACGGAGCTATTGCATCTGCATACTCTGAGAGGAATCTAGTTGGTATACAATCTGGCCCGGAAGATTTATTTTTGTTTAGTGACTTAAGTTGTTCTACTACTCCAGGAACATCTACTTCTAAGTTTCGCATGCTGGCAGCTGTTCTTAGACTGAATATTGGAGTGTTCACTTCGTCTTCTTTGGTGAAAGAATTTAGGAAAGCTGTGTTTAGTAATTCTGCCTTAGCGGTACTGTCATCGGTAGTATTAACATTGCTATCGCGTAGTGAAGGTATTGTTTGTGTTTTGCCGCTAGTGTACTTCACATATGACCAGAATTTCTTTGGATTTTCTGCAAGATTACGAGACAGGATTTCGTTGTGAAAACAACTATAAGATTCTCGCATTGAAGTCCGCGCTAGGTTGCGAGTTTCAGTAAAAGATTACTAGTCTTGCGGATTCTGTGTCTTTTTAAATTTTGCATGCGTTTTTCTTTGTTTCTGCAACAGTGATCTGACCTGTTTTGTGTACCACGGGGGGTCAGCCCCCTCTTTTATTAATTTATTTGGTATAAATCTCTCGATTGCTACTGATATTATGTCATTGAAAGTAAGCCACACTGATCTACACTCGCATTTTTAGTTTTGAAAGACTGGAGACTATCACTCAGGAAAGCGTGAAGCGAATTTTTATCTGCTTTATTCAATAGATATATTTTTCGTTTATTTTTGGTGCATTTGGGCATTTCGACATTCAGTCTCGCTACTACAACTCGATGTTCGCTAATCCTTGTATCTGTTTTGATGCTCTTTACTAGCTCAGGATTATTCGTTGCTAGGAGATCAAGGAAATTTTCGCAACCACTTACTATTCTAGTGGGTTCATGAACTAAGTGTTCGAAGTAGTTTTCAGAAAAAGCATTCAGAACTAGTTCGGACGATGTTTTATATTTGCCGCAGGTTTTGAATACGTAATTATGCCAACATATCGAGGGTAAATTAAAGTCGCCACCGATTATAACAGTATGCTTCGGATACCTATTTGAAATGTGATTCAAGCTTTCTTTGAACATTTCGGCAACCGCATCGTCTGAGTCAGGGGGCCGATAAAAAGATCCAATTATTAATTTATTCCGGTTGTCAGGAATAAACTCTACCCAGACCAACTCACAGGAAGTATCTGTCTCAATTTCGCTGCAGGATAAACCGTTAGTAACAGCAATAAACACTCCACCCAATATTTTATTTATTCTATCCTTTCTGAAGACCATTTGGCCCTTTGAAAAAATTTCGGCCGAACTTATCTCAGGCGTCAGCCAGCTCTCAGAACCTACAACGATTTGTGCCTCAGTACTTTCTATCAGCGCTTGGAGCTCTGGAACTTTTCCAATACAGCTACGACAATTTACAACTGTTATACCAATGTTTTCCAGATTTGCTTTCTTTCTGTGTCTGTGTCTGACCTGCCCCCTTTGAGACTGAAACCCATTTTGTGTATTCCCGAGGCCCTCTAACCTAAAAAAACCGCCCAGTCCACGCCACACAGCCCCCGCTAACTGTGTAACCGCTTCCTGAGTGTAGTGGACTCCTGACCTATTTAGCGGAACCCGAAAACCCACCACCCTTTAACGCAAGTCGACGAATCTGCAGCCCACACGGTCGCAGAACCGTCTGAGCCTCTGATTCAGACCCTCCACTCGGCTCTGAACCAAAGGTCCGCAGTCAGTCCTGTCGACAATGCTGCAGATGGTGAGCTCCGCTTTCATCTTGCAAGCAAGACTGGCAGTCTTTACCACTTCTGATAGCCGCTCGAAACCAGAGAGGATCTCCCAATCCACCACGGATTGGGGGGCTACCTCCTCGCGGGCAGTGAGCGGGCTGGCCACAGCCGCAGGCCGATCGGAGGGCACAACAGACGCACAGGGCGTCTGCTGCACCCCCGCGAGCGGCCCACAACAGCGGAGCCCACCCACCGCAGTCTCAAGCGTTGCCAGCGAAGCCAACGCCGCCAGAAGCTGCGAGCGAAGAGTCACCAACTCTGCCTCCATCCGTTCGCAGCAGTCACAGTTCCTAGCCATTCTAAAAACCTTTGTTTTTTCCAAATAAGTACGTCTGAGGACACTGAAGTTTGGTAAACTGTGAGCTTCGAAAGATATGGATCTGACACTAAACTGTTTATTAACGGCAAATCTGAAAAATATATACGCGACCTAATAAATCAAAATAGCAACTGAACTGACAACTAAACGCAATTCTTAGTAGATAAACACGCGGGGACACTAAGGATTTAAGAACTGTAAAAGAAAGCACACACGAAATGAAAATAAGTCGCTTCTATTAAATAGCCGGTTACCGTCCCATAAGTCCCATAAGTTCTACAAACATTTGAACACGATCGTCACAATTGGGGTCAAGTGCTATTCACATATGAGACTATCTTCAACCAGACAATCGTCAGAAAAACGTTTGGTCAGGCTGAACGTCTTAGACACACCGTTCAGCGAGTGTACGTAGCTGGTGGTTCCTTGATGTTTTGGGGTGGCAATTTTGGTCTCCTTGCCCCAGTGATGATCATAGAATGCAATAAAACAGGGATGACATCCTCCGATGTATACTGCAATCATATCGCCAGCAGTTCCGTGAAGGATTCGTCTGAATGGATGACCATTCCCGCGCTCATCGTACATTTTGTGATTGCGTTCCTTCATGATAATGACATCACAAGATTAGAACGGCGGGCATCTTTTACACACAAGAACCCTATCGAACATGCCTGGGATATAATGAAAAGGGCTGTATATTTATATATGGTTCCAAAAATGTGTCCACTGTTTAAAGGTCCATAACTTGCAAACAAATTGACAGAGTTGTCTCATTTTTGGTGAAAGAGTAGCTTAAAGTCCAACTTACAGATATCACTGTAGGTGTTCAAAATGGTCACCATTATCATCCACACACAAACAAACGATGCCTGCGAACTGCAGCACGAACTACTGACTGCAACGTGTTCAGTTGGATATCTGCACATTAATGTACGATGGATTCTCGAAGTTCATCCAATGTGCGTGGCTTTTGCCGATAAACGACGTGTTTTAGTGTTCCCCACAGGTAAAATTGCAGATGAGCTAAGTCTGGGGAACATGGTGGGTACTCCACAGCACCTCTTACGGCCTGTACGTCTTCATGGTAGATTTTCATCGAGACAAGCCGTAACACGATTTTCGTAGTGAGCTGGGGCACCATTTGTTGAAATTAAAATCTTTCGTCTCCGCACAAGTCTCGGATGGCAGGTAAAATGGATGTCTGAAGCTTCTGAAGGTACACCTCACCTTATATATATCCTTATATATATAACTGTCCTTATATACAACTCACGCAAAGACGTGATGACGAGCTGCGACAGGTACATAAAAAAGACACACATGGACAACACTTAAGCTATAGGCCATAGCCTTCTTCAGAAAATAAAACATTCACGCAATAGCTTGCGGAGTTAGTCTTTTTTAAGTGCCTGTCCCAGCTCGTCGTCACATCTTTGCGGTGAGTTGTGTACTGTCCTGTTTTTTGGACTATACGACCTGCCAATCAATCTGGACCAACAGTCCCTTGATGTTTGCAAAGTGACATGGTGGCCATAGCTGTTTATTAACTCAAAGCTACCGGTTTCGGTTTGTGTACCAAGCGCTAGCAGAGCTTAGCTAATAGTTAAACTAATCATCCCTTGATGATCTAGTGGACAGGATGCCATGACGAGTCCTGGCATGCATCAATGCAAGAGGATGAGTTACCGGGTATTAGGGGTACTGGTGTATGCTGTAACTAGGAACACAAATTCGAAATGTTTAGAATATTGTACAGCTTGCCACATTTCTGTTTTCAAATGTTTCAGATTTCTGTTTTGATGACCAGTAAAGAGAACTGAAATGTTGTTTTTGTATATCTCTATTATATTTATAAAAAATGTTCAAATGTTTGTAGTCTATGGGACTTAACTACGGGGTCATCAGTCCCTAAACTTACAAACTACTTATGAACTAGCTAAGGACGGCACAAATATCCATGCCCGACGGGGGATTCGAACCCCGGACCGAAGTGGCCGTGCAGACCGTGACCGGAGCGCCTCAGTCCCCTCGGCCACCGCGGCCGGCTATTATATTTATATGTAAAGGGTCAAAAACCCCTAGAATCGTGATGATGCAAAATGTTTTTTAAATATATGAGTATATGTAAAACACCTCTGGTGCAACTGTCACAAAAGCACGTGAAATAAAATATTTAAATATGTTACTCTGCCGGCCGCGGTGGCCGAGGGGACTGAGGCGCTTCAGTCACGGTCTGCACGGCCACTGCGGTCGGGGGTTCGAATCCCCCCTCGGGCATGGATATTTATGCCGTCCTAGTTCGTAAGTAGTTCATAAGGAGTTTGTAAGTTTAGGGACTGATGACCCCGCAGTTAAGTCCCATAAGATTTACAAACATTTAAACATTTGAATTATGTTACTCTGACTCAAGGAGCAGACATATACGCTGCTGCCGACGTGTGCTTTGTAATGTTTCTTTATGATGTCAGCCGTAATTGAAAATGCCGCCGCCTGTAAAATCAGATCTGTGATTCGTTTTCTAAATGGAAAAAAAAAAGGGTTAGATTCATCGTCGAATCTGTGAGGTTTACGAACAAAATGCTATGAGTGATTCAGTAGTTAGAAGATGCGTCAGACTGTTCAATGAAGACATTGATCAAGTGCACGAAGAAGAAGTAGGCTCCCGTCTGTGGTTACTGATGAACTGGTTCACACAATTGAAAGAAGATTAAGCACAATCTCCTAGCGACTCTCATCTCTTCTTACACTTAAAATCTATATTTGGTGGTGAAAAACATGTTACCACATGGTTGAATACAGAGGCAGCAACCTTCTATGTAGAAGGCATACAAAAACTTGTGCCACACTATGACAAGTGCCTATAAAATTTCGTAAGCTATGTAGAAAAGTAGTTTTACAGTTGTAGATTCTCTGTATCTGTACGCCCTTGTTTTATATAACCAGCGGAACTTACTTTGTGGACGTACCTCGTATATCAGACAGTGACAGCAAATGTTATATATTGTGTACCCCAGAACTTTACTTACAAAGTGTTAACACAACGTGTTTCTTTAACTAGAGCCGGCCGCGTTGGCCGAGGGGACTGAGACGCTCCAGTCACGGTCTGCACAGCCACTACGGTCGGGGGTTCGAATCCCCCCTCGGGCATGGATATTTGTGCCGTCCTTAGTATTAGCTAGTTTGTAAGTAGTTTGTAATTTAGGGACTGATGACCCTGTAGTTAAGTCCCATAAGCTATACAAACATTTGAAACATTTCTTTTCTTTAACTAGCCGATGTTATGTGTATTCCAAACCATCCCCGTATTCCTACTCAGTAACTTGCTGTACATTCCCTTTAAATTCGGCTTTAGATAATCCGTGATTTTACGTAAAATATGGTGTGGCATGAAAAAACAGACGAGAGTTGAGTTGTTGCACGTGTTTATGAGTGATCGTGTGGCTGTCGCAGCAGCAGAACACGATTATCGCGATAATGGCAGGAGTGGCAGCAAATGACACACTGCAGTGTTTTCAGCGCCCGCGTACACAGCGTAAAAAAGTGATTCATTCGCTATCGACCCGCAGTTTGCTGTACGCGTATCAACATCAGCCATCAATTACACCGTTGTCAATGGGGTGGTCCTCTATAAAGCCCAGCCTCTTCTCTTTATTATTTTCAAATCGTTGCTCCAGTTTTTGTATCCTGTCCGCAAGCGAGACCGAAACCAATTGATGAAAATTAGTTTTTTCTCTGAAAGAGGGCCACAGGAAGTTAATTAACGTGAACACTTTGGGTGCAATGTGCACTTTTTAAATGTCGTTTATGTAACCTTAATTACGCGATAAAAGTTTCTGTCTCACTTTTTAAGCTTTCTATATTGCAGAATAATATTTCTGACATTGGTCCATTTACGCCGCGGTGGAGTAGCCGAGCGGTCTAAGGCGCCTCGCTGCGGAGCGCGCGGTTGGTCGCCGTCGGAGGTTCGAAAAAATGTTTGTAGAGCTTATGGGACTCAACTACGCGGTCATCACTCCCTGAAGTTACAAACTACTTATGAGTAAGCTTATACTAAAGACGGCACAAACATACATGCCCGAAGGGGGATTCGATCCCCCGACGGAGAACGGCGTCGCGCATCGTAGCATAGCGCCTCAATGCGCTCGGCCGCTCCGCCGCGGCTCGGAGGTTCGAGTCCTCCCTGGGGCATGGGTGTGTGTGTTGTCTTTAGGTTAGTTTACTTTAAGTAGTTTATAAGCTATAGACTGATGGCCATGCAGTTTGGTCCGATAAATTTACAAACATTTTAACATTTTTGTCCATTTTCATAACACGACAAAAGATGAACAATATAGTGATGTATTACGGAGTGGAGAAAACCCTAGTTATCACGCCCAAGCCGGCCGCGGTGGCCGAGGGGACTGAGGCGCATGGCTGCATGGCCACTACGGTCGGGGCGTCCTTAGGATAAGCTAGTTGATAAGTAGTTTGTAAGTTTAGGGACTGATGACCCCGTAGTTAAGTCCCATAAGCTATACAAACAATTGAACATTTTGAACATCACGCCCAAAGATGCTTTCACGACACAATCATCAATGCCTGTAATCAAATAACGCTCCATAAATAATTTAGTAATTTCAGTTTTTGTATTGACGTGTCTATTGTGAAATGCCCTGTACCGGAGGAAAATAAGGAACTGCATTAACAAAACCAGAAAGTAGGTTACACATATCGTCCAATACAATTAAGAGAGGAAGGAAAAATACGGTTTAACGTCCCGTCGATAATGTGTCGTTATAGACGGAGCACACGCTCGTGATTTTGATAAGGATGGGGAAGTAAAGCTGCCGTAACGTTTTAAAAAACTAGAATTTTCCCGGAGTGATTTTGGAAAATCTCTAACAACCTAAACCAGCATAGTTGGAGGCGGGTTCGCACCACTGTTCTTCCGAATGCGAGTTCAATGTGTTACGATCGAGGTACAGGAATGTCCCTTGTCCAAGAATGAAACCATGTTTCGAATAACACACTGTACTGTACCAATGTCAGCCAACGGCCGTGCCACAATGATGCACCGGCTCCCGTCAGATCACCGAGGTTAAGCACTGTCGGGCTTGGCTAGCACTTGGATGGGTTACCGTCCCGGTCTGCCGAGTGTTATTGGCAAGCGGGGTGCTCTCAGCCCATATGAGGCCAACTGAGGAGCTACCTGACTGAGAAGCAGCGGATCCGGTCACGAAGACTGACATAACGGCCGGGAGTGCGGGTTGCTGACCACGCCCCCCTCCATACCGCATCCGTTGACGCCCTCGGGCAGAGGATGACACGACGGCCGGGTAGTACCCAGTGGGCTCCCTGAGGCCTGTCGGAAGGAGTGTACTGTACCAAAGTAACATTTTAATAGTGAGTAACAAGATACGAAGGAACGTATACGTAAATCATAGGCATCAGTACATCATCACATTATAAATCAAGAGTTTCTACATCTACATCTACATACATACTCCGCAATTCACCGTAAGGTGCGTGGCGGAGGGTACACTGTACCACTACTAGGCATTTCCTATTCCACTCCCAGATTGAACGAGGAAAAAAATAAGAATGCCTATATGCCTCCGTACGAGCCCTAATTTCTCTTATCTTGTCTTTGTGATCTTTACGCGAAATGTAAGTAGGCGGCAGCAAGATCGTACTACACTCAGCTTCAAATTCTGGCCCTCTAAATTTAATTAACAAAAATTCACGAAAAGAACGTCGTCTTTCTTCCAGCGATCCCCAATTGAGTTGCCGGAGCATTTCCGTGACACTCGCGCATTGGTCGAACCTACCGGTAACAAATCTAGCTGCTCGCCTCTGAACCGCCTCTATGACTTCCTTCAAACCGATCTGCTGCGGATCCCAAATACTTGAGCAATACTCAAGACGTGGTCGTACAAGCGTTTTATACGCGGTCTCCTTTACAGGTGATGTACATCTTCCCAAAATTCTCCCAATAAACCGAAGTCGGCTGTCTGCCTTACTCACAACTGTCCTTACATACTCGTTCCATTTCATATCGCTCTGCAATGTTACGCCTAGATATTTGAACGACGCCACAGCATCAAGAAGCTCACTACTAATGCTGTATTCGAACATTATAGGATTGTTCTTTCTACTCATGCGCATCACCTTACATTTTTCTACATTGAGAGCTAGCTGCCATTCTTCGCACCAACTAGAAATTTTGTCTAAGTCAACCTGTATACTATTACAGTCAGTTACAGACGACACCCTCCCATACACCACAGCATCATCAGCAAACAGCCGCAAATTACAACTTACTCTGTCCATCAGATCATTTATATAGATAGAAAATAATAGCGGTCCTATCACACTCCCCTGGGGCACGCCTGACGATACACTCGTCTCTGATGAACACTCGCCGTCTAGGACAACGTACTGCGTTCTATTACTTAGGAAGTCTTCCAGCCAGTCACAAATCTGTGAACCTATTCCATAAGCTCGTATCTTCGTTAGCAGTCTGCAGTGTGGCACCGCGTCGAACGCCTTTTTGAAGTCGAGAAAAACACAATCCGCCTGTTGCCCTTCGTCCATGGCTCGCAAGATGTCATGTGAGAAAAGGGCAAGCTGAGTTTCACATGAACGATGTTTCCTAAACCCGTGCTGATTCATGGAAAGAAGCTTTTCCGTTTCAAGGAAATTTACTATATTCGAACTGAGAATATGCTCCAAAATTCTACATGAATTCTAAGACTCTGTGCTGAAAGTACCCAGGCACTGAAGAGCCAAATAAACTGATACACCTGCCTAATATCCAGCAGGACCCCCGTGACCATACACGGCGTGGCATCGAATCGACTAATGTCTCAAGTGTCGCGCGGGAGTAGCAGAGGGGATCGCGCGGCCTCCCGCGTCGGAGTTTCGAAACCTCCCTTGGGAATTGATGTTTGTGCCATCTTTAGTATAAGCTAGCTCATAAGCAGTTTATAAGTTTAGGGATTGATGACCCCATAGTTAAGCCCCATAAGCTTTAAAAAAAAATCTGAAGTAGTGCTGCTGGGAATTGACACCATACAAACTGCAGGGCTGTCCATACAGCCGTAAGATCACGATAGCAAAGGACAACTCTTCTGAACAGCGTGATACAAGGCATCCCAGATATGCTCAATAATTGTACATGTCTGAAGTCTGAGGTGGGCAGCTGAGGTGTTTCAGCTCAGAAGAGTGTCCCTGGAGCCACTCTGTAACAATTTTGGACTTGTGGAGTATCGAATTGTCCTGCTAGAATCTCCCAAGTTTAGGGATTGATGACCCCATAGTTAAGCCCCATAAGGTTTAAAAAAAATCTGTAGTGCTGCTGGGAATTGACACCATACAAACTGCAGGGCTGTCCATACATCCGTAAGATCACGATAGCAAAGGACAACTCTTCTGAACAGCGTGATACAAGGCATCCCAGATATGCTCAATAATGTTCATGTCTGAAGTCTGAGGTGGGCAGCTGAGGTGTTTCAGCTCAGAAGAGTGTCCCTGGAGCCACTCTGTAGCAATTCTGGAATTGTGGTGTATCGAATTGTCCTGCTAGACTCTCCCAAGTCTGTCGGAATGCTCAATGGACATGAATGGAAGCACTATTAAATCCATCATTGCTGGTGGAACTGGGACTGCGCCTGGTCAAGAGTGTGAAGGAAGTGCTATACCTACAGCCGTATGATTATTATAAACTTTTATTCTTTCACTACCAGTTTCTGCATTCCATTATGCCATCTTCAGGTCCCTACATCGGAGTATAATATCGATTAAGAAGGAATATCGAAACTGGTTTCGTGGGATTTTACAGTATCTCTCAGTAGGAACTAACAACAACAACAACTGTCACCAGAAACTTAATGTATATTATACTCCGATGTAGGGACCTGAAGATGGCATAGTGGAATGCCGAAACTGGTAGTGAAACAATAAATATTTCTATTAAACATATGGCTGTTGGTATCCCAATTCCTTCACACATGAATGGCAGCAAGTGATCAGCCAAGTTGGATAGCGTGTACAGGTACAGATGCCCATGCAGCTTCACCACGATACCACAGTCCAAGAGTAGTGACTGGCGTATTGTGACAAGCCAGTTCCTCGGCCACCATTGACCAGACGTTTTCAGTTGGCGAAGGATCTGGAGAATGTGCTGGCCAGGGCAGCAGTCGATCATTTTCCGTATCCAGAAAGTCCCGTACAGGACCTGCAACATGCGGTCGTGCATTATCTTGCTGAAATGTAGGGTTTCGCAGGGATCAAATGAAGGTTAGAGACAAAGTTTTATCGCAATCGGATGTACGGTATGGCCATGCATAAAATACGAAGAAAAAGGCAAACAAACAAACATTAATATTTATATACTAGTTATTTTCAAATTCACATTAAAAACATACATTGGTAACAACAAATTCCTTCTGCAGGTGGTTTTCACCCCAATCATCCGGTACGCTTGGTATGCATCAAAGCTGACAGCCAAAAAACCGTAATTTAAAAATCTGAAGTATGCTTTCCAATGAAGCATATTCTTAAAAAAAATTGTTACTTTAAATTGCTTACATAAAAGTCACATGGTGTGAACAATATGTTTTGAATGTTTCTTTGATGATTATCACGCTGAGAAATGTAACGTAACTTTCAACTTCCAGAGAGCGCTGCTAGAATTTTCAGAAATTTTATTTCATTCGAAACTTCGCCGAAATCTGAAAATTAACTATTTAGACACGTTAATTAATTGAAATGATAGAAGGAAATCTGAATATATTAATACTGCACTGATAAACTGAATTGTTCAGTTATATTTAAAAATTAAATCAGGATCGGGATACAACTATGGAATTTGTAGAATATGTAGATTATCCTCCGTCATGCACCATCCAAAATTTTATGTGATTGTGACCTTCCTCTTGTTTTGAAGGTCAAGTGTCCAAAATGTCGTGAAGATTTTAGGATGAATAAAATGTCCTTATTCGCATGTCGTATGATGCCACAGATTTTCAACCACATAATTATTTATGACGTCAAATCTCCTAAACTATATGTCGTAAGCAGTTCTTCCACTATGTCAGTTGTTACTTCATAGAAAGAATATGTGTACCAAATTTGTTCAAAATGTTCAAATGTTTGTTAAGCTTAAGGGACTTAACTACGGGGTCATCAGTCCCTAAACTTACAAACTACTTATGAACTACCTACAACTAAGGACGGCACAAATATCCATGCCCGAGGGGGGATTCGAACCCCCGACCGTAGTGACCGTGCAGACCGTGACTGAAGCGCCTCAATCCCCTCGGCCACCGCGGCCGGCTGTACCAAATTTGGTTGAAATCTGTAGAGTGGTTTAAAAGCAGACATCGCATGATTCAACATTTTTCGCGCATTTCATTGTTTACTACGTCATATCTCCTGCATTTAATGATGCCTATGGCCATCAGGAAAGGGCAAGAAATATGTTGACAAAGTTTCATCACGATCGGTTGAACGGTACGACCGCGCGTAAAAAATAAACACACATAATCTATTTTATATATTAGATAACTTGCTCAATACATCGTAATAATATATATGGCCAAATAAAAGCACTCCAGGAAATTGAACTTTGACTTGGCACCTCAGCGGTAGAATACGCAGCACCGGTTTGGTCCTTGTCTGCCCACGCAAGGAAGGTTGCTACAACTCTCAGTGAGACTGCCCGCATTGTTACAGTATGCCTCAAGCCCATCCTAAAAGCCAAGATGTACCTCCTTATAGGGATCGCCCCTCCACATATAAGAAGAGAGGTGGCTTCAGCCAAAGAGAAAAGCAGACAGGAAACTGACACTGTATGGCGATCTCCCTGTCCGAAAAGGTTAAAGTCACGCCACAGTTTCCTAAGAACAGCAACAGACCTGACAAGCTTCCCAGATTCTTGTCGTATCAGAAAATGGGAAGCAGACGTGTCTGAACCACTATTAGCACCAAAAGAAAAGCCAGCGGCTGCGAAAATATCTTCCATACACTCTTTGGAAAACATTAGGAAGGCTAAGGGTCGGCGTAACGAGATGTAGGGCAAACTTACAGAAGTTGGGAATGCTTGACGCTGGGGTGGACTGCGACACATTTCAAGATTTAGCGCATCTTTTGCAATGCCCTAAGGTAGGCGGAACGTGCTCTCACGCAGATCTAACACTGGCCAATGACAAGACGATAACTGTTGCTGATTATTTAAAGTGACCAGACGTCCCGTTTTGAACAGGACAGTACCGTTATATAGCCTGTTGTCCCGGTGTCCCGACAGGTTTCGTCGGGACGCCTGTTTGTCCCGTTTTGTTAGAAAATAGGATTTTTTTTTTATTCTGTGTTACGCTACGTAATATTTAAATCTTTATGTCCAAAATTGCTGAGAATGAAAGTTATGTTATCGATGGACAAAATTCGTTACGAAAAACAACTAATGCAAATGACGACACTGCAGACAATGCTTGTATGCCAACCTTCACTTAGACAATTCGATCCAATCTCTCAGCAACAGTCGGATTGTGATGTGAATTTTTTAAGCAGTTCCGTGAGAGATTCAAGGTGCCTAAACGAAAGTGTGTGTTCACTGTTGCGTTGCAAGAAAAGTAAGTACCTTATTTTATGGCAGAGGAGTTAGTATTTATGGAGCAATTTAAATTAACTCCGAATAGTCATGCATAAATTGACAAGTACTATATTATTCTGTCATAGGTGTACATCATCATCATCATTAGAGACTGATTTGCCTTTCAGCGTTCAGTCTAATAAAATTCCTCCATGATCCCCTATTCAATGCTAACATTGATGCCTCGTCTGATGTTATGCCTTTTACTTCAAAATCATTCTGCACCGAATCTAAGTGCTTTCTTCTTGGTCTACCTCGACTCCTCTTACCCTCCGCTGCCGAGCTCATGAGTCTCTTAGGTAACCTTGTTTCTCCCATGCGTGTAACATGACCCCACCATCTCAGTCTGTTCGCTCTAACTGCTTCATCTATGGTGTTCATTCCCAGTTTTTCTTTGATTTCCTCATTATGGACACCCTCCTGCCTTTGTTCCCATCTATTAGTACCTGCAATCATTCTTGCTACTGCTGCTGCGTCATCCAGAAGGGTAACTTCATTTTTCCGGCCAAATTAGGGTTACCAGACGCCCTCTTTTACCCGGACATGTCCTCTTTTTGGACCCTAAAATAGTCCTGCCGGGTTTTTAGCAAAATTGGGAAATGTCCTCTTTTTTGCGTTCTGCAACTGATTCAACTTGAAAGTGCGTAAATACAACTCTCTGAACTGTCACAATCACTAACTCTAGAGAATTTAACATTTCTTGAAACAGTGTTTTTAATTTTCTGTTTCTGTGCCGCCGCTGCTCTGAGGTCAAGCTACCTGGGGAAAACTGAAATAATTGTCGTGGCAATTGTCGCGGAGTACGAGCTTCGAGGCGACCAATTAAAAACATACGTCTGCTACAATGCAGGACACAGTGCAATATACACAGTATAATATGAAAATCTCACCCCCTTTCTCTGGTGGAAGTGTTGTCTGACACCCAAAAATAAGACGTTCAGTCTGTCGTGCTGGGACTCGGCAGTTCTGTGTGTTGTCTCTCAATCACACATACCACTTTAAGATCAAACGCTAGTGCAATGTCCGTTATACATAAGTTAAAACCTTGTTCAAAACTTCATACAAATAAGATCAGATGTCACAGTCACCATTCGCCTGTTTATGACCAAAGAGACGTAACTACATAAACAATGTTTTCAAAAAACCGATTTAAAGCCTTTGTCCAAAAACCTGAGTAGCTTTAAATAATTAATTGCGAGCCTTTGTACGGTAAATAAAGTTTATTTTATTTATTGCTTTTGTCACCTGGGCCATACATATTCCATTCACTCACTAGAATGCCGGCCGCGGTGGCCGAGGAGACTGTGGCGCTCCAGTCACGGTCTGCACGGCCACTACGGTCGGGAGTTCGAATCCCCCCTCGGGCATGGATATTTGTGCCGTCCTTAGTCTTAGCTAGTTCATAAGTAGTTTGTAAGTTTAGGGACTGATGACCCCGTAGTTAAGTCCCATAAGTTCTACAAACATTTGAACATTTGAACTCACTTGAATCTAGATGATAATAATGTATATAGCACGTCGGTCTAATCCGAAATGAGAGCATAGCTACATCAGGGAACGCTTAAATAATTTTTACAATAACTTTATTCGTCATGATTTTACAGTCAACAGTACTATGGTTTGCGTAAATGAAGCATCGTAAAAAAATTCAGGTAAAAACGGGGGGGGGGGCAAGGTATCTTATAAGTATGGAAAAAATGTTCAGCACTTAAGATGATAATTACAAGTGCTATGTAATCAAGTGATTAGTTCTACGGGTCTCAATGTTTCATGTTTCTCTATTTGTAAGAAGTTGAACAAATTTCGTAAGATGCATTACAAACAAGACTCAGATCATACAGTACAGACATCACTAGTACTTGAGTTGTCAATACGAGAGAGAGAGATAGAAGGTTCTTTTATGACTTTAGAAATGTCCTCTTTTCTGAAGACGGACATCTGGTAACCCTAGACCAAATTCAGAACAGAGCGTGAGTTTATCTAATTGCATGAACTTAAAAGGGTAAGGTTAACAATATCTTTTTTTTTAAAGGGGGGGGGGGAGATGCTGGTGTTGTCATTTGAGAAGTGTCCCGTTTTCAGCTTGAGAAAATATGGTCACATTAGATTATTGGAAGTTTGCTCTTTGATATGGACACGGAAAGTAAGTAAGCAACTTTGACTTGATGGATGGATATGATGTTATGGGCACACGACAACTAGGTCTTTAGCGCCCGTACAAGATAATTAGGCGATACGTGTGACCCGAATAAAATGAAATGGACACAAATAGGGGACAGAAGGGAAAGTAACCAAACTAGCCAAACGATAAGGGGAACGAAGCAAAGACCCAACCAAACATGGCAAGGCAGTAACAGATGGTGAGCGTCTAAGAATGACTTGACTTGAGAATGTCGAAAAGCCAAAACGATCGTCGTCATTAAATAATACCTGTAAATAAAATAAAAGTGCAGCACTGAATGAAATAAATGTTTGAAGAGACGTGATATGTCTTGAAAGTTAGACCTATGTATTTGTCCCAGTTGATCGGGAGGCCCCGCCGGTATTCGCTGGTATCCCGACGCTGGCTTGACGTACGTTGTGAGGTGGCGCCACCCGTTAAGTCGCGGGCTGCATGAAAAGAATGTGCGTGGCAGGGCAGACACCAGACTCGTGGCCGTGTAATGGCGAGGCAGCGGGGCCAAGTAATGCGACGCACCTAGCTGGTAGCTGGCGCTCACCACACTAATGTAGGCCTGCGCTGCTTCAGCTGCAGGCGGCCGCAGCTGCCGAGCCGACGGTGCTTGCCTCGCCACGGTCCACCGACAGCTACGTTGCGCTGGCGATGCTCTAGTTCAGATCGGGATGTAATCTTAGATGGGGTCCGGATACTTTTGAAAATTTTTATCGAGGTCCAGATGTAAAACCTGATGGTCCTTTAAAGAAATCTTCTCGGGTTACAAGCCGCGTCATGTGGTTCACTGCCCACGAGTTTTCGACAGAGAACTCCTCTGCCATTATATATTTACATGTGGCGTTTGTTCCGAAAGAACAGACGTCACTTCTCATCCTGCAGCTGTTATTATTTAATATTCATAGAATATATGACATCAACTGAGATTGGGCAAAGCTGAAAATGTGTACCCAGCCGGGATTCGAACCCGGGTCTCCTGCTTTCTAGGCAGTTGCGCTGACCCCTACACCACTGGGGACACAGTGATCACCGCACCTGCAAGGACTACCCATGCACGCCTCCCGTCAGATATAAATTCCCAACTTCGCCCAATCGCAGTTGATGTCATA
Organism: Locusta migratoria; assembly: GCA_026315105.1. Classification (NCBI taxonomy): domain Eukaryota; kingdom Metazoa; phylum Arthropoda; class Insecta; order Orthoptera; family Acrididae; genus Locusta; species Locusta migratoria. The sequence continues at coordinate 142,235,413 of CM048749.1, read as the reverse complement.
TATTCTATGAATATTAAATAATAACAGCTGCAGGATCAGAAGTGACGTCTGTTCTTTCGGAACAGACGCCACATGTATATATATAACATGCCGGTGACGTGCAATGATCCTATCGTTAGTGGGGAGGGGTGGGCAAGTTTGAAGCCCTTACTCTTACGGGAATTAGTTATAACTACGAGTTTGAGTACTATGGGCAGGGCGAAGCTGGGAATTTGTATCTGACGGGAGGCGTGCATGGGTAGTCCTTGCAGGTGCGGTGATCACTGTATCCCCAGTGGTGTAGGGGTCAGCGCAACTGCCTAGAAAGCAGGAGACCCGGGTTCGAAACCCGGCTGGGTACACATTTTCAGCTTTGCCCAATCGCAGTTGATGTCATATATTCTATGAATATCCTCTGCCATTGTCAAGTGGATGACTGACATTTCGCGGCTGCTGCCGTGCTTATATAGCCGCGCCGCCGCCAGTGACGTCACTGGTGCCCAGTTCCATAACCATATATGGCAATGTTTTGGTGGCGCGTACGCCGCGCCCGCTTCAACTCCGCAACTACGGGATCCTAAGCCGTACTGAGCTGCAATTCGCCGTCTTTATTGAGGGTGTTTTCAGAAATTTTCCTACTGCCTCGTTTATCATGCTGCCCCAGAAGCTGTTGGTCCGTTTAATAATAGATGACTCGTCGAAAGCAATTCGGTGTCCGTTTTCCAAAGCATGTTCCACCACAGCTGACTTTTCGGGATAGCGTAATCGAAAACACCGCTCGTGTTCTGTGCGTTGCTGTTCAATGGTGCGAACAGTCTGGCTGACATAAAACTGCCCACACTCACACGGAATTTTATAAATTTATGAAACCTACATCATCTTTCACAGGCTTCATTACTTGTCGGATCTTTGCTGGAGGCCTGAAGATTGTGTCAGTTTTATGTCTCTTCAGGAGACAGCTAGTTTTTCCTGTTGTGGAGCCACAAAACGGCAAAAATGCGCCGGCCGCGGTGGCCGAGGAGACTGAGGCGCTTCAGTCACGATCTGCACGGCCACTACGGTCGGGGGTTCGAATCCCCCCTCGGGCATGGATATTTGTGCCGTGCTTAGGATAAGCTAGTTGATATGTAGTTTGTAAGTTTAGGGGCTGATAATCCCGTAGTTAAGTCCCATAAGGTTAACAAACATTTGAACATTTTTTTTTGGCAAAAATGCGGTCTTCTTGACGTCTTCTTCAGATGTCTTCTGATTACGTGCCTTATGTGAAACGGCTTCAAATATCTGTCTCTTGCTGTAGACGTTGTCCTTGAAAGCTCGTGGGCAGTAAACCACATGACGCGGCTTGTAACCCGAGAAGATTTCATTAGTGAATATCGCCGCGAAAACATGCACTGATGGTCCTTATTAATTTTTTATTTTCAATTTCCCTCACAAAATATTATGAGGCAATTTGTATTCAAGAACCAATAAAAAAATAATATTCTTTAATGATCTTCAATTTTCACTCTCAAAATAATATGAAATACAGTAGATGTAAAATAATCACGTATAAACAATCCAGAAAAACTTATATTATTTGCTATTTATTTTTATTTTCACTCACAAAAAGTATGAAATAAAATGGATAGTTAATCTTTTATTGAAAAATCCAGAAACAGGTCATGCATTATACATAGTATTTTTTATATTTTATTTATCACTAAGAGAGTATGAAAGACCATGAAATGTGCGTATATGTCTTAAAAAATTCATGGGAAAATTTTGCATTTCCTGTCTTGAGCCAGTTTCTTAAAGTTACGTTCACGTGCTGGAGCAGCTTACGCGAATACTGTCTTCAGATTGGACAGTCGTTAGCGTTGATCGAAAATTATTCTCCAAGAAATTCATTTAAAAAAATGAAGTTTCACAAATAATTGTGGAGCCAAACATAGCAGCCAGGTAGATCGCTAATTGTTTGCAATTTTTCATATTTTCCGGGATATGTTGATTCCTAAATTCTTCAGTGGATAGAGTTATCTCCATTTAAACGCTTTGAGACGTGGGACAACTTCGCAGCCACATCTGTCCATTCTGCTGCAGAGAAACGTCTCAAGGTAATCGTGAGAACTTGTCTACTTCTTAAAAGTCTTTGGATCTTACTGCAAATTCCTTCTCAAAATCTGCCAAGAAATTTTATAATATTGTCGCGTTGCAATGAAAGTAGGCTTGTCTTCGAAGGCAACTAAACACAGCACTTATACTGTAAGCACGTTTATTACGAACTCGGCATATACGCAGTACTGACTGCCTCTTAGGCAGAGTGCTCTGCTATTTATAAACAGACAGAATTTACCAGAAATTAGAAGAACAGTTAACATAAGAAACAAGTAGAATTTACAAGTGAACATAAGAAAGACGTAAAACCTTCTGGAATTGTTATTTTTTTTTATTTTTTTTTTATTTTATTTTTTTTTTTTTTTTTTGCTCTATGGAGAGTTCTGTTCATTGTGGACGCTGATCGTATTTGTTCGTTGATGTCTGAAGTGTTCTTGGCTCAGCTTTTTTTATCATAGAGGGCGTTGAACCCCCCCGACCGGGCGCGCTGAGCCACAGCGCCCGGTGGATTGAACCGGCGACCTTTTGCTCCGCAGTCCGTGACGCTATCCCCTGCGCCACGGCGCCAGTTGGTGTTCGTCGTCTCTCGCGACAATATGGATTCAAAAATTGTCTCTTTCAAAGAACCAGTCTGTGACGGGATGATGATACACTTTGAATCAAATCACATATTAATTTCCAATTTACTTGTAGATTGGTGTTGTTATCTACAGAAACATTGCTTTTTAATAATCAGAGAATGTAACTTACACTTTAAAAATAGTGTTGGCGGTCCAGTATTTGGCCTTCCGCGGTCCGGACCTGGACCGCGGTCCGCCAGTTGCTCTATAGTCCGTTCACCGAAACGAGAGACAGATTGTAAACAGAGCGGGGCCCGTTTCCAGGGGTGAACAAAAAGGGGCGCTTGCTCAATGTCGCTACCCGTGTACCAATCGCTGTGGTTCCATGTTGTAATGGAATAGGGACTGTGGCTGGTGCTCGAGTTACCAAGCGAGGTGGCGCAGTGGTAACACACTGAACTCGTATTCGGAAGGGTGGTGGTTCAAATCCACCTCCGGCCATCCAGATTTAGGTTTTCCGTGATTTCCCTAAATCACTCCAGACCAATGCCGGGATGGTTCTTTTCAAAGGGCACGGCCGATTTTCTTCAAATGTTCAAATGTTTGTAAAGCTTATGGGACTTAACTACGGGGTCATCAGTCCCTAAACTTACAAACTACTTATGAACTACTTACAAACTAGGACGGCACAAATATCCATGTCCGAGGGGGGATTCGAACCCCCGACCGTAGTGGCCGTGCTGACCGTGACTGGAGCGCCTCAGTCACCTCGGCCACCGCGGCCGGCCCGATTTTCTTCCCCCATCCTTACCCAAAAATCCGAGCGTAACGTCCGCCTCTAATGATCACGCTGTCGACGAGACGTTAAACCCTAAGATTTGTTGCTCGAGTTTCATTTCCAAATCATTAACTTATCCACCAAGAGCTGTAGTTTTTTTGAAACTTCCTGGCAGATTAAAATTGTGTGCCGGAACCGGGACTCGTACCTGGGACCTTTGTCTTTCACGGGCAAGCGCACTACCGACTGTGCTATGCCGACACGACTCACGATGCCGCCTCACAACTTTACTTCCGCCAGTACCTCGCCTCCTACTTTCCAAACAGGTACGAGTCCCAGTTCCGGCAGACAGTTTTAATCTGCCAGGAAGTTTCATATGAGCGCTCACCCCGCTGCAGAGTGAAAGTTTCATTCTGAAGTTTTTTTATTTAACGACTGGTTGCGGTATTACATTAATTCTTCTTCATATTTTGTATGTCATATGTACAGCGTGATGTTATGGACACAACTCTGATTTGCAACTTAATTTGTATAGGGCCTGAAGACGGTATTAATGCAATACCGAAACCGGTCGTTAAATAAAAGATCATAAACTTTACGGCTGTTGGCGGATAAATTAATAATTTGGAATTAGAACCTCTGTATCAGGTGTATAGCGTTTGTGTGTTTTGCTATTTAGCAGTGATATTAGACGCCACAGATATCCAAAATTCATTTCTTTTAATAATTCATAGAATTTCTGAAAATTGCCCAAATCTGCATTTTCGTTTACGACAATAAGAATTATGTCAACAAAACAACAAATCATGTACTTTCGTTCGTATCACGTTTCTATGAAAGTAATCAACACTTTCTGTAAGCTTCTGTCGTGTTTTTTTTTTTTTTTTTTTTTTTTTTTTTTTTTTTTTTTTTTTTTTTTTTTGACACTTCGAAGAGTGTGTGTCCTTGTAATCACTTACCATATGATAAACTCAGGAACGACCAACACCCGTGTATGCAGCTGTTTTTATAACAATATCTGTCATTTATTGTTGTGGACACAACAGCTCCGTTTTATACACATTAAGAACTTAATGATTTCTTCTTTGATCGTTTCTTGCGCGGATTCAAAATGTAGGATGACATAATGAGTTTACACTTGCGCGATACAGATGAGAAAGAGTTAAAGAGATAGAATCTGAAAGCTTAATACTTAATACTGCTATTCCGCAACTAGTCCTTTAAGATGAAATTTCTATCCAGTCTCTAATATCAGCTCTCATAACACACACAAACGCTTTAAACCTGAAACGGATGCGGCGACATTGAGCGAGCGCTCCTGTTTTGTCCCCTCTGGTCACGTGCCTTTAGTGTTACAGTCCGTCTCTCGTTTCGGTGAACGGAGTATAGTTCAATACTCGATACATCACTTGATATCGATAAGAGTAACTACTGTTTTCTGTAAAGAGTACTTGTGTCCTTTGTGGTATAATATTTCGGATAGCGTGCTGTAAACTGTACACTCCGACCTATAGACCTCGAGAGCCTCAACTGGTACCGACCGGACGCCATGTCGTCCTCCGTCCGAAGGTTGCAACGGGTGCGGTATGCAGGAGGACACAGGCACTCCCAGGCGTTGTGTCGGATTGCCTGACATGACCGCTGCTTCTCTATCAAGTAGCTCGTCAGTTGGTCCCCCAAGGGCTGAGTGCATCCCGCTTCCCAAAAGCGCTCGGCAGACCTAGACGGCGACTCATCCTAGTTCTAGCCCAGCCCGACAGTGCTTCGATGTTCTAGCTGCACGGCCGTTGGCGGTATAACGTACTATACTGCGTTCATCGAAACGAGAGACAGTCTGTAAACAAACCGGGGCGCGTGACCAGGGGTGGACAAAAACGGGGCGCTCGCTCAATGTCGCTACCTGTGTATCAATCGATGTGGTGTCATGTTGTATTCCAAAGGGGACTGCGGCTGTTGCTCGAGTTTTAATTCTAAATTATTAACTTATCCAACAACAGCTGTAATGTTTGTGTAGTTTTATTTAACGACTGGTTTCGGTATTACATTAATTCTTCTTTATATTTTGTATAACATACGTACAGCATGATGTTATAGAAACAACACTGATTAGCAACTTAATTTGTATAGGGCGTGAACAAGGTATTAATGCAATACCGAAACCGGTCCTTAAATACTTTTTCCTAAATTCAATGAAATTTTACTACACTCGTGGCCATTAACATTGCTATACGAAGATGACGTGCTACAGACGCGAAATTTAACCGACAGGAAGAAGATTCTGTGATATGCAAATGATTAGCTTTTCAGAGCATTCACACAAGTTTGGCGACACCTACAACGTGCCGACACGAGGAAAGTTTCCAACCGATTTCTCATACACAAACAGCAGTTGAACGGCGTTGCCTGATGAAACGTTGTTGTGATGCGTCGTGTAAGGAGGAGAAATGAGTACCATCACGTTTCCCACTTTGATCAAGGTCGCATTGTGGCCTATCGCGACATTGCTGCTCGCGTTGGTTGCGATCCAATGACTGTTAGCAGAATATGGAATCGCTGGGTTCAGGAGGGAAATACGGAAGGGCATGCTGGATCCCAATGACCTCGTATCACTAGCAGTCGAGATGACAGGCATCTTATCCGCATGGCTGTAACGGATGGTGCAGCCACGTTTAGCTCCTTCAGTCAACAGATGGGGACGTTTGCAAGACCACAACCATCTGCACCGTTTGCAGCTCCGGCCGCGCTGAACGAGGGGACTGCAGCGCGCCAATCACGGTCTGCTCCGCCACTAAAGTCGGGGGTGCGAATCCCCCCTCGGGCATGGATATTTGTGCCGTCCTTAGCGTTAGATAGTTCATAAGTAGTTTGTAAGTTTAGGGACTGATGACTCCGTAGTTAAGTCCCATAAGCTATACAAACATTTGAACATTTTGACGTTTGCAGCAGTATGGACTATCAGCTCGGAGACCATGACTGCGGTTACCCTTTACGCTGCATCACAGACAGGAGCGCCGGCGATTGTGTACGCAACGACGAACCTGTGTGCATGACTGGCAAAACATTTTTTCCGATGAATCCAGGTTCTGTTTACAGCATCATGATGGTCGCACCCGTGTTTGGCGACATCGTGGCGAACGCACATTGGAAGCGTGTATTCGTCATCGTCATACTGGCGTTATCACCCGGCGTGATGGTATGGGGTACACGTCTCGGACTCCTTTTGTTCTACGACCCGCGGCTCTAACTTTCATTCGATCCCTGCGAAACCCTACATTTAAGCAGGATAATGCACGACCGAATGTTGCAGGTCCCGGACGGGCCTTTCTCGATAGGGAAAATGTTCGACTGCTGTCCTGGGCAGTACATTCTCCAGATCTCTCACCAATTGAATGGTGGCCGAACAACTGGCTCGTCAAAATACGCCAGTCACTACTCTTTATAAACTGTGGTATCGTGTTGAAGCTGCGTGGGTATCTGTACCTGTACACGCCATCCAAGCTTTGTTTGACTCAATGCCCAGGCGTATCAAGCCGTTATCATGATCGGAGGTGTTTGTTTTGGATACTGATTTCTCCGGATGTATGGACCCAAATTGCTTGAAAATGTAATCACATGTCAGTTCTAGTATAATATATTTGTCCAATGAATACCCATTTAACATCTGCATTTCGTCTTGATGTAGCAATTGTACTGGCAAGTAGTGTATAATGATTGCAGTAACTGATTGTGCTAGTGTTGTTACTACTGACATGACAGACTCCACAAAAGCAATAGCTGCTGCTGAAAGAAGAAACTCCACCCCACCAGTACCACTATTAAAACTCTTCCTGTAATTATTGCCTGTAATTTTTATATATACTGCATCCCATCATTTATAGCTGACTGTGATTTTTACAAAAACTTTTTATGCATAATAGTAACTTATGTGGATTTAAATTCCTGTTAGAGCTGCAGCATTGCCATTGAAATTTTTTAATGTGAGGGGCAGTGGGTCAATAGATTAACTGAAGCTAATGACTGTGTATTTAAATTTTAACTGTCATCTTTCCAAAATCCTTTTCTCATAACTAAAAACCAAATGGGTTCCAATTGTGCAAGAAGTAACAACACAGTTCAGCGAGCAAGCAAGCTCCGATTTTGTCACTGCAGTTTACACAAAATTTGTTTATTTGTAATTCATTGATGTTTAACAGGTTAAGGGAAAAGAACCAGAAGCACCATCTGTTAAACCCACCATAGTGCTTCAGAAAGCACCTGTTCCTGCAGCACGCAAGAAGCAAGTGTATGAAGAAGTGCCATCTCCTGAAGTAATCACAGGAGAATTTTATGATTCACCACGAAAGCTACATCCACCAAACTTGGATTTGCAACAGAGTAGTGGCACTGGTTTGGCTACACCACCGCACAGTCCTAATACAGATGCAGAGAGTGTGTTCACAGATGATGATACTGTTGCACCAGGTATGCAACCTATGAGTACTTTATGACTGCACAAAATTTCTTTGTACATTAGTGTTAAAATTATTGCAGATGTCTCAAGTACCTTATTAATATCTTAAATAACAGGCAGTGTCAGCATGTAAACACATGTCGGTTCTAGTATAATATATTTGTCCAATGAATACCCTTGTCATCTGCATTTCTTCTTGGTGTACCAGTTTTAATGGCCAGTAGTGTATTATTTCAAATATCTATATATTGTAAAAGAGTAATAAAAATATGTAATACGTATTCCGACAAACAGGTGAAAAAATTGACTAAGAAGAAAAAAACTGTTTTACGAAAATACTTTGGTCGCGCGGAATAGCGTGGTAGACCGCCGATTTTGTCGAGGTCCCGTGAGGTAACCCCACGTGACCGGCGCTCACACAAGACAGAGGGTCCTGCAGCGAGCCTTCTTAAAGTGCAAAGGGGATCGCAGCATTGTTGCTTCTGTACTTCCAGATTTATTCGAATTTCCACAGGTGGCTTACATATGTATTCCACGCGACCACTGCAGGCTTACAGAGGGAAGAAGCCTCGCAGCTAGACGCGGTCAACAGGAGTAATAGGGAGTAGCGCAGACGACAAATTTGACACAGTTTCTAGGTAACTTTTATGTTTTAGAGCTCTCTATTCGAAAGACCATAAAACTGTTCACTTATATTTTTAAATCAAATACTGTACAATGTCATACATTTTATAGGCAAAAGAAGAAAAATGATGAAAAAGTCCACTGAATTTAAATTCCAAAAGTACAGCATAAATATTGCATTAGTCTATACAATAGTGCCTTCATTTTGTAATTTATTTCAAATTTTTACTTCGAATAGTTTGCGAGCTATGCGTTTCATAATTGCGTGATTTCATGAAATTACATTACTTTTGCTCTTATAAAGCAACCGGAAGCGTTTGCGTATCACAGCTGCGAGTTTGTCAAAGATATAATTTAGGCCAGTATACGTAGTGGAGATATTATTTTGGACCAGAGTGTATTACCCTCGTGTCGGGTGAATTAACTTCAAATGAAGCACCTCTGTCCCAGGAAGTTGCTCTCATTTCCTTTCCCGCATAACCACAACATTCTGTAGTGGACTCCATACACGTAATCGCTCGCGGAGTAGTTGCGCTGAGAACAATGCTCCCGACTTTCGCCAACGGCAGCCACCTACTGCGGAGCTCTCTCGCTAGCAGCAGGAATAAGCGAAGCCCATTGCAGAATGCCAGGGACGCACTTGTGGCAACGGGCAGGTAAGTCGGCGGAGATTTTGAGGCCACGGCTAACGCGGCACTCACCAGCTGCGCTCTGGGAGTGGAGTGCAGCGTGGAGTAATGGCGACCACCCTGCTCATTCTGCCCACCATTACCTAAGCTCAGGCGCGACAGAGGGCCTCACCTGCAGTGTTCCTAGGACATTTCAGTACAACAGCCACTGGCGTCTCAAATCATACACGAGGGTTGGAACTTAGTGCCGACTACACAACTGGCCATTAAAATTGTTACACCAAGAAGAAATGCAGATGATAAACAGGTATTCATTGGATAAATATATTATACTGGGACTCACATCTGATTAAATTTTCACGCAATTTTGGTGCATAGATCCTGAGAAATCAGTACCCAGAACAACCACATCTGGCCGTGATAACGGCCTTGATACACCTGGGAATTGAGTCAAACAGAGCATGGGTGGCGTGTACAGGTACAGATGCACATGCAGCTTCAACAAAATACCACAATTCATCAAGAGTAGTGACGTATTGTGACGAGCCAATTGCTCGGCCACCATTGACCAGACGTTTTCAATTGGTCAGAGATCTGGAGAATGTGCTGGCCAGGGCAGTAGTCGAACATTTGCCGTATCCAGAAAGAGCCTTACAGGACCTGCAACATGCGATCGTGCATTATCATGATGAAATGTAGGGTTTCGCAGGGATCGAATGCAGGGTAGAGCCACGGGTCGTGATACATCTGAAATGTAACGGCCACTGTTCAAAGTGCTGTCGATGCGAAAAAGAGGTGACCGAGACTTGTAACCAATGTCACACCATACCTTCATGTTAGGTGATACGCCATTATGGCGATGACGAATACACGCCTCCAATATGTGATCACCGCGATGTCGCCAAAAACGGATGTGACCATCATAATGCTGTAAAGAGAACCTGAATTCATCCGAAAAAATGTTTTGCCAATCGTGTACCCAGGTTCGTCGTTGCGTACTCCATCACAGGCACTCCTGTCTGTGATGCAGCGTTAAGGATAACCGCAGCCATGGTCTCCGAGCTGACAGTCCATGCTGCTGCAAACGTCGTCGAACTGTTAGTGCAGATGGTTGTTGTCTTGCAAACGTCCCTATCTGTTGACGCAGGTATCGAGAAGTGGCTGCACGATCCGTTACAGCCATGCGGATAAGATGGCTGTCATCTCGACTGTTACTGATACGAAGCCTTTGGGATCCGGCACGGCGTTCCGTATTGCCCTCCTGAACTCACCGATTGCATATTCTGCTAACAGTCATTGCATCGCGACCAACGCGAGCAGCAATGTCGCGATACGATACATCGCAATCACAGAGTAGGTAAAACATCAATACCTACATTATTACAGTCCTTTATTACTGATTTCAAAATTGTTTTGTACCTAACAAATTCAATATTTTTTTTTTAATTTGCCATGTATAAATTGTAAGATGTGGATCATTTTTCTTCTTAGAAATGTGAAGATGCTCTAACCGGGCGAAACGCTTCATTTCAATAAAAGTTTTTGCAACCAAGATATTCTTTTATTCAGGAGATATTTTGATTCAACATGATAACGCTCGGCCCACGCCGAGATCAAAATGCAGCCATAGGATGTCTTACCGAGACAATAACAATATCATCCGTTGCTCAGCGGTAACACTGACCGTTAAACAAGTTGACACAATGATCAACTAATGGATATTGAAATAATTTACACTCCGAGATTTACCTTATCTGATGTCCCTGTGCCGTATATTAGGTCTTCATCACGCAGTAATGGAATGGGAAGAATTTTACAAAACATCTCCTGGGTTGCTCACTGACAGTCAGCGCCGACTGCAGAGTCGTAATGCGTCTCTCCTCCCATATGTTAATCTCAGGTCGATTCGACCCGTCAGGCGTGTCAGCCGTAGATGCTCTCCCCGACCGCTGCAAATTCTGCGTCTCTGCCGAGCCTCCTTTTGATGACCTCATACTCTGCGCCCAGTGAATAACTCTACTCCTGTAGGCAGAAGATACTGCATAGACTTTGCATAAACGTTTGTGAATACTCCCCACAGATTCTTTATCTGCACTGAGAAATGCAATGACGTAGCGTTGCTCGTAACCTAGCCCCAAATTCCAGACGCGACACGAAGTCTCTGATGAGGTATTCGCCCAGTGACTTATCAAACATTGCAATTAACAGAAAGGCCACACGTAGTGTTGCGGTCGTTCATTTACCAGCTGAACAATGCTCCTGCCGGAGCACATAAAAGGAAAATAAGTTCTCTGACAGAAAAGTCTGAAACCAGCTGCCTCAACCCTCATTCCGACTTCCTCACCAAAAATGTTGGCATGCGAACATATTGGCGCACTTTTAGCGCATAACCTTGTAAATACTTCTGTCCCATTTAAGCCGTCAAAGTCAGCAATGTCGTCTCACTGTCAGTGTCTATGTGTGTCTCTGTCCGTTTGTTGCTGTCTCTCCCACTGCCGCTTTCTGTCTGAGTCAAACTTTCAATGTCTTCACCCTTTCCCTCGCGATTCCTCACCGCTGTCTGTTTCTACCACTTTCATCGGCTCTCTGCCCCACTGACGTTGTCCCATTCACTCCCTTTCCCGTTGTCAGTATCCTTTCTTTCTCACTTAGAGTCGGCTTTCATTGTCTCCTTTACACTTATGTCCGTGGGGTTTGACCTGTATACCGGAAAACTTTAGAACGCGGGTAGTGGGGATGGGAAAAATTGGACAAATTGTTTCGTGCTATAGTACTGGAGAGTCGCACACTCATGCTATTTATGGTCTCCAATCGTCTCAGTTTCCCACTGTTTTCTCTTTTGCTTCAATTGCTACTATCTGCATCTGTCTTAGTTTGTTGTTGGCACTGTTCCTGACTTCCGACATCTGGTTTCACTTTCTACTGCTGTTGTTATGCATATGCCTTTCTCCTGTTCCATCATAAATGGCTCTCTTTGCTTGTTGCACTGTCTTTGTCCTACTCACATTAAGCAGAAAAAGGCGCGAATATGTTCGCATGCCAAAATTTTTAGTTAGGAAGTCGGATTGAGGATTGAGGCAGCTGGTTCCACACTTTTGTGTCAGAGAATGTATTGGTCTTTTCTGTGCTCCGGCAGGAGCATTTTTCACCTGGTTCCCGTCTTTTTCCCGTTACATCAGAATGTACTGCTTATAAAACATGAAATCAATACTGAGTATAATTTGGACAGTATAATATTAAAACGCAACGTAAAAATTTCGACGATTTGCCATAAATAGAGGTGTAATTTGCCAATGCACGCAGTTGGATCCTTTGATACCAAAAATTATGAGTTTTGTAGCATATCGCGATAACGAATACACATATCAAAAAACGGGAAACTGATTTTCCACGTAAACACCTAAAACTTACACATAACATTTTAGTCAATTCCTGTTCCTCAAGATACGTTACCTCACAATCAGAAATAGCGTTTTCGAACCTATTACTGTCGCGTGCTATCATTCACGGACCGTTATCTCAAGAATCACATAAGATATCATTCTGCTCTAAACTTTAAATAATATTTCGATATGTTATGTACATTTCATACGCAGCTTTGTGTAACCTAAAATCAACCATACGAGAAGTCTATGCAATGTGTTTTTACCTCTGCAAACTCTTTAAAATATGTTGCAACTGTTCACTAAAGCGAATGTTGCATATTGACTGTAAAGTAAACGAAAACACAAATCATCCCTTCATCGACCGAAGATTTCAATCTCTGCGATGTACAAAAATCAAATTTTTTCGCCGAGTACCTTTTTTCAAATAGCATGGTAAGTTTCATAGCTGTCCGAAAGTCGTATTTCAGCACAATACATACTTTTAATAGCAAAATATCGCAGTTTTTCGGCCGTATCTTGCTAAAGGACTAAGGTTTACGAAAACTGAAAAACGCCGTTTATAGGTAAATGTCTACACGATGTATTATTAAATATTTGAACAATTTTCTATGATTAGATATTTAGATATTTGCGATTCACGGTTTTGTGCAGAACTATGATAAGTTTCAACCTCTGGATCTCGATAAGGACAACGATATCGAAAACATTTAAAAACGGCCTCGAGAATATCATAATATGGTAAAAATTTCGATGATTTGCAAGGAATAGAAACTATCGAAGTGACCACACCCACAATTCGTTTTTTTGGTAGGCCTACCCATAAATCATGTTTTCTTTTTAGATTTTCTCAGAAACCGTCGATGAATGAATGGTGCTTTTGTAAGCCCTTTAAAGCCCACCACAGACTACACGTCATGTACAAAAGCCAACTGATTTGCTCAATTTGGATGGGCTGCAGAAGTGTGTAACTTTGAAAATTTTGACGATATACTGTATGATAGCTATAGTATACCCATTCTTCTAATATGCCAAGATCTACCCAGAACACTTTACCCCTTCACTCTGAGATGAATAGAACCCGAGATATGGGCCCCTAAAGAATCGCAAATTCGCACGCGTCGTTTACGAACATGATAATGATTAACGCATTTCGAAACAATCTTCGTCAGAATCGCAAGATTACAACCATCATAGTGATAAAAGAAAGAGAAGTATTAAAAGAAATAGACATAATACTCTATAAACACAAGGAGTCAAGTACATGCCATGACCTGGGGCCAAGTTTAATACTAATCGTACATCGTCATGGTCCTGATGAACTATACTGAAACACAGTAGCAGGCAGCAACGAGCAGGTATCCGAAAGATGTCGCCAGGTGGCTCTAGTATAAACGATAAAGAATGAAGAAGTACCAGTTGTTGTTATGGACTTCAGTCCGGAGACTGGTTTGATGCAGCTCTGCACCATGCTCTATCCTGAGCAAGCCTCTTCATCTCCTCATAAGAACGGCAACTCACATTCATTTGAATCTGCTTACTGTATTCGTCTCTTGGTCTCCCTCTACGATTTTTACCCCGCACACTTAAATATCAATGTCAAATTTGATAACAGGAAATCGCGTTTTCAATGCTTTACATCGAAAGATCATCTGAAGATGCAGTAGCTTTTGAACTCGTAAACATGAGCGATCTTTCGAACGCCGTCGACGGTCGGGTGGTTCAGGCCTTGGATTGCAAAACCAAGGATCCAACTTCGAATCTCCATCATGGCAATTTTTGTTATATTTTTGTTTTTGATGTATTTGAAGATATTCGCATACTTGTAATACCTTTTCTTGCCTTATTTTGAAGTAGAGCATCGGAAAGTGTGATTAAAATTCAATTATTATCTGTGTACAGTTGTTTTATTTATAATACACAGTGCAAAAGCAATATAACTAGGAAATAAATAAACTTCTAAATTATATGAAATGATAACCTGGCATTTTTGGCTGGGGTATGCTGTGTGAGCTTGTTCGGTCGCCTGGCGCAAGTCTTTTTACTTGACGCCCACTTCGGCGACTTGCAAGTCAACAACACAGAACACCGAGTCTCCTGCAGGGAATCGAAACCGGTGCTCCTGCGCGGTAGTAGGCGACGCTGTCTTCTGAGTTATGGGGAACGGACTAAAGCACATTATTACGTAATTCAAATTACTGGACGTCTGTTCGTGAGCATTCTGACAGCCAGTAAGAGGAAACTTACTACACAAACAGACAAAACACAAATATTTCTCACACCATGCACAACTCTCGAACAACATATTACCACATTCTCACGTCGTCGGAGATACCTGATTTATATTGCTGAAGATAGGTATATTAGATATTAAATTCCAATGCCATCCAACGGCATAACCCTTTCAGTCACTATTTTTTCTTCGTCAATGATTTTGCATTTTTCTTGATCAAATTATTTCTCTTAACATATTTGGAAAATGATTTTTGAGAAAAATAATGTTTGTAATAAGGCACCATTGTGTCGTTAAGGATACTTCTAACAAAAGCATGCCGTCAATAACTACGTAGTACGGAAATAATTACTTTACCATTTAAAGTGACAAAATTTATTGCAACAAATTATTTTATATGAAATTTAATAAAAGAATTGTTATTTATGTTCAAACGTGTTAAATGGCATTTGAAACATTGAATTCGGGTTCTGCTACTGCGTTTTTTCCATTTGCATCTTTGCTCTCTCTCTTGAATTTAATATGGCTAATGAGAAAACCCGTCATATCTGCCGCGTAAAATTTGCCTCCCTCTCTCGGCGATGTTTTTACCCCATCGGATTCGGTTTCCTACATCTTCAAACTTATTGTCAATCAATCATGGACATCCTATTTTCCTCAAAGTGGAGATGTTTCCTTTCTTCATTACAATTAAAACTTAAGCTTTCAAAATTATTGCAAGTAAAAACATTAACTTCAAAACGAGAAAGTTCATGAAACATGATCGCATGTCGTCACAATGGTGTCAAATTACAACAACAAGATTTGAAAAAATGTCGCTAACGATCTAACGAATGAATATTCACCCAAATAACAAACAATAACCTTAAGATGTAACACCTTCTTCTTATATTAATCTTGACAGGCTCGAAACAGAAAGAAAAAACAAGTGAAGCACATTCCACACACTACACCCAGTGACGCAGCCGATTTGGCTCGGGGGGGGGGGGCAATTTTTAAAAATAAAGCTTATTAAATTTATTAATCTATGACTTATTTTTACACTTTTTAATAAATAAATAATAAAAAATTAATTAATAATTAATACGAAAACAATTGCGCAGGAAACAAGATGAGTAGGCTCGCATTAGTTTGAAAGTGGAAGAGGAGGAAGGTGGTGGAAATGGAGTGTTTATAATCAGCTCGTAAATTATTAAGCAGCTTCTATGATACTAACCAAAGAGAAAGGTCTTTAAAGTTTAATTAACATGATACTCTATGTGTAAAAATTGAACTAAAATAACAGTATTGTAGTTCATAAGATTCCACTCGGTGGCGCCGCTGCCCTGCTAAGCAGTGGGTCGCCGCATATGAACAATCGGCTCGTAACTTCAGCACAGCAGTAACAATTAGAGTTGGGCAACGCGATTGTTTTTTATGAATCGATTCTTGCGATTCAATCCCACATTGTGAATCGATTCCAACGATTCGTTCACGATTCTTTAGTCTGCATTGGCGCGATTCTTACTTCTACATCTTGCTCATAGATGGCAATACCTGTCTGTGTTATGGATGCTGGAATCTTAACCTTATGGATCTGTTCCTACGATTCGTTCACGATTGTTTCTGGTCTGCGATGGCACGATTCTAACAAAATGCCGAAAAGGTGACAATATAGGTATCGGATTTTTTAATACTTATGGTGCGTAAAGTTCAGACTTAAAATAATAATGAAGCAAAGCCATTCGATTCAGCTCTCAAAAATTCTCGAGAAAATAGTCTGAAGTTTAGCGCTACCAATTATTTCTGCTGTCATCATAGCTCATTTAGTAGCGTTGCAGGTTTAGTGAACGTATAAATATAATTAAATATATGGTAATTAATAGGTATCTAATCATTATAAAATACTTATGTAAAATCAATTAGTTGAAGGAAACACGAAATAAACATTAAAAATAAAAATCCGTTCCAAATATTAAATTTCTTTCGAGATGCAAGAAATTCACGTTTATTAAAATGTTTCTTTTTTCTAAAATCGATTTCTTTCAGGAAAGCTGATAACGTAAAAACCAAAATGGCAAAAAAGATTTTTGAGATGGCTTTAAAAACATTTAAAATCGCGTTTTTATATAAAAAGAATATTTTTGTAAAATTGATTTTTTACAAAAACTATAACTACGTAGATGAACTCGAAAAGCTTAAACCTCTCTAAAAACAAAATGTAATCTAAATCGTTACAGCCATGTCCGGGATATGCGAAATATAAATGTGTAATGATTGATCGTTTAAATACATAATATGTAAACTTTATAAAAGACGTATATTCGTATGTATTGGCAGCTGTGTATTTCGCTGCGTTTTGTTTCTGTCATGTGTAATTCGTGATTAGGCTAATAATTAACAGCTCACGATCTTCGTTCTGTGCTTCCTTTGTTCACACGCTTTCTGGCTTTCGTAATCATTCGGCGCGATTCGCTACTTGCGTTTCGAATCATGAATCGTTAGACAGGCGATTCTTTTGAACGACGATTCGTCCCCCCTCTTCTCTCCGGCATTCGGCACGATTCGGGAAGATTCGGCAGTCGCCTTCGAATCGTGAATCGTTGGAACTTAAGAATCGTCTCGAGACAGACGATTCTTTTGAACGACGATTCGTCCGAATCACGATTCGATTCTTACGATTCTTTATTTGTATTCGTTCAAATGAACGACTCATTGACGAATCGCCACAACTCTAGTAACAATAGCGGCAGCATCAAAGCGGGTGGCGGCGGCATTAAAACCGCTCACATTGACGGCAGGACACGTTCTCAGTGACGGCATCACGTTGGCGACCCATTGTCACGTTCACTTGTGCTTGACAAATTATAGTTCTTATTTATTACATGTGTACTATTTCAATTTCCGGCGCCGACTTGTTTAAGAAAAATAAAAAAAAAATAAAAACAATAAAAAATAATAAAATAAAAAAATCTTTGGGAGGTGGTGGGAGGGGGGGGCTGCAGCCCCGTAAGCGTCCTCCTCCCCCCGTGGCTGTGCCACTGACTACTCCACACGTAACACAACACGACAGCACAGGTCACACGTATATTCAAGGCAGAAGGAGTAACCCACTAAACTACAGGCCTATTTCATTGAAATCAATTTGCAGCAGGGTTTTGGAACATATCCTCTATTCAAATATTATGAATTATCTCGAACAGAACGATCTATTGACCCAAGGTCAACACCGATTTAAAAATATCGTTCATGCGAGACACAACTAACTCTTTATTCACACGAAGTGATGGGTGCTATCGACAAGGGTTTGCAAATCGATTCCGTATTTCTAGATTTCCAGAAGGTTTTTGATACCGTACCTCACAAACGGCTTTTAATCAAATTGTATGGTTATGGTATATCGCCCCAAATTTGCGACTGCATAGGGGTTTCCTGTCAGATAGGACAGTTTGTAGTAATCGATGGTAAAGGATCGGCTAAAACAGAGGTGATATCGGGCGTTCCACAGGGTAGTGTTATTGGTTCTCTGCTGTTCCTTATTTGCATAAACGATTTGGGAGAAAATCTAAGTAGCTCTCTTAGGTTGTTTGCAGATGACGCCGTCATTTACCAACTGCAGAACAATCTGAATAACACTATGGTGTAAAAATTGACAATTAAATTTAAATAATGAAAAGTGTGAAGTCGACCACATGAGAACGAAAAGAAATCCGTTAAACTTTGTTTACAAGATAAATCAGTCAAACGTGAAGGTCGTAAACTCCACAAAATACCTAAGAATTACTATTACTTCAGATTTAAACTGGAAAGAACATGTAGATAATGTCGTGGGAAAGGCGAACCAGAGACAGCGTTTCATTGGTAGAACCCTTAAAAGATGCAACAGAACTACAAAAGAAACTGCATACATTACGCTTGCCCGTCCATTTTTGGATTATTGCTACCCAGTGTGGGATCCTTATCGGGTGGGCTTAACGGCGGACATCGAAGGAGTCCAAAGAAGGGCAGCTCGTTTCGTATTGTCACGATAAAGGGGAGACAAAGTTACGGAAATGATATAGGATCTGGGATGGAAATCATTACAACAACGGCGCTTATCGTTGTGGCGTGGGCTACTTACGAAACTCCAATCGCCAACATTCTCCTCGGAATGCGAAAAGATATTGTTGACTCCCACTTACATAGGTAGAAGTGATCATCAGAATAACATACGAGAAATCAGAGCTCGAACGGAGAGATTCAGGCGTTCTTTCTTCCCGCGCGCTATTCGAGAATGGAATGGAAGATATAGTATATCGGTGGTTCGATGAGCCCTCTGCCAGGCACTTAAATGTGATTTGCAGATTATGCCATGTAGATGTAGATTTAGATTCCAAGTTGACATCTCTATTCAAAGAATACGAAAGTTCTCAATGTGGCATACGCCTGCACTATAGTCGGGCCGAAAATACAATGATCCCTGGCTCCGCCTACTGGGCTGGGAGACCGCCCCGGCCGCGGGAACTCAATGCAACCATGTTCTCAAGTAGTTAGTTCGCTGCCGAATTGTGTAGGTAACGGTCGCTGTTGTCTGACAGAACTGGCAAAAGTGCACAGCGCAACCGAACGCGCGCATGCGCAGAGCAAAGCTCACGTTTGACTTACTCCAATGTTCTGCTGCCGCAGCCGGCGCTCAAAGCCGATTGGCTCAAGCAGAGTTGCCAGGTTTTTCCAGTGCTCTTTAAACAAAATGTAGCCCAAATATCGCCATTTTTTCATCAATAAAATGCCAAAATATAGCCATCTTTTCATCAGTAAAAATAGACAAATATCGCAACCTTTAATCTGTTAACATTATTATGCTGTGTTAATTATGGCAAGTTACTCGACAATAATAATCTTAAAATTCAGGGAGTAAGCTGGTTACTCAGTAAAAAGTAACACAAACTGTGGCACTCTCACATTCGCAGATATCAGACTGAACTTTCCGAGGAAACTCGTACTTCACAGAAACATTTAACTGAGTCCATCCAAGAACTGAACCCAGACACACCACCAATGAGGCCAGTTAAAATATTGTCACATTGTAAATGTAACAGAGACACTCCGGTAATTCAGTTACATTTAACTATCACATTTATTAATTTCATAACTTATAAAAATTACAACACAAAACTGTTCAAGAATCATTCTATCAAACTTACACAAGGGATGTTCTTATGCATAGTTTCGATTACCAATCACTTTCATCTTCTTAAAAACAAATATTTACAGATGTTAAATAGAGTTATTGAATCTTTCAAACATTTCTTTAATACACACAAAATCATTAGAACATTTTGAGGTGAGGTAATTTATAATAATGCACTAAGCAATCCATACTTTGATGTGAGATGTACTTTAATTCGTAATAATGCGTCATGACACACTGATAAATCAGCCATCAGAACGAAAGGGAAATCACCGCGAGTTCTCCATCGACATTTATACTATGCAAACCATTGTTATGCAAACCATTGTTACGAATTTCTGTTGTGTTGAACGCGGAAAAAAATTCTGTTTAAATGATTCCTTGCGTGCTGTAATTTATATAATCTTATCCTCATGTTTTCAGCAGGAGCCATGCATACGGTGTTGTAGTATACTTCGAGATATCATTTAAAGTGTGTTCTCGAACCATCGTAGGGTACGTGAGGTAGTTTACGTCTATCTTCAAGAGTCTGTAAGTTGAGTTTGTTTACATCTCTGTGACACTCTCCGACACATCCATGATACTTGAAAACATTTGTGTTAACTTGTGTTGGTTGATTACATTTCTCCAGCATTCTACCGAAGTTTAGCCGGTATCATTGACGCAATGTCTAAAGAGTGATTGCTTTACATTCGTTGTATTTGAAGTAAAGTAAAATAGCCACTAAGTCGCCAACCAATTCGTTTAACAGCCAAATTTAATCGCCAGTCGCCAAACTGCTAGAATGGCTACTATTATAGGAAAAAGATAGCCAAGAATGCGAAAAATCGCCACACCTGGCAACCCTGGGCTCAAGCACCAGGGCACAGAATAGGGAGCATACAGAAGGGAAAGCTGGGGGCGGCGCCTTTGATCTGTATGTTACCAAGCGTTGCGCTCGACGCCATATTGAAAAGCAGTAAACGCCGAACTATAACCACTTAGTACTTTGCCTGGAAATGGACTTTTTACGAACTGCAGCTAATCTCACCGACTTTTACGAAAGGAAACGGCTCTACATTATGCTCTCATCTACTTTGAGCCCTCTTCTTGTTCCTAATTGTAATCCAACGAAAATGTACGGTGGAATCGATGATCGTTTTATTTGGTGCTTATCTCTAGGAAAATCCCAAATAACGCGGAATTATGTTTGGGGAAATTAGTTATAAATAAGAAAGTGACTTTACAACTGCCAGGTTTTATTTGACACGAATAAATTCGCACAAAATATTGAGTCAGACTTAGCAGTACAACGTGATTACACAGCACTAATGACGTCTGGGCATATATAAATGTTGTATTTACATTAGGAGTATCATTAATTTACTGATCGGAGAAGGGCTTATAGGGGAATCTGTCAACCACAGAGCAGAAACAGCATAAAATAATTATTCCCCTTAATCTATTTGTTTGAGCATCAGAAGAGCATACGTTGCCAACATTAGCATACTACGCCTCCAATTCCGCAAGTAAAATTTTACCTGCCTACTTACGCACTATTCTTTGTCATTCATTTTAAATTATTCCCTACAACGTTAAACGTATAAAATATAAATGTACTTCAACATTTCGATGCTGTTGAACTGCTGCAGCAACAGCGAGAGTTATCGTCAAGAGAAGAAGCAAGGCTACTTTTAATAAATATGCACACATTGCTCTCATTCGAAACTGATAACATTTAACTTTCACTACACATATAGCGACGTTCACTTACTGATCAGCATCTTTTGGGAAGGTGAAGAAACTTATATCCTTATTTCTATTCAAATTATTGCGCCAGTTAGGTGCTGAACACCATCGGCTGCCTTTTCTTTTATTGCTGCTCACAATAAAAACGGAACAGCTCCAACTACTGACACACAGTTCTTTCTTTTCACTGCACCAAATACTTGTTTACTTTTATGCGATTTAGGATGTTAAAATACACAATTAACAAACAAAGACGGCGCATTACTACGCCACAGAGTAGGGAGTGATCACACGTTTACTGCTTTTCAAGATGGCCGATTCCGCGCATGCGCACTAAATTTTGGACGACAGACTGCAGCGGGAGTTTCCTTTCTGTATACTCCTTATTCTGTGACCAGGGATCATCGTATTTCGGCTCGACTGTAGATTGTTGCCATCCGCCACCAGCGTGACGAAACGCTGGACAGGCGCGTACAACTCATAATGGACCAAGGCATGAATTTTAATAGCATCTGCTTTTAATAGCATCTGCTATGCTCTGCATAGCATGTGGCATAATTTTGAAGTCTTGCGATAAAATTCTTGACCTGTCGAAAGTCTCCCTCGCCTTGTGACAGAAAAAAAAGTGCTGCATTACTTTATCAGTCTTCGTAGTATGATGACCTACCCCGTTTACATGGGCTTTCAAAACCGGATTTCGTAAACCGACTACCCAAATCCGCTTTTGGTTAGTCATGTAAACACTCCAAAATCGAAACTTTTATCCATTGTGTTGGAACCTGCGACTGTTTATTGAAAGGTTTCAGAAATTACTGCAACCAGTCGCCTTTTGTTTCTTCTTAATGACGATTTATTTAGACCATTACCGGTTTCAAGCTGCCTAGCAGCTCATCTTCAGATGGTATACAGAGTATACAGATACTCTTGAAAATTGAAGAATTAGACAATCATTCACAAATACCCCCCCCCCCCCCAATTACACACACAGACACACACACACACACACACACAACACCAAAAAATCTCCTTGCACTTACACTCTTTCTTTCGTCTTCTTCTACTTCATCCCGCTCCACCCCACCCCTTACACCACCACCCACACTACTCCCTACCAAAGCCCTAAATTATTTTGAAATTTTCGAATCAATGAATAACACACAAATTCAAATGTCTTATATGCCACCTAAAACAACACATGTGACGCATGTAAACAGATGTTATAGTAATCACAAAATCAATACTCCTAATATTAACGTAACTATCATTCTGAAATCATATTATATTCATATGTTAACTTTGAATACAACTTTTGATCTTATGTAATCTAAATTGGCATCATATTTATATTCTATAATAAGATAGGCTTTTGTTAGTCTTTGGTTTCACATAGTTCTTAACTTGTGGTATAAACATATTCTTTGGTTTGTTTACAAGCTAAAAGTTGTGCTAGTGGCTATAAAGTCGTAATGTGTGTGAATTATTTGTTAATTTTACCACTTAAAAGTCGTGGGAGTTGTTGTGGCGTGTTGATGGAAAGGAAGTGTTTGGAAATCCTATCCATAAGCGGACCAAATATGGACAAACTAAATGTGAAGTGCATAACTGTAAGTAATGTCTTGAAGACAAACTTATATTGTAATTATTAAGTATAGCCTACCAAAATTAGTGTTTACTATTTTCTCGTTTTCTGCCCTGCCACAGATTCAAATGTAACTAGAAATAATTGTATACCACCTGAAGATGAGCTGCTAGGCAGCTTGAAACCGGTAATGGTCTAAATAAATCTTCATTAAGAAGAAACAAAAGGCGACTGGTTGCAGTAATTTCTGAAACCTATTTCAATAAATAGTCGCAGGTTCCAACACAATGGATAAAAGTTTCATTTTATTACCTAGCCAGGTAAAAGGAACAATGAACAAATACAGGAAGTGCAAAATAAAATTAATGAAAACCATTCTTGCTATAAAATTTAATAAGCAATGTATTTATGAGAATGTTACACCCAATTTTGTTAGAGTTGTTGTCAAAGACCAAAGTGCATCTGCAGTAGCAGCCAAAAGGAAATGTGAAAATGCATGGATCAAAAATGAAATTAGATCACATTACAAACGAAAAGAATTGTTAAACAGGGACATCTACATGCTTCACCTAGAGTTAAGCAATTATCTTACACTAACCCAACTTACAAATTTCCTAGATACAGTCCAACTATCTGTAAAAAAACATCTCAAGCAAACAAAAGAAGAAACTCTCACTTCTCATTGCCAAAAAATCCCCCACTCCTCACTCTGATACACCTTCTGAACAACATAAATTCTTTGAGAAAGTAATAAACACTACCAGCATTAACTTCAACAACACAGAACTAAACCTGCTAAATAAAGGTCTTAAACATAATATTGCCACAAAACTAAATGCTAATAATATCAAAGACCTTATCACTAACACCAAAATAGCCTGCATGTCAGCAAAGCTAAACCAAAAGAATCAAAATTCTGTAGCCCATGATGCAAACAAAATAATAATGAAAAGCTTAGAAAGAGAAAAACTACACAGTAACACTTACATAGAAGCTGCAACAATGAACCAAATTAATAAAAAATTAACAACTAATGATGCCCTTGTTGTCAAAGCTGACAAAGGTAACACAGCTTAAAAAATGTATCAATCAGAGTACATTAACAAAACTTTAGATTTTTTTTAAAACAACAACATAACAGAAATAGAATCTGATCCTACCCTAAAATACCAAGCTAAAATAAAAAAACACGCTAAAGAACTGCAACTTCCTTTTAACATCCATTGAAGCTAAACACTGTTTAATAATGAATCCCACAGCCCCAAAGCTCAGATCATAACCCAAGATTCACAAAAGTGGGCACCCAATACGCCCGATAGTGAACTCGATAAATAGTCCGCACTACAAAGTAACCAAAAACTTCATGAATTAATCAAAAAATACTACACATTCCCAACTAACTATACCATAAAAAACAGTTATGAATTGATTGATAGCATCAGAAACATCACCATACCCAGTTCGGCAAGGTTTACATCCGTTGATGTAGTGAACTTGTACACCAACATTCCTATAATAGACACACTTCGAATAATAAAAGACAACCTAATGCACCACAAAAAACCAAGTAACATTGAAATATATGAATTAATGGACCTGCTTGAGTTAGTACTATCACACAATTACTTTTGCTTCAACAACAAAATGTATATTCAACATGAAGGTCTGGCAATGGGGAGCAGCCTAGCTGGTCTTCTTGCTGATATCTACATTAATGATTTTGAAAACAAATTCTTTAAAGCAAACCCAATTGAAAAAGATAAAATCATTTATTATAAAAGGTATGTTGATGACACCTTGTTGTTATATAATGGAACAACCAATGATATTGATGAGTTAGCTGATAAACTGAACAAAGTTCATCCCAAAATACAATTTACATAGGAGCATGAAACACAATCTGGGATCAACTTTCTTGACCTTTACATAACACATCAAGACAACAAACATAAATTTCAAATATACAGGAAACCTACCACATCAGATTCCATAATAAATAATACATCATGCCACCCAAATCAGCATAAACTAGCCTTCTTCAAATCAGCACTTAACCGAATACATAAAATTCAACCCGATGCCATTGCTAAAACTAAAGAAATAAATATTCTAAAAACCATAGCATTGAACAATGCTTATGACCCAACCATTGTAGATAAATTGGATGATAAAATTAAATCCAATCAAACAGCAACAACAAACGAATCCTCAGAAGCAGAAGAAACCAAATTTATCTGTATGCCATTTCTCGGCAACATCTCATACAAACTGGCTAAGCTGTTTAAACCACACAAGGTCAAAGTAAGCTTTCACACTAAAAACCAAATAAAAGACAAAATAGTTCATAACACTAAAAGAACCACCACACCCTTTCACAAATCCGGTATATATAAATTAACATGCGACAGCTGCTCCTGCTATTACATAGGGCAAACAGGAAGAAGTTTTAATATCCGACAAAAAGAACATACAGACGCACTCCGTTTAAACAACTTATAAAAATCCTCATTTGCTGCCCACCTTTCAGATAACAAACATTCCATTACAGGTAAATACCAACCTCAATATACTACACTCTGTAGATAAGGGACTAAAAATGGATCTCCTTGAACAATTATAGATTTTCATCCACAAACATAAATCACCACACACAATTCTAAATGAGCAGACATAATTAGCAAATACCTCATTCTTCCAGTATTTTGAAGACTCTTTAAAATTGAAGAATTAGACAATCATTCACAAATACCCCCCCCCCAAATTACACACACACACACACACACACACACACACACACACACACACAAAACACCAAAAAATCTCCTTGCACTTACACTCTTTCTTTCGTCTTCTTCTACTTCATCCCGCTCCACCCCACCCCTTACACCACCACCCACACTACTCCCTACCAAAGCCCTAAATTATTTTGAAATTTTCGAATCAATGAATAACACACAAATTCAAATGTCTTATATGCCACCTAAAACAACACATGTGACGCATGTAAACAGATGTTATAGTAATCACAAAATCAATACTCCTAATATTAACGTAACTATCATTCTGAAATCATATTATATTCATATGTTAACTTTGAATACAACTTTTGATCATTTGTAATCCAAATTGGCATCATATTTATATTCTATAATAAGATAAGCTTTTGTTAGTCTTTGGTTTCACATAGTTCTTAACTTGTGGTATAAACATATTCTTTGGTTTGTTTACAAGCTAAAAGTTGTGCTAGTGGCTATAAAGTCGTAATGTGTGTGAATTATTTGTTAATTTTACCACTTAAAAGTCGTGGGAGTTGTTGTGGCGTGTTGATGGAAAGGAAGTGTTTGGAAATCCTATCCATAAGCGGACCAAATATGGACAAACTAAATGTGAAGTGCATAACTGTAAGTAATGTCTTGAAGACAAACTTATATTGTAATTATTAAGTATAGCCTACCAAAATTAGTGTTTACTATTTTCTCGTTTTCTGCCCTGCCACAGATTCAAATGTAACTAGAAATAATTGTATACCACCTGAAGATGAGCTGCTAGGCAGCTTGAAACCGGTAATGGTCTAAATAAATCTTCATTAAGAAGAAACAAAAGGCGACTGGTTGCAGTAATTTCTGAAACCTACTCCAAAATCGATTCTGGAAATCCAGTTCTATAAAGCGGTTTTCCAGTTCCACAATCGATTTTCGTGCTCATGTAAACGCAACCCTTTTTGAAGCGTTCTTGGCTTGTCACATTGTGTTTTCTTGTTAAGAATTTTCTGCACATAAGGAAACAGTGACATTTTCTAGCGTGAAATAAAAGTATAAATTTTGGAGTGAGCAGAAATCTGTGTATTTAAGTAAAGAAAAAAAGCGATTGTGGAGACTAAATCAGGAGCTGAATCAGCTGTTTTTCAGCCGCCATATTAAGTGGGCTAGAAAATCCGATTCAGGCTGTGACATGTAAACACGTGCGAGGGTGAAAGATCGGGGAGAGAGTTTAAATAGGGAAAGACTAATTTTTAAAACTCACAACCACCAACTGCGAACCAAATTCCTAAACATGCAAAAACACTGGAACTGTGATTGCTACTGTTTGACTCGTTTTCTAGGGGATGATATCACACGTTCTCAGCTTTCCTTCCCTGCATATGATTAACAAAACAAATTCATAATAAAATCAAGTTCATGAGAGAAAGGGGTGTACTAACTACTATTTTTGAAACACGTGAAAGTTCACTTTATGTTGTTTATTTCACAAATTCAGAACCCTGTGGCTGATACGTGTATACGTCGACACATTTATCAAATAAAGTTATAGCTCGTGAGCCCCCAGACAAAATGAATATTTGTCGCAAATTGTTTTCATACCATGTGGCTGTCTCAAACACCGTTTATGTTCATGCCTATGCGACGACACGTGTTACATTAACAAAACACAGTTACTTTAATTCAGTGCAATGCACACCTTGTTCCACCGGCTAAATATTCACAACACACAGTAGCACTCGATTCAACTTGGTGCAGTCTACGACGAGCAACCACACCTGGCAATTGCCACACAAAAATCTATAGTCTCCACGTAGAGATCCACATGCCGACCGTGCAGAGCGACGCCGCGCCCACCCAGCTACACCACTCGCTCCCCACTGACTACCCGGGCCGCGCGCGCGCGCGCGCGCCAAAAGCCCAACTGCCGGGTTTTTTTCCTACGTCATCAACTTCCCCATGTGAGCTATTCTAACCGATTTGCCAACGTACGGCGCTCAGCCAATACATTTCTAAAACTTTACTTAAAATCAAAATAATTACACTAAACATTAAACAAATGTCTTCTTAGGTTTTTATATTGATATAAACATCCTTTGTACTATTTATTCTAATCGTGCAATTTCTTATATCACAGATAAGTGATTTAACTGAATATTTAAAGATAAAATACACAAGATTAATTGAAAATAAAATGAGAAATAGTTAATATATTATTTTTATAAACAAACATTGCCATGCTAGTTGTGTAACTGTCTTGTATTTTTTTTTTTTTTTTTTTTTAATGTTTGTATAGTCTATGGGACTTAACTACGGGGTCATCAGTCCCTAAACTTACAAACTACTTATGAACTACTTACGAACTAGGACGGCACAAATATCCATGCGCGAGGGGGGATTCGAACCCCCGACCGTAGTGGCCGTGGAGACCGTGACTGCAGCGCCTTAGTCCCCTCGGCCACCGCGGCCGGCTGTCTTGTATTCATTGGTAATTTATTACTTTTCATTGTCAATTAAACATATTACGCCAGATGTGACAATATCAGCTAATGTATTGTTTATTTGTCAACAGGCTATTTTGTAATGAGGGCCTTAAAGGTTCCTAACTGCATCGTATTACTTCAAATGCAAGTAGTATTAGAATATTTTATTTCACGCTGTGCACTGCACTGCGCCTGGCAGCCTGAGCCTGGAAAATCCTAAGCTGGAACAAGTCACCAACGTCGGCCTGCTCGCTGGCCTCCCGTCAGCTACAAGCACACAGCAAATCTCAACGTGGAGAATTTCTACCTATGGCCTAACTATAAATGTTGTCACCCAACTGCGTACATCCATTGCTACCATAATTAATAAGATTAAAATTGTGTAACATTTAGTGCATTGGCATGGTCAATGTTTGCAGTGAACTTCATACTGTTTAATTATCAAATGCTATTAATTACCAATATTTCTATTGGGCGGTAATCTCACACACGACAGCGAAAAACGGTTTACGAAAATCGGTTTTCGTCTTCCGGAAGATGTGTTGCATGTAAACGTAGTGACTGATAAGAGCGAATATGCTATGCGTCCGTTTAACATCAAGACGGAGGGGGGGGGGGGGGGGCGGGGACAAGCGCGGCGTGGCCCTCGCGGTGGCAGGAAGGCGCGCTATTCATTACGGGCTCTGGCGGCACGCATTTCCGCTGCTGAATAATTTATGTCGGCACAGCCTGTTAGGCCGGTGGGCGCAAAAGCCTGCGGCAGTGGCGGGAGCTCTCCCCGAGTGGGACACTTGTTAGTCTCCCAGGCACCAGGCACAAGCGCTTCACCCTTCACCCACTGCTGTCGCTCCGCGGTGGCCGGTCACCTGTCTCCAATTGTACCACATCTCTTCAGACAAAACTTCCGGTCTGAGAGGCTGTGATCCATGCATAAAACTTCTTCTTCCTGCCGTTTCGTCTCCATTTGCGGGCGACATTGTCTGAGATCTTCCGGCTACTGCCAATGCAGTTATTATTATTATTTATTTATTTTATTTTATTATTATTATTGTTGATAAAAATAACAGTCCAGTTCGCAAATTATTTTTGCAATTTATTAATACAGGCGACCGGTTTCGATCTAAGTTCTAGATCATCTTCAGACCTCACTACAGATGTTCAGCCGGTGAGCCGCACGCTCACCGCCTGAACATCTGTAGTGAGGTCTGAAGATGATCTAGAACTTAGATCGAAACCGGTCGCCTGTATTAATAAATTGCAAAAATAAATTTATCATTAAATTAATACGTTCGCTGTTTATTCCAAGAAAAGAAACAATGTTTTCCAAACTAATTATTATTATTACTTTTTTTTTTTTTTTTTTTTTTGCCCACTTTAGGTTACGGTAGTAACACTAAAAGTAGGCCTTTCCGATCGTCTTTTGACAGCTCGAAATTTAAATGAAAATAACGGCTTAATCATTCATCTGACACGAAAACTGAATAACCGAAATTGTAGAGGAGAAAATTCTCTACAACTTTGCTTGGGTGTTTCACTAAGTGTGTTTGCCTCTGTAACTTATAAAATAATAGGTGACGGGAAATTTTGATGCGGTAGGTCATCACAAGAAATGTTACACTTTCTGCGGAGCTATGAAAATAGTTTATTGTATTATTTTCCAAAGAGTTACACCACAAAGATATAATTTTTAAATAGAACAATAGTTTTTTCTATCGTGTATTGGATTCGTTTAAACCAGCTGCGCCCATATCAATTTAAACTACATTCCTATCACTGTTAGTTTGGGAGCTACAACGCTTCAAAGTTCCGGGGGCGGAGGCTGCGATAGCGTAGCTAACTGGCCGAGTGGCTATCCCCTGGGGCACGGCCCACTGTCTCATGACCACCAGCCAGTCAGCTACGCTATCGCAGCCTCCGCCCCCTAAACTTTGAATGGTTGTAGCTCCCAAACTAACAGTGATAGGAATGTAGTTTACATTGATTTGGACGCAGCTGGTTTCAACGAATCCAATGCGTGATAGAAAAAAACTATTGTTCCATTAAAAAAATTATATCTTTGTGCTGTAACTCTTTGGAAAATGATACAATAAACCATGTTCATAGCTCCGCAGAAAGTGTAACATTTCTTGTGTTGACCTACCGCATTAAAATTTCCTGTCACCAATTATTTTATAAGTTTCAGAGGCAAACACATTTAGTGAAACATCGTATCAGTGATATTTGCAAAAATAACGGTGATTTTGGGATGTCTGTCTGTCCGTAACGTGTTCCCTGTTTTTAAGACGAACCGTCCAACCGATCAGCACCAAATTTTATAGACATAATTGTAGGCCGCCAGAGACCAGAACCTCCCTTTTCAAATTTTTCGGACAAAAAATACAGTAGTGATATCACAAAAAGCCCTTTGTAATATAATTGTAATTGCAAAGGAACCGTTCATCTGACACGAAAATTGAATAGCCTAATTGGTAGAAGGGAAAATGCTCTACAACTTCGCTCTATTATTTAGTTTTTTTTAATATCTTGCATCGTTGCAGAGATATTTGCAAAAATAACGGCGGTTTGACGACGACTGTTTGTCTGTATAGTGTTCCCACTTTTTAGGTCGAACCGTTCAACCGATCGGCACCAATTTTTGCAGACATAATTGTAGGCTACCAGAAACCAGAACCTCGCTTTTTGAAATATTTCAGACAAGAAATACGTTAGTAACATAAAAAAAGACGTTTGTAATGTAATTTTAATTGCAAATAAACCGTTCATCTGACGCGAAAATTGAATAAACGAATTTCTAGAGGAGAAAATTCTCTACAACTTTGTTCCCTTATGTTTTTTTCATATCTCGTATCGTTTGAGAGATATTTGCAAAAATAACGGAGTTTTGACACCCTCCATTGAATTAACGAAAACCAGCCGTTCGCAAATGTCACGTGACATTCCTCGCCCAGAACTCTATGTTGCTTACGCCATCTTGCGTTGCGTATTTGATGATTTTCTTATTGTAACTTACACGTTGTCATTTCAAAGCATTGGCGCACTGAAGAATTAACAAAAACACGTCGTTCTTCGTACGATAAATGATAATCTAGTGACTACAAATGCCATGTTAGCATCAGTTAACAACGGCCATCAATAGTATCCGATTAAAGAACACAACTCCTAATTGTTAGCCGTCGCGTAGTGGTCAATGCGTTGGATTGTGATGCTGAAGGTCAGTGGTTTGGAACCCGCCACTACCTAAAATTTCCTAAAAGGGTTTTAGACACTCTTATTAATTTGATATTATTTAGATTATTATTTTGGTCCAAAATGTTTGCAAAAACTTATAAAACTACAAATCTAAAGTGGGCCATAAAACGCGTCAGTGCGATTTTTCTTTATATGTAACAAAGGTAATGGAAGTTCCATCATCAAGGACGATCTGTACTTCCAGGTGTGACAAGGGTAGGGGTGTATACAATAACTTTGTTTATTATTCGTTAATCTTTGGTGGTGAACTTGTAACGAAGAATGTTGGGATTCATTCCCATCTGCTTGCATTACTGAACCTCCCGATACCACTGCTACATAATAATAGATATGAAGGTGATTAGTCTATTGCCGGTCGCGGTGGCCGGCAATAGACTGAGGCGCTCCAGTCACGGTCTGCACGGCCACTATGGTCGGGGGTTCGAATCCACCCCTCGGTCATGGTTATTTGTGCCGTCCTTAGTGTTAGCTTGTTTGTAAGTTTAGGGACTGATGACCCCGCAGTTAAGTCCCATAAGCTATACAAACATTTGAACATTTTGATTAGTCTATTATCATATTCTTTTCCTAAACTTTTGTTATTCTTTTTTATAACATACCTATCTGAAGTCATTTCTATTATTTGGTTTCACAGAAGTTTGTTTAATCAGCAAATATTAATTAAATAATGACAAAGGAATATTGTTATATTTCAGATAGTATGCTAATTAGTATTTCTGTTAAAACTAAGTAAATTCTTTTCTCGTAATATTAAAGTAGTTATTACTATGTTTCACAACTGATGTTAAGAAAGTTTTGCCATCTTTAATTCCTGAACAATTACCGTTAATTACGAAAGTATTGTTGATAAACATATTTTGTGAAATACGTAAATGAGATACTGTTAATTAAACCGAGATATGTATATTAAGTTACTCAGAATTATTTACTATAGCCAGTTGCACATAACTGTTTACTTTTCCATTATAATTAATGTGATGAACTCAATTAACAATACGTAATTTTCAGTAACATTGTTTGAAAGATATAAATAGGATGCGTTCGTGGCATGTAATATAGTATTGTTTCGTCAGTTGTCTGATGCACAATCTACGCAAGTTCAGGCTATTGTTTTGGCCTCGACCTCAGGGACAAGCCATGCCAGTCTTCCATCTTCCCTAGGTTTTTAACTTTGTAATTTATCTAAGTTCACTGTACGGGCTTTTTTTTTTTTTTTTGGTAAACGAGAACCCCTTTCGTTCGGAGGCATGAGGCATAGGATTTCGTTTCATGTTTTTAAATGTTAGTTTCTATACTATTGCTGGGATTTTATTATGCTAATAATTTATCATTGTGTCAAGGTGAACGGTTTCTCCGTGACGCCGCTGTCCCTGTGAGAATGTGTACTTGCTTTATTCTGTATGCATGTATGAGAATCTTCTAGCATGGGAGTCTGAGTGTACATGTGAGAATTTTCGTCGTCGGCTGCTGGCTGCTCGCTCCTAGTGTTTCTCTGGCTTCGTATTGATAGGTAGTCGTTTCCAACCTCTACTTTTGATGCTACCAAAGAGGTTCCTCCACCCTTTGGTTACAAATTGGGTTGGCAATGCCCGCTAGTGAGCCTCGATAGGACGCGCGCGTTTAAGCTCTCCCCACCACCTTCTTTTTCCTGGGTTTTACCGATTTCCAGTGGAATTCCGGTGGTGGCGGGGACTGGGTGGCCGACTAAGGCATTCTGTGGCTGTGCTTCGACCTGGTAAAACGTTCTGATTTTCTCTCCTCCCTTGAGATGGTAGCGATTTGTTGTCTGGTTTGTTAGACTTCAGATCTTAGGTTCATTTTTCGGGATACGTTTCTCCGATCATATACGGTGATTTTGCATAGGGAAACGCGGTGAATATGCAACTAATTCGGTTTGATAATGGCTGGGAATCGGTAACCTGTGTGAGACTACTGGTGGTGTATGAACTCTGTTTAATTTCTTTCTAGCTTTGTGGGACACGACTAATATACGGGAATATGTTTATTCTGTATAGTGCATGTGAAACATTCTTTTCCGTTTCCTCCTTCTGCGAGTGATATGTACTCCACATAGTGTGTTCTTAGAACAAAGCCTTCAGCTACCCTTCAGCTACGACCGCTGAAGCCACCCCCCCCCCCTTCCGACAGGTAACACCTCTTACAAATTATTTTTATTTTAACGACAAAGTTTTTCCAAATCATTTTCAGAGTTTTCGTCTTCTGAGACATGCAAATGTTCAAATGTTTGTAATACTGTGGGACTTCACTGCTTGGTTATTAGTCCTTACCTTAGAAACTACTTAAACTAAGTTAAACTAACCTAAGGACAAACATACACATCCATGCCAGAGGGCCGGCCGCGGTGGCCGAGGTGACTGAGGCGCTCCAGTCACGGTCAGCACGGCCACTACGGTCAGGGGTTCGAATCCCCCCTCGGGCATGGATATTTGTGCCGTCCTAGTTCGTAAGTAGTTCATAAGTAGTTTGTAAGTTTAGGGACTGATGACCCCGTAGTTAAGTCCCATAAGCTTAACAAACATTTGAACATGCCAGAGGGAGGATTCGAACCCCCGACGCTTGAGGCCGCGCGATCCGTAACGTGGCGTTCCTGACCGCTCGGCTACTCGCGCACGACTTCTGAGATATGCATATCAGATATGCATATCAGATGTGCCTGTATTGTGACTACGATTTTCACTATGGCATTCACTTATATCGGATCGTCTTCCTGCCTTAATTCTTCTGCAGATTATTTTTTATACAGTATTACCAAAATAGTCTATAAACACATCTGCTGTCATAACATGTCTGTCGATACCAATAGATTTATAACGCATTGTTAGTTGTTACATCACACACCAGTTCAGTAAACAGGGTGAAAAATGTCACGATTTACACTAACACGATTCCTTGAAGACAATGACTTCTAGGAGAATATATAAAACATTTTGAGCAAGAGCGGCGCCATTTCAGAGATAAATTAGATAATGGACATACTGGTGTCGCAAATGACCCCAAGATAGTAACTGAGGATTATGCATTTCGTATAGTAAGAGGCAAAGGTATGCCCTCACATGCTATGCCGGCACATGTACTTGAGTGTTTGTATGCGAATGTGACACTATTTTAATCTGTTTAGGCAGACACCTGAGAGTACAGTTTAAATTGCTATCAAAGAAATGAACAGGGATCGCATTTACTGTATTGCTTGTCAAAAGTATATTTGTTTCTTACAAATATGTCGTCCTTATAAAGAATACACTTTACGAAGAAAATTAATTTATTGAACGGACAAGATTACATCTTTCTATCATAGAGCAGGATTTTAGGCATAGCATGAAATAATTTTCCATATTATATCGCAAATTCCAAGGTCATCGTTGGATTGAGACAGAAGAGCAATGTTGAAATCTCTCGACCAAATATTCGTGACGAGAATATTTTTAAATTTCACTGCTGTGGTGTTCAGATCAGCTAACTACAGCTAATATGCTCTACTCGAACTCTACCTTCTAATTTACTAACCATAACATGTGCACGTCACACAGCGTAATTTCGATTTCACACTTTGCGAAGCTCTCGCGCCGTATTTGTCAAATTTTGTATTTATACTTCAGCATCAGATGCTATACGGCATCAAAGGTTTCCACAAAATGAGTCAAGAAAAAATAATACCAAATTTTCAGTGGGGTGTGCCGAGCATACCCACTGCGGTGTGACAAAGGGAAAAGGTGGTGAAGAACTTTAAATTGCCAAAATAATCTCGTATCATACCAAACGCGTCCTAAATTTGGTTCACTCTTAGTAGGAAAACTTGTTTATAGCTCTTATACTCAGTTGCTAAGAAAATATTTAAAAGTTTTCTAATGTCACCCAGCAACTAAACACCTCTCGTGAACCGTGGCATAGGGCTATGTCTATGTCCACCGCCTAATATATAATAGTTTATTTTTCTATCTTTCCTTAAAACACAAACAGGTCCTTATACCCGCCGGAGAAAGATAAAAGGCCAGTGTGTAACTTCACATTCAAAGTTTAAACTCTTTACCACCAATTCACTCATGAAACTGGCGATCGATCGAAATCCACAGCCTACTATATTTTACTTTCACATTTAAAATACCACTGTTTCATTTGAATGTGCCTTGAAATTCAGTAGCCTCTTATAAACTTCTCAAACTGATGGTGTTTTCTTCCTAGATGTAGAAGATCAAATAATGTCTTAATCATTTCCATATTTTACATTAAATAATAAATCATTTCATGTACTTGATGTAATATTTAAAACTCTTATTCAAACATCACATGTTTATTGGTCTTCTTGCAATACAAGCATATACTATTTGCTTCTGATCCAACCATACATTCATAAGGACATAATCTGAACTGACGAACATCCATAGCAAATAATCTTCTTAGAGGACGATCGATGTCCCGCAATAAAGAAGGCGCAGAGACGTCCGCTGCCCCGTAACCGTCGGCTAACTTCATATAACGCAAGGCCAGCTCTGTGACCCCGGTCGGTGCTGCGGCGACGCTGCTCCCGTTTATTGCAGTTCCTCGATCGACCATGAAACAAACACAAAACATTTTTCTTAAGTATCATATCATAAAAATCATTACTCAACATTCAATAAATCGTTTTCATTAATACGCAATCTTTAATTTTCATCTCCTGCAAAGCCGGCCGCGGTGTCCGAGGAGACTGAGGCGCTCCAGTCACGGTCTGCACGGCCACTACGTTCGGGGGTTCGAATCCCCCCTCGGGCATGGATATTTGTGCCGTCCTTAGTTGTAAGTAGTTCATAAGTAGTTTGTAAGTTTAGGGACTGATGACCCCGTAGTTAAGTCCCATAGACTCTACAAACATTTGAACATTCATCTCCTGCAAAACAAAGCTGATATGGGAGAGTAGGGGCTCACAAATCTGTCCCACTACACCACATTATTTTTCGGGGTATGCTTGAGCGACCGAGCATACCTGTAGTCGGCGCCTATGTACCAGACGTGCAGACCAGGTAATTACAGATTTAACGTAGTCGTGTGCAGGCACGGCTGTCACCCACATTTCGCCCCAACACTCCATTGCCGCGAATTCAGTAATTGTTTGAACAGACCTCGTAAATTGCTCGTCACTCACGCATATTTTCCTGATGTGACTGATTCCTGTGATTATTCTGCTACCGCAAAAACATATTATAATTGATCGTCCTACTGTACTCTGTGCGCACAACATATAAATGTTTTGATTACCTGACATAGTCGGGTTTGGAGGTGATCTGATCGTTTTATAGTTTTCAAAATGAAAAGCCAAGATCGCACATTAAAAATTTATTAAATGACGACTGGTTTCGGTGCACTGTGTCACCATCATCTGGTCACATATGTGTTATAAGATGTTCATCTTCTTAAAAAAAAATTGGGTATAAAATAACAAGTGCAATATTGCACTTAGCTTACAAAATACTTTAAGCTGTCATGTTTTTAACTTGTGTATATTTTTATAGAGACTAGGTGAAATGTTGCACTTGTTATTTTATACTTATTTTATATGCTTACAACATATATGAGACCATGTGATGGTGACACAGTGCACCGAAACCGGTCGTCATTTAATAAATTTTTAATGTGCGATCTTGGCTGTTCATTTTGGAAACTGTATAAATGTTTGTTATCTACTGCCCATCCTGGTTTTGCTATTTGAAATTGCCTGCACTTCTATTTTCACAGTGCTGCTTTGCGAATCACGGCGTAGAGGAGGATTTGGAAAATAAACGAGTACTCGTTCTTGGCACTTCCATCCCATGGGTGGAAATATAAGACTAGTTAAAAGGTTCGTACATGAAAATATTTTCTCGGTTATTTGTGAAAACGGGCATAGCGCAAAATGTAGCCGGGGCAGAGTGGAGCGGCGCGGGATTCCTGGCGTCCCTCCCGCTCTTACAGGGCGTTCGCGACGTGGTTGGCAGAGTTCCCCACTTCCGTATTCATAGCCCCTGCACCTCGTCTGGCTTAGTGTCCCACTGAAAGCTTGCCGAGGAGCTGTCTGCGCGAGTAAAGTGCCTGCAATCCGTGCTCTTATGCTTCTAAATACATCCTGACACAGATTGCGTATCCTAGTGCACAGATGTAAAAGGTCTAACGATTTATAACAGTAGGACCTATGCATCCTGACTCACAGAACCGTCTTTGATGCAGTTGTTGTCTAAACTATAGCATCACAAACATCCATGCCCGAGGGGGGGATTCGAACCCCCTAGGGGGAACGGCCTCGCGCATCAGAGCTTAATGCTCGGCCATTCCGCCGCGGCACTCAGCATTTGAAAGGTCGATATTAGACATGTGAGCAACGTTTACTGATTCATCTTCGTAACACCATCTCTTATTAATCACATGATAAGTTATTTTTAGGTTTGCTTGCTTGAAAACAGAAGTTCTATAAGGAGAGTAAATACTGGCCTGCCACAGGGCTAAGTTCTCGCATCTCTCAGAATGTTCAAATGTTTGTAAATCTATCGGACCAAACTGCGTGGTCATCAGTCCGTAGCTTACAAACTACTTAAACCTAGGTAAACTAACCTAAGGACAAACACACACAGCCATGCCCCAGGGAGGACTCGAACCTCCACGGCGAGCAACCGCGCGCTCCGCAGCGAGGTGCTTGTAGACCGTTCGGCTACTCCACCGCGGCGCATCTCTCAGTTCAGTCTCTTTATTTCT
This sequence comes from Locusta migratoria, assembly GCA_026315105.1. Taxonomy (NCBI): domain Eukaryota; kingdom Metazoa; phylum Arthropoda; class Insecta; order Orthoptera; family Acrididae; genus Locusta; species Locusta migratoria. Next base: position 142,197,016 of record CM048749.1, on the reverse strand, counting down.
GTTAAAACTTTTAATTTTTATACAAATTTTAATATGGGCTACATCGCAATAAAAATTAAAAATGTTCATCATTTAAAGTATTACGGTTAAAAATATAAAACTTTTTTTATAATTGAAAACCTGTTTTAAAAATTAAAACATTTAATTATTGTTGAGATGTATTTCCGTCTATTGCAACTAAATGAAAGGAATTTTTTGTGCCCTACGCGTTTCGCTTCTTTATTTATGAATCATCATCAGTGGCCTGTAATACGTGTTTTTTTTATTTTATTTATTTATTTATTTATTGTTTTTTAGAACAGTTGTAAATATTTAGCTATGTTTCACAGTATAACAAACATCTTTGCTGTGTTACAATTTAAGTTTCATGCGAAAATAACACCTTCAGTCCTGGATTATTTAAATAATAGAATAAACATATTCTTGCAATTTTTATGTCTACAAGACCCTATTTATTGTATATTTGAGAAAAATTAAAATTATCGTACTCTGTTTCCAAAATAAAAAAATTGTCAAATGAATTGGACACCGAGTCTGGAAGGCAGTTACGGATGTGAAATAAAAAGTCAACAATTATATATATCACTCCATATTTATTGTGGAACTTATATCTCAAAGTGGAATTTGTGCAAAATTCATAAATTAATACATAGAATAATTTCGACTACTGATATCACTTCTGACGCAGTGGATCTGTCATGTTCGTTGCTTTTCATTGTAGCATGCCATTCTGGTGACAGATGGCAGCAACAAGCACGAATCTAAACGCGACAAATGTTCAGTAAACAGGCCACTGGGTCTCAGAATAAAGCGAAATCGTATAGTGTATAAAATTAATAAAAAGTCGGTGTCCAATATATTGGACGTCAGGTATGAAAGAGTTATTTTTCAGCATTAATTACCTTATTGGTGTTACAACATATGTATTCACATGGCGCTGTGCGTATATGCTTCAGAGAGATCGTGCCGCGGCTGGGCGGTCGAGCGCATTGAGGCGCTATGCTACGGTGCGCGAGGCCGTTCCCCGTCGGAGGTTCGAATCCCCCCTCGGGCATGGATATTCGTGCCGTCTTTAGTATCAGTTCATAAGTTTAGGGACTGATGATCCAGTAGTTAAGTTCCATAAACATTTGAACGTTTTTGGATGGATCGATTTTTTGGTTCTTTACGAACATATGAATCTCGTCACTTCACTATATAGTGAGTGTGTATTTATAGTGTGTATTGTTCCCAACTGTCGCTTTTCATCTGACTTTTGTGTTCCTTATATCTCTGAGTGTATCACTTGTTTTCTGTTCAAATGTTTGTAGGGCTTATGGGACTTAACTACGGGGTCATCAGTCCCTATACTTACAAACTACTTATGAACTAGCTAATACTAAGGACGGCACAAATATCCATGTCCGAGGGGGGATTCGAACCCCCGACCGTAGTGGCCGTAAAGACCGTGACTGGAACGCCTCAGTCTCCTCGGCCATCGCGGCCGGCATTCTCTGTGTAGATGTGTGTGTGTGTGTGTGTGTGTGTGTGTGTGTTTTACTGTTTGCGTTAGTTTTTTATCAAAGTTGGGGGAGGAGTACGAAAAGGAGAGATAGAAAGAAGGATGGGGGACATTTCAAGTTTCATCAGTGGCCAGACTGATCAGTGAATTGTTGTTTATGTTGATCTGATCATTAATCACTTTCTTATCTATTGCTAGGACTCTTTGTAGATGAAAATTTTCCTGTAGTGTCAGGAAATTTCCGTCTCGATTGTTCACTCTGATAATGTTCATGCCTTGTTCCATGATTGGCGGTTCATGTCCATATTTTATTAGGTGCTCTGCAAAAGGTGGAATGGCTGTTTTCATACTTCCAGCTTCTTATATGTTCTTTATATCTGGTTTTGAAATTTCTACCTGTCATTGCCAGCTACACTGTTTTACATTCTACAGCTACACGGGATACTCTGCAAATCGCACTTAAGTGCCTGGCAGGGGTTCATCGAACCACCTTTATACTAACCTCCCATTCCACTCTCGAATAGCGCGCGGGAAGAAAGAACATCTGCATCTCTTCGTTCGAGCTCTGATTTCTCGTATTTTATTCTGATGATCATGTCTACCTATGCAGATGGCAGTCAACAATATATTTTCGCATTCGGAGAAGAATGTTGGTGATTGGTTTCAAAAGTAGACCACGCCGCAGCGATAACCGTCATTGTCGTAATAATTCCCATCCCAGATCCTGTATTATTTCCGTGGCGCTGTCTCCCCTGTGTAGTGACAATACAAAACGAGCTGCCCTTCTTTAGACTCTTTCGATGTCCGTCGTCAAACCCACCTGATAAGGATACCACACTGGGCAGCAGTACTCCAAATGAGACGGACAAGTGTAGTGTATGCAGTCTCTTTAGTAGGTCTGTTATATCTTTTAAGCGTTCCGCCAATAAAACGCAGTCTCTGGTTCGCCTTTCCTACGACATTATCTACGTGTTCTTTCCAGTTTAAGTCTGATGTAATTGGCATTTAGTGGAGTTTACTGCCTTCACATTCGATTGATTTATCTTGTAAACAAAGTTTAACGTATATCTTTTCGTACTCATGTGGACGACTTCACACTTCTCATTATTTAGAGTCAATTGCCAATATTTACACCATACTGATATCTTATTGAAATTTTTCACCGTACCGCCGCGGTGGAGTAGCCGCGCGGTCTAAGGCGCCTCGCTGCGGAGCGCGCAGTTGTTCGCCGTCGGAGGTTCGAGTCCTCCCTGGGGCATGGATGTTTGTGTGTTGTCCTTAGTTTAGTTTACCTTAGTTTAAGTAGTTTGTAAGCTCGGACTGATAACCACGCAGTTTGGTTCCGATAGATTTGCTAACATTTGAACGTTTGAAATCGTTCTGCAATTGGTTTTGATCTTCAGATGACTTTACTAGAGGGTAAATGACGGCGTCATCTGCAAACAACATAAGAGAGCTGCTCAGATTTTCTCCCAAATAGTTTTTTTTGATAATGAACAGCAGAGGACCAATAACACTTTTATGTCCCAACTTCGTCGCCGCTTTTGTGTCCCAGCCTCGTCGTAGGTGTCGGTGGGGAGCAGCCAGAAACTATAAACACTAGAGTAAATTAGAAAGATATATATTTTGCACAGAATGTAACAATACTTAACTTTTACATAGTACTGCAGAATGTTGATACATAGTTGTTAGAGGCCTGCCTAGTGCCTGTACAATAGCAAAGTCTCCACTGGTGCCTATCTGCTTACGAAGGTCCTAACTCGTTGCTATCTCAGTCCGAAGTGCGAAGTGGCTGATGTCCTTCAGTGGTGGCCACGAGCGGCGTTGTACCAGAGGGCGCTCGTGGCTGTCGTCGGAAGAACGCCGCGCCGTGCATGCATGGCGGCGCGCGGCGAAAGTAGGTGGCGCGCACTTTGTACTTGTGCGACACCACAAACACTACCCTGTGTAACGTCGGATATCACCTCTGTTTTAGTCGATGCCTTACCATCCATTACTACAAACTCTGTCCTCTCTGACAGGAAATCCCCTATCCACTCAGAAATTTGGAGCGATATTCCATAACCACGCAATTTTATTAAAAGCCGTTTGTGAGGTACGGCGTCAAAAGTCTTCTCGAAATCTAGAAATATGGAATCAATTTGAGAATAGTTGTCGATAGCACTCATCACTTCGTGTGAGTAAAGAGCTAGTTGCGTTTCGCATGAACGATATTTTCTAAATCCGTGTTGACCTTGGGTGAAAAGATCATTCTGCTGGAGATAAGAATATTTGAATACATGATATGTTCCAAAACCCTGCTGCCAATTGACGTTAATGAAATAGGTCTTTAGTTTAGTGGGTTACTCCTACTGCCTTTCTTTCCAGTCTTTTGGTACAGATACTTCTTTGAGCGCGCGGTTGTATATGGCTGTTAAGTAAGGAGCTACCGCATCAGCGTAATCACATAGAAATCTAGTGGGTATACAGGCCGAACCAGAAGACTCCTTCTTGTTGATTTCAGATGCTTCACTACTCCAATGATATCTATTTCTGCGTTACTCATTCTGGGCTCTCTTCGTAATTCTAAATCTGGAGTATTGGTTTCGTCTTCTCTGGTGAACGAGTTTCTAAAAGCTATGTTTACTGACTCATCGGCGGGATGGCCATTTTTAGCACGGGTTTTGCCTCTAGTATAATTGACATATGACGAAAATCACTTTGGGTTCTCAGTTAATTTTCGAGAAAGAGTTTCGTTGTGGAAAGTATTATAAGCATGTCGCATTGAAGTCTTCGCTAAATTTCGAGATTCTGTGTAGGATCGCACATCCTGGGGATTTTGTGTTCGTTTAAATTTTGCATCCGTCTTCCGTTGGTTTTTGCAACAGTGTCTTGCCTTTTTTTGTGTACCAAGGGGGGATCACCTCCTTCTTTTATTAATTTATTCGGTATAAAACTGTCAATTTCTGTCGCTACTACTTCTCTGGAGTCACATCCGGGCTACACTTGCTTTTATTTATTTTTATTTTCAGAATGAAACTACACTCTGCAGCGGAGTGTGCGCTGATATGAAACTTCCTGGCAGATTAAAATTGCGTGCCGGAACCGGGACTCGAACCTGGGACCTTTGCCTTTCCTGGGCAAGCGCACTACCGACTGTGCTATCCCGACACTACTCACGATGCCGCATCACAACTTTATTTCCATAAAATAAGGTCCCAGGTTCGAGTCCCGGTTCCGGCGCGCAATTTTAATCTGCCAGGAAGTTTCATATCAGCGCACACTCCGCTGCAGAGTGAAGTTTCATTCTGGAAACATCCCTTAGGCTGTGGCTAAGCCATGTCTCCACCATATCCTTTCTTCCAGGAGTGCTAGTCTTGCGTGTTTGCAGGAGAGCTTCTGTGAAGTTTGGAAAGTAGGAGGCGAGGTACTGGCGGAAGTAAAGTTGTGAGGCGGCATCGTGAGTCGTGTCGGGATAGCACAGTCGGTAGTGCGCTTGCCCGCGAAAGGCAGAGGTCCCAGGTTCGAGTCCCGGTTCCGGCAGGCTATTTTTATTTCATTTATTTAGCCTGATCAGATTAGATCATCAGGCCCTCTCTTACCTCGCACCAGGGTTTTACACATACAGTATTTCTTTACATCTGAGTTACCTATAGTATAACAATGATACGTTTAGGATTTGGAATAAGTCGAAACTGTCTTTCAAGAAGCAATTTAGTGTATTTCTATCTGCTTTTCTGAAGAAATATACTTTTCGTCTGATTTTGGTAACTGTGGGACTTTCGATATTCAATCTCGCTACGACAGCCCTGTGTTCACTAATATCTGTATCCGTTTTGATTCTCGTTATGAGCTCGTGATTATTTGTTGTAAAAAGATCAAGTGTGTTTTGACATTCATTTACAATTCTAGTTGGCTCATGAACTAATTGTTCGAAGTAATTCTCAGAGAATGCGTTGAGTACAATATCGCACGATGTTTTATCCGTACCTCCTGATTTGAACACATAATTTCGAGGGTAAATTGAAATCACCGCCTACTATTATCGCATGAGTCCGGTACGTGTTTGCAATTTGACACAGATTCTCTTTGAACCTTTCTGCTATTGTATCGTCAGAGTCGGGAGACCGGTAAAAGGAACCAGTTATTAACTTCTTTCGATTTTCTGGTTCAACCTCTACCAATAACAGCTCACAGGAATTATCAACTTTGCTACACGAAAGACTACTTTGACGGCGACAAACACGCCTCCGCCTATTTTGTTTAATCTATCCTTTCTGAACACAGATATTTTGCAATAACTTCGTCTGAACTTATTTTCGGCTTGAGCCAACTTTCTCTGCCTATAATGATACGTGTTTCGGTGATTTCTATTAACGCTTGGAGTTCTAGCACTTTCCCGACACAGCTCCGACAATTTACAACTATTATGCCAATAGTTCCTAGATCCACTTTTCTCCTGTGATCCCCCTGTACCCTTTGAGACAGCCCATTTTGTTTTCCCCCGAATCTCTCTATTCTAAAAAACCGCCCAGTCCATGGCACACAGCCCCAGCTACGCGTGTAGCTGCTACTTGCATTCTTGGCATTCTAGCTGGTATGTCCCTGCTCCTTAATATTTGTCTGGTTTGTCTGTTGTTTGCAAATGTGAGAGGAGTGCAAATGTGAATGTATGCTTTCCCACCGTCTTCGCCTGGAAGATGATGAGTATGACACTCATTGAAACGTCGCGCTCAGAAGACACTGCGAGCCGACTGGAAGCCCGAGAACTCTTCATCAGTGACGAGAGTGTGTTTCTTGTTCTGTAGGCAATTTCTAGTCCTTGTTTCTTTAGTATTTTTGTGTGTTGTGTTTGTATGTTAGAGTGTACCATTTACTTTTGCTGTTTGTGTCATGAGTGTTGTTTTGTTTGTCTGTCTATGTTGCCTTGTCTGTGATTGCGTGATTTTTTTTCTTTTTTTTTGTGCTTGTTGCAATTTTTCTTTAGTTGTATTTCGATATCAGTAATGTGATAGACTCAAATTGCCAACAGCATTACAACCGAGATGTTTAGGTATATAGAATTCGCAGTACATTTGTGATTCTACTACGAATTTTATGTAATAATTGTATTTGTATATTATTCTTGACTGTTTCCTGTAGATATACCTGAAAAAGTGCAATAATTGCTCGAACCCGGTTTTAAATAAATCTGCAAGCTTGCAACTGGCGGCTGTTTACTTTTCCAACCTATAAAACACAGTTGCTGCAATGGATAAAACATTTAATAAGAGGCATGTTAAAAAAAATTCCAGAACATATGTTGGCATCCCTGCACACGCCCGTGTTGACTGTGTAACTTACGGAAGTTTCATTACTGCTCAAAAATGTTCTAATGTTTGTGAAGCTTATGGGACTGAATTGCGGGGTCATCAGTCCCCAAACTTACAAACTACTTATGAACTAACTTATACTAAAGACAACACAAACATCCATGCCCGAGGGAGGATCCGAACTTCCGACGCGGGAGACCGCGCGATCCTCAACGTGGCGTTCCAGACTGCTCGGCTACTCCCGCGCGGCTTATTCCTGTCGTCTGTTAATTATTGCTCAGTGCTGTATTGACTACAAGGTTGTGTCGTACAGTTTGCGAATTTCGGGATGGCAGAGTTAGAGAAGCAAAGCGACTGCATTAAATTTCGCGCGTGGCTCAAAATAACCTCTACAGTGACACACCAAATGATGCAGAAACGTACGGCGATGGGTGCTCAATTTGCACTCCGTGTTACGAATGATCCATACGGTTTAAAACTGGCCAGGCGGAAGTTATAAATGACCCTGGTTCATGACGTCCTTCGATGTCTACCGATAAAGCGTATTTGGCAAATTTAGAAATAAACGACGAACGAAATATATGATCTGGCCACGCCAATCCCCTGACTGTATTCCTGTTGAACTGCTTTTTGGATCACTCGGCTAGAATAGTTACATCATGACCTGTTACCGACGACTAGACCACAAGAGGAATGGTGGCACATCATCGAGGAAAAAAGGGTACTTTGAGGATAATGAAATTTGACTGAGGCGAAGACTCTGAACGTCTTGTAGTTTTGTCACTGGGCAAAAAATAAATTGCGGGATGAGAACAGATTTTTTTCACGCGTTCTGTTTAGTGTCGAAGCGTCGTTCACAAACAGAGGTAACGTAAACCGGCATAATATGTACTATTCGGCAACGGAAAACCACGATGGCAGCGACAAGTGGAACATCAGCCACCTTGGCGGGTTAATGTATGGTGCGGCATTATGGAAGGATAATTGGCTCCTATGTTATCGATGGCAATCTAAATGGTGCAATGTATGCTGATTTCTTATGCAATGTTCTACATTACCACAAGATGTTTCACTGCATGACAGAATGGCGATGTTCAGTACTTTTAACATGTTGGATGTCCGGCATATAGATAGCATGCAAATGAAGCGGTCTTAAATGGAATATTTAATGACTGGTGGATTGGTCGTAGAAGCACCATACCATTGCCCGCGGGTTCACCGGATCTTACATCTACGGATTTCTTTCTGTGGAAAAAATTGAAGGATATTTGTTATCGTGATTCACCGCCAACGCCTGAAAACATGCGTCAGAGCATTGTCAATGTATGTGACATTACTGAAGGCGGACTACTCGCTGTTGAGAGGAATTTTGTTAAGCGTATTGCCAAATGCATTGAAATTGGACATCGTTTTGGGCATTTATTGAAGTCATGAGTTAATTACCGGTAACCATGCAGTAACAGCATGCGTTCTCATAATGTATACTCCTGGCCATTAAAACCACGATAATGACGTGCTACAGACGCGAAATTTAATCGACAGGAAGAAGATGCTGTGATACGCAAATGATTAGCTTTTCAGAGCATTCACACAAGGTTAGCGCCAGTGGCGACACCTACAACGTGCAGTTGACCGGCGTTGCCTGATGAAACGTTGTTGTGATGCCTCATGTAAGGAGGAAAAATGCGTACCATCACGTATCTGACTTTGATAAAGGTCGGATTGTAGCCTATCGCGATTGCGGTTTATCGTATCGCGACATTGCTGCTCGAGTTAGTCGCGATCCAATGACTGTTAGCAGAATATGGAATCGGTGGGTTCAGGAAGGCAATACGGAACGTCGTGCTGGATCCCAACAGCCTCGTATCACTAGCAGTCGAGATGACAGGCATCTTATCCACATGGTTGTAACGGATCGTGCAGCCACGTCTCGATCCCTGAGTCAACAGATGGGGACGTTTGCAAGACAACAACCAACTGCACGAACAGTGCGACGACGATTGTAGCAGCTTGGACTATCAGCTCGGAGACCAATGCTGCGGTTACCCTTGACGCTGCACCACAGACAGGAGCGCCTGTGATGGTGTACGCAATGACGACCCTGGCTGCACGAATGGTAAAAAGTCATTTTTCGGATGATCCAGGTTCTTTTTACAGCGTCATAATGGTCGCATCCGTGTTTGGCGACATCGCGCTGAACGCACATTGGAAGCGTGTATTCGTCATCGCCATACTGGCGTATCACCCGTCGTGATGTTATGGGGTGCCATTGGTTACACGTCTCGGTCACCTCTTGTACGTATTGACGGCACTTTGAACAGTGGCCGTTACATTTCAAATGTGTTACGTCCCGTAGCTGTACCCTTCATTCGATCCCTGCGAAACCCTACATTTCAGCGGGATAATGCACGTCCGCTTGTTGCAGGTCCTGTACGGGCCTTTCTGGATACAGAAAATTTTCGACTGCTGCCCTGGCCAACACATTCTCCAGATCTCTCACCAATTGAAAACGTCTGGTCAATGGTGGCCGAGCAATTGGATTGTCACAATACGCCAGTCACTACTCTTGATGAACTGTGGTATCGTGTTGAAGGTGCATGGGTATCTGTACCTGTACACGCCATCCAAGCTCTGTTTGACTCAATGCACAGGCGTATGAAGGCCGTTATTACGGCCAGAGGTGGTTGTTCTGGGTACTGACTTCTCAGGTTCTATGCACCCAAATTGCGTGAAAATGTAATTACATGTCAGTTCTAGTATAATAGATTTGTCCAATTAATATCCGTTTATCTGCATTTCTTCTTGGTGTAGCAGCGTCCATTAGTGTATGATAATTCACAAAAATAAATTTATCACATTGTAACAACCGAAATTAAGTTCAAACGTACCTACGTTCTGTGCTTTAATTTTAAAAAACTTACCTGATACCCACTGTTCGTCTAAAATTGTGAATAAAATGTTTGTGAATATTACAGCGCCTTCTGTCACAAAGAGACAAAAGTGTTCCAAATAAAACATTCATATTTACTTCCGTACTAGACGAATGTGTAATAAAAATGGGGGGCTTATTTAAAAAATGCAGTTGATATCCGTTGGACCCATGGCAGCGCCATCTAGCGGGCCAACCATAGCGCCATCTGCTTTCCCCCTTCAAGCTAGAAAAGTTCAGTTGTTTGTAGTTTTTTCGTTTGATACTTATTTCGTGAGATATTTGGCCTGGTCACTATCAATGGACCACCCTGTATACTTCGCAAATCCACAGTAAGGTGCGTGGCGGAGGGTACACTGCCCCACTATTAGGCATTTCCTTTCCTTTTTCACACCCAAATAGAACGAGGGCAAAAAGAATGTCTATTTTCCTCTGTACGAGTCCTAACTTCTCTTATCTTGTCTTTGTGGTCTTTACGCGAAATGTAAGTAAGCGGAAATAAGATCATTCTACAGTCAGCAACAAATTCTGGCCTTCTAAATTTCCTCAACAGAATTTCTCAAAAAAGAACGTCGTCTTTCCAGCGATTCCCATTTGAGTTCCCGGAGCATTTCTGTGACACTTGCGCATTGGTCGAACCTACCAGTAACGAACCTTGCTGCTGTTTCTATGTCTTTGTTTAAACTGATCTGTTGTGGGATCCAAACACTTGAGCAATACTCAAGACGTGGTCAAGCAGATGAAGTAAATCTTCGCAAAATTTTCTAATAAACTGAAGTCGGCTCTCTGCCTTACTCACAAGTGTCCGTACATGTTGATTCCATTAGATAGGCCTAGATATCTGAACGACGCGACTGCATCGAGAAGCTCACTACTAATGTTGTATTCGAACATTATGGGATTGTTTTTTCTGCTCATGTGCATCATCTTACATTTGTCTACATTTCGAGATAGCTGCCATTCTTCACACCAACTAGTAATTTATGTTGATTTTGTTCATTTTATGTATGGATGTTGGGGCCTCAGCCGTATATATAGTAATGAAAATGAATAACACCAACGCCAGCTGTATCTTCTTATTGTCATTTACTGGCAATCAGTTTCGATAGACCACGCCACCATCATCATTATCCCTGTTGTTCCTCCTTACTGTTAGGTTCCATGATTGTGCGACACCGGTTTTTGTTGTTGTTGTTTTTTAATGCAGTAAATTGCAGTTTGCCCTATTTTACGGGCCTGATGATGATGGCGTGGTCTATCGAAACTGGTTGCCAGTGAAGGACAATATGAAAATACAGCTGACGGTGGTGTTATTCATTGTTTACATATCTAGAACTTTTGTCTAAGCCTCTTAATGACAACACCCTGCCATACAGCACAGCATCATCAGCAAACAGCCGCAAATTACAAATTACTCTGTCCATGAGATCATTTATACAGGGTGTTACTAAAAGGTAGGCCAAACTTTCAGGAAATATTCCTCACACACAAAGAAAGAAAATATGTTATATGGAGATGTGTCCGAAAACGCTTAATTTCCATTTTATTACTTCTCTTCAAATCACATTAATCATGGAATGGAAACACAAAGCAACAGAACGAACCAGAGTGAGTTCAAACACTTTGTTACAGGAAATGTTCAAAATGCCGTCCGTTAGCGAGGATACATGCATCCAACCTCCGTCGCATGGAATCCCTGATGCGCTGATTTAGCCCTCAATACGAGCACGAAGAGTCTCTACATTTGGTACCAGGGTTGCGTAGACAAGACCCTTCAAATGCCCCCATAAATGAAAGTCAAGAGGGTTGAGGTCAGGAGAGCGTGGAGGCCATGGAATTGGTCCGCCTCTACCAATCCATCGGTCACCGAATCTGTAGTTGACAAGCGTACGAACACGTCGGCTGAAATGTGCAGGAGCTCCATCGTGCATGAACCACATGTTGTGTCGTACTTGTAAAGGCACATGTTCTAGCAGCACAGGTAGAGTATTCCATATGAAATCATGATAACGTGCTCCAGTGTGCGTAGGTGGAAGAACATGAGGCCCAATCAAGACATCACCAACAATTCCTGCCCAAACGTTCACAGAAAATCTGTGTTGATGACGTGATTGCACAATTCCGTGCGGATTCTCGTCATCCCACACATGTTGATTGTGGAAATTTACAATTTGATCACGTTGGAATGAAGCCTCATCCGTAAATACTAAAATGAGCTCTAACATGGAAACTAAGCGTTTCCGAACACATGTCCATATAACACATTTTCTTTCTTTGTGTGTGAGGATTGTTTCCTGAAAGTTTGGTCATACCTTTTTGTAGCACCCTGTATAGATAGAAAATAATACTATCTACTCCCCTGGGGCACTCCCGAAATATGTTTCCTAAACCCGTGCTGATTCATAGAAAGGGGCATATCCGTCTCAAGGAAATTTACTGCATTAGAGCTGAGAATGTACTCCTAAATTCTATAGGAAGCTGATGTCAACGATATTGGCCTGCAATTATGTGGGTCAGTTTATATATATATACACCGAGAAAAGTGGCGCAGTTTTTTCACAAGGATGGGGCCCTCCACGCCCACACCAACGTGGTGACCATCACAAAAGTTCTACTGTCACCTCCGTAATTAAGTTAGTTTGCTAAGGTGGATCACGGGATGTGGGAACCGCGATGTTATCCGAACGTGTGGGCGCGATCACCCATTAATATGGTGCATCTGGAGATAGAGTTGGTCGAAAGGTATACGAAGGGTGAAGGTATGTAAGGGCAGAGGAAAAAACCTGCCAAGGCAAGAGCCAAGGGAAAAAAACCTTTGCGAGAGTGGGGTAGGTATGAAGGGCAGTAGCGGTATGCTATCTGCGACAGATCATGCAAGGTTTGGTAATGTTAGTAATGGGTATTTTCTCAGTACCATTAACTTTGCTAGGTTCGTCATAAAGAATCAGTCCGTTTTGATGCGAGGTTCTGCTGCAGCTGAGCTCCAATGATGCCTCCTGGGTCGGCTGCGTCAGTTTACCCGTTAACATCGGCTGTAACATAGCTGTAACATAGCCAAGTCTGTCATGGTAGTTAGGCAGTTCGGTCATAGAACTGGCTAAGTGTGCGGGACTGTTTAGGTTTGTTTGTGTTTAGTGCGATGAATATGGTTTCCCTGCTTTGCCTGTAGGTCGGCTGTGGGCTCAGCTGGCATTGCCAGTCAGATTGCTGTTTTGCAGGGGTTTGCCATGTTCATCGTGTTTGTGAGTTGGTGTTCCCTACGGCCGTAGGTGGTTAGTCTCTGAGGAGAAGTGTTTTTGGGCGATTATGTTTCCACCTATGGTTGTGATCGTAGTTCCCCAAGCGTAGGATGAAGGGGTTGTTCGAGTGTCTCGAGTTTCTGTATAGTCGTGTGGCGAGTTTAAGTGGCGCAGTGGTAACGCACTGGACTCGTATTCGGGATGATGGTGGTTCAAATCCACATCCGGCCATCTAGATTTAAGTTTTCCGTGATTTCCCTAGATCACTGCAGGCGAATGCCGGGATGGTTCCTTTCAAAGGGCACGGCCGATTTCCTTCCCCATTCTTACCCAAAAGCTCCGAGCGTTAGCTCCGTCTCTAATGACAAAGCTGTCGACGGTACGTTAAACCCTAAGCTTCCTTCCTTCCTTCCTTCCTTCCTTCTTATAAACGGGAGTCACCTGCGCTTTTTCCCAATAGTTAGCTATTCCATGAGCCCTGTGTTTATTTGACAGGTGTGTAGGAACCTTGAGACATGCACGCTGGCTGCATCGCTCGGCACGGCGTGTTGACGGACGGGCGTTTACTTTTTCAGGCCCACGCAGGGCCACGGACAAGGCAGCGCACTCGTGCGCCGGTGGACCGCAGAGGCGGCCGGCCGTGTTTACCGCGGGGGTCGATACGGCCTGGCCTGCTGATACAATATTGATACACCACGGCCGCGCCGACAGCCCGAAAGGCTCTCCCCAGGCCGCCACGCCGGCCAATTGACCTCTCCAGACCACTGTTCATACCGCGAGGGCACTACACCTCGTTCCTCTCCAGCCGCCACTGCCTCTTAGCCAATGCCATCAGCTGGCTCGGTAAATCGTTGTCCAGAAAATCCCTCCCTGACTTTCACCTTGCACTTACTCAGGCCCTGCACCAGTACGTTGAAAAGCGTCCACTGAATGTGTGGTCGTGTTCCATATTTGAATTATTCATTAACCTAAAGTGTTTCTGCGCCATTAATATTGTCTATTAGTATATTAATTATTTTTATTCTGTTTATTAATGATCAATTCCCCATGTTTATATACAGGGTGTTTCACTGTGTTTGCCTCTGTAACTTATAAAATAATAGGTGACGGGAAATTTTAATGCGGTAGGTCAACACAAGAAATGTTACACTTTCTGCGGAGCTATGAACGTAGTTTATTGTATTATTTTCCAAAGAGTTACAGCACAAAGATATAATTTTTAAAATTTTTATTTTTATTTATTCGTGTCTGAAGCATCTTGTACAAACATAACATGAAAAAAAAAAAAAAAAAAAAAAAAAAAAAAATGAAGATCAATGAATATAAATACAAATTAGCCATTAATAGTACACATATTTACAAGTAACAGTGATAACAGTTCAAAAGGTCTTTTCCCCAGGATTAAACATTAAACTATGCTAGCCCAAAATCTGGCTACATCACATGCATCACGGGTAGCACCAGTCATGTCCTGCATGGTACAGCAGGCTGGACAAAGCTCACACTGTAGCAGATGCTACGTGGTTCGTTCTTTTCCACACTCGCACATGGCAGATGCATCAGAGAGGCCCCACCTTCTCATGTTGACTTTGGATCTTGTTACGTTGGTCCGCAGTCTATTGAGGGACTTCCACGTCATCCAGTCCTCCTCATAGCCAGGTGGGAGTGCTTCCTGTGGGGTCATCCAGCCACCAAGGTCCCCGAACTTTGCTCTCCACATTTCCAGCCTGGTCAGTTGTGGTGATTTGTCGAGCTCCGTCGTTGCATGCAGAAAGCTTTTCCTTGATTTGAGTCTGCTATGGGCTGGCTGATAATCAAAAAGGGGATGGGAGGATAATTTAGATGCCTTTGCTCGTTCCATTCTGGCTGTGACTTCCCTTCTAATCCCAGGTGGCGCTATACCAGCCAGGCAGTATAGTTTTTCAACTGGCGTTGGCCTTAGACATCCCGTAACAATGCGGCAGGTTTCGGTTAGAGCCACATCCACTTGTTTAGCGTTTTTTAAATGCAACAATAGTTATTTCTATCGTGCATTGGATTCGTTGAAACCAGCTGCGTCCAAATCAATTTAAACTACATTCCTATCACTGTTAGTTTGGGAGCTACAACCCTTCAGCGTAGCTGACTGGATGGTGGTCATGTGACAGTGGGCCGTGCCCCAGGGGATAGCCACTCGGCCAGTCAGCTACGCTATCGCAGCCTCCGCCCCCGGAACTTTGAAGGGTTGTAGCTCCCAAACTAACAGTGATAGGAATGTAGTTTAAATTGATTTGGACGCAGCTGGTTTCAACGAATCCAATACACGATAGAAAAAACAATCGTTCCATTAAAAAAATTATATCTTTGTGGTGTAACTCTTTGGAAAATGATACAATAAACTATGTTCATAGCTCCGCAGAAAGTGTAACATTTCTTGTGTTGACCTACCGCATTAAAATTTCCCGTCACCTATTATTTTATAAGTTACAGAGGCAAACACACTTAGTGAAACACCCTGTATGTTTCCAGCCGTGTGATTGAACTTGTGTGTTCATGTGAACGTGGAACGTTGTTTTTAATCTTGATTGACTGCCGCGCAGAGGTTTACAGTCGCCGACTCGCGCCTTAGGACCTCGTTTACTTTAATTAAGAACGCATGTCTTCGTTTGTCGTCTGCGCTGGCGTCTGCTGGGTGGCCAGAGACAAGCTCACTTGGCAAGGTGGCGAGGTGGCCGTGTTCTTAGTGTGGTGCCAACCTAATCTTGGACGAAAGAGGTCACAAGAGACCTCTCAGGGAGCCGTTGAATAGGGTATTATCTTCCTCGGGTAGAGAGGGTTGGTAGGCACTATGCTCTGAACGCACTCTGTTTGAGTTTTTAGCGCGCTCTACATCCGGTGTGTGATGGGGAAGGTTTTGGCGTGGCCTTAGACCAGCACTCTTGCTGCGACCGTGGAAGAAAGTACTTCGTCGAATCATGCTGAGGGGAAGGCATGTTGTTGGTTTATCAGTGATAGTTTTCCTGAGTAATTCTTTCGCCATGCGAAGCGAAGTGTTTCTTAATTTACAGAACTCGAGTAATTCGGTGTAAATTTAGTATTTGCATTTTCATTCTGTGATGATTTTGTGCCCGGTTTTTCTCAATTAGAATACACGTGTGTGGCCTTCAGTCTTTGTGTAAACTTAGTATGTTTAAATTTTCTTGTTGTTTTTTAACTAACGTTTTCGTGTCGTGTCTGTATCCGCAAGTATGCTAAATATTTTTCAGATTTTCTAGTTTGATTCCGTCTTTCCTGTCTTGTATGACCGATTGCACCACATGCTTTCATCACAATCATTACTTTGGCCTTCAGCCATGGTTTTATAAATACTAACTTTCTTCTATATGAATTGTCGCATGTGCTTTACTTGCTTTTTCTAAATTAACTTGTTTTGTAAATTCTGTGTAATTCCTCATGGTCGCACACCACGTGGTACTTAAGAATAGTATGCCGCTGCATCCCCGAACATGAGTCGGTTTAGTACCTTCTAATGTTAAATTTGTGCTTCAAGACACCTGCAGTCTCGTCAAAAACGCCGCCGCCGCTTCGTTTGTTGCTGCTATGAACTGTCCCGCATGGGTAATATACCACAGGCATTATGCACATGTCTGGCTTTGAATGTATGAATGTGCTTTCATCTATCCATTGTGTGTTTGCAATTTTCCTCCCACGTTTCCTCCATATTTATTAAGGGCAGAAACAATTTTATTACGGGCAGTAACTTTATGAATTAATTTACTATTGTACAAGGTGTGTGCTTAATTTGGTCTTCTCACATTTATTTGTTTGTTCATTTTACTGAATAGATGATAATTTAAATCATCAAACCTCTGCTTTATAATTTCATGCTCCCTGTCCCATGTTTAATTATCTATTCATTTTATTTGTAACATTAATTCTGTGTTTGTTAAAACATTGGCTGCTCCCTTAAGGAGTGAGCAGTTAGATACATTTCTGTTGTACTGTGGCCACTCGTAATTTAGAGCATCAGTGGGCGTTTTAACTTGCATTTGCAGATCTCAACTGTCTGAGATCTTGCTTAAACAAGACAGGCTACTTTCAACATGAGAGCCATTAATGGTTACCAATTATGGAAGTACAAATTCGAAATATTTAAACAATTCAACTGTTTAAGGGCATTGAAATAAATCCAATGGCAAAGATGAAAATTTGTGCTGGACTGGGATTCGAACCCGGATTTATCGCTTTGGGCCAGTGGTCGCCTTACCCAATCGGGCTATCCAGGCACGCTTCCCTTCCAACCTAAATTCTCATCTTGTAGCACACCCCCCCCCCTCGGGCATGGATATTTGTGACGTCCTAGTTCGTAAGTAGTTCATAAGTCCCATAGACTATACAAACAAACAAACAACATATGTTGAAAACATTAGTTTGTCAGGGCGGGTTTAAAATAGGTGAAAACAGAATACAGTTATTTATATGATGTCTGTTCTTTCCGGACATGTCTAAAACGAACAGACATCATATAAATAATGGTATATCTGCCCCAACAGGTAACTGACAGTTTCAATGCGGTCGCATTCATACGCACGATCTCTTGCGGGAGTCTAGTATGGGCTGTGAGCAAGTGCAATCGACTGGGCAGGGGGTACTACAATCTTAGTGTGCTACAAGAGGGGGTTGGAAGAGAAGCCGCTGGCCCAAAGTGGGAAGTCCAGGTTCGAATCCCAGTCCAGCACAAATTTTCATCTTTGCCATTGAAAGACGACCGCCTATCGTCTTCCGTACATTTTTTGTATATTTCTGTAAAGTTATAATTCATTTAATGTCGCTAGATCATCATTTTGTTAAAACTTAAACCCCACTCTTTTCCAGGCTTGAGGAATAGCATTTTTATTTCATGTGTTAAAATATTAGTTAATATTGCTAGGTTTTTCTTATTTTGTTATGTTAATAATTTATTATTATATTAATTAATGTGGCATAAGTACGGCTTCTCCGCTATGCCACTGTCCCTGTGAGAATGTGCAGTTGTTTTACTTTTAAGTGGGTGCGAGAATCTATGGCTGTCTGAATGTGGGGAGTGATTGCTCGCTTTTCATCGTTCTCTGTGGCTCATTGTTGATAGCTGCTGATACTACCAAAGAGGTTTCCACACCCTTTGGTTGCGAGCTAGTTGGCGAGCCTTCCCTCTCCAGTGCGAGTCTACTCGCTGTCCGTCCCCACCACTGCTGTTTCTTGGATTTTCCGACTTCCAGTGGCTTCCCGCGTCTTGTGGCAGCTCGGTCTGGTTATTCAGGGCTGGTCGTCTGGTGAGGTAAGGTTGGTTCTGCTCTTGTTTTTGGAGATGGTAGCGTTTCATTGACTAGCACGTTTAACTTAGATTCGTGAACTTAGAATCATTTTTTGGAATATTTTCTCCGATCATGTGCGGAAATGTATTCTCGTTTTTCAATTCAGTGATTTCCAATAGATAAATGCAGTGTGTGTGATTCTAATTGCAGTTTGATAATGGCCTGATATGTTAAAACCTTTTGTGATCATGTGGCGGTGTATGAACTCTGTGTAAATACTTTCTAGCTTTGTGGGGCCCGATTTCTAATAGGTGATATGTTCATTTTTGTACAGTGCATGTAAAAATCTTCTCATCCTTTCCTTCCATGAGTGATATGTGTTCCACCTGGTGGGTTCATAGAACAAAGCTTTCAACTTCCACTCTTGTTTGTTCCATGCCCATCAAAAAAGTAACTATTTGGGTATCCTGATTTCCACTAATATTTCGCGATCTTCTCTCCCCGCCTATTTTTATGTTGCCGTTTCGTCTCCGACTTGTACTACGCCCTCTGTCTTTGTCAGTAATTCTCTCTGAGCCTTCTACAACCTCCTTCAATAGCTTCCTATTCAAAACATTTCTATGGGTTGCATGCTGTAATTCTTAAATTTATTTTTCCGACTTTGTAATTATTTCCTTTTTGTGGTTTTTCTGAGACAGGACCTGATCCGTCTTTGTAACCGCCCCCTATCGCGTGTAGCTGTATTTCATTCGCTTCCTTATATAATTCTAAGCATTTCTAGGGGTTGCATGCTGTAGTTAATTTTCTTTATTTTTCGGAAACTGAATTTATTCAATGTTATCGGTTTTCCGAACTAAGTCTGTGCGAGTTCCGACTTCTGTGGTTTGCAGCTAGTCGCCTGAATTCACGCCACTTCTCATATAAAACCAGTACCTAGATCGATTTCTAACAGACTGCAACTTAAGAATCCACCGTGATTTTGTATAATGAATCCGATTTTCAACCACTTCACCTTCAGTGGAGTGCGTTCATGTAACGTAGCCGTGTGTTGCCGTTAGCGTGTTTGCTCGCGGTCCAATTCAGAGTAATTTAACTTGACTATATACTAGCACCATCTCAAAACAGGCACGACAGACCAGAGCCAGCTTCGAAGTGTTTGTATACTGTGTTTTGTGCTACCTCCGACTTGCTGAATTTCGCCTACGATAGCGGCGCCGCCGGCCGCCGTGGCCGAGGGGACTGAGGCGCTTCAGTCACGGTCTTCACGGCCACTACGGTCGGGGGTTCGAATCCCCCCCAGGGCATGGATATTTGTGCCGTCCTTAGTAGTAGCTAGTACATAAGTAGTTTGTAAGTTTAGGGACTGATGACCCCGTAGTTAAGTCCCATAAGCTGTACAAACATTTGAACATTTTGATAGCGGCGCCTGCTTCCGCCTCGTCTCAGCACGCTGATTTTGGTGAGTTTCGCTGTGGCATTGCGTGTGTGTGAGCGAATGAGTGTTGTTTGTGAATCCTTCCCCCCAGTAGCGTTAAATCATGTATAATTTAGGCTGGGCACCGTCCGCATTAATCCATGTTAGAGATGCATTTTTATTGTATTAACAAAATTGGTTCCACATTTTGCTTGTTTTCTATCTGAATAAACAAGTTTAAGTTCAGCATAATTCGTTAGTTGCCTGTAAACTGTAGTTTTAGAGCACCTTCCCTCTTTTATTTAATATAGTTCTTCACAAGTGCTGATAACAAGATCAGATGCAATTTTTCTTATGTCTACATTCTGTTGCGCCATAAATTTTTTCTTAGACATCTTTCTAAGATAACTTTAATTGTGGTGGCTTGCTTATTAATGTATGTGTGTAATAACGTGTGAGCTGCTATGTACATTGACCACTGTAGTAGGGTAAGGTGGTACAAATTCGATATAGGTACAATTCCGATCAACATAAGTTTTCGCGCTATTTGTCTGTCTCATAGTGTCTCGTTGTGTCGCGTTGTAGAGTAGCAGGTTTCTACTGTTCCTCCTGTCTTTTACAAGAATACACCGCTTTGCGGTAAGGAGATATAAATTTTTCCCTTTAAAGAGGTAAGTGAAGCTACTTAGTCTAACGCGCTCTTATAAATCATCTAGTTAAGGGTGACTGGATTCGCTGCCAAAAATGCAATGTTTGTTACCACGAAGTATGCGTTGGTGCATGACAGAAAAAGTGCTTTTTATGTGGAAGATGCCCGTAATCAAAATTGTACGAGCAAGTGATCACAATTGTACCTAGTGTGGTACATTTTCGATCGATTTTTCTCAATTCCATAACCTTTTTTTGTGTTTATACCAACATTTGTAACTGTATAATATTTGTGTTACATATACATTAAACATCCAAGAACAAGTGCCATTGTTAAAATTATTCATTTCCTCAATTTATTTCCAGTTATAATAACATTTGTCCGAAATTATCGAAATTGTACCACCTTACCCTATTAACTTCCTGTTATTTAAGTAATTTGAAACGAGTCAGTTCTCAGTTTAGGCCAGGGAACAAGGTTTTTTAGCAGGGAGTAACCGTTAGTTCACGCGGACCTCATTTGCTAATTTTAGTGATAGAACAAAGCTCTTGTTTCGTACAGTGGTCGACTTTTACCATTGGATTTATTTCAATGCCCCGAAACGGTCGAATTGTTTAAATATTTCGAATTCGTAAAATTACGGCCGTTAATGTCAACAAATGGTGTCTGTTCTTTAGGACATGTCCGAAAATAATAGACACCATGCAAATAATTATGGAAGTTTCTGGAGAGAGCAGTATCATATCTACATACAGGCTGATAATTACTCAACTATCTGTAAAAATGTATGAACCTATATTCTCTGTAGATTCCAAGCGGTATGAACAGTTTTTATGAAATTAGGAAATCCTCCGATCAGTGCAGCGGATAATCCTGTGACGTTTGTTAGGGATCGAGTCAATATATTTATTAATACGAGGGTTGGAACTCAAATAGTGTCTATTATTTATCCAAAACCGATAAATGGAGGTGGCGGAGGGGAAAACACGTGACAGTGCTCTCTGGTGGTGAAAATTTGAATTTTTCGCCAGAAGGGGGATTGGGAGCGCGGTAGGTCGAGTGAAGAGGAGGTGGTGGCGGTGGAAGTACGTAGTTAAGCAAACCGAGAGAAAAAAATAATTAAAGCTTGTACCTGGGTGAGCCAAGTGGTGGGCTGCTGGCGGCGGTGGTTCCCCGAGTGAGTGGAGGTGAGCCGTGCCGGAATGGCCGTGTGGTCTGGAGCGCCACTTACGTTATGGATCGCGTGGCCTTCCGCATTGGAGTTCGAGTCCTCCCTCGGGCACGTGTGTGTGTATGTGTGTGTGTGTGTGGGTGGGTGGGTGGGTGGGTGGGTGTATGTGTTGTCCTTAGGTTAGTTTAACTTAGTTTAAGTTGTTTGTAAGTCTAGGGACTGATGGGCACAGTAGTTTGGCTCCATAGAATTACGAACATTTGATTATACACCACATATATAGTGGTTAAGCCATAGACACAAAAATATGAACCTTATATACAAAAACGTAAGTAGTTTCGATTATCTTTGTCATCATTATCAAACCACAGAATAAGGAGTATACAGAAAGGGAACTCCCGCTGCAGTCTGTCGTCCAAAATTTAGTGGGCATGCGCGGAATCAGCCACCTTGAAAAGCAGTAAACGTGTGATCACTCCCTACTCTGTGGCGTAGTAATGCGCCGTCTTTGTTTATTAATTGTATATTTTAACAGTCTGAATAGCATAAAAGTAAACAAGTATTTGGTGCAGTGAAAAGAAAGAACTGTGTGTCAGTAATTGGAGCTGTTCCGTTTTTATTATGAGCAGTAATAAAAGAAAAGGCGGCCGATGGTGTTCAGCACCTAATTGGCGCAATAATTCGAATACAAATAAGAATATAAGTTTCTTCACCTTCCCAATAAATGCTGAGCAGTAAGTGAACGTCGCTATATGTGTAGTGAAAGTTAAATGTTATCAGTTTCGAATGAGAGCCATGTGTGCATAATTATTAAAAGTAGCCTTGCTTCTTCTCTTGTCGTTAACTCTCGCTGTTGCTGCAACAGTTCAACAGCATCGAAATGTTGAAGTACATTTGTATGTTATAATATGTACGTTGCAGGGAATAATTTAAAATGAATGAAAAAGAATAATGCGTAAGTAGGCAGGTAAAATTTTACTTGCGGCATTGGAGGCGTAATGTGCTAATGTTGGCAACGAATGCTCTTCTGATACTCAAACAAATAGATTAAAGGGAATAATTATTTCATACTGTTTCTGCTCTGTGGTTGACAGATTCCTCTATATGCACTTCTCCGATCAGTAAATTAATGATTCTCCTAATGCAAATACAACTTTTAAATATGCCCAGACGTCATTAGTTCTGTGTAATCACGTTGTACTGCTGACTCAATACTTTGTGCGCATTTATTCGTGTCAAATAAAACCTGGCAGTTCTAAAGTCACTTTCTTGTTTATAACTAATTTCACAAACATAACTCCGCGTTATTTGGGATTTTCCTAGAGATAAGCACCAAATAAAACGATCATCGAATCCACCGTACATTTTCGTAGTTGTATTAAAATTTAGGCCTATTTTTTTTTTCGTTGGATTACAATTAGGTGCAAGAAGAGGGCGCAAAACAGATGAGAGCACAATGAAAAGCCGTTTCCTTTCGTAAAAATCGGCGATATTAGCTGCAGTTCGTAAAAATTCCATTTCCAGCCAAAGTACTAAGTGGCTATAGTTCCGCGTTTACTGCTTTTCAATATGGCGTCAAGCGCAACGCTTGGTAACATACAGATCAAAGGCGCCGCCCCCAGCTTTCCCTTCTGTATGCTCCCTATTCTGTGATCAAACGTAAGAACATTGCAAAGAATTAAGCATAAACAAACATCATTTGAATAAATTATGGAAAAATATAGTTTTTCCAGTAACTGGAGCCAGGCCATCTAGAGAATTGAAAGTGGCCCCCAACTGTATGTATTCACAGCATATGGGATCAAACCATTTGCAGCCATATTTTATTCCATACAGCAACAGAAATTAGTAAAATAAATGATAATGAATTGCTTTACTGCCTTAATCGTATAATATGGCATACACAGACAAGATTTTTCTTGTAAAATCAAGAAAATAGAAATAGGTAATATATAGTAGGTATGGTGATGAGAACTACAATTTGTTCATTAATTGAAGGTATCTTACCGGAACCCAGACATATGCAGGAACAATCCAAATGAATCTAGAACACAGTACCAGTATGTACTGTGTTCTGCATACAAGTTATCATGTAGTAGATGTGTAACCATTGGGAGCTGTCAATGAACTAACCAGTATGGCATGGCTACAGTTGTCTGTTTGCGAAACATACCGCTAGAGCGCATGGCTGTATATGTGCTGACAGCTGAAGGCTAAAATACGCGAAAATCATAACAACCAGAGGGCGACATTAGTCGAAATCTTGTAAACATAAATTAAGACCTAGTAGCTGTTGGTTTTTGGAAGGGGCTAAACAACGACAGGTATCAGTCAATACCTAGTATCTGCTACAATTTCTGACATATTGGTGGTATCTATCAGGCAAACAAACAAAATATGTATGTACTTAGACCTATTAAAGGACAAGTTAAATTATAGCGTAATCAGCACAGTTGAATTAGTGTTTCAGTAAGGTGAACATTAGCGTTCCGGTTTATGAATTTTTTTTTTATTTTTTTTTATTTTTATTTTTTTTTTTTTTTTTTTTTTTGCGGGGGGGGGGGGGGGGGTGGGCGTCGGCGTTTGGTTGGTTACTCCTGTTAGTGGATTGATGTTTGTTGACGACGACTTGGCAACCGGCAAGAACCTTGCACCGGACTTTGTAATGGGTGAAACTGCAATGTAGCAACCCAGTGACATCAACAAACAAGAAATGAAGACACTGACGATATCTGACACAAAAGAAAAGCACCGAGAAGAGAAACATGCGGACCGCCAACGCGGAAGAAAACAGGCGCTAGAAGAAATACGGCATATTCAACAACTTCTGCTGGATAATACTGATAACGAGACCGAAATCACGGCGACTGACGACGACGCATTCTCGTCGGAAGTCGGCAGTTGGGTTACAACAATTAAAGGAGGAGGCACTGCAATGGCCAAAGTCGACGAAGAAGGTTTCCAAACTGTCCGACATCGGAAGACAAAAAGCCAGAAGGCCGCTCGCGTCTGACATCGGCTGTTACATCAGACAGTGGACACTTCTAATTGATTCGATGCGCTCGCTGGGAACTCTGCCACAGAACCAGTCGTTCCTGACCAACATCACCACCTGCTCCCCACTCCACGAAAGACACAATTACCGCCTATCGTCATTTACAACTGCACGAACCTTGTTAAAATGTGCAGGGAAAATGTTCAAATGTCTGTAAATCTATCG
Source organism: Locusta migratoria (assembly GCA_026315105.1). Taxonomy (NCBI): domain Eukaryota; kingdom Metazoa; phylum Arthropoda; class Insecta; order Orthoptera; family Acrididae; genus Locusta; species Locusta migratoria. The sequence continues at coordinate 142,172,329 of CM048749.1, read as the reverse complement.
GACCAAACTGCGTGGTCATCAGTCCGTAGTTTACAAACTACTTAAACCTAGGTAAACTAGCCTACGAACAAACACACACACCCATGCCGCAGGGAGATGTGCAGGGATCTCAAAGAAGTGACATCTGGCAATTTACGTGCTGTCTACACAGGTGATGGCGTGAAATTCTATGTCGATTTCCTGGAAGAGTACAATAAAGTTTTCAAAGTTTGTCAGGATAATAGTCTACCATTTCACACATATCAAGATACCGCCAGCAGGGCACTGAAGGTAGTGGTAAAAGATCTGCCACCATCGGTCACTGCTGATCAAGTCCGTGACGATCTACGCCGAACAAGGATTTACCGTGAATGATGTCCACCAATTCAAGAGGAAAAAACAAGGCACACTCTACCCTCTTCCAGTATACGCCGTTACTCTTCCTAAAGGTGATAAAGCTGATACAATTTATGGTTTACGATATGTACTAAAAACAAACAAGGTTCGCCTTAATACAGCGAAGATGACGGCCATCTTAAGAAACGCCTTCAACTACCCACCACCTTACGGCTTAACGGACAGGACCCACCATGGGCTGCAAGAGGAACCTAGCGGTAAAAAAGATCGACAGTTCTTCCTCAATCGACAAGTTGAGACACTCCGCATTAAGGCATACGGCATGGCAAAACAATTATTCCCTTTTTTTCACAGCACCGTCCTTAACACAGCTACTGAACTTTGTCTCTACAAGGCGACGGTTCTCTCCAAGATGCTGTACAGCAGCTCAAATCTGAAGGCTCAAAGTACACCATTTCTTTTGCAAGACATTTCAAAAAATGGTGTAAAATGCGGAAAATAATGTTTTAAGCAGGAAAATTTGCTGTAAGATTCCCTCTTACATTTTCGTAGTACATATTTAATAAATGTACATAACATGCACCAAACTACCCGTCAAGAGCTTTCTTGTGTAGTAAAGGTTACCTGAATTTGATCTATTTTTAGTGCCAAGCATAACTTTATAGGAAGTAGAAACTTTTGACGTAATTTCATCATAATCGATGTTTTCGGCAAAGCTGGCCGCGGTGGCCGAGGGGAATGAGGCGCTTCAGTCACGGTCTGCACGGCCACTACGGACGGGGTTCGAATCCCCCCTCGGGCATGGATATTTGTGCCGTCCTTAGGATAAGCTAGTTGATAAGTAGTTTGTAAGTTTAGGAAGTGATAACCCCGTAGTTGAGTCCCATAAGCTTAACAAACATTTGATTTGATTTTTCGGCAATCCTGTAACGGTGTCATTCATTATTTGAATAATAAAACAGTGATCACATATTTCTCCAAGTGTCTCCTACCGCGGCAGAATAGCCGTGCGCATTAAGGCGCCCAGCTGCTGTGCGCGCGGTCGTTCACCGTCGGGGATTCGAGTCCTCCCTCGAGCATGGGTGTTCCTGTTGTCCTTAGCGTAAGTTACTTTAGGTTAGTGTAAGTAGTTTGTAAGTTTAGGGACTGATGACGACCGTAGTTAAGTACCTTAGATTTACTAACATTTCAACTTTTTTTATTTTTTCATTTTTTTTTCTCGCTTGACGATATTTGAGAATTTATTCGCATTCTCAGATATGTATTTGCACAGCGTCTGAATCTGACAGTTGTCGTATTTTTGAGCTTTCAACATGCCTTGTCTACACGCTCGGTTAGCCATGCGGTCTAACGCACCGCTTTCCGAGACGGGGAGGCGTACCGGCCCCGGTTCGAATCCAAATGTTCAAATGTTTGTACAGCTTATGGGACTTAACTACGGGGTCATCAGTCCCTAAACTTACAAACTACTTATGAACTACCTAACACTAAGGACGGCACAAATATCCATGCCCGAGGGGGGATTCGAAACCCCGACCGTAGTGGCCGTGCAGACCGTGACTGAAGCGCCTCAGTCCCCTCGGCCACCGCGACCGGCGGTTCGAATCCGCCTGGCGGATTACCGGAGTGTCGGTAGGCCTGGATGTGGTTATGTGGTTTTTATGCGGTTTTCCATATCCCCCTAGGTGAATACCGGGCTGTTCCCCAATTCCCGCCTCAGTTACACGATTCGCAAACATTTCGTAACACTTTACACTTTCACACATTTAACACTATACGCACCCATTTGGGGTACACATTTCCTCCCGGGGAGCCATGGGGTGGCGGCAGGAAGGACATCCGACCACCCTGTAAATATTAACACATGCCAAATCCGCGTTTAACACAGAGACGACCCCGCATGTGCGGTGAAATGGCCTAAGAAAAAGAAAGAAAGAAAGATAACATGTTGTGTCTCGTACAGTGCACCGAACAATACACAGACGCAAACTATCCATCATTCTCACAGTTATGGAACGTCACAAAAATACTTACATAAATATTTGCGCTTCACAATAAATTATCAACATGACAACCCCCCTACTCGGCGGGCAAACTGATAGTCGGCACGGTGGCTGATGGGAGTAATCGTAAGCAGTGCCACCTGGGTGGCAGTGTCGTAAGTCTTTACGACGCTCTTATCAAATATCGCATCATAGTCGCCGCGTACTGTAAACAGTGAAAGGCGAAATATCCGTTTGAATAAGCGCAAACTGGCAAGAAACTTGACTGCGTAAAGTTTATGAACACTACTTGAAGGCACTGCCTTAGATATTTGATGTACATGAACTTATTTATTATAATTATATTGCAAAAGACGTATTGTTGTTGTTGTTGTTGTGGTCTTCAGTCCGGAGACTGGTTTGATGCAGCTCTCCACCCTACTCTATCCTGAGCAAGCCTCTTTATCTCCTCATGAAAACGGCAACCTACATCCATTTGTTTACTATATTCATCTCTTGGTGTCCATCTGCGATTTTTACTCCACACACTTCTCTCCAAAGCTAAATTCACAATTCCTTGATGTCTATGAATGTGTCCTACTAATCGATCCCTTCTTCTAGTCAAGGTATGCCAAAATTTCCTTTTCTTCCCAATTCTGTTCAGTACCTCCTCATTAGTTACGCGATCCACCCACCTAATCTTCAGCATTCTTCTGTAAGACCACATTTTAAAAGTATCTATCCTCTTCCTGTCCGCACTATCGTCAATGTTTCACTTCGATACAAGTCAACACTCCATACAAATGCATTCAGAAAGGACATCCTTATGCTTAAATTAATATTCGATGTTAACGAATTTCTCTTTTTCAAAAACTCTTTTCTTCCCGTTGCTATTCCACATTTTATATCCTCTGTACTGCGTCCATCATATGTTATTTTACTGCCCAAGTAACAAAACTCATCTACCTCCTTTATTGTTTCGTTACCTAATCTAATACCTTCAGCATCGTCTGATTTTCTAAGACTGCATTCCATTAACCTTGTTTTGCTCTTGTTACTGTTTATCTTATATACTCCTTTCAACACACAGTCCATTGCGTTAAACAGCTTCTCCAGGTCCTTTGCTGTCTCTGACAGAATTACAATGTCATTAGCAAAACGCAAGGTTTTTATTTCTTCACCCTGAACTAATTCCATCTCCAAATTTCACCTTGCTTTCTTCTATATCTTGCTCAATGTACAAATTGAATAACATTGGGGAAAGGCTACAACCCTGTCTTACACCATTCCGCCGGCCGCGGTGGCCGAGGGGACTGAGGCGCTCCAGTCACGGTCTGCACGGCCACTACGGTCGGGAGTTCGAATCCCCCTCGGGCATGGATATATGTGCCGTCCTTAGTATTAGTTAGTTCGTAAGTAGTTTGAAAGTTTAGGGACTGATGACCCCGTAGTCAAGTTCCATAAGCTACACAAACATTTCAAACATTTACACCCTTCCCAAGCTATTCATCCCTTTCAACTCTGATAACTGGTGTTTGGTTTTTGAACAAATTGTAAATAACCTTCCGTTCCTTATATTTTGCTCCTGCTGATTTCAGAAATTGAAAGAGTATATTCCAATCAACATTGTCAAAAGCTTTCTCCAAATCTACAAAAGCTAGAAGTGTACGTTTGCCTTTCCTTAATCTATCTTCTAAGATAAGCCGTAAAGTGAGTATTGCCTCCCGTGTTCCTACATTTCTCCTGAATTCAAAGTGGTCTTTCCCAAGGTCGGTTTCTACCAGCTTTTCCATCTCGTGTTAAAATTTTGCAACCATGACTTATTAAACTGATAGTTCTGTAATTTTCACACCTGTGTGCGCCTGCTATGTTTGGAATGGGGATTATTACATTTTTCTTAAAGTGTGAGTGTGTTTCCCCTCTCTCATACATCTTACGCACCATGTGAAATAGTTTTGTGATGGTTGGCTCTCCCAGAGACTTCAGTAGTTCTGAGGAAATGTGTCCACTCCAGGGGTCTTGTTTCGACTTAGGTATTAGGTATGATTTTCCCCCCTTAAACAAGTACCTTCAACGTGGGGTGCGTCTTATACGCCAGTGCGACTTCTATGCTAGCAAATACGGTACTTAGCGTCGATCTTAGTAGGTGACCTTGTGGGAGTGACGCGGGCCTGCCTCATCAGACGTAGAACACGCCCGTGAGTCGGTGTAGAGACAGGTAACATGCTGTCGGCTGACGTCCCTCCCTGCTGCTGCGCAACGTGCCGGAACTCTGCCCTGCACGCGCTGGCCTGTGCCCGGCAATCAATCACGCCCGACACAAATTGATTCCGCGTCGAGGCGCAATCGAGATGTATCTGCCCGTCGCCGAAGCCGCCGCCGCCGCCACCTCAGTTGCCGATGTGCACTGCTCACTGCGCCGCAGCCTTCCCCCTCCTACTACGCTCTTCCCCTTCACACTCGCTAGTCTCTCTCTCTCTCTCTCTCTCTCTCTCTCTCTCTCTCTCTCTTTCACCTCCCGCTCGGCCCAAGCACACCGTCGGCTCTGCTCACATCTGCACGTGACTCAATCTCGTCATCCTAGCAATAACACCCATTTAACCTTTAACTGACATGTAGCGGTCTCCTGCACCAGCGCTCCTTTGTTGAGGTATTTAAGCAGGAGCCGGCTCTATTCTAGCTTACGTGGGGCTCCCCCGCATCCACCACTCCCCGCTCTCTCACGGCAGAGGTTACACACCTTCGAGATGATGAAGCCGGCCGCGGAGACTGAGGCGCTTCAGTCACGGTCTGCATGGTCACTACGGTCGGGGGTTCGAATCCCCCCTCGGGCATGGATATTTGTGCCGTCTTTAGTATAAGGTAGTTCATAAGTAGTTTGTAAGTTTAGGGACTAATGACCCCGTAGTTAAGTCCCATAAACTTAACAAACATTTGAACATTTATTTGAGATGATGAAAAGAATTATAAGTTTCGTTACTGACATAATACAGATATATATAAAATACGCTTCCCTTGCAACCCAAATTCTCAACTTCTTTTCCCCAGCCCATTGATTCCTTTCGCTCGCAGCCTATACTGCATTCCCGCAAGGGATCGAGCGTTTGAATGTGTCCGCACTGAAATTGTCATTGCCTGTTGTGCGCATATTTACAGCTAGCTTATATGCCCGTGCTTCGCAACGGTTGTTGAAGGAGGACCTGTGTGTATCATGGCTTTTAGGGTTCCGGATCTCAGTCAGTAAAAACAGAATCCTTGTTGGATCGCTCTGTCAATAAACTCAGTTGTCCTCGCCAAGATGTCAAATGTAAGTGAAAATCATTGTTCGGAACGATGTATCTTCTTAAAGTTTTTGATACAAAAGGTGAAACGTGCCAAAATAAGCAAAGAAAGCGAAATCAGTAACACTATGTTCAATGTTTGTTGGTATTCGTAGACATAAGATTGCTTAATTCTGTCACAGACGTTCGCTTCCTTGTTGTACTGCCTCATACTCGTTATGCAGCAGCTGTGTTTATTAGTTCATTGGTGCACTACAGCGCCTCTATTGCTTGTTTGTTGTACTACACAATCCATACTTCAAGCTTAACCTACATGTTAAACAATTTCCCTGATTCCACTTTTATGAAACGAAGTTGCTTTATGCAACTCCGTGAAATAGTTTAGGAGATTAGGTATTTCTAATAGATGAACAGACAGTTACTGAAAATACTGAAGATTGCGATGTACCTTTTTTCCGTGATCTGAGTTTGATGACATCATGCCTATAAGTTGCCCCAATCTTAGCTCAAATTTCCTGTGAAAAGCGCATGAAAATTCGTCCAATAGTTTTGAAGATTGAAGTGAACAGCGACAAGGCTACTTTTATAGATTTATTTTTAGTATAGATATGTTGTAAATTGTAAAATTTTGCTGGAATATATTGATTTATATAAGTGCTGTGTGTCGGTAAAATCTGTTGCGAATTCTGTTAATAGTAAAGAAGTAAAACATAAAAACGTGATGCTTGATGGGGCGGTTTTCCATTAACGTTACTCTTTACGTCCTCATATATCATGAACAACGTGTTGTACTGTGATACAATTTCCAAGGTACATTCATCTGTATATGTGTGTATTGTCTGTAAAATTTCCAGCAGCTACAATTTGTAGTGTACAAATTATAAATTGTAAAGTCATACCGAATGTCGTAGTTGTACTCCAGAAACAGCGGAAAAGTAGTAAGCGAGGAACTCTTTTCCTTTCATCATTTTGCTATGGTTGTCAGCGAGAAAAAGTTTAATAAATGTTTGAAATTATGTTTAAAGTTTGTTGCAAGTCGCTAAGTACTCTCATTCTCATACAGTGTATTCATAAAGTCTCGTCGCATTACGTGGAGTTTCTTGCAACTCTTATTGTTTATGATGTTATATCTCCTGAACCATATGTCGTATATGGTACGTAGTCCTACAGCAATTGTTATCTCACATAAGGAATATATGTACCAAATTTGGTTGAAATCGGTCCAGTGGTTTAGGAGGAAATGTGCAGCATTGTCGTTTGACGCAGAAGTTTTTCGCGCATCTCATTGTTTATTACGTCATATCTCCTTACGTATGTGTCGTAGGTGATTCTTACCCCGACAGTGATTGTTGCCAGATAGTAAGGAACATGTGTACCAAATTTGGTTGAAATCGGTCCAGTAGTTTAGGAGGAAATGTGGAACATACACACATACAGTCTATTTTATAAGTAATAACATTATTTCAAAAAATCCTTGGATATCACAGGAGATAATAAATTTAATCGATGAAAGGAGAAAATATAAAAATGCAGTAAATGAAACAGGCAAAATGGAGTACAGACGACTAAGAAATGAGATTGACAGGAAGTGCAAAATGGCTACGCAGGGTGGCTAGAAGGCAAATGCAAGGATGTAGAAGTATGTATAAATAGGGGAAAAATAGATACAGCCTACAGGAAAATAAAAGAAACATTTGGAGATAAGAAAAACAGCTCTATGAATATCAAGGACACTGATGGAAAACCAGTTCTCAGCAAAGAAGGGAAAGTTGAAAGGTGGAAAGAGTATATAGAGGAGCTATACAGAGGAAATGAACTTCGAGTCAATATTTTAGGAAGGGAAGAGGGTGTAGATGAAGATGAAATATGAGATACTGTACAGAGAGAAGAATTTGACAGAGCACTGAAAGACCTAAGTCGAAACAAGGCCCCTGGAGTAGATGATATTCCCTCAGAGCTACTGAAGTCTCAGGGAGAACCAGCCATGACAAACCTGTTTCACCTGGTGTGTAAGATGTATGAGACAGGCGAAGTACCCTCAGACTTTAAGAAAAATGTTATAATCCCCATTCTAAAGAAAGCAGGTGCAGACAGGTGTGAAAACTACAGAACCATCAGTTTAATAAATCATGGTTGCAAAATATTAACACGAACTATACACAGAAGGATGGAAAAGCTGGGAGAAGCCGACCTTGAGGAAGATCAGTTTGGGTTCAGGAGAAATATAGGAACACGGGAGGCAATACTCACTTTACGGCTTATCCTAGAAGATAGATTAAGAAAAGGCAAACCTACATTTCTAGCTTTTGTAGATTTGGAGAAGGATTTTGGCAATATTGATTGGAATAAACTCTTTCAAGTTCTGAAGCAAGCAAGAGTAAAATATAGGGAGCGTAATGTTATTTACAACTTGTACAAAAACCAGATAGCAGAGTTGAAGGGCATGAAAGGGATGCAGTGGTTGGAAAGGGAGTAAGATAGGGTTGTAGTCTTTCTCCATTGTTATTCATTTTGTACATTGAGCAAGCTATAAAGGAAAGCAAGAAGAAATTTGGAGAAGGAATTAAAGTTCAGGGTGAAGAATTAAAAACATTGCGTTTTGCCGACGACATAGTAATTCTGTCACACACAGCAAAGGACCTGGAAGAGCAATTGAACGGAATGGACAGTGTGCTGAAAGGTGCATATAAGATGAACATTAACAAGAGCAAAACTAGGGTAATGGAGTGCAGCCTAAGAAAATCAGGTGATGCTGAAGGAATTAGATTGGGTAACGAAGCAATAAAGGAGGTAGAACAGTTTTGTTACTTGGGCACTAAAATAACAAATGATGGTCGCAGTACAGAGGATATAAAATGCAGAATGACAATGGGTAGAAAAGCGTTCTTGAAAAAGAGAGTTTTGTTAACATCGAATATTGATTTAAGCCTAAGGAAGTCCTTTCTGAAGGCATTTGTATGGAGTGTTGCCTTGTATGGGAGTGAGACATGGACGATAAACAGTGCGGACAGGAAGAGGATTGAGGCTTTTGAAATATGGTGCTACAGAAGAATGCTGAAGATTAGGTGGGTGGATCGCGTAACTAATGAGGAGGTACTGAACAGAATTGGTGAGAAAAGAAATTTCTGGCATACCTTGACTAAAAGAAGGGATAGATTGGTAGGGCACGTTCTTAGACATCAAGGGATTGTGAATTTAGCGTTGGAGGGAAGTGTGTGGGGTAAAAACCGCAGAGGAAGATCATGAGATGGATACAGTAAGCAGATTCAGACAGATGTAGGTTGCCATTCTTATGTGGAGATGAAGAGGATTGCTCAGGATAGGGTATTGTGGTGAGCTGCATCAAACCAGTCTCCGGACTGAAGACCACAACAACAACAACAAAATTATTTATGTGGTGTCTGTTATTTTCGGACATGTCCGAAAAGAATAGACACAACTGGTTGACATTAACTGTCGTAATTTTACATGTCACCATATCAATAATTGTCAATGTGCCCACAAACAAGCAATGACAATTTCATTGCGGACGCATTCAGAAGCTCGATCCCTTGCGGGATTCAGTATAGGCTGCGAGCAAGAGGAATCAATCGACAGGAAGCGAGAAGTTGAGAATTTGGGTTGCAAGAGAAGCGCTCAGCGCGTCCAGTCAGACAATTCAACGCCCTCTGCAACATAAAAGAAAGAAAGAAAGAAAAAAACGGTTCCAAGAACACATCGAACAACAACGAACAAACAGGATCAGCGATCGCATGAAACAGAATCACCAATAGAGCAACCAAAACGGAAAAGTTAATTAATCTTAAAAAATGGGTAATGGTATGCTGGACCGAAGCGGGAAATCCGCGTTCGAATCCCGGTCCAGCACAAATTTTCAACTTTGTCGATGAATTATTTCTACCCCCCGAAACGGTCTAAATGATTCAGTATTTCGATTTCATAAATTTACGGCCGATACTGTCATCTAATAGTGGCTGTTTTTTTTTTTTTTTTTTTTTTCATTTTTTTTCATGCCCGAAAGACCACACAACGTCAATAAGGTTAACAATTGTCGTTTAGTTAGAGACAGATGTTTTCATTTCTTGACGTTCACTGTATTTATAACGAACTAGCTGATTACCCGGCGTTGCCCAGGTGTTTATTTATTTATTCCTGACATTTTTCAGGTATATATTCATTTGTATAAGGGCTGTATCTCTATAAAATCTCTTAGTAATACAATTAGTAGTAAGGAAGGAATAGATTAAAACTTGGTGCTGGAAGGGGCTGTTTTCCAGGAACGTTACTGTTTATGTGCTCATATGCCATGAACTACGTGTCGTACTGTGATACAGTTTAGAAGGTACTCTCAACTATATGCGTGTATACTGTCTGTAAAATTTCCTGCGCCAATAATTTGTAGTGTAGAAATTATAAATTGTAACTTCATACTGAAAGCCGTAGTTTTAGTCCATGAACCGCCGAACGTTACTGTTTATGTGGTCATATCTCGTGAACTACGTGTCGTACTGAGATACAATTTCGAAGGTACGTTCACCTATATGTGTGTAAACTGTCTGATGAATTTCCTGCGGCTACAATTTGTAGTGTAGAAATTATAAAGTGTAACGTCATACCGAATGACGTAGTTTTGCACCATGAACAGCGGAAAAGTAGTAAGCGAGAAACTTTTTGCCTTTCATTATTTTGATGTGGTAGTCAGCGAGAAAAAGTTTAATAAAGATTTGAAATAATGTTTAAAGTTTGTTGCAAATCGCTAAGTACTGACATTCTCATACAGTGTATTTCGAAAGACTCGCCGCATTATATGGCATTTTTTGCGATTTCTATTGGTTATGACGTAATATGTTTTGAACCATGTACCGTATGTGATTCTTAACCACGCAGCAACTGTTACCTCACGGTAAGGAATGTGTGTACCAAATTTGGTTGAAATCGGTCCAATAGTTTAGGAGAAAATGAGCAGCATTGTCGCAAAATGCAGCAGTTTTTCGCGCATCTCATTGTTTATGACGTCATATCTCGTGAACTATATATCGTATGTGATTCTTACACTTACGGCGATCGTCCTCATGGATTGAAGCTTACGTGTACAAAATTTGATAAAGATTGGAACAGAACTGTAGATTTGTATGCAACACGTACAAAATAGTTGTAGGTTATAAACACTAAGGGTCTTTTTCTTTATACACATGACACAAAACATCTTTTCCCTGCTTTTTGACGAGCAAATTGGTCAATAATATCTTCAAAACTTAAATTTGAAAACACGTCGTGTTCCACCGACAACACGGCAAGAGAGGAGAGGCGTTCTTGTGAGACGCGGCTTCTTAAATAACGTGAAAAGCTCCTTTCAGCGCAGGCGGCAGTCAGTGGCACGATTAGCAAAATTCTGTACACAGTATAGAAGTCGAGAAATTGACTCTGTGTTCTGTGTTTGTCGTCATCATCACTTTCATCACCATCTACACGCAAGTCGCCGAAATGGTGTCAATCAAAAGACTTGCAGTAAGCGGCCGAACCCCTCTGGGAATAAAAAAAATTCAAATGTTTGTAGAACTTATGGGACTTAACTACTAACTACACTAAGCTTACAAACTACTTATGAAACAGCTAAGACTAAGGACGGCACAAATATCCATGCCCGAGTGGGGATTCGAACCCCCAACCGTAGTGGCCGTGCAGACCGTGACTGGAGCGCCTCAGTCCCCTCGGCCAACGCGGACGGCCCCCTGGGAATATTCCGACCAATAAGACATGCGATCATTTCATTTCCTACTTCCCTGAGGTATCATGTCGCTGCTTCATAGCAGTTGCGATTAGGAGTTTGGCACTCGTGTAAGGCCCAACAGACACGCGACAAACTCGCCCTGACAGCTGCCTGTCGTTATTGTCCCGAGGGCCTTCACCTTGCCATCTCCCGAAGCTGGAACAGCCTGTCTAGAGGGGAACATCTGCTAACGGACGAGTGTAATACTTGATTATTACACAGTTCCGAGAAAAATGGAAAACAAACTGTTTTAATAGTTTACAGAGCATTTCAAAAACTGTTAACTGTGACCACATGAGATATTCCACTACTAACAATTATTCTGACTTATTATATACTCAAATATTCTGTTGATTTATTGACCAAATATGAATATTTCTCTTGGGCATACTGCTTTTCAGAAATTAGTGAGAAATAAGAAATTGTAATCCTTTACATCACACGAACAAACTGTTTAATACAAAAATGTTCAAATTTTTGTTAAGCTTAAGGGACTTAACTACGGGGTCATCAGTCCCTAAACTGAGGAACTACTTACGAACTATCTTATACTAAAGACGACACAAACATCCATGCCAGAGGAGGGATTAGAATCCCCGACCGTAGTGGCCGTGCACACTGTGACTGGGGCGCCGCAGACGACTCGGTCACTGTGGCCGGCTTGTTTAATTAACACGTTAGTAAATGTTAGAAACTTTTCTTTATCATTCAGAAAACCTCCGCCTGCAACAAGTAACGATTGGATTGGGTAGCTCGTTAACTGTTGTTGCCGGTCCCAAGCTCGGATAATGGAGGGTTAGCGTAGGAAAGGGCATCCGTTCAGAAAAAAACCTGCCAAAAAAAAAAAAAAAAAAAAAAAAAAAAAAAAAAAAAAAAAAAAAAAAATGATGGATACTTCTCAAAGAAAATGTTCCTGAGTAATAGTCTCCCAATCGGATCTTCGGGGAAGACATTTGTGAAGAATCCAACAAAAGAAGGGGGTGAGAAAGAAGGAAAGAGATGCAAAATCATGCAAATCAAATCTAAACATTGGAACATTGAAGGGAAAGAGTCCAGGGATTGTAGACATGATGCAAAAAAGGGCTGGGCCTGCAAGAGACCAAGTGGGTGACACAGTTAAACTGTTGGCAAAAGGATACAAGTTAGTCTATAGCAGTGCAGACGGAGTTCACAAATGGAATAGAGATTGTGGATAAAGATCTAAAAGAGAAAGTCTGTGGAGTGGACAGAATCAATGATAGAATCATGAGCATAAAACGTACTGTCGAAGGAAACGTCATCACAGTTCTGAGTGTGTACACACTCCAGAAAGGGCGTTCGGAGGAAGAGAAAGGAAGAGAAGGACGAATTTTGGTAAAGCCTAGATGCAGTAACAATGGAAATACCAGACAATGAAATGGTGGTAATTGGGGAAGATTTAAATGAACATGTTGGGAGTGGCGTACCAACCATTTCTTTAGACAGGTAGCGGGAGGGGGGGGCGGCTGCAAGAAAACCTCTTTACTGACTTCGTCTTTCACAGTGGCGATTCCAGAACTGTGGTCTGCGGGAAGGGGGCGAGGTCATGGAACTTTTGCCGAAGTCTTCCAGTTTCCGTTTTTAAGCCTTATCAGGTTGCGCTTGCATCTCACTTATACACTCCTGGCCATGAAAATTGCTACACCATGAAGATGACGTGCTACAAACGCAAAATTCAACCGACCGGAAGAAGCAGCTGTGATATGCAAATGATTAGCTTTTCGGAGCATTCACACAAGGTTGGCGCCGGTGACGACACCTACAACGTGCTGACATGAGGAAAGTTTCCAACCGATTTCTCATACACAAACAGCAGTTGACCGGCGTTTCCTAGTTAAACGTTGATGTGATGCTTCGTGTAAGGAGACGAAATGCGTACCGTCACGTTTCCGACTTTGATAAAGGTAGGACTGTAGCCTATCGCGATTGCGGTTTATCGTATCGCGACATTGCTGCTAGCGTTGGTCGCGATCCAAAGATCGTTAGCAGAATATGGAATTTGTATGTTCAACAGGGCAATACGGAACGCCGTGCTGGATCCCAACGGCCTCGTATCACTAGCAGTCGAGATGACAGGCATCTTATCCGCATAGCTGTAACGGATCGTGCAGCCACGTCTCGATCCCTGAGTCAACAGATGGGGACGTTTCCAAGACAACAACCATCTGCACGAACAGTTCAAAAAAAATGTTTAAATGTTTGTTAAGCTTATGGGCCTTAACTACGTGGTTATCAGTCCCTAAGCTTACAAACTACTTAACAACTAGCTTATCCTAAGGACGGCACAAATATCCATGTCCGAGGGGGGATTCGAACCCCCGACCGTAGTGGCCGTGCAGACCGTGACTGGAGCGCCTCAGTCCCCTCGGCCACCGCGGCCGGCCACGAACAGTTCGACGTTTGCAGCAGCATGGACTATCAACTCGGAGACCATCACTGCGGTTACACTTGACGCTGCATCACACACAGGAGCGCCTGCGATGGTGTACGAAACGACGAACCTGGGTGCACGTATGGCAAAACTTCGTTTTTTCGGATGAATCCAGGTTCTGTTTACAGAGTCACGATGGTCGCATCCGTGTTTGGCGACATCGCGGTGAACGCACATTGGAAGCGTGTATTCGTCATCGCCATACTGGCGTATCACCCATTGTGATGGTATGGGGTGCCATTGGTTACACGTCTCGGTCACCTCTTGTTCGCATCGACGGCACGTTGGACAGTGGCCTTTACATTTCAGATGTGTTATGACCCATGGCTCTACCCTTCATTCGAAAGCCTACATTTCAGCAGGATAATGCACGACCGCATGTTGCAGGTTCCGTACGGGCCTTTCTGGATACGAAAAATGTTCGCCAGCTGCCCTGGTCAGCACATTCTCCAGGTCTCTCACCAATTTAAAACGTCTGGTCAATGGCGGCCGAGCAACTGGCTGGTCACAATACGCCAGTCACTACTCTTGATGAACTGTGGTATCGTGCTAAACCTACATGGGCATCTGTACCTGTACACGCCATACAAGCTCTGTTTGACTCAATGCCCAGGAGTGTCAATCCCGTCATTACATCCAGAGGCTGTTCTGGGTACTGATTTCTCAGAATCTATGCATCCAAATTGCGTAAAAATGTAACTACATGTCAGTTCTAGTATAAAATATTTGTCCAATGAATACTCGTTTATCGCCTGCATTTCTTCTTGGTGTAACAATTTTAATGGCCAGTACTGTAACTACCTGGGATTCGCCCGACATTTCAGATGTTCTGTAGAGGAAAGGGGAATGAGAATTAGCGGGGTGAAAACAGAGTATATGCGTACATAGGATGCCAAAGATCTATATATTAACCTGCAAAAACAACTTACGCAGGTCAAGAGGTTTAAATACCTGGGATCTTACATGCAAAGTAGTAGAGGACTGGAGACCGAAATACAGCACAGGATAAATAGTGGATGGATGAACTGAAGGAAACTGAGCGGAGTACTGTATAGTGCAGAAACTTGGCCAATTACAAAAGCCCAAGAGAAAAAGATGGAAATGGCAGAAATGAGAATGTTAAGGTGGATGAGTGGGGTGACACGAAAGGATAGACTAAGGAATGAGTACATCAGGGGAACAGTGAAAGTGGGGCCCATGGGGAAGAAGATTCAAGAAATTAGGCTAAGATGGTATGGACATGTGCAGAGAAGAGGGGAGTACTATATGGGGAGAAGAGTGAACATCTGAAAATCAAAGAATCAAGGAGAAGGGGAAGACCGAAACTGAGATGGAAATATTAGGTATCAGGGGACCTACGGGAGAAAGGATGGCTCAGAGAAGAAGCAATAGATAGATATTTATGGAAGAGAAGGATCCAGCAAAACAATGCCGACCCCACATGACGTGGGAAATGTCCGATGATGACGAAAATCTGTTGAAGAAAACAAACAGCTTACAATATGGTATTAGAAATCATAAGACACACCCTTGGCTTTGGACTTCTTTCTTCCCATGTTCCATGTCGTTTCACTTTTTCACTCGACATTACACAGACTGCCTACCACAGCTCCACCTCCGAATATTAACGAAGGTTACTGGACGTCTACAAAGTTGACGATTCGACATCGGGTGGAAACTTTTCCTTGCATACGCCATCTCGCTTTGTGTCTTTGATGATATTCTTTAACTCAGGCGTTGTTATTTCAAAACAATAGCTACTGAAAAATTATGAAAAACACGTCGTTCTTAATATGATAATCTTGCATCCAAAAGTGCCATATAAGCAATTAACATTTGCCTTGAATGACAAAGTTTATAGCTAGCATGTCTGCAGTAGCGTACTGGGTAGCATGTTGGATTTTGAAGTAAATATGCATGGGCGGTAGTTCGTTACCCACCACATACATTATTTAATGTACTGTACAGTCCAACGAATTGCAAACGTGGTCTGACGAAAGTGCACATAATGGGCAGATACTATAACAATGACTGTTGTAAAGGAGTGCTTATACTAGTAATTTCGTGTGTAGATTAAGTACTAGAGTTCTGAGGAATTTAGTATTAACACACTTATTATAGTGTTATTTTAGCTATAAAAGGAAACGCTGTCACAGTTTCAAACAGAATGTTGGCACTTTATTTTAGGGAAGAATGAAGTAACATGAACGCAGTCATACTTTAATTACAGAAAAGGAAAATCCACATTAAAACATCCATAGAAACCATGCCAAAGAAAAAGATTTTAGTTGACATATTGATTCGAATTGGTGATTTTCGACATATTGCTTGGAAAAAAAAAGAAAGAGTGAGAGGGAGAGAGAGAAAGAAAGAAACACAGAAAACACAAGGCAATATATTGAAGTGTATACTCTTCAGCATCATTAAACAGTTGCCTTAGAAATCTAGTACTTAATCTATATATGAAAATAGGTACTAGTATCAGCACGTTGTTTAAAATATTATCACAGTACATCCTCAGTTTATATGCCTGCGCATGTTTGCAATTCGTTGTTACGTATTTCATGGCATTTTGTCGAAACAGAACAAACGCGCATTTTAGAGGGAGGGCCGTTACATGTCTACAACATTTCACAGAACATAGCTTTATTTAATTAATAAGAGCGCAAATAAAAATTCAAATGTTTGTATAGCTTATGGGACTTAACTACGGGGTCATCAGTTCCTAAACTTACAAACTACTTATGAACTAGCTAACACTAAGGACGGCACAAATATCCATGCCCGGCGGGGGATTCGAACCCCCGACCGTAGTGGCCGCGACTGGTGCGCCACAGTCCCCTCGGCCACCGCGGCCGGCAATAAGAGAGCACGAAAACCATTTAGGACCCAAGGTGAAAATAAAAATTGTCGGTGGTGGGTCGCTAACTACTAACCACAAGTATTTAGTTCAAATTCTAGCGCGCTGTCCAGAAAGCTATATATATATATATATATATATATATATATATATATATATATATATATATATTTTAATATATCTTAAAATAGAACGAAATTAACTCTTTCATGACAGTTATTTAGAGAATAAAAGGTAATAAATAAGGAAACACAAAATAGTCAATCTAAAGGTGCCCTTTTGGTATTATAATGACGACTATTCAAAGCATCTGAAAGAAATCTTTTTCTTGTCCCAACTCTTCATAGTGGGGACCCGAGTACGTCTTCTCGTATTATCATGAAGATCCGTGTTCTGTTTCTAATTGTGAATCAGTGATCAAAGAGTCAGCTTCTCTTACCCGGGACCACCCAGCTACCTAAGTAATTAACAAAAGTCTGACGATGTCTGCAAAAGTACTGCTGTTTATCGTGTCTTTTCTGTAAGGAGATCCAAAACTCAAGGACATATTTGAGACCGTCACGAATGAGATAATATAGGGACAGTCCACTTTATTTCCTGTGTCTTCGATTGGGGTCGAGCCGCCCTCTCCGCAAGGGGAGTGGTGGGTTGACCAGCGTTTGTGTCACTTGAGACGGAAGGCCAATGTGGAGGCTGGCCGTCCGGCCATGCCCGATCATTCTATGAGTGGACGTGTGGCCACTCCTTCAGCATAGTCCGAACAGGTGCACTGGGGGAAGGGGATTATTAGTCATTGGGAACTGCCCCTTAGGCAGATAGCGTCGAGATCTGGAAAGAAGTCCAACGTGCACTCAGTGTGTCTGCCAGGGGGGGGGGGGGGGTGTCTCATCCAAGATGTGGAGGCGCTCTTGCCGGCAGCTATCGAGCGTAAGGGGTACGGTAGACTGCAAGTCGTGACTCACGTCGGCACCAATGACGCTTGTCACTTGGGTTCTGAGAACATCCTCAGTTCCTTCAGGCAGCTGGTGGAATTGTTGAATGCTGCTGCCCTCGCATGCATGCAAGAGCTGTCGATTTGTAGCATTGTTCCCAGGGTTGATTGGGGTCCTTTGGTTTGGAGCCGAGTGGAGGGTCTGAACCAGAGGGTTCGGCGACTCTGTGACAGTCATGGTTGCATATTTCTGGATCTGCGTTATCAGGTGGGGAATTGTAGGACGCATCTAGATAGAGCAGGGTTGCACTACACTAAGGAAGCGGCTACTCGGGTAGCAGAGTACTTGTGGAGTTCATATGGTTGTTTTTTTTGTTTTTTTTTTTTTTTTTTTTTTGCCAGGAGCTAGCTCTGATGAGCACTCGCCTATCAACATTCAGACAGCGAATTCAGGCCGCATTCAACACAAAAATTCGACTATCAAAATATTAGCTGTGAACTTTCACACCGTTAAAAACAAAGTTCCTGAATTTGCCGTGCTTCATGGAAATTATTGTGCTCAGATAGTTTTAGGCACCGAAAGATGGTTAAATCATGATGTGGCAAGTTCAGAAATATTTAGCATGGCATGGAATGTATATCGGAAAGACAGATGGGCTACAATTGGAGAGGGAGTGGGTGTTCATTGCCATGGACAAAGGTATTGTTTCTACTGAGATTTTCGTTGAGAGCAACTGTGAAATTATCTGGGCCCGTATAAAACAGGTCTAAAAAAAAAAAAAGGTAAAGCAGTCAACAATCCGAAGATTGGTTTGAACACCACAGTGCTTTACTAGGCATGGTCCTGTTTGGAGGTGGTATGCCGTTGCCTTCCTCCGACCTTCGAACTGACTTACCCAGCCAGTTATAGGGGGACCTACAGTTTAACGTGGGTTCCGAACCACGATGCTACTCGGTATTTTTCACGTGAGCAATACTGCCAGAGGTGAAAGAAGTGGAAAGTGACAGATAAAACTCCTAGGACCTGGCGGGGATCGAACCCGCGACCTTTGGATTTGTAGTCTGGCACTCTACCACTGTGCAACCGAGGCGCACAAAACAGGTCTACGAGAAGTTAATAATTGGGTGTTTTTCCCGCCCCCCTCCCGCCCCCCCTGGCATTCATTGCACAAAAGTGTGTAATCAGAATACCATAATTGTTGGAGCCCACCCAAGATCTCCTGCAGACATTTATTTAAGGAACTAGGGACTTTCACTGTAGCTTCATAATATATGTGTTCACTCATGAAATTTTTATTAACAATCTGACCCAATTCAAAATTAATAGCAGTGTGCATAACTACAATACTAGGAGAAAGGGCGATATTCACTATTCAAGGTTAACTCTAACTTTGGCACAGAAAGGGATGAATTATGCTGCCACAAAAGTCTTTAGTTACTTACCAAGTAACATCAATAGTCTGACAGATAGCCAACTGGTGTTTAAAAATAAATTGAAATAATTTTTGAATGGCAACTCCTTCTACAGTTTAAATTAATTTATAGATTAAACTTAGTAATGCCGCAAGGAAAAAAACTGGAACTAGTATTAATCTAATCTTATATAATCACATATCCACCTATCAGAGCATTTACAATCAAGCAATGTGGAACTTTCTATTCCTACTCTTACACGGCATCTTTTCTCCTCCGTTCCCCTCCTCACTCACTGTGAAGGTGCTTGTAGCACTAGAATGGCCAGAGAAGGTGGTCATGCATATATAGATGTCTAAGTGATTGTTTGAATAAATTTGTTTCTTTTTCTGATAAGGACCATGTCCAAAAATTTAAATTGTGTGAATGTGATTGTCTATTTTACATGCTTGTCAACAGCTCGGTGAATGTCTTTATGGTGAGTTGTTATCAATCCTCTTATCATTGATGATAAACTTTTACACACATACTAAAATGTTCTCAAATCATACATGTGGGGATTATATGGAAGAACAGGACATTTCATAAGAAGAAACATTTCTGTTTTTGCTTAGTTAGTACTAAAACATGGATGATGGAAAAAAAAATACTACACATTATTTCATTTTTGCCCTAAACTGTGTGTAAATATGTGCAAAATAATAAATTTCTTTTTTTTATGTAAGTTTAGAAACTCTAAAACTCTACACCATGCCCACCCCTTTTAAAGATCCTGATCAACAGATGTTAAACATCGAGTTCCTTATGGAGACTACACTTTATTCGCAAGCTATTAGAACGGAAGTCAAGAATGTAGTGCAGTGTGCCTGACCTGGACACACAATGGCGCTATAGTCATGTTCCTGTGATGACTGAACTACCTAGCCACATTCGACTATGTGTAGTATTGAGCTGTGATACTACAACCTGCTCCTTCTTAACCCAGCATGCCACCTCCTTGGATGTTAACCTCCACCTCACTGATCACTCAATAGTGCTATCCACATTAAATCCACCAACTACCAACAGTACATACATTTTGACAGTTGCCATTGATTCCACATAAAGAAAATCCTCATCATTCAGTATTGCAGCATTTCCACCTGTAGATGGCATATTTGCAGTGATGAGAATGTCTGTAGTACTCACAAAGGCTTATCTTCCAAACAGAATTCCCATGCCATATTGCCACACACCACCAATCAAGCCTCCCTCCATCCCCCAATAATCAGCCATAAAAGAGTACCCTCTGTGGCAACGTTGCACCCAGTCACCAGTAAGTCAAATAAAATCCCTTGTGAAGTAGCTTCCTTATGGTCATATGAGGTAAACATGGTACAGTACTGTTAGCCGTACACTTCATTCTTAATAACGATGACAAACACTTTGTTTTCTGAAAGCTTTAGTTACTACTGCTAGATGTCTACGCCAAAGAATCCTATTACATCAAAAAAATGCTTCATACTCATCATATCTGTCACATAATTCATTACCTAATGACACGCCATCCTTATTGCTCCCATTTATTAGATGTTATACTCAAACATTAACACTATGTTGATACTACAGAAGAAAGTGGTCAGACCTATCTGTGGGGCCAACCCAAGAGAATCATGTCAGAATCTTGTTCCAAAATTGGGCATACTTACCATTACTGGTGTATATATATATTAAAAATAATAATGTATGTGAAAACAATCAATCCGGATCAACATAATACACGCCAAAAACTAAGATACCATTTAAACAGCCTCAGAACAGCATTATATGAAAAAAATTGACTTCATGTTGGCTTGAAGTTTACCAATGCACTACCAAAAAGCCTCGCAGCCCTTCCTAAAAACAAATGAAAAGACCAACTAAAAATAATCCTAATTGAAAATCCATTCTATTCCCTAGATGAATTCTATGACTATATGAAAAATGTTTGTTAAGCATGACAAGTATATACCGTAGTTAACTGTTTTATTGTCAAATAAAGACTTAAAAATATGTAATACTGGCAATTGTATAAAAAAAGTAATTCACGAATTGTAATGTTTCTATGCAACAGTAATCATTAGTTTACAATTTATGAAACTGACATATTCAGAATAATAATCCATACAATGTCAAGAGACTGTATAGGTATTATTCGATGTTGAATAAATATTATTATTATTATTATAGAAAATGAAGAACTCTGTCTTTACTTCAGAGCTGTGTCTATGGTCCTAGCAAAAATGTACAACCAACTCCACACCCTACGGAACTTATGACTGTCCTTGGCCGCATACTCATCAACTGTCCCTCACTTCCACTTGATACAAAAGTTCATCACCTCTGCCAACAATGATGACAAAGCTAGTAAACTGTAGTGCACATTGATTGTCAGCAACATACCTGTCCTCTGTAAAAAGTCCGTATCCGGCTAAGTGACAGTGAAGCACTCGATAACCTCCATCATTTAACTACCTACTCGATACCAATTAGATTGGATGGACCAGAGAACACCATTTGTTCTGACTCTTATTATGTGTTAGAGAATAGAGACATTCTAAAATGTTGGCTGCATTATTCATATTAAATGTTGTCATTTTCTCACGCCATTTAGCACCCAGTTATGAATGTAAACCACATTTTTAGACATACAGAAGTACAAGCAAATGTGTAACCAATCAAAACCTCTTGTAATTAATTCGTCTGATTGTTAATGGTCTAGAATATTTAGATTGTACAATAGACATTTATCAGTTTTACATTATGAATCATGAATACACAAAATATCTGTAATCTGGAAAGACACTGGATGTTATTGATGCCATTCCAAAGTCTGTATATACTAGATAAGTCAGAATTACATTATTTTTCATGTAATTTGTTAAATAAGTGTACACATTGTTTTTTACATATTTCACAGATTTTATCTCCTTTTACACAAAAATTTCTTGTAAATATTCATGACTGTTATGTAGCCTTAATTTAATTTTGTTAATTGAAAAGTCATTGAAATCAAAGTATTGTTTTAAACAACACAGAATTGTTAAGATGTTATATAGGATGAATGTGCAAAGCACTCTGGGACAGTCAGTAAGAGAGAGATCAGTTTGCAGAGACAAGAGTCAGATGTTATCAAGGTGGTATCTTTAGCAAATAAATGACATGCTATGAAAAATAAATTTTTCTTCCTATGAGCAAGGATGCAAAGTATAGCTCAGTAGTTTCTGTAGCAAATATTAAAAACAGCCTATTGACAATGGGATTGATGTCAAGTTACATATCTAAATCGTAATGCCGGTGTTCTCACTTTAGAACGTAAAGACTGAGGCAGATTATACCATGTGTGTTAGCTCCAGCTGACTTGCTGTTAGCCAAGGCAGGAATTAATGAATTCTTGCAGGTGTGCATCATTCATCTATATACTACTCCCAGGCCTCACACATGTACCTCACCATAAAAAGAAAGATGACTCTATCAGACTGTATGGAGACTACAAAATCCTCAGTTTTTGAAATGTGTGTGATAGTTATCCTATATTCGGGACTTCACATGTGACCTCATGAACACTACAGTCTTAACAATAATTGATTGGAAGTGCACCTACTTGCAGATTACAGTGCATCCTGAGGACACAATATTGTCATGATTATTATGCCATTCAGTCTTTGAATATCACTTTATAGAGGTTATGGAGGGGTGCATCCAGAGGGCCCAGCTTATAGAGCATGCATTGAAATCAGGCCTGTAGTGCTCAGCTGTATGCAGGGTAGTCCATCTTACTTTCAGACACAGTTTCATGGTGGCCATTCATCCTGCTGGACAGCTGATTGGTAGTCATACCAAGTATAAGACTGTGCAATGATTGCAAAACATTGGTAAAGCACTTAGTTAGTTTCATAGATAGCCCAGATTCTGATGGAGTAGGATAAGCCTGTGATGGAACTGGAATAAGAAATGCTGGGATTGTGGATTGGGAAGGTCTTGCATATAGGTCTTCCACAGTAAGGGGGTTGGGATGTTGTGGAGTTTGGGTGGATGATGGAACACTACTTTAGGAGGGGTTGGAAGAATCTTTGGTAGGATGCCTCTTATTTCAGGGCATGATGACAGATAATCAAAGTTCTGATTTACTGTAGGAAGTGGTACAGTTGTTTTAGTCAAAATGAGAGACTCATAATTAGTTTCTTACATAAATGGTTCACCAAGGTTGCCGTATAGTAGAGTTGTTGAAAAAGAAAATGGGTGTCATCTCCCTTCCATTGCAGAAAAGGCGGGTGTGACCCAAAAAGAATTTAGTGTCCATGAATTGTACAAGAATGCTGAGTTGAGCCATTGCATTGTAAGTACAAGGGTAAAACTACAAGCCATAGCATTTTCCTAACCAGTTGGCATATAGCAACAGAGTAATTTGGCTTACTGGAAGGGTGTATAACGATATATAACCTTTGTAACCTTCTAATCCATCCCTATGAAATCCCCAAACCACCTTCCCTACCCTCTGGCTCCTACCCATGCAACTGCCCCCGTTGTAAAACCTGCCCTATGCACCCTTCCACCACCACTTACTCCAGTCCAGTAACCCACGTGATTTACCAACTGACATGCCTGCACTATGAAGCGTTCTATGTGGGAATGACCAGCAACAAACTGTCCATTCACATGAACGGTCACAGGCAGACACTGTTTGTTGGTAATGAAGATCATCCTGTGACTAAACATGCCTTGGTGCACGGCCAGCACATCTTGGCGTTACACCATCCGGGTTATCTGGATACTTCCCACCGACACTAACCTTTCAGAACTCTGGAGATGGGAACTTGAACTTCAGCTTATTCTCTCCTCCCATTACCCACCTGGTCTCAACCTCCGCTAAATTCAAATTCCCGCCCATCATCTTAGCATCTTTGCCTCAGTTCTGTGGACAGAGCCTCTGCCTCAAATGGTATCTCTGTCCAACTTCTTAGCTTTTTACAAATGTCTGTCTAGGTGTGTTTGTGTTTGGATATGTATGAGTGTGTGTGTATTTGTTTACCTTACCTTTTTTCCCCTAAGGTAAGTCCTTCCACTCCTGGGATCGGAATTACTCCTTTTCCATTTCCTTAAAACCCATATCCTTCCCTTTCTCCTCTCCTTTCTTTCTCTTTTCCTGAAGAAGCGACCAATGGTTGCGAAAGCTTGTATGTGTGTTTGCGTGTGATTTTATTTGTGTCTGTTGATGAGCCTCTCCTTTGGGTAAGTCATCCGTTTTCTATTTTTTTATATTTGTTTATCCCACAAGGAAAGTTTCCTTCTATAATTTGCTTATTAATACTTTGATTTCCTATTGATAATTTTATGTCAAAGTCTGTTTGCTTTCTAGGGTTAAATTCTACAATTTCGGTATTGGAGGCACTTACATTTAGATGGTTTGCATTGAAATACTTGACTATTTCATTAGTAACAGTGTTGCACAGCACTTCCAGACTGTCGTGGTCTTTGTGTTTGCACACAATTGTTGTATCGTCAGCATACAATATTATTTTATTATCTGGGGAATAGTACTTTATATCTTTCACATAAATCAGGAACAGGAGAGGTCCCAAGATGGAACCTTGACGCACTCTGTATTTAACATCTGTTACTTTGGATTTGAAAGACCCACCGTTTGTTTTAATCAAAACAAATTATTTCTTGTTGCTCACATATGACTCTATTAAGTCAAAGCATGTTCCTCTAATACCTATGTTCCATATCTTGTCAAGTAGTATGGTGATATTGACGCAGTCAATAGCTTTTTCGAGATCAAGGAACACTCCAGCAACTTGTTCGTTGTTCTCTATGGCAGTTATTATTTCATCTACTAGCTGTGCTGCAGCTACTGAAGTTGACTCTTTTTCTTTTTGATTTTTGAATATTAGGTTGTGTAGACTCAGAAATGCCATTCGTCTATTATAAATAACTTTCTCGATTACCTTGGAAAATGCAGTTAAGATTGAGATCGGTCGGTAGTTTTCAATCTTAGTTTTATCACCTTTCTTGTAAATCGGAGTTACTTGTGCTATTTTTAGTCTGTCTGTAAAAATACCTGTTGTGATTATGTCATTTACTGCTGTTGCCAAGGCATCTGATATGTTGTCTATGGACCTTCTAAGTGTGCTTCATAACCTGCAGAGTTTGAGTTTTTTTAGTGACATCACTATGTGTTTTATTTCCCTGTCGTTCGTAGGTGTCAAGTATATGCTGTGTCTTACTGGATTACCCTTATATGTATACTGGAGGTTATTGAACTGGTCATTGATGGATTTTCCCATACAAGAAAAGTACTTGTTAAAAATATTTGCTATCTGGTAGGGGCATTTGATGTTACCACATTTGAAATTGATACTAAGGTCACTAGCTGATGTGTCCTTAAAGTCCCTAAAGCAAATAACTTGCCAGACAGCTATGCCAGAGTTGTTGGAGTCTCTTAACATATTAGCTACATGTTTACTTCTGGTTTCTAAAAGGAGATTTTTGTAGTGATCATGATAGTTGTTAGATTCTTCCTTCAGTCTATGATTATCAGTATTCTTTGTCATTGCACACTGAAAAAGTCTTAGTTTTTCTCTTGCTGTTTTTACTTCCGTGTTTATCCAGTTATTATTTTTTTACAGTCATTTACTGGCAAGGTTGTTTCTGGGCATGAGTCATTGAAGCAACAATAAAAGTCAGATGCAAATTCATTGAAAGTGATACAGTTATGTTCATTCCATTGTAAGCGTTTGAGCATACTCTTAAGATTTTCAACATTGTCATCATGGGTGGCTCTTTTTGTTACACAGTGTTTCTTTTTGCTTGCAATATGAAGATTTTTGGCTTCTATCAGTACCTGAACCGCATGGTGGTCAGAAATAGCAAGCTTCAGAACAGATGCAGTCTATTTAAAGTGGGACATATTAGTAATAATGTTGTCAATGCATGATTTGCTGTCATTGACCTCCCTGGTGGGCTCATTTATCAAGGGATTTAGTTTAAACTGTTCTAGTACCAGCATCAATTTTCTTTTAATTCTCGAGTCAGGAGACAGCAAGTCAATATTTATATCTCCTACTAGAAATAAGTTAGCCCAGCCATTTTTATCACAGTGTTTGCTGTCAATGTCTACAAGCAGATCATTCAAAACTTCAAAGAAAATTTCAAGGCTGTCACTTGGGGGTCTGTATATGCCTATGATAATTAAGTTCTCTTTCCCCCATTTGTAGTTAATTGCTGCTAGTTCTATAATCCCCTGCATGCTGAAAGCACTTACATTAATTACATTATAGTTACTGCTTCTAGATGCAAAGATAGCTACCCCTCCACATTTTTTCATTTTCCTGCTGAAGGCAATACAGAATATCATGGAAACTGGCTGGCAAACACTAATTATCTCTTCTGTATTCCAGTGTTCAGTTATAACTAAAACATCTGGGTTATCAATCCCTGCAACTGTGTCCATCTCATTTTGCTTATTGCTAAGACTCTGAAAATTTTGGTGAATTAATTTGAACCCAAGTTTGTTCTGCTGGACACTGGTGAAAGTTTTCACACTACTAGGATGTCCAGCATGCCTTTCAAGTTTCCCTGATTCCTATTTAAGTGACTATTTCTGACATCTCGGTTCTGAGTGTGGTTTGTTGTGTTACTAGCTACAAGTTTTGGCCCTTCCATTTTGGTTTTATTTGGATTTGGTGGAGCTGTGGTATTTTTGTTTCTTGCAGAGTGGTTTGTCAGATTGGGTGGTATGGGGCATTCCATGGCAAAGCACGTATTAATAACACTTTGCAGAGAATTTCGTCTTATTTCATTGATAATTAATTTACTGACAGTCATTTTGCCTCTTTTATTCAAGTGCATTCCATGAGTTGTGTGCAGGTTCCTATCAAGATTACTGATAGGTATTTACAAGAGAGACATTGTGAAATTTATTACATATTTTCTTTAGTCTATCATTAGTTTTGTGCACTTCCAAATTCACAACAGATTGTTCCATTAAATTGTATCTCTGTGGTATGTTGACAACAACTTTTGTGCCGATTAACTTACCGAGAGTTGTTTTCATATGCCTGATAGTGTCATTTGCCTGGTTTTTGGCTACATCATTTGTTACTCCAATGATTACAACACTATCACATACCAACAAAGATTCACTATCTCGCACCCACGGCGTTGCCACAGCAGACAGAGGTGCTCCAGGTTGAATGTGAGCCACAGCTTCAAAGTCGTCCCGCATATTCACTATGTTTTGCGCTATTCCGCGACTGTGACTGTCTCCATATATTAGGATCCTGCCCTCCTTGCTCTTCTGCTTCTTCTTTTGATCACTTTGGGTGATTTCTTATATGTAATTTGACGGATTTCACTGTCGTTGCACTGGATAGGCCTAGTTTGTTTACATTCAGATACATTGGCACACGAATTGATGACTTGTGTTTTCGACCTATTACTGTCAGTTTCTTTGCAGGTCAAAAGGTTATTTTCAATTTGCATAGGCTTGAGCGTTATTTCTTCCACTATTTGATCAAGAGCCTGATATTTGTTGTTAGTGATAAAGGTTGGGAAGATTTCTGGAGTTTTTGATTTAGGCCTACAGTTCAGCAGGTGCTGTTGATCATTTTTGCTAACTCTTTTATTTAGCAATGATACCTCAACTTTTAAACACTGAATTTCACTTATTAAGTCTTTTACTAATGCTGATAACTCGCACTTACAGTCACAGATATTTGTATTTGCCGTTTTACCTGAGGTTTTGAGCCAGCACTGGGTACAGCTGCAGCTAGTCATGAATTCATTGTTTTCTTTCACTGATGAGTCAATTTTTGCACAACAAAAATGGTATGAATGATTGCATACCTTACACATGATACCGGTTTTCAACACTTCTTCGCACTTTCTACACTTTTATGTTCTGTTCTGTTCTGAGCACCCAGATTTGCTCACTACAGATGATTCAGTAGTGCTGTATGTCTAGGATATCTCCTTTTCAATCCCACAGCTACAAAAAGTGGAATAAGTAACTCACACAACACTTCAGCTCACTGGGTAGCAGCAATAGCAGGTTCAAAAATGTTCAAATGGTGTTAAGCTTAAGGGACTTAACTGTGGGGTCATCAGTCCCTAAACGTGCAAACTGCTTATGAACTACCTTATACTAAAGACGACACAAACATCCATGCCCATTCTAACCCCCAACAGGAAATGGCCTCGTGCATCATAGCATAGTGCCTCAATGCACTCGGCCACTCCGCCGCGCCCAATAGCAGGTTCTGAACTGGTCAGAAGCAAATGACAACTCAGTCAGAGATATATACGAAACACACAGCAGCTTAGGCTCGCTGTCTCAAACTTACTCCATATTGACTCACTCGAGAACACCACCACATTGAGATGGAACTGCATCTCAGCCATACAACCACAGAGCTGTCCCTGCTGTCTGACATAATTACAAGGGGCCACATATAACAAAGACACAGCCCCTTAGGCACCAGTCCTTCACTGGCTTGGACACTGGATGTATCTATAACCTAAAAGCCATATCATGGTGTGTGGTGGAGGGTACATTGTGTACCATTGTTACTTCTTCCTATTTCAATCATGTATGGTTCTTGGAATAAAATAACTGCCAGTGTGCGACCATGCGAGCTTTGATCGCTCTACTTTTATTTTGTGGTCTTTTTGCAAGGTACCGTACATGCAGTAGGAAATCATATATTGCTTGACTCTTCAAGAAAAGTATGGTCTCGGAACATTGACAAAACGCTGTACCACAATACAGAACATGTCACTTGCAACATCTGCCACTGAAGTTTCCTGATCATCTCTGTGATGCCTTTGTGCTTACTAAATGAGCCTCAAAGATAGAATGTTGCTCTCTGCAGGATCTTCTGTATGTATTTAACAACCCTATCTGGTACAGATTCCACACTGATAGGCACTACTCAAGCATCAGCTGAACAAATGTCTTGTAACCTACTTCCTTTGCGATGGTCTGCATTTCTAAAGGGTTCTTCCAATGAATCTCGTTCCGGCATCTGCCTTCCCCAAGAGTAATTTTATATGTTCATTCCATTTCAAACAACCTTATGCCTACTTCCATGTATATTATGGAAGTAACTGCTTTCAGTGTTTGTCCTACTATAGAGAAAAAACACAATAAAGGATACTTCTTTCTATGTAAAAGCAGCACTTTACATTAGTTTATGTTGAGGGTTAATTGTTGCAGATCCTCCTGCATTTTGCTTCAGTTTTCCAAGGTTGTGACTTCTTGATGTACTACAGGATAATTTGCAAAAAGCCTCATTGAATGTGTGATGTTATCTACAATGTCATATAATCAACAGTTCTATAACACTCCCTTGGGACACAACAGAAACCACTTTCTTGTCTGAAAGTTTCTCTCTGTTAGAATGACATGCTACATTCTGTTAGCTAGTTGGTCTGATATTCCATATCTTCACATTTTGTTCATGAGGCAACAGTACAGAACTGTATTGAATGCCTTCCAAAAGTCAAGAAAGATGTCCTATACCTGAGAGCCTGTTTCTACAACCCTCTGGGTTTTGTTGATTAATAGTGCAAGTTCGGTTTCACATGATAATTGCTTTTGGAAATGATGTTGATTCCTGCACAGGAGATTTCCAGTTGCTAGAAATCTTATAATACTCTGTTTTGTTACAGGGATCACAACAGATGTAAAGAGCCCCACTAGTGTCGATAACTATACTTTATTCCTCATAACTTCCAGTTGCTTAGTTGTAGACCAGGACAATGCACTTTAGACTCATACGTACAGCTAATAAAATCTTGATGTAGCTGTGTAATTTTTACATAAAAGAATAACAAAGAAGGTCCAGCTGTGCAGTGCCTCTAACAACTTATGCCTTGAAGGCAATCTTCATTCATAAGTTATTGGTGAGTCAGAGGAAATCGTTAAATAAGTGCTTGGAACAGTGTAGTTTCTAGTAGAAATATTCTCTTTTTTTAAGTGTTGCCTGTTTTGTTGCTATTGAGCATTAGGACAGTGCTCAGTGAGTACTATGTTTGTCAGAAATGTTTGCTTCATCTACTGGAGAACTAGAAATTCCACATCCACTCCGTACCAACTAGCTCTCCACTTGTTGACTGTCAACATTTCTACAAATTGCTGACACATCTGCTCTACTTGAGTGGTAGCCAACAATGCTATCACACGTTTATTTATACGGTTGCAGCAACGACTGACACATTCGATCTCTCTGCCTATTATTTGTTGTCTAACATGAATATCACCAAGCGAGCTCGTGACCTACCTGTCACGATTACACGCAGCCAAGCCTAATATTTGGAACTTTTTAAGGACATTCTCCTGTGCTTCCTCCCCTGTTCCTCTATGGTGGACATTACACCTCTCCTTACAAACGTTAATTCTTGTCGCATTACAATGTCACTAATACACTTCACACCTTACCAAGCCCTTGAGATTTCTTGCAAAAAAATTATTCGAAAACCTAATATGATCACGCCAACGCTTTCATCAGCCTGAGATGAAACCTTGCCTAAGTAATTCCATACCATAACGTATTCATAATATATCAACCACCTTACACCGCCTTCTGGCGTTCGGTTCGGAAAATACAACATGTGCAATACCGCAGTGATTAAGTAACTTACCAGCCCAAATCAATTTGATGAACACTTCTGCCGACTTGAAGTTACATACTACACAATTACGCTAGAATGTCTGATATCTGACAATTTTATTTGGAATAGACAGTTACATGTGAATACCTCCATCAAACTTTCCTTGGTAGGAAGAACAGACGCCTTCCTGCCACAAGGCACCAGCCATGTTAATAGCTGCCACCCAAGACCGCTAACGCCGGTGTTTTCCAACCAGATAACGCTTACACGGCCGCGCCACTATGGATGCCTACGCGCTCTCCAGGGTTCGAAAATAACGAATTTACTACAGCCATTGAATAAGATCTACCCACAACCACCCCATTATGATTTACTTCCAGAAATCAATAACAACTTACATTTATTCTTATTTTTCCCCCTGTGCTCCTACCGGCACTTGAATTATGAATAGTTCTCACCACACTTACATACTCATTACCTTGGACTTACCTTATTTGCATTTTCTCTTAGTATGTCACGATCCAAGCTTATGGTTTCAAACTGGAACGGATCATTGCTCAAGATACATTACGTATCCATCCTGTGATACACTCGTCACTTTAAAGCTTGCATGCTATATTCTACTATGCCGATTGCTCAAGACATTACCCTAATTACTTTTTGCTTTACACACGTATTTTATGTTATTGCTATTATTTGTGTATTTTATTTCAGCATTTACTTATGTCAGTTAAATGTTCATTTTGTGTTCTCTCATGGCAATCATTGCCCAGACACTTAATAAGTAGTCCAGGCACAGCTTTGAGCTGCATATCATTCATTGTCTGCCTATAGTAATCGTCCATATCAACTGCCTATATAATATACTACTGGTAATATCAATATTCACTCATTCTTTTCATTCAAGTATGACCACCTAATGACTTCAGCACTTAATGAGTTTGTTCACCCTTGCTGGTGTTACCACCGAAAAGGCTATCTTAAACGTACTCGTGATTGAGTTTCAATGCCCTAGGTACCTTGGAGCACCTGTAATGGTTCGGTTACTTAAGCTACTGACGAGGCATGCGACTGTTTGTCCATACTGCCAATAATGGTGAACATACACAACCAGCTGCTATGCAGTCCCATTTTTGATTACCCACCACATAAGTTCCATTACAGCTATTCTTTATTTCTTCTTTCGTCTCTGACAATACCAGTTAAATTGTACTTTCCATCAACATTAAAATGGTTTATAGGTACTCCCTTGTCGCAGATCGCTCCTACGAATGTACCTGTGGCAACGTTGCACCCAGTCACCAGTAAGTCAAATAAAATCCCTTGTGAAGTAGCTTCCTTATGATTGTATGAGGTAAACATGGTACATCTGAAAGCTTTAGTCGCTACTGCTTAGATGTCTATGCCAAAGAATCCTATTACATAAAAAAAATGTTTCATACTCATGATCTCTGTCACATAATTCATTACCTAATGACACGCCATCCTTATTGCTCCCATGTATTAGATGTTATACTCAATAACTTACACATTCTTTCTGAACACAATTGTTATATATTGTTATACACCCTTCCAGTAAGCCAAATTACTCTGTTGCTATATGCCAACTGGTTAGGAAAATGCTATGGCTTGTAGTTTTGCCCTTGTACTTAGAATGCAATGGCTCAACTCAGCATTCTCGTACAATTCATGGACACAATTCTTTTTGGGTCACACCCGCCTTTTCTGGAAGGGAAGGGAGATGACACCCGTTTTCTTTTTCAACAACTCTACTATACGGAGACCTCGGTGAACCATTTATGTAAGAAACTAATTAGGAGTCTCTCATTTCGACCCAACAGACTCCATAAATATGGATTTTTAAATTTTACAACAGATGTTACACTAACACAAGTATTATATAAACCCCACCAGTACCCACATTGACCATTGGTACATCCTTACAGCGCACATTACATGCACATTCCAAAGACTGGGTTATGAACTTAGCATGCCCGCACTGCATAATTTCACTGCCTTTCTGAAAACCTTTGCAGAATATCTGGAACTTTTACATGAGAAATTGCCCACAAATTTACTCTGCGAATAGCACACAAAAAGACGTGAATAATTACCACTATATCCCTATGCACACTTTTGAACCAGGGAACAACCTAGATGCGCTAACTAATGGTTATTAAGTGTACGAACACTTAACACTAGCCTACTTGATATCCTTCTTTTGTTTTCCTTTACAGAGGATATTTTGCCTAAATTTTAGTAACTCCTGACATAATTCAATACTTTTGACCCGCTGCTTTATTGCATCTCATTCAGTTATTATATTCCCTGTCACCCACAAGTGTGAATTTCTGTTACGGTTTGTGTGAAGAATTATCTATATGTAGTGGCCAATGCATGTAGAGAGGTCGATCTGCACTGCCGAAACAGAAGGACACGGAAAATTATTCCTTTCCAACCATTATTCCTTCCTCAAGATGCTGGTCATAAAGGAAAACTGCTACATTTCCATGCCAACTATGCTGCAACTTCCAGTTCGTGTGAACTGCAGGCACATTCTTGCATGGTCTCTTGTCTGAGCTGCTCAGCAATTCCGGTTCAGACTTGAATGCTGACTGTCCCTCAGCAAATGCTGGGAATCAAACAACTGGCACTGCCAGTATCAGCTTACAGTAGCACTTGCACACACGAGTCAGTGGTTGTCAAATTTCGCCGACCACTGGAACCATCTATACTGTCGTACACTGCCATCGCTGGTAGGTTATTTCGCAACAGATGTTCATTCTCTTCCACCACTCTATAATTAAATATACTACAATGAATGGGTTTTTACTTTTAGGCTTCATTCTGAAAGACCGACTTAGGTGACTGAGACACCAGATGGACTTCAAGTTAACCTAACAGTCGAGTACTTCCACCACAATGATTACTAGTACCGTACTCCTTATATTCAAGTATTCAAGGACTGTTCCCACCAAGCTTGGCCGTTAACAACACACAGCCTCCATTCCAAATGTATCCAGTGACCTCCAGAATTAATTTCAAGAAGCTACCTGATTTGATTCACATACCACATTCGGCTGTAGTTACTGCCGATATCGACTTGAACATTTTTTTGGATGAAGATCTAGCACTTCAAAACACTGTTCAATAACTAGTTACCTGATGCAATACCACATATGTGTTAAATGCAGATGGTTTAACGCAGGAGGCACTCTTCTTAAAACAATTTTCGAGACTCCTGGCCACACTGATGTCAAACATTGGAATCGGGCCATCCACAAAGTTTCGACACACAAGCACAAACTTCATACAGTCCTTAAACACCAACAGGTGCGCCTGTCGTACATAGAAACAATCTCCTCGCTGCAACCTGGTGAATACGAACTGTTGCCTCTTAACTATTATAACATTATCAAGCTCTTAGAAACACCATTCAAAGCGAGTTAGTTTCACTACACTTAAATGTTACTAATTTAACAACTACTCTCCAGGTTACACAAGTCACACAAATACTTTTATTCAACATACACACAGCACAGTTGCATTTGCATATTCTACACTCTGCCATACAGATGGATCTCCAACAAAAATTGAGCCCACAATTAGTTCCTGCAGAACTATTCCTACACATTCTACATAATGTATCTATTCAAATCGATTCTCCATCACAAATGATTTGTCCAGTAACGGAATTGCAAATATCATTTTATTACGCTTCCGTGTCCGTAACGCTAGCCCTCCAAGGCAACCGCATTGGCCTAAACACGTCCATACCAGTTACTTGTGCTACGTGTCAATAAGAGTGGTACCACTTACACCCCTTTCCACTTCCGTGGCCAACCACAGCACAACATGTCTCATGGAAAGTTAACAAGTATCTTGTCATCAGTGCTGATTGGCATACCCACTCCGCCCTGGAACGAGGAACCCTTCACCAATATGTTTTCATAGACACCTACTTTTGTCCTACGTTAGTATTATCCACTAACCAGGAAAAACGTGAAGTTTCTCTTTTCTTAGTGGAATCCACGAGCCCTCCTTTACCAGCCTAGTCACTTCAGTAGAAGCACCTGTGCTAAGCACAATTGGGAATAATAGCCTGTATGTCAACATCCATTTTCAGTTACCATCGTGTGTTGGGGCCCTTAAGGAGTTTTTCGACTTTTCATTTTACTATGTCAGGCACTGGCCTGATTTTGAACAGTTCTCATTGTGATATCTCCACTCCTTTGCTAAGGATTCCTGAGCAACACTCGTTTATTAATCATGTTACCATAGCATCCTTTGCCCTGTATCTACCAGAGCTACTGCTCCCTCCTCCCACCCAAGGGAACGAGACCTAACTATCTCAATTACAGGCGACTAGCCTTCTACATTCCTTGAAATAACCCGTTAAACACGAGCAAAATGAAATCACGTTGGACAGAGCTATGTCCCATATCAGTGACTGCCAACACATCTGGATCAAAGCTATCCAAATTATGCTAAATGAGTAAAAGAACTATTATGAACTCGCTTCATTCAGTGGAAGTACACTCATAGCAGTAATGGTAATTGTCTTTCTGTTTTTTGTTAATATTCAGTCTAATATTCATAAGAAGTCTGTGGACATGTCTTTGTCCCTAGTCCTTGATGCTTAGCATCTCCATAATCTTCCTCAGCTGATAATTTGAGAACCATGCCGCACCAATTAGCAGTTTCATCTCATAGGTCTGAAATGACAGTGTCACTTTTACAACTCATAATTTATCAGTGCATGCAAAGGATCGTAATGGAAGATTTTTTCCCCAACAATTAATTTGTATACATTTAAGAATGATTTTTATTTGACTTTCTCCTAGATGAAAACTACATTTAGAGGCAACAATGAAACAAAATACCAGCTGTATTGCCATATTATATATAACAAAGGAAGCAAAACTGCAAGTGGTAACATTTTATTAAAAAAGGATCAAAGAAAACACTATTTTTCGTTTATCAATCGTTCATATTGCAGCGTATACATAGGCTGATTGCTGAACTGGAGCTGATGGGTGCCAATGACTGTTCAGGCTAGTGATTTATGCAGTGATTCATTCTATACCACAATACTCAGCTCTTCACAGTCCACAAGGCCAGCCTGGAAAAACAGATCAGTAGTCCAGGTTGTACAGAACTTTATCAATTAGATTGGGCTGAGCCCATTCACAGTACGTCTGAGACAGCTTGTCTGGGGGTGTTCTAGCAAGATTCGCAGTTTGTGCTGGATGCTTAAAGCCTATTCCAGACCAACAATGTTGTGTGTTTTCATTGTGGGACTGCCACGATTCAGTGCCTCGCAACTGTTCACTAAGAGCTCCACAACAATGAGTCTTCACACTACACGGAACAGTTTTGCTGGTAATGTCACTGAAAGTAGCATACAGAGTTGTCCGTTTCTCTTTTACTTCTAACTAAGAATCATAATAACCAAAAAGTGAAGGCATAGTGGGTACAAAAAGTATTACTGAAAATGTTTTTGGAATGTGGCTCACAACATTTCGGGTTTACTGGAACCTTTAGCACTCTATCCCAGTAAAAATGGTCCTTGCAAGTGCCTACTTGCATATAAATATATATACTTTTTTAATGAAACCATTCAAAAACAAATTACATTCTACCTGGTACGTTTGACAAGGGAGATTCTGATGGTACCCTAATCTTGGAGTGTGGAGATTAAAGTTATAAGAATCACAACTTCTAGGTAATCACCAAATCAAGTAAAGGAAATCGGCTATCTATTCCCCATTCTTGTTTTGTATTTCAAAACTAACGAATACAATTTTAAGTTCACAAAAATTAAATTATCATCATCTTGATTGATTCGCCATTAGGAGAAACATGAGAGGTTCATGTCCAAAACATGAATATTTTTAAGAGAAGTTCCACTCTTCCTGCTGTGCTCAATTTCTTTCTCTTTTGCATTTCTATTGTGGCAACCCAAACTTTACAGATAAACATTTTAATGTTTGTCCTTGTTTGTAATCATTTCTGCATTTGATATGTGTGACATACTTTCAAAGTAGTTTGTTATCCACATATTGGAAAATTTAAAATACTACCATGTCAGATCGCAACAATAACACTGAATATTATGTGTCAGACTCAGCCAAGCTGTCCCCAAACATGTTCACACTTCCTATGTCACATAGTGTTGTGTAACATTCTTGTAATGGATCCCATTTCAATGTAATTCAAATCTTGCAATCAATAAACTCAGGGACATAGGAACATGTTGCAATTCTGAATTGTGTCAGTGCCAGCTCTATTCAGCTGCACGACAAAGATTTGTTTTATCGAGTCCCAGTGTCAAGTAAGCTGACTCTTCCTCCCATTGTCCAGCAGCAAATCTCCATACATTTCCCATATCTCCCCCCCCCCCCCCCTCTCTCTCTCTCTCTCTCTCTCGTGAGTAAAAACCATCAAACATCATGTTGATTTGGGGAAAATAAAGCATCACTGATATGCATGGTAATTAGTTTTGGTATACTCAATATTTTTACATATACATTAATTCACTGGCATGTAATTAATAGCTTTCAGTGTCATTACAGAGATAAAACAATCTCAGAAGAAAATTAAATAGAGTATTTTTATTCTTTAAAACAAGTGTAAAAAAACTGATAACTTTATGAGCAACATGTACAAAATAGAGCACAAAAAAGGAAAATAAGATTTCTCTATCAATATTTAACACGGCACTGATGTGACAAACATTCATAAATAAATTCTTTTAAAAAGTGATGGCACTTCATGGCACACTACAAAAAGTAATAGTACATAAATGTACTTACATTAATGACAGCCATTTCTATACTTTGATGCCATCAGTATGAAACATCTCTTCTATTAAGATAGAAAAAACTATACAAAATACTACACTCTTATTATACATAATGACATAATTACTTCTTTGATGTAACAATGTAGCATTAAACAGTCAACAGTCTGTTAAACAGAGTAAATTGTGCGAAGATGGTACATTTCACAAGTATTTGTGCATTAATAAACAGCACAGATATAAAAACTATTATTTAACAAGGCTTCTGGTGATATACGCATGAAAGACTGACCAACAGCTTTTCAATCAGAAAAACAACAATCTTTATTGTCATCCAGACACACTACATATAACATTGCAATTTATCGACATTGCTTTGGTCACAACTGGAAACACACACTATCATGAGCTGTTGGCCTTTTGTACACCTCGGGCATTATTATGATTCAACATAACATCGCTTAAATACTTAAAATCGGTATGTCTGAATTTTCAGTGATTCTCGGATATAAATTAATGTGTGCAACAAAATAGGTAAGTTAACTTATTTCTTATAAGTGTTTTATGGTGGTAAAAAGGGTGCACCATAATACTGTGTAACAAACTGGGTTTCGTTCCAGATATGTTACTACAATGAAAAAAGGTGTGTGTGTGTGGGGGGGGGGGGGGGGGAAGGGATGAATCCGGTCAACCCTACAAAGTCACAAGGAACTTCTTGAAATTAGCAGCACTAGTATGTAGGTCATAAAAGTTACACCTTTCCATGTGTATGGAATCAATTTTACATGTAATTTAAAGACTTGCACCAAGCTAAGAGACACTTAAGAGCCACCATACATAACCACTAAAGTGGTATCGTCATCTTCAGAGATCATTTTACAGCATATATTTCCTTTTTTTTTTTTCTTTAAAC
Source organism: Locusta migratoria (assembly GCA_026315105.1). Taxonomy (NCBI): domain Eukaryota; kingdom Metazoa; phylum Arthropoda; class Insecta; order Orthoptera; family Acrididae; genus Locusta; species Locusta migratoria. Next base: position 142,133,958 of record CM048749.1, on the reverse strand, counting down.
GTTCAATATACATCATCTCATACATTCATTACATACAAAACAAAAAGATGCCAGCTCAGTTACAATGATCTGACATCATAATTCACAAAGGAATTTTATCAGGTATTCAGCCAGGTAAAAAACACTGCATATCTGCAGTTCTCCTAGAGGGAAACTATCTTCGTTTCCATCATAAACGTGTTACATTTCAAGCAGCCTCAACACAATAGAAGAGTGAATACAAACATTTAACTTATTTTGCAATGTATGTGAAGTGACAAATTCCTAAGAAATGTATCAGTCACTATCTTGCCACAGATACTGATATGATTATTTGTTATCACAAGCTGCATGCACTGTAGTATGCATAAATAACTGCATATTTTACTATGGTTTCTGAGTAAACTGTAACAGTACAGAAACAGTGTGAAATAACTGCTGCAATGTTATCACACAAAAGAATTAAATGTATAAAACTTTTTGATTACTTCTAATGGTATGACAGCCGCCGCACTTTTAAAATTTAAAATACTTTAAAATCTATTTCTTAAGTCTCGCAGAGCTACCTCTGCATATGTAGAGGTCATAACTCAAAAGGACATCTTCTTCTTTCTTCTTCCATATGTTGCCGAGTGTGATTAAGTGCTTCCGTTTTCACAAAATCAATTGTCTTGTATACTGTCCCAGTGCAAACTGGTCGCTCAGGCGATCTTGGTAAATGAGCAGAATGCACACCACTTGTATCAGAATCTAGGTCCAGATCCAGGTACTGTATCTCTGGCATCCGCTGCCGCAATCGAGAAATCTGCAACAAAAAATCATTTGTTCAAATTTAATAATTAAACTGTGTGTGTGGGGGGGGGGGGGCGTGCACGTGCTAGTTGGTTTGGATGAAAGAGTAGATGCCTCACAAAGTTTTGTAACTTTGGCCACAATTGCCTCATCGTCAGTTAAAATAGATGGCAGATCACCACCAAGATTTGCTTCTGCCCTCTTGGCACTCAGTTAAAATGTGGCTTACAGTAAGATGCATGCCACAGACATCTCAGAACAGGGTATCCCCTCTACGGAGTAAAACACTGTGGGGAGTGCCTGATTCAAAGGCACACCATGGTCACTTCATGACTGGACAGTTGGTTTCACCAACCATAGCTTATTACCTGTCACTGCCAGCCAAGTCTCTTCCCACAAGTGATTGGTCCTCTGCCACACCACTGAGAGGACATACTGCAGGGGAATGACAACTGCAGGCCTCCTTTGCTGCCCTATCAACATCTTAATTTCCCTAAATTCCCACATGCACAGACACCCAGCAGAATGACACCTGCATCCCCTACCACTGAGGGGAGTACAGTTGGTCATGTATGAGTTGCATAAACTTCTCTGGTGGGTACAGGCTTTGCAATGATTGCAGCGCACTAAGGGAATCTGAGCAGATAAGAAGCCATGTGCCCCGAACATTATGCATTTGCTCCAGTGCCTTCAGGATCATGTGAAGCTTTGCTGTAAAAACATAACAGGCTGTGGGGAGGCGAATCCTGGTGACATGGTTGGGGAACACCATGGAAAAGCCGAGAGTGTCCCCCTGCTTGCAACCATCAGTGTAAACCACTAAAATCATGATGCCTATCTGAAATATTAATAAATAAATAAACAGATTGATATTTAAAGTCAGGAGAGCAAACTTTTTCAAAATTTGCTAATTCTAAAATAATTCTGGGCCTCTGAAGAAGTCAAGGTGAAAATCTGCTCCAACAACAATGTAATAGAATGAAACTTCACTCTGCAGCAGAGTGTGCACTGATATGAAACTTCCTGGCAGATTAAAATTGTGCCAGAACCGGGACTCGAACCTGGGACCTTTGCCTTTCGCGGGCAAGCGCACTACCGACTGTGCTATCCCGACATGACTCATGATGCTGCCTCACAACTTTACTTCCGCCAGTACTTCGCCTCCTACTTTCCAAACTTCACAGAAGCTCTCCTGCAAACACGCAAGACTAGCACTCCTGGAAGAAAGGATATGGTGGAGACATGGCTTAGCCACAGCCTAAGGGATGTTTCCAGAATGAAACTTCACTCTGCAGCGGAGTGATGTTTCATATCAGCGCACACTCCACTGCAGAGTGAAGTTTCATTCTGGAAACATCCCTTAGGCTGTGGCTAAGCCATGTCTCCACCATATCCTTTCTTCCAGGAGTGCTAGTCTTGCGTGTTTTCAGGAGAGCTTCTGTGAAGTTTGGAAAGTAGGAGGCGAGGTACTGGCGGAAGTAAAGTTGTGAAGCGGCATCGTGAGTCATGTCGGGATAGCACAGTCGGTAGTGCGCTTGCCCGCGAAAGGCAAAGGTCCCAGGTTCGAGTCCTGGTTCCGGCACACAATTTTAATCTGCCAGGAAGTTTCATTTCAACAATGTAATACATTAAAATCAGATACATCCATGTGTAAAGAATCCTTTGTGCGGATCCCAAGAGTCTTGTTGCCCATTGCTGAGTATGAAACAACCCTCCCAGAAGAGGCTAAGCTACTCTATGGTATGTAGGTATCTAGAGTGTTGACAGCTTGAGCAGATGTCACCTGATGGAAAGTGTAATGTCAGCAGCCTTAGCACAGAGGCTCAGACTGGGTCTAGTTATGAATTCCCCATTAGCCAGAGTCCCTTCAAGATGCATCACCAGTAAATAAGAGTGTCTGGCAGAAACATACACTGTGAAATCATAATCAAGATGAGGTCACACGAAGCCTTAATAAAACTGAAGCAAACAGATTCTAACTGCACCCTCTTGAACTGTGGCTAAGACATTTTAAAATACTAAGTGCTTTGAGACACTGTTACTTCAGATGTTGTAATCATGTGAGTTTAGAGTAAAAAAACAAAGCCCAGAAATCTCACTATCTAAAATTTTGGACAGTGTCCTTCATCCTCAGTGCAGCTAAGTTCAAAACAGAATACGAGCAGTTGAAAAGAACACAGATTTCTTGGTTGAAAATTTAAAAATCACTTTTCGGCATCCAGTCATCCAAACATCAAATATCAAGTTGTAACTACTGATGAGTTGTCACTGAAAGGCCTGAAGAACAACAAGAGATTGAGAAAGCATAAACAAATAAGGAACACTGGAAAGGTTACACTTAAAACATTACGGCGAGGGACACCATTCTCTTGCTCAAAATGACAAGAGAGGATGTCACTGACACTGTAGTATAGTGGCATGGAGAAAGAAAGGACTTAATAAAAGGGTAAGACACTCACTAACCCCCCCCCCCCCCCCAATTATGGAATTGCTGAACAATAAGATGTCAAAAAATATACCCAAAAGTTGATGCCAGCACAGTAAAACCTGTTCTATAGCTGTTTGCAGGATGGACAACACACATTGTGACAAACTAAGGAGTTGCCTGTATTTCAACAGCCAGACAAGGCAGTGTTTGGCCATCCACTCACGGTCTTTCCCATGCAGCTAGTGAGGACAATACTACAATAACTACTCAGGTTTGAGTGGTTGGTTGGTTGGTTGGTTTGATTTTTTAAAGGGACTAAACGGCTATGGTTATCAGTCCCTTGTTCCAACCGTAGAGAATGGATTAAAAAGCACTACAATGTAGTAGAGAACGATGTGTTAAAACTCACCAAACAAAGGGTGTAATACATCAAGAAGTAAAGAACGAAAGTAAAACGGATAAAAAAAGAGAAAGGTGGAAAGAGTACTAAAAATCAAATGGATCGGTACAACCCACTCACACGAATAAAATTTAAAACTGCATCAGCCATAGAGGCATTGTCAGCTAAAACAAGTTTCAAATTGTCAGGGAGATTAAAGTTCCTTCTTTGCGCTGCTAAGTCCGGGCATTGCAAGATGATGTGGGCGACTGTCAGACGCGCACCACATCGACACTCGGGAGGATCCTCGCGACGGAGAAGGTGGCCGTGCGTAAGCCAAGTATGGCCGATACGCAACCGGCAGAGAACAACAGAGTCCCTGCGGGGGATCCGTAGAGAGGACCTCCACACATGTGTGTTCTCCTTAATAGCCCGCAATTTGTTAGGTGTTTGGAGGGAGTGCCATTCTGCGTTCCACAGTCCAAGAACTCGGCTGTGCAACTGCGAACGGAGGTCATGAACCGTGAGACCTATAGCCAAGGTAGGTGTATGGAGAGCCTCCTTGGCTAACCTGTCAGCTAGCTCGTTCCCGTCGATCCCAACATGTCCTGGAGTCCAGATAAAGACCACTGACCGCCCGCATCGGTCGATGGCATGCAGGGACTCTTAGATGGCCTGAAGCAAAGTATGGCGAGGGAAGCACTGATCGAGTGCCTGTAGGCCACTCAGGGAGTCACTGCAAATGAGGAACGACTCCCCAGGGCAGGTAGAAATATGCTCGAGTGCACGAAGTATGGCCACCAGCTCTGCTGTGAACACACTGCAGCCTTTCGGTAAGGAGCGCTGTTCGTTGTGTCCTGAATGTACATAGGCGAAGCCAACAAGACCGTCTGCCATCGAACCGTCCGTGTAGACGACCGTGGAGCCCCGGTACCCGTCAAGGTACCTCAGGGTGTACAGAGTGTTTGGAGCTCTGCGACAAATCCAGTCGAATAACAGGTCGAGGAATACACCATGGAGGCGTACGCAACTGGAATTTGATCAGAGATGGCAGAGGAAGAGACCCCAGGTCACTCATGAGAGACTGGACACGGGCACTAACGGTCAAACCCGACCTCGGCCGCCGTTGTGGGATATGGAGTACGGCGTTCGGAAAAAGTAGACGGTAGTTGGGATGACTGGGGATACCATACACATGAGCTGCATAATTCGCCAGCAGGTGCTGCCGCCTGATTCGCAATGGAGGCACCCCAGCCTCCACAAGGAGACTGTCCACAGGGGTGGTTCGGAAGGCCCCTGTCGCAAGCCTAACTCCGCAGTGGTGGATAGGATCCAACAACAGCAGCGCCGATGGTGACGCGGAACCATATACTATGCTCCCGTAGTCCAAACGCGACAGAATAAGGGCTTTATAGCAGCGCAACAGGGTACTACGATCTGCACCCCAAGTAGTACTGCTAAGGCACCGGAGGGCGTTGAGGTGCCGCCAGCACTTCTGTTTCAGCTGGCGAATATGTGGTTGCCATGTGAGCCAGTCGTCGAAGACCATTCCAAGAAATCGATGAGTGGCAACTACTTGGCCATTGAGATACAACTCTGGATGTGGGTGGACTGGCCGTTGACGACAGAAGTGCATAACGCATGTTTTGGCAGCAGAAAATTGGAACCCATGAGAGAGAGCCCATGTCTGCGCCTTACGTATGGCTCCCTGCAGCTGTCGTTCTGCAACACACATGCTAGACGAGCTAAAGTAGATGCAGAAGTCGTCAGCATACAATGAAGGGCATACTGACGACCCAACTGCTGCCGCTAAGCCGTTGGTTGCCACTAAAAACAACGGAACGCTTAAAACAGAGCCCTGAGGCACCCCATTCTCCTGGACATGTAGGCTGCTAGAGGACACACCAACTTGAACATGAAAGGTGCGGACAGCTAAAAAGTTTTGGATAAAAATAGGGAGTGAGCCCCGGAGACCCCACCCATGTAATGTGGTTAAAATGTGGTGTCGCCAGGTTGTATCATACGCCTTCGACAAGTCAAAAAATACGGCCACCAGATGGTGACGTCGAGAGAACGCTGTCCGGATGGCAGACTCAAGAGGGACTAAGTTGTCCAAAGTCGAGCGCCCCCTGCGAAAACCCCCTTGGCATGGAGCTAGCAGGCCCCGAGATTCAATGAGCCAATACAACCGCCGGCTGACCATGCGTTCTAGCAGTTTGCATAGAACGTTTGTAAGACTGATGGGCCGATAACTGTCTACATCTAGCGGGTCTTTACCTGGCTTGAGCACTGGTATGATGGTGCTTGTATGCCACTGTGATGGCGAGACACCGTCGCTCCAGATGCGGTTAAATACTACAAGAATTTGGCGCTTGAAATCATCAGAAAGATGTTTTAACATCTGATTGTGCAGTCTTTCCGGCCCAGGGGCGGTGTCAGGGCAGTGGTCAAGGGCACTGAGGAGCTCCCACTCACTAAATGGAGCGTTATAGACCTCAGGGTGCCGTAAGGTGAATGAGAGGGTTTTGCGTTCCGTTCGCTGTTTTAATGTGCGGAAGGCAGGTGGATAGTTTCCAGATGCAGCGGCGCGAGCGTAGTGTTCCGCAAAAGCCTCGGCGACAGCGCCTGGATCCGTACATACAGCCCCTTGGATAGAGATCCCAGGAATTGCTGCCTGGGACTGGTAGCCAAAAAGGCGTCGGATCTTCGTCCAGACTTGAGAAGGAGAGGTTCTTGAACCGATGGTGGACACGTAACGTTCCCAGCATTCCTGTTTTGTCCTCCGTATTATCTGCCGAGCACGAGCACGAAGTTTTTTAAAAGCGATAAAAGTCTCAAGCGACGGATGTCGCTTATAGTGCTGAAGAGCACGCCGACGGTCCCGAATGGCGTCTGCAACTTCCGACGACCACCAAGGCACTGACTTTCGCCGGGAGCATCCCATTGAAATGGGGATTGCGTGCTCTGCAGCAGATAAAATATTTTGAGTGACAGTCGCAACCACTAAGTCAATGGTATCATCCGGGAGAGGTACAGGAGTGGCAGCAGAAACAAATAGATCCCAATTTGCTCTGTTTAAAGCCCATCTAGGAAAGCGGCCAGGGCAACGACGATGGGGTAGTGATAGGAAGATAGGAAAGTGATCACTACCACACAGATCGTCATGCGTCCTCCAGTGGACAGATGGCAAGAGGCTAGGGCTGCATATTGACAGGTCAATAGCCGAGAAAGAACCATGTGCCACACTGAAATGCGTGGGGGCTCCAGTGTTTAAAAGGCAGAGGTCGAGCTGGGATATCAAGTTCTCGACCTCTCTGCCGCGACCACTGACTACTGCACCACCCCACAAGGTGTTGTGGGCATTAAAATCACCCAGAAGCAGAAAAGGCGGCGGGAGCTGCGAGATCAGCGTAGCCAGTGTGTGTGGTGGTACAGCGCCATCTGGCGGAAGATACAGGCTGCAGATGGTTATGTCTTGTGGTATCCTTACCCTGACAGCTACAGCTTCTAATGATGTCTGAAGGGGCACATGGTCACTATACACAGAGTGAAGGATATACACACAGACGCCACCTGAGATTCTGTTATACACACGCTGATTACAATAATATCCCCTGTATCCACGAAGGGCAGGGGTCCGCATTGCTGAAAACCAGGTCTCCTGGAGAGCAATGCAGAGAGCAGGTGTTATGCTCAAAAGTTGACGCAACTCAGCCAGGTGAGAGAAAAAACCGCCACAGTTCCACTGGAGAATTGCAGTGTTGTTGAGCTGATGGGCCATGATAAAGAGGTAGAGCAGGTTATTCCATGGGAACATCTGCTGTCAACCGGTCTGCCTCTGCTGAAACCAGAATCATAGGATCTGGTGCATCAGTCAGTGCGAGATCCTCAGGCGATGTGAGGGTCTCTAACTCATCTTCTGAAGTAGAAGATGAGGGATGTTGAGGCTGTGCAGCCACCACGGATTCCTTCTTTCTACGGGTCTTTGGCTTTTTACCCTCTCGCTGCCCTTTCGGTTGAATGGGCTGTGATGGCTTCTCGGTGGCGTCAGGAGTGGACGAAGTGCGGGAAGCCCTTCGACCAACAGTTTGGGGATCCTTGAGCCTCTGGCCAGGATCCTCTGAAGCACTGCGAGAAGTCTCGGAAGGGGCTGTCCCGAGGGACCCCTTCCGAGCGAGAGGTGCTGGAGTATGCTGTTCCTTCTCCGGCTGGGAGATGGGGACTGGTGTCCCCAATGGTTGTGGGGGGGGGGGGGGGGGGGGGGGGTTGCCCCCAAAACAGGTGTTACAGGAGTGGATGGAGGAGCGCCCCCACCCAAAGATGGAACAGCAGCAGAGTGGTGGCCCCTAGGGCCCATAAAGGGAGGCGGTACTTGAGGAGTTATGCTCTGAGGAGGTGTTGAAGAGACAACGGCAGCAAAAGATGTAGTTAGGCACACAGGATGGAGTCGTTCATATTTTCTTCTCGCCTCAGAATATGGAAGATGGTCCAGCGTTTTGATCTCCATGATCTTCCGTTCCTTGTGCAGGAGAGTACAGTCAGGCAAGCAAGGCGGATGTAATTGCCCACAGTTCACGCATACGGGAGGTGGGGTGTACGGAGCATCTGGATGTGACTGACGCCCACATTCTCTGCACGTAGGGCTGGAAGTACATCGGGACGACATATGCCCAAACTTCCAGCACCTGAAGCACCTCATAGGCGGCGGGACGTACGGCCTGACGTCGCACCGATATACCATCACCTTGACCTTCTCGGGCAGTGTATCGCCTTTGAAGGCCAGGATGAAGGTACCGGTGGCAACCCTACGATCTTGTGGTCCCCTATAAACGCGCCTAACAAAATGAACACCTCTCCGTTCCAAGTTTGTGCGCAGCTCATCATCTGACTGTGACAGGAGATCCCAGTGATAAATGAGGCCCTGGACCATATTGAGCGTCTTGTGGGGTGTGACAGAGACAGGAATATCACCCAGCTTGTCACAGGCAAGTAATACCTTAGACTGGGCTGGGGATGCCGTCTGTATCAAGACTGCCCCACTCCTCATTTTGGAGAAAGACTCCACCTCACCATACTTGTCTTCAGGCTGGTCGACGAAGAACTGGTTTGGTGGACGAGAAAGATTCACCATCAGTACGGGAGCAAACTAAATATCGCGGCGAGTACGGGTCTGATCCTTTTAAGGCCCTGCGTTCCTCCCATGGCGTGGCCAAGGAAGGGAACGACTTGGGGTCATAAGATGAGGCATGAAACTTCCCACGCTTTGAGACGGTGGTTATATGTCCACCAATGTTTTCTTTTGCTCATTTCATTTTGTTCCCACGAGCAGCTAGGGATCTAAAGGTCCACCCAGGCAGAGCCCCGCTTGCCTGGGTAAGCCTTATACAACTGAGGTGCGGCAGGTTACCCAGAGGTTGCTCGCTAACGACTGTTCAACCTCAACAGCCATGCATCTCCTCAGCACATAGCACACCTTGAGATTGAGGGTTTTTTTTAGAGGTTTGTACCATCCTCGCGACCTGGGCGATTAAGCCAAGATCCCCGGGCTCTGAGACATACAACGTTCCACCGTCGCGCCGAACGATGGTCGTTGAGGCACGCACAGAGCTTACTGTGTAGCGGACTGTTGGCGCGACACAGCCCACAGCTCAGGACCCCGGGTTCGCCAAGCCCATACTCAGCAAATTAATGCTGAGCCCCTGAGGGACAGGTTTGAGTGGTCCTTCCATGGTTTTAAAATACGTACTAAACGTGCTTCACAACATGGGTCAAGGAAACTGATTTGACACCCAAATGACATCATTAAGTGAGAGGAGGATTTCTCGGTTTCATTCCGTATGGTGCGGTAACATACTGTAATGTAGCCTTTCAGCTATCATTCCACGGCAGGCTGCAAACAACACAGAATAAAAGCCAGTGAAATGTTCTTGAGAAGTATGTTAGGGAAGATGAGGGGAGACAGAGTGGAAAATGAAGATGTCAGGTGTCAGGAAGGAAATTTTAGTGGAGAAGTTGCATGAGACTGGAAAAGAACAGATTAAAATGGTTTGAGCATATGAAGATAATGGGAGAGGAAATAATACCAAGAAGAATGACTGAGTTCAAGACTGAGGGCAAGAGGAAGACTTTGAACAAGATGGAATGACAAGTTTAAGGAGGAGGAATCTGGTACGGAACCAAATAGTGGAAGAAGAAAGGCGGAAACACTGAGGAAAGTTGAGAAGTACCACTGATATCCCAACCCAACCATATGTAGGAAGTACACAATAATAGAAGCAACAATGTCCCAGTAAACCCGGGTCTGCAAATGAGCCGTTTGTAAAATAATTTACGAATATATGGTTCTAAGCCATCACAGATGTCATTGTAAACATCATGCTAGTTAGTACTCATTAATTTGAAATTTAGACTTTATTATTATGTTTTACATTATATTTAGTTCACATTTCACATGTGGGTTATCTGTTAATGTGTTTGAAGTGTTTCCCTTGCATCTGGATGCAATACTGTGCTCATCTCAGCGATGAATTTCAAATTCTTTTGAAACTCTTGGATCGTGCTGGAATTCTTGACAAGCATGTACAACTCTCCAGTTCTTCAACCATGTTAAAGGATGTGCTGTACATTTTGCTTTCGAGATGATCCCAGACACAAAAGCACCTAAGGATTTTGATCTTCGAGGCCATGTTCAGATACATCTCAACCTATCCATCTTTGGCCGTACCTGTGTGGTAGATGCTGTCTCACAGCAGCAGCAAAATGTGCCGGAGCTCCATCATACACATACCACATACTATGATGTTTCTGAAGGGGAGCACCCTCAAGCAATCCTGGAAGATGATGTGCAAGTGTGCCTCAAGTGTGCAAGGAGTAAACTGTACGATGTTAGAAACAATGACTCATCGAATCGAGGAAATGAGTGGAGTTTGATTTTGCAGGTCCCTTCCTCAATACTTTGCCTCTCATCGAAAAATGCTTATTACAGGTTTCCATACAGTCTAAATGCTGCACAACCACCGCGGAATACAAAGTAATGGCACTGTCAACAATTTTTGCCACTGAGAGCCTGTTGTATACAATGGTACCCTCGGGCATGGAATTGAGAGTTTTTATGCTAAAAAACGGAGTTAAGCGCACCTGTTCACATCCTTCTCAATCTCAATCAAATGGAAGGTTAGAGAGGTTTGTTCAAACAGTAGATGAAGAAGTATGTAAAGATCAACCAGCAATGTAAGTGCCAGGTTTCTAAACTAGCTACTGGAGACAGGACTATCACCCTCAGCACCAGCTCCACCAACAACTGCCTCCTCCCCACCCACCACCACTTCCCATATTTGGATAACTGTTTCCAAGTGTGAAATAGCCAATAGTTTCTCTCTCCCCCCCCCCCCTCCCGCTTTTTCCGCCCCCTTCAAATTATTTTCTTAGGTAATCTTTTTACCATTTGCCTGGCATTTTAGTTTCTATATAAACCCAAAGCTTCATTTACGGTAATTTAAAAAAAGAAAAACCACAACCTATTCTACTATCTCACCTGATCGTCATCAAACGAGTTTCGATTATCTTCATCAGAACTTGTGTTATAATCTGAACGCTGACGTTGACCATTCAGCAGTTGTGGTGCTGCTGCTGCTGTAGATGGGGGAGTTGGACTGGGAGCAGCACGTGTCCTCCTAAGACTGCGACTTCCATCCATTACCGGTCGACATGCTGGAGGTGAGGCCAAGTTGAGGACACCTATCACACAAAACCCCATTCCACAATTAGAACAATGATATTTACTTATCATGAGACAACTAATAAATAAAGAGAGAAAATTTCAAATTTCAACCATATAATAATGGAAATGATGTTAAATATGCAAAGCTTAACAAAACCACTATAAAAGAAAGTTATTAAATTTTAATGAGACACACAACTGGCATATATATGTATATAAAGAAAACAAAACTATTAGTTGGAAATCAGGTTTTTGGAATAAAAGTGCTTTAGTCACTCTCTGTACTGCAAAGACTTCACAATTACTCTCGGCGTACAACACAGCTAGAGGAGCGATAGCTTTAGTGCTCTCTGGACAATACACACATAACAGTTTTGCAGTTACTAAAGGAGAGGTGTCATGATTAGTTCACACATGAGAGAGAAGTTGCTATTTCTTTCATAGTAAATATGTGTAAAAAAGGAGGGGAGGCAGGAGGCAAAAAGTGAGTGAAAAGAAAATATGGGTTAAACAATGGGCAGGTACAATCCATACACTAATTTGGGTACTACAGATCAAGTATATACAATTAACAAGCTGCAAGGTGCAGTCTTTTGTAGTTTCTGTCAGTCCAGGTGTCAGGGAAAAAATGATACAGGTAATCCTAGTGTACTTAGAGTCTTTGTAGAAGGTACAACACTACCACATTAAAATGTTTAAAACTCTACAAAAGTCTTACTTTTAAATGCACTATCTCTAAACTACCCCATCTCTAATTACCACTTTGTCAATGGGATGTTTAAACCAAATCTTCTTTCTTTCCTATGAAACTACCATTTTTTGGTTGACTTGTGCAGCAAGCTACAGTACCTCTTTCACACCTCTGTGTGCACCGTTAGAAGGATCATTTAAGAATTGAAGGATCATTTAAGAATTGGCCTCAGCTATTTCAGATAGTCTGAAATGATTAAACAAATAGGAATGTAAAAATTCTTGGAAGTATTCTGATTGCAAAGAAATTTCCCATCATATTTAAAATGAAATTCAGAGCTTTCAAATGTGACTAAACTACAGAAGTTAATCACTTTTAACAATTCTAGTACCAGGTGTATACAGAGACACAGTGGGATCATACTGATCCTATCGCCTTTTACTTAGTGTTTGCTGAAAGAAACTTCATTTTGTTGCAATGCCTAATTTTTTTGTCAACATACAATTGTTTTCAGTACTTTTCCTGGATAAAAAAATAAACATATATTGTGTTATATTTTCCCATGTAGCAAAAATATTATCAAATAGTGGAAGTTACTAGGGAATCTAACAAGGAGAATAAACTTTGGCAGGTAAATATGAAATATTCAACTTTATTTCAGCTCTAAAAGAGAATATGTTTTGAGAAAGTTATATATATAAAAAAACAATGCACACCATCAAATCAGTCACACTAAGTAAACAAAAAATATTCCTTTTATGTCTTACACAAGGAATGCTGATTTTTATGCAACAAACAGAGACTTTGCAGTCATTCTGTCACAAATCACAGTATTTTCTGGATTGTAGTACTCCTGTGCAGGAGTTTGTTTTTGCATTAATGTCTCCAACAATGGACTGACATGCATTGTTTGAAAGTATCTTACTGATGTGGACTCGCTGATGGCTGGAGGGGTATTGGTAAATAAGTTAGCTGAAAGGTAATGGCTTTCTGCACTCTGCAATTGCACTGTGAAAGAAGCAGTACCCACCTGGAACTATGAGGGTTAAATTCTTTGTTCAGTGTTCATTACTGTTGAAAATATGCTTAATACTTTAAAATATGTATAGAAAATAGAGACTGATTAACTTACCCAAAGCACAGGCTCTGACAGACACAAAAACACAAATATAAACACACACAAACAGATTCAAGCTTTTGCAACCGTTGGCTGCTTCATCAGGAAAAGACGAAGAAAGGAGGGGGAAAAGAGAAGGATGCGGGTTTTAAGGGAGTGGATGGGGAGTCATTCCAATCCCGGGAGTGGAAGGACTTACCTTAGGGGAAAAAAGGAAAGGTAAACAAACCCACACACATACACATGCAAACACATCAAGGCAGACATTTGTAGAAAGTTGGACAGAGGTACCAGTTGAGGCAGGGGTCTGTCCAGAGAACAGAGGCAAAGATGTTATACAATGGTGGGCGAGAATTTGAATTTAGTGGAGGTTGAGACCAGGTGGGCAATGGGAAAAGAGAACATGCTGAAGGGCAAGTTCCCATCTCTGGAGTTCTGAAAGATTGATGTCAGTGGTAAGTATCCAGATAACCCAGACAGTGTAACACTGTACCAAGATGTGCTGGCCATGCACCAAGGCATGTTTAGCCACAGGGTGATCCACATTACCAACAAACACTGTCGCGAATGGACAGTTTGTTGCTGGTCATTCCCACATAGAACGCTTCACAGTGCACGCATGTCAACTGGTAAATCATGTGGATGCTATCGCAAGTGGCTCTGCCCTTGACCGTATACACCTTCCGAGTTATGGGACTGTAGTAAGTGTTGGTGGAAGGGTGCATATGGCAGGTTATACAATGGGGGCAGTTACGTGGGTAGGAGCCGGAGGGTAGGGAAGATGGTTTGGGGATTTCATAGGGAGGGACTAGGAGGTTATGAAGGTTAGGTGGGTGGCGGAAAGACACTCTTGGTGGAGTGGGAAGGATGTCATGAGGGATGGATCTCATTTCGGGGCAGGATTTAAGGAAGTCGTATCCTTGCTGGAGAACCACATTCAGAGTCTGATCCAGTCCCGGAAAATATCCGGTGACGAGAGGGGCACTTTTGGGGTTCTTCTGTGGAAGGTTCTGGGTTTGGGGGGGATGAGGAAGTGGCCTTGACAATTTGCTTCTGTACCAGATCTGGTGAATAGCTACAGGATGTGGAAGCTTTTATTAGGTTATTGGTGTACTGGTTCAAGGATTTGGGACTGGAGCAGAATTGTTTGCCATGAAGACCTAAGCTGTAGGGAAGAGAACATTTGATATGGAACGGATGGCAGCTGTCATAATGGAGGTACTGTTGTTTATTGGTAGATTTTATGGGGACAGATGTGTAAAGTTGGCCATTGGACAGATGGAGGTTGATCGAGGAAAGTGACATGGGACTTTGAATAGGATCAGGTAAATTTGATGGGACCAAAGGAGTCGAGGTTGGAGAGAAAATTCTGGAGTTCTTCTTCACTGTGAAGTCCAGATCATGAAGATGTCATCAATAAATATATACCAAACTTTGGGTTGACAGGCTTGGGTATCCAAGAAGGCTTCTTCTAAGTGTCCCATAAATAAGTTTGCATATGAGGGGGCCATCCTGGTTCCCGTGGCTGTTCCCTTTAGTTGTTGGTATGTCTAGCCCGCAAAGGTGAAGAAGTTGTGGGTTAGGATGAAGCTGGCTAGGGTAATAAGGAAAGAGGTTTTAGATAGGGTTGCAGATGGTCAGCGTGAAAGGAAATACTCCATCGCAGCAAGGCCCTTGGGAGTGCAGGATGTTTGTGTATAAGGAAGTACCATCAATGGTTACAAGGAGGGTTTCCGGAGGTAACAGGTTGGGTAAGGATTTCAGGCGATCGAGAAAGTGGTGGTGTCTTTGATGAAGGATGGGAGACTGCACATAATGGGTTGCAGGTGTTTGTTTATGTAGGCAGAGCTTCTTTCTGTGGGGGCTTGGAAACTGACCACAATGGGCCGGCCTGGATGATTATTTTAAAATCCTGAACATGACAAAGATCAGCAATTATGGAGGTCAGTTTCATATAGAAGGTGAAAACACCCATTCATCTGTATAAAATGAGGTTTAATAAAATAAATAAAATACCCCTAAATTAAGTTTGAACATTTGGAAGAATGTCTTGTTCTAAAGGAAAATTGATTACTAATGTCAATAATGGAGGATAGGTAACAACTCACCTTAATTCAAATCCCCGCCTATCAGAGCCTTTAAAATCCATTGTGCAAGCGGAACTTACCATCCCCACCTTTACCCAGCATCGTTCCCCCTCCACTCCCCAACTCACTCACAGTCTAGATGCTTGTGTCACTGGAGTAGCCAAATATAATGGTTGTTTGTGTATAGTTGTCACAGTGATTGCATGAATTTGTGTGTTTCTTTTTCCGACTAAGGTCATGACCGAAAATTTAAGTTGTGTGAATGTGATTATCTCTTTTCGTGTGTGTCAGCAGCTCAGTGGACCTCTTTACGGTGAGTTGCTGCCTATCCTCCATTACTAACATTTCTATCGAATTTTCCATTGTTAAAATTGATTACTGGTTATATGCTACAGTGAAATATGACAAAAAGCACATTCATAGAGAATTTTTAGTATTAAGTTTCACCTAGTAAACTATTTACACTTATGAAGTATTGTCTAATATCAGTTATGATGACATATTGGATACTATTATTATGGAGGTGAATCATCAATGATACATGGCTTATGATTACCCTCTGCAATGCACTTCAATGTGAGTTAAAGAGTGTGTGGCATCCCGTGAATCAATATTACACACGGGAATCAAAAGTAACCTCTTTTGTCGAGATACACGATTGCTGCCTCAACAGCAAGACAGTCAGTGTTGTTCTAGAAGCTAAAGTGTAAACGTCTCTGTCAGTTGTAGTACACGAATGAAGTGATTTTCTGCCAGCATTTACGTGTGTTTTATATGGTAGCATTGGTAGAAACCACAGTGGTGACCCCGACATCGTTCGTCAACCGCATCACACTTAAAAAACTTCATTTTTTCTTTTTTTTTATCTGTGGAACTGCATCCGAAAATATCGTTACGGCCTAACAATGGCTTTCAACAGTGGACAAATTGAACTGGATCCCCATGAGGCTTCACAATTTTCGGCGCAGGATGAACCACTCATTAAATTCGAGGACGATTTAATGAACGATTACGAATGCTCACCTCTTTCAATCGCGCTGAGCAGTGTTTTCCAACGGGGATGGACTTCGGCACCATATGGTCCTGCCACCATGTTGCTTCATCCTGACAGGAAACCATTGTGCATCCAAGGATACAAGTGTTTCACACAGAGTTTCAACACAAGTACTTCAATCCCTACAAATGTGATGCCATATCGGCATGCCTGTGCCTGTGAAAAACAGTCCACTGAGCATGTTGTATCCGGTGTCCCGACATCACCTGTTGTGCAGCCACAGTTGTTCGTGCATCTGTTTTCCAATCTGCACACAATGCCTGGCATCTTTGTCGAGACGCCACGTGTGTTCCGCAGTTCGGTCCAACGTGTGCGCCACCGTACAACCCACACTCAACAACCAGCATCAACGTCAAGACGCCGCCTACCGCATCGCACAGCGACATATGACCCACCTCGATGCTTGCGTTGGTGCTGCGACACCTCTTACCATGCCTGTAGTGTCGCTTAATGCTGAGTTCGCGTGGCTGTACAAACCTAATGATGCCCAGTCTTCGTGATCAGCGGCCCTTGGCAGGACCTCAGTTGGACACAACTCCACACCACTAATGTTTCCCGAAGCTGCCACCACTGGACAAATCTAATCCTATTACATGGTTCACGTTAGTGGAATCTATATTTGAGTTACACAACGTCCCAAGCGAGGACGCTCGATTCTTGTGTTTAGTCACACACCTCCACGACCAGAAGTGGCGCGCTGTTCAACAGACAGTGGAGCAACCTGTCGGTAACAGGCCATTACCGTCAATGTCTTTGGCCAACCCTACCTCCATGCCTTCACAACCAGGCACGCCATCTGCCACGTACGCCACAACTACTCCCAGCACTGTCGCGACGGGTGGGTCCCACCACCCCACCTACCCGCTGTGTTGGTTTCACGTAACGCACAGCGACCAAGCACGCAACTGCAGGCCACTGTGCACAGCAGCATCAAACTCTCGGCACAGGGATTAAATGGCGCCACCCACCAAGCAACTTCTCACAGGCGCCACTTGACTGCTCTCATTCGTCCTGTGCAGACACTATTTCTGGCCTACTCTACATTACCGAGGTGTTCTCACAAACCCATTTCCTGGTGGACACAGGCACTTAGGTCAGTATTATTCCTCGCACTGCCAAATATCAAACTCGGCCCAGATCCATTGCGAGCAGTCAGCAAGTCACCCATATGAGTTTGGCACTACTGAACTCCAACTACAGAATGCACAGGGAACTATATTTCCTTGGACATTCTATGTCACCGAGATTGACACATCTCTGCTAGAAATTCACTTCCTGAAGCATTACTAATTTTTGTTGTACCTTCAAATGGCATCCATTCATCACACCCTTCTCAATGATGTTTCCGCAGACAGTTTGTGCCTGCAACATCACAGTATAGCGTACAAGATGATCTTTTATCAAATGCTACCGAGTGCGCTCCATGAAACTGGCTACTATTATTATGGACATCGCTCGCGTCTGCACCGAGTGCGACGTTTTACTATGTGACAATGACGTCACACACCACCGACTTGACGTCATCCTCAGCACACTGGCAAGCTATCGTGCGAGGGCTTCCACACTTGCAGCAGCCTCTGACTGTATCGCCACTTCGTCTGCCACTGCCACCGACGCTCCCGACACCACACAGGTTAACGATTCGCTTGCTGCAGCTAGTATTGAGTGTGACAAATGGTATTCTTTCAAGACGTATATGACATTTTTCTTTACATGTGTCAGAATCCATTATCCATAATGAACTACTGATACTCAATGAAAACAAAAAGTCTTCATGGATACTGACAAAACAAAACAACGACCGCGTACTTCATGCATTCAGATATTCTGAGGAAAACATTTGCTGACCGGACAAGGCTATATTAAGAAGCTGCCAACCATAGAGCAGGAACATTACTAATTATTTACTTGATGGTCAACACAAAAAAGGAATACCATCACTCTACATGATTTGATTTTCAACAGAGTATTTTTCTGTGTGTTATGTACATCCGCTTTATGTTAACAGCACACACACACACACATTTAACTTTGGTTGGCTGTGCCATAAACCATGATAAATGGGTTGTGCTGAAACAGCTGTCAATACCAAGTGGGGACATTCAATACACGCTATGGCCATATCCATCTCAATTCAGGCACCCAAGTAAGAATTAGTCAGTTCATAGTCTCTGATTTTTCTCAAATTTGGATATGTTATTCTAGAAGCAAAATTAAGAGACACGTATTTTTTCATTTTGCCCAAAAAATTTTTTGGGCAGAGTTACAGGGGGTCAAAGTTTTGTCTAGGTCACATGTAATTTCTTCTGCGGCAAGCTCAAAATTACTATAAAGTACAATATCTTGGGAACTAATAGGAATATTTCAGATTTGTTTTCAGTTTCTGAAAGGTAAAAATGTCCGGAATCTATTGGATTAAAGATTGTTCTTCTATTAGTGACAGGTATCGTGCTAAAAAATAATTTCAAAATCGCGATATTTAACTTTGAAGTCATTTTTCTCAAAAACCCCAGCATCAAAAATTCTGAAATTTTGTAACAAGTAGGAGACATAAATAGAGTATAAAACCGCCAAAGGAGTTTTCAGGATCTTACCCACTTTTCATTTTATTTCATATTTACTGTTCGGCCCACTTTTTATAACCATTACACTAAAGTACATAACTTTTTCACAGAAAACTAGGGTTATTGTAAAGCAGGTAACATAAGAAAACACCATTTTTAAGCCTACTTTCAGAAATAATTGTGAAGAGAGAAAATCCTTTCTACATCCTCAGTGTCTTCCCTAGAGATCGCATGTAGGCGCCCAGAGGAACCTTCTGTACTGCCACGAGACAAGTTGTGATTGGTTGCAATGTACTTCAGATCACCTCCTACACCATCGCATGGTCCTTTTTCCATGACCTGTTGCAGTGAAAATCCATTTTTTGTACTGAAACCTTGGTAAGTTCAAACAACTTATATCTATTTTTAAGTGTGATGCTGCACCGTCACTCGAGATGGTGATTCTTTCAATTTGGCCTCCTTCTTTCATCATTTCTTCTATATCTGTGAATGCAAGAAGAGCATGGGTAGAGTCATGTGAGTGATCACCTGACACTATACCAAAACTTCTAGTTGTATCATTGAAGTAGCACACTGCAGTGAAGATGCTCACTTCTGGATTTTGCCAGTGGTATGGCTGGATTTTATCTGGCAGTATAGCTGTCCAATTCTCTGCAAAACCACAGTGGAGGAACAGGTGGTTTTGGAATTTTTAACAAGATGTTTGTCTTATTGAATGTCTTGCCACTGAATATCGTTAATTTTCAAATGGACAACAGCTTTAATGATCCAGTCAGCCAACACACCAATAAAATGATCCATTGAAGAGGTTTTCTTGATAAGGTAATTCCCCTCCCACAATGCAAAGGTGATGTCTTCATCCACACATGTAATGCCATCTTCCCCTGGATATTCAGTGCACTCCTGAAAGGCACAACTCTGACTGTTGGTATCACATACAACAAGTGACAATACCAATTGCTTCAGGTTTTCCACACTAATGATATCATGCCTGGCATACTTTATTGCAGTGACACATAACTGAAAGTTTTCACAGTAAATGCAGAGGCAGCTGTTTTTTTGGGGTTGAGGAGGCCGTAGAGCATAGAATGAGGTTCTTCCAAGTTTCATATGTGGATATTTCTATGTAAAAATTCTGTATATTTCTTGAATGCTTCTTGTCACATAACGCTTCACCTTAACAACTTTCTCATTATTTTCAATCACAGTTCTGGCATCCTTCTTGTTGGCACTTTGCCGTGAACAATCCAGCTCATCTTCAGGGTGTAGAAAGCCAAAGCACATCTTACAGCGTGTGGACTAAGTGGATGGCCTGCATAGGGATCTGGTTCACTATACATGCCCTTTTCTTTTATAGTACTGCTCGCTTTATCAACCATATGCTTTGTTACAACAGGAAAAGTTGACAGGATTTCGTTCCTTGACATAGTTCCAGACAGAAGAGTCAGAAGTCTCACCTTTTCATTATAACACTTAACACTTTTAAGAGCTGTCTGTATGTTGTCTGAAAACTCTTCGCACTCCCACAACCACTGTCATCAGTTGATGAATCTGTTTGTAGTGCTGCAACAGGAACTTTATAAATTTTTGCTCACTTTGCACTTACATGTTCTTCTGTTACTTTCTGTAATTCTTTCCATTTTCGTAGCAAATACTTTGTTTGGTGATGGACTTTCACATTGTATGGTTTTTTAATAGGAGTGACATTCAGCTGCCCTGCACTTTTTATTTATTTCACTTAATTCAGATTTGCTCTCCACAAATTCCTCTTCAGCATTATCACCATTGCCTTCATCATTGTCTGGGGGTACTTGAACATGTTGATGCTGAGATGCAGCTTCTTCACATTTCCTTAAATGTTCTGTGTTACACTTTTTGCGTATTTTTTCATTTTGCCCAAAGATGAAAAAATACGTGGATCTTAATTTTCCTCCTAGAATAACATATCCAAATTTGAGGAAAATTGGAAACGATGAATCAGCTTACCCTGCCTGTCTGGAGATAGATTGGGCCCTATATTGATATATGAATTGCATCAGTCACCGCGTCGTGGCGAAAGCAAAATGGCTTTATAGACACGCTGGTGAAGTTTTGAGAAATGATGATTTTTTCTTAATTTTTTTTATAGAATAGCTATTGTATTAATTTTATCCACCCACATGATAGATGTAATTGTCATGAAACTTCCTGATTTGTAATGTCAAGAGGAAAATCTCGAATATAGGCCACACAATGATTTTTCTAACCTAAATCTCGGGGGGGGGGGGGGGAGTGCGACCTATATTCGTGTAAATATGGTAATTTAATGTTTTATTATATCAACGTATAACTCATTGTTAATGCTGTGGGCCCAAAAGATGACTAATTTTGATCCATTTACATTCACTGATCCCTCTATTGAGCCCCATGATTTAAAACATCAATAATTTGCAAAAGAGATTTCTCTTTTAAGAAAGTATCTATACTTTTTACAATATAGACTGATCAGTTTACTGTCACGTATCCATTATCGAGCCCTCATGATTTAGCTAAAAAATCATAATTCCTTGAAACATTTATAATTTGCAGTGGAAAGAGTTGCGTGATGACAATGACATATTTCATCACATTATTCATCTGAACAGGACTGCCTCACTTGGCACACACAAATGAACAACTGACTCGCACTGCTTCGTCCAAGCATAACACACAACCATTGCTAAGATCTGTGCACCATGTAACTTTAAAATAGTAGGCTACGCTTCCATGCCAGGCTTTTACCAAATAAAGAAGCATACTTCACATGACATTAATATATGTGTCATTAATAGCACTATTAGTGACACCCAGTTGCATTACATCAAGCCATAAAATATCTAACAGTTTGATCTTCAAAATTACCTGAAGTGAAATATTCACATTTGTTTAATAATTTGTATAGCATCTACAGGTTATTTATCACTTACATTCTATAGATACGTTGCAACAAGATTATCTCTGTGCTGAAGACAGACACATAGAAATTACCATCACATTCACACAAATTCAATTTTCAGTCACAGCCTCTGTCAGACAAAAACAGCACACACACAATTACACAGGCACGTCTCGTGCACATATGACTGACATCTCCAGCCGCCTACGTCTCAATTAATATTCCAACCTGGACTTTCCATTTCATAGAAATATAGTATAATCAGATTGAAAATAGAGAAATTTACCTGTTTCGGGAACAGCAGTCACAGTATCCTTGAACCTGCGATTTGGTTTCAGCTTTCTGTCCACACTCGGTGGGGCAGGGTATGCACCAGGAGACAGTTCATTTGAAGCAATAGACAGTGTGTCAGACAGTTTGCGGCCAGGCTTCAGGCCCCTGTCCACAGCTGGTGGGGTTGGCACTTGCCCAAGTGGGCTCGGACTCGGCAAGTTGGAATATGCAGCTGCAGTTGATGATGATGCAACAGAACCAGAGCAGGATCCCTCTGACTGTGGAGATGGAGGTTCGTCCCCTATAGTTCCGTCTTGAATAGGCATGCTCACTCCATCATGATGGAAGTCATACCTATAGCACAAAACACACAGATGTGAATTTTTTTTCTTTTTTAAATTACTATTTAAATTTCCTTTTACAACGATTTCATCTTGCAATGTGAATATTTCTTGGACACCAAAATGCCTATAAAAATACACCAAAACTGGCAGAAGATGCAACTCTGCTTTTAGGGACAATTTAAAAGCAATAGATTAAAATCCACATTTGTGCATCCCCTTATCAGACAGTGTTTGGTCAACTTCTACAGCCTATGTAATGGGTGCTTCTGTCTTACAGTGTTTTAAATAACTGGCAACACCAATTCAAATACATGATGGAAATTTCTCCAAATGGAATTACTTCAGGAGATAACCTGATAAGAAAATAGTTTGTCATACAAAGCAGTGCAGATTCTGGTCAACTTCAGTCGCAGGCTTCATCAAAAAACAAACAAACAAACAAAGACACACACACACACACACACACACACACACACACACACACACACACACACACACAGAGACAGACACACAAAATCATGACCACCATCTCCAGCCACTGTGTCTCAACTTCAGGTCAAGACAAAGTGGCTGCTTTCCAATGGGAAAATGCATTCCAACAAACAAGATTCATTGTAGAACAATGGTTACGGTAAGGTAAAGCAGTCAACAATTCGAAGATTGGTTTGAACACCACAGTGCTTTACTAGGCATGGTCCTGTTTGGAGGTGGTATGCCGTTGCCTTCCTCCGACCTTCGAACTGACTTACCCAGCCAGTTATAGGGGGACCTACAGTTTAACGTGGGTTCCGAACCACGGTGCCACTCGGTATTTTTCACATGAGCAATGCTGCCAGAGGTGAAAGAAGTGGAAAGTGACAGATAAAAATCCTAGGACCTGGCAGGGATCGAACCCGCGACCTTTGGATTTGTAGTCTGGCACTCTGGCCTCTACCGAGGCGCACTGAGAGTTTTATTCCCCCAATTAGGCTCCCAAGCCTTTCTTTGTAAAGTGCACCTAAGACTCTTACCTCAATAAAATGAAATGCTGTGATAAATGAGAACAATACAAGAACCCTTAAAAACTTGAAAACTTCTGAGAGAACTGTAACATTAACTACAATATCTCAGAGTTCATTGAAGAATGTTAAAATTTTATTAGTGGACTTCAATACAAACTGAGAGAGTATCCAGCTTACAAAAGAACAAATAAAAATGGGCAAAGAGTAATATAACTATGCAGAGCCTCAATCTCAAATTAATGTTACCAAATTTTATGAAATGCTGAGGATACAGAAAAATCATGAAGTACAAATTGATATATAACAGACAAGACCTACAGCAATATTTGAACACAGTTATCATTACATTTTCTCAGATAAACATATTAAATTGAAACTGTAATGTTTTCGATACATCTGTGAAAACAAAGATTCATGAGGCATAGCTGAGTATACATTGCTTTATCTAACTAGTTTCAAAATTAAGTACACAGTGTGAAATAGCCCTTCAGTTGTTAGGAACATAAATCACAAAATAGTATGTAACTTTTAAAATATAGATGACCACATAGCTGACTAAAGATATGTCATATATTTCAGTGCAAATACCAATTTAAAGTTATTAACATTATATAAGATCAAATATGAGCATGCAAGCTTTTAGTATTAATGAATTTTAGATTAAATATTGACAGAATAACAAATTGAGTCATAACATCAAGAATATGCTTTACTCTGTTTACTGAATCTTATCACAGAATTGAAAATACTCATGAATAATATCTATGTAACTGTTAGGAAAAGCTCCCTATTAATATTTTCCCGTTATTACTATAAATGTAACATTCATCATTGCTTTTCATATTTAAGTAGATTTTCAGTTATTAGAAACTAATATGAAGATTTTAATGATATTGAAAGATGAAGACATATTTAAGCTTGTTTTGTAGAATATTAAATGTTATTAAGACTAAGATAACTGATTGTAAAATTAATATTTTCATGTTTTTAACAACTATAACAATGTAGGGCACTGTTGAGATTGTGGAAAGGCACTTTTAAACCAGATTTCGAGGCAGTCACTATGCCCATCAGCACTTTGACTTTTCACTGTTGACTTAATTATTGTGCATTTGCAAGTTTATTCAAAGTGCTGGATTAAACTACTGATTCAAAATTATCTGGTGCTGCTCTGCATAATTTCAAACCACTAGCACATAAAATAATTGAGTCCAGCTTCTTATATTCAACATAATCCAGTTGTTGCCGATTATTTGTGGATTCAAATGTTGAGTTACCAGAAGTTACACCAAACCCCAAGATAACAAATTAATGCTTCATATGCAGCACACAGAACTTTGTAGAGCACTTTAAACATTTGTGGCCTATTCCAAGTCTAGAATACACACACGTGTATATTGTAAATGTGTGGGTGTGTGTGTATTTGTGTACCCACCTTTTTTCCCCCCAAGGTAAGTCTTTCCTGTCCCGGGATTGGAATGACTCCTTACCCACTCCTTTAAACCCTCATTATTTCCTTTTCCCTCTCCTTTCCTTCTGCCTGACGAAGCAGCTAGGCTGCGAAAGCTAGCGTTTGTGTGTGTGTGTGTGTGTGTGTGTGTGTGTGTGTGTGTGTTTTATTTGTGCTACTATCACCACCTGTGCTCCTTCACCTGTTGAGTAATCTTCGTCTATTTTTTATATATAATTTTTCCTGCTAGGAATTTTCCATCTATAATATTCCTACTTTTTACTGTTATTCAAGTTCAAAGGATCTACAAAAGGCTAAGGCACTTTCTATCAATTCTTCTAACACTAAAAATAGAGTCATACCTAAATACATCTCCATTTACTTGTCCTGGAGCAGCGTTGCTGTAACAATGCCTCGACAGAGAAGACATTCGAGAGAGAGAACCAGTCCCATCACCTTCTCCTCCAGACACGGATCCTGCCGTAGGTGGATACTGATGCGACCTTGGAAAGTCATACATGTCATCCGTTACAACAATGACATCAGTATGAGGTGGTGACACAGGTGATGGAGGCTCCTGAGAACCCTTGTCACTGTTAACTACAGTTGATCCTGCACTTCGATTGGAAACATTGTCCAAATTCATGTAACTTGGCCCAGCAGTGTTATCTACTGCTGTTAGATGAGATGGCTTTGGTGGTCGAGGTGGTGCAGGAGGAGGTAAATCACTATCGACAACCTGTAAAAGATAAGCACAGTTATTAGACAACATATTTTCCAGAATATTAAATCTATTAATTACATAATATCAGCTTTACTAGTGCCACACATGTTTATTGAACAGTATCATTCACACCACTTAAATTTTCAGCCACAGTCTTCGTCGTAAAGGAGAGCAGATACACAGGTACTACTTGTGCACATATGATTGCCATCTCTGGCCTCTCCATCTAGATTGGCCGAACGAGGTGGCGCAGTGGTAACTGCACTGGAGTCTTATTCGAAAGGATGGCGATTCAAATCCGCCTTCGGCCATCCAGATTTGGGTTTTCCGTGATTTCCCTAACTCACTCCAGGCATATGCCGGGATGGTTCCTTTCAAAGGGCACGGCCGCTTTCCTTCCCCATCCTTACCCAAACAATCCCAGCGTGAGCTCCGACTCTAATGAACAAGCTGTTGACGGGATGTTAAACCCTAAGATTCCTTCCTTTTTTTTCCATCTAGACTACTCAGTAATATTTTTTTCCGTTTGTTTTTATCAGGCACTTGAAGAAAGGGGCTATAGATTTTTGTCCCGTATCAGCTACTCTTATTAGCATCTTTCACTTGTCCCCCTATGTTTGTTTTCAGTTCGATACTATATGGATTCATATTATTATATTCCATCTTTAAATGCCTGTTCTGATGAAGGTAAATTTTTGTGAATGTACCGTATTTCAAGCAATTTCTTCTAGTCCCCCGCCCCCTCACACACACACACACACACACACACACACACACACACACACACACCTGTGGTGTTTAACAGTTTGACATATATTTTGTCAAAATGTATACCAGTTTCTTCGTAAGCATTTATCACATAAAATGTTGTACCACTTAACATAACATATACAGCATATCAGAACATTTACCAACAACTTTGAAATTATTTATCTTTTATACAATGGGTTGTACTGGACGACACTGTTGTTTTCACAGGTATCTGAGGACTTTCGTTTTTGCAGATAGCTCTTTGTTAATCTTTAAGGCTATCAAGTGGAGTCATTCATGACAGCAGAGCTATTTTTTTCCTTCTCTTTTTTGATTTGAAATTGCTGCTTGTACATAATGACACTTTCTGATAGTGTGAGATACATTTGTTACCTCATGCGTATTGTGTTTATCATATAACCTATTAGCTGAAAACTTGGCGTTGCCTGGGTATTTATTTATTCCTGCAATTTTTCAGGTATATATTGATTTCTATAATGGCTATCTGTCTGTAAAATCTCTTGGGAATACAGTAGTAAATACAGTAGTAAATAAGTAATAAATTAAAACTCGGTGCATGATGTGCCAGTTTTCCATGAAAGTTACTGTCTATGTGCTCAAATCTCATGAACTACATGTCTTACTATGATACAATTTAGAAGATACATACAACTATATGTCTGCAAAATTTCCTGCAGCTATGGTTTGTCGTGTACAAATTATAAATTGTAATATCATATAAAATGCCGTAGTTTTACTCAGTGAACAGCATAAAAGTATTAAGCGAGAAACTTTTTCCTTTCATCATTTTGCCCACGGTTGTCAGTGAGGAAACGTTTAATAAAGGTTTGAAATTATATTTAAAGTTTGTTACAAGTCGCTAAGTACTCTCATTCTCATATAGCATACTTATAGTATCTCAGCACATTATATGGCAGTTTTCTTTGTTTCCTATTGTTTATGTAATAATGGAAAGTCCAGGTTGGAATTAATAATATAGTAATTTGTTTATGATGTCATATCTTCTGACCCATGTGTCATATGTGATTCTTAAACACGCAGCAATTGTTACCTCACAGTAAGAAATATGTGTACTAAATTTGGTTGAAATCAGTTGAGTGGTTTATGAGAAAATGAGCAGCTTTGTCACTAAATGTACCAGTTTTTCATGCATCTCAGTGTTTGTGATGTCATATCTTGTGAACTATGTATCGTACGTGATTCTTACACTTACGGCGACCGTCCTCGTGGATTGAAGCATGTGTGTACAAAATTTGAAAAAGATTGGATGAAAACTGTAGATTTGTATGCAAGACACACACACAAACATATGGACACACTGTTTAAATTTGTCACATTAAAAAGTTATATTAACATTTTTATGTATTTAACAGATAAAGTATATGTGTCATTAATTACAGTTTTGTCACATTTTCATTATTTTCTATTCAAAGATCAATACTTTGGCTTGAGGGTCTCATGTGATTCCTCTCAGTAATTGGTGTAGATCCTGAAACTTTGTAACTAAAGGTTTAAGTGCTAAATCTATCAGTTTTTCTTTTCTTTTTTTCAAATTACAAAATAAAAAATAATAGTAGTAATAAATAAATGTATTTCCTTACATTAACTGTTAAGTTTATAATTCTGGTAAATGTTTCCCATTATTAATTTATGGCATTTTATCACTAACATGTGTCCTTTTTGTTTATTTATTTAAAGCAATGTGCTTACCAGTTCTGCACCAGAACCAGTTTTAACAGCTTCTATCCCGTTAATGATCCTTTATCTACTCTACAGTACACACAGTTACTAGCAGTAACACCATTTCACTGAAAAACATACTTCTGCTAAAGTTCTTGGTCTGCCAAATTCTTATTATATTTGTCCAATTTACAGTGATGATAAAAATTCTTACAGTTAGACGACCAAAGCGGCGAACAACACTCCACGAGCCAACATCACCCTCTGTTGAACTGTCTGATGGACGCGTTGTTCTGGGTAGACTCATTGTGTCAGCTTCTGCACTACTGGGAAAAGTTTCCCAGTTCACAGATGGGAGACTGCGTGTTGTTCCATGACCTTTAAATGATGAATGGAAAATACTCATAACTGGAATGCACATTCCACTAAATATAAATGCATCAAAAAGTAAATAATAATACTATTAAGAATAATAAATTAAGGTGCTAAACATATCAATATAACTGAAATTCTTCTGTCAACAATTTTAAAGTTGTACATTGAATGGATGGAAAACACACACACACACACACACACACACACACACACACACACACACACATAAACACACACAAAAACTACAAATCTACACTACTGGCCCTTAAAATTGCAACACCACGAAGATGACGTGCTACAGATTCGAAATTTAACTGACAGGAAGAAGATGCTGTGATATGCAAAGGATTAGCTTTTCAGAGCATTCACACAAGGTTGGCAACAGTGGCGACACCTACAACGTGCTGACGCGAGGAAAGTTTCCAACCAATTTCGATTACACAAACAGCAGTTGACTGGTGTTGCCTCGTGAAACGTTGTTGTGATGTCTTGTGTAAGGACGAGAAATGTGTACCATCACTTTTCCAACTTTGATAAAGGTCTGTTGTAGCCTATCGAAATTGTGGATTATCGTATTGCGACATTGCTGTTCATGTTGGTCGCGATCCAATGACTGTTAGCAGAATATGGAATCGGTGGGTTCAGGAGGGCATTACAGAATGCCGTGCTGTATCCCAACAGCCGGTATCACTAGCAGTCAAGATGACAGGTATCTTATCCGCATGGCTGTAACGGATCGTGCAGCCACGTCTCAATCCCTGACTCAACAGATGGGGACATCTGCAAGACAACAAGCATCTGTTTGAATAGTTTGATGACATTTGCAGCACCATGGACCTATCAGCTATGAGACCATGGCTGTGGTTGCCTTTGACACTGCATCACAGAGAGGAGCACCTGTTTGATATACGAAATGACGAACCTGGGAGCACGAATGGCAAAACATCATTTTTCGGATGAATCCAGGTTCTGTTTACAGCATCATGATGGCCAAATCCTTGTTTGACAACATTGCGGTGAACATATATTGAAAGCCTGTATTCGTCATTGACACCCTGGCGTATCACCCAGTGTGATGGTATGGGTGCCATTGGTCTGTTACCTCTTGGTAGCATTGACGGCAGCATGGGCATCTGTACCTGTACATGCCATCCAAGCTCTGTTTGACTCAATGACCAGGTGTATTAAGGCCATTATTACGGCCAGAGGTGGTGGTTCTTGGTACTGTGTGAAAATGTAATCATATGTCAGTTCTAGTATAATATATTTGTCCAATGAATACCCGTTTATCATCTGCTTTTCTTCTCGGTGTAGCAATTTTAATGGCCAGTAGTGTACTTTCATTTAGATTTTAGATTCCAGTATAGATAATTATTCTTTCTAATATGAAACAATGTTTGAGAGTGAAAAACCTGAAAACAGACGAATCTCTTTTGTTACATATGGATACTGAAAGGTAAGGAAATTAGCACTATAAAAATGAGGCGGAAAGAACTGTGCAAACCACTAATTAGGAGAAGAAGCAGTCTAAGAACTGTGTTAAGACACAGCAGGGGCAACTTCCATGTAGAGGATAAAAATTTTAATAATTTCAAACATCCTTTCCAAAAACAGTTCCTAGCACTTTGCACCTGATGTTATGCCTTTCTTTTTCAGAAAACGTTTCTAGCTATTACAAGTCCACATAACTTCTCACATTACAAAAACTGATGCACTTCATCATGTTTCATTGGCTATAGATGCCAATGCAGTTGCTTCCTTGGCTACTGACACATGCTCTCAGGTGCAGATTTTTTACAAACTGGCTTAGGAATGGGATACAAATCAGCTCAGCTCTGTGACACAATCAGATCAGTTTGTTAGTGAACCTGATGATGGCGCACATCTGCCATGTTATGCCTGTTAAAAACACTGAAGCAGTATAACACTTGGGGACTATTTGTTCAGTGATTTTTTTTTTCCTTCTTTTTTTTTCGAACCCACCAACTTAGAGAGAATTGATCATTGTAGTAAAATATGAAACCCTGAGCTTGTGCGTAAAAAAAATTTTAAGTATTTGTTTTTGCACATACTGTTTGCAAGTGGAATGGTGAAGAATTGGCTGTTCCAAAAAGGTCATTTCATTACAGCACCTGATGACAGTAATATACATGATCACTGAAACATTGTGCTCATTGGACACAATGAACTAACAGTATTACTTGGATACTATATTGTGCCTGTCAACCATGAGCATAAACAAATAAGAACTTAGGCTGTTAGAGGGGAGTAGAAAAGTGGGGAGATATGCTCTGCTTTCCTCTTGCAGTACTGATATGTTACAACGGTGTTCTGTGTTGCAAATAAACCAGACCTGAAGCGTGGTGTACAATAGAAGCTAAAACTGCTGTACAAACATTCGAAAAAGACATTTGTTGCTAGAAAGGGTGTAACTTATAAGAATTGTTGTTTAATTATAAGGAAATGGGACATTAAATAAAATTCTAAAATAATACATACAACATTAGAAACATTAACATTTTGCATAAAAAGCTTCAGGATGTATGTTAGTGACTTTGATGGTCACTTGGCTGTGTCAGTATGCGAAGATTCAGTTTGAGCTGCAAGAGTGCGATATGATCTCTCTTGTTCTTCTATGTTTGTATTCAATGAGTTGTCACTAGAATCATAAGCCTGTACTATAATTATGTCAATTGCAAATTCTAATACACCTTTGTGCAGCCTATAAATGTTTTTCACTCAAAACATTTTATGCAGTACCACATGTCTCTGAGTTTCTCTATATTACTTGCAGACATGTCACCTGAGATGATGTGCTCCTCCACTTACACCTTTCTTTGGACAAAATAGTTTTTCAAGAGAACACTTGCCACTATCATTCTTCAGGAGACACTTACCCACTCCATAACACTAGTGATGGGAACAACCGAATGAAAACAATCGATTCTGGACAGTCTGTTTTGACACATTATCACGTGACGTCACGAGTGCTGGACTGCTGTGCACATCGCTCTCGATTTTTTATTTAATTTTAGGATTAATATAATTATTTTAATTGTTATTTCGTGACAATATTCAATCTAGAGGTGTTCTAGTAAAGGTTCGTCAGTTATTTTAGCGTTTGTTGTGCCGTAATTGCTTTAAGTGGTGTTATTTGTGTTCGCGTGTGCGCCGGCATCGACGTCTTACTGCTTTGTTTACATCTGGTGGCGAGTGGTTCCAGCCGTAGCGGTCTCCGAAAGCTAAGTTCTAATAAGTGTTTGTGTATTGTAGTTAAATTATTAAAGTTTTAGATTTCAGGAGGTGTTATGGCGCTAGTTGTTTATTAACTTTAGTACTTTTCAACAGGTGACTTGCTGTTTTTAACGTAGTTGAGGTTGGGAAACTTTAAGTTACGGTATTTGATAACTCTTGTACTCTCACAGTGTTTAGTTCTTTTATTAGTGACGCTTGAATTTGAACTTGTTTATACAAGCAACAGTGTAAAGTTTCTGTGGTAGTGTTATTTGCTCTTTTCTGATACTATTAGTTGTTGTTACTTGATTTGTAGAGACTGAGGTTTGTTGATTGCTGTAGTTAAGAGGTACTTCCTACTTATTTTGTAGAAACTTAACTTCATAGCGTAGACGTCTAGTTTTTCTTAACAAATTATTGTAAAATTTTACCATGAGTGAAAAGTGTGGGCTCTGTCGTAGGGTCGTGCGTAGTGGGCTGCAGTGTGGGATTTGTAGTAAGTATTTTCATGGGGGGGAGTACAGTGGGGAAGACAGTGGGCATTGTGGTGAGGTTCTCTCCTGGAACTGTAGGATTTGTAGCAGGAATAAGTTGATAGAGGAGCAGGAGCGTTTGATCTGCGCCCTTCAGGTGCAGTTGAAAAACGCTGAAGAGGAACTAGGTAGGTTGAGGAGGGGAAGGGGGGCTGGGGAATGGGAACTGGCAGTTGGCAAGAAGGCAGCTAGGAGAAGGTATTCAGATAGCTTTACATTGCAAGTTGCAAATAGGTTTGACCAACTGTCAGAGTTGAGTGGAGATGAACCTCCTGTAGCTGTAGGTGTAGGAAGTACGCAGCAGACCTCAGCTTTTGGTAAGCCGAAATCTGTAGAGAGGTCTCTTAGGAAGAAGAAGGTTCTGCTGCTAGGTAGTTCTCATGGCAGAGGTGTTGGCCAACAGTTGCAGGAAGTACTTGGGAGTGAGTACCAGGTCACAAGCATAGTGAAGCCTAGTGCAGGGTTAGATCAGGTCACTTTTAACATAGGGGACTTATGTAGGAATTTTTCAAAAGAGGATCAGGTAGTTATAGTGGGTGGGGCCGGGAACAGTCTTGATAGGGACGGGGAATATGATATAGGTGGTGATCTGGAAAGGATAGCAACTGAAACTGGTGGCACGAATGTGCATTTCGTGCAGCTGTTTCAGCGTCATGATAGGCCTTGTCTTAATACGGCTGTCAGCCGTCTTAACATGGGGCTTGAGAAGGCGCTGATGACGGAGGGCATGGATCACATTGCAGTGGTGCCAGTTGAAACTATCCAAAGGTCGGATTTTACTAGGCACGGTCTGCACCTCAATAGGTATGGGAAGGGGAGGTTGGCAAAGCTCATAGGTGACAGTGTAGTAGGGGGTGGGGGTTTCACTCATGGAAAAATTCCTGTAGTAGTTGGTGTTAGGGCTGCACCTTTTTTAGACTGAAGACAGCTGATAGATATTCCTGCTTAAAGGAAGTCCCTCTAAGAAATGATGAACCACCTTTGACAAAGTCTAAGAATATAAGTAATAAGGGAATTACTGTTTTTCATCAAAATATACAGGGTATCAGAGATAAAGTTAATGAAATGCTTATTGATACTGATTCTGACATTATTGGAATTTCAGAGCACTTTTTAAGTGGTGTGACAATTAAGAGACTTCCTTTGCCAGGATACAGGTTAGCTGCCTTCTACTCTAGGAGTTCTTTGCAGTGTGGGGGAGTGGCCATGTATGTAAAAAACGATTTTTCATCGGAGTCAATCGATTTTTCTAAACACTGCACAGAACAGATATTTGAATGTTGTGCAGGAGTTGTTAATGTTAATGGAACTAAACTAGTAATAGTTGTTATTTATAGATCCCCTGACTCAGATTTTAAAATGTTTCTGCCCAAGCTGGAATTGGTTCTGGGTTCACTGTATAGGAAGTATAAAAATTTAATTGTGTGTGGAGATTTCAACATTAATTGTGTAGGTGATAGCTCAAGGAAAAGTCAGCTGTTAGATCTATTTAATTCCTATAACATGATGCAAACAGTATTTTTTCCAACGAGAGTGCAAGGAAATAGCAGTTCTACCATTGACAATATTTTTGTTCATTCTTCATTATTAGAGGGGCACTCTGTCAGCAGAATAGTAAATGGCCTATCAGACCACGATGCCCAACTTTTAATTCTAAAAAGTATTTGTTCTCAAACAAATGTTAAACATAAATATCAACTACTCAGAAAAGTTAATCCAGTTGCAATTGAGACCTTTTTAAGCCTAATTAAGGAACAAGAATGGCAGGATGTTTATAGTGCTGATAATGCAGATGATAAATATAATGCTTTTCT
Source organism: Locusta migratoria (assembly GCA_026315105.1). Lineage (NCBI taxonomy): Eukaryota > Metazoa > Arthropoda > Insecta > Orthoptera > Acrididae > Locusta > Locusta migratoria. The sequence goes on along the minus strand of CM048749.1, from coordinate 142,100,034 downwards.
GAACACATTTATTTTGCTGTTTGAAAGTTGCTTTCCGCTAGAACGCTCAAAACAGGGTACTTTCAGTAACAGACAGCCAGGGTGGATGACAAAGGGGATAAGAGTATCATGTAGAACTAAGCGGGAGTTGTATCAAAATGTTAGAAGCAGTCAGAATGAAGATGCAGTAGCTCATTACAAACAGTACTGTAAGGTTCTGAAAAATGTCATTAAGAATGCAAAAAGTATGTGGTACGCAAAAAGAATAGCAAACTCTCGGGATAAAATTAAAACTATCTGGTCAGTCGTGAAGGAAGTGTCTGGTCAGGAGCAGCAGGTAGAAGATATAACGTCAGTGCGTAGTAGGAATGTTTCTGTTACTGACAAGTTAGATATATGTGCAATATTCAATAATCACTTTCTGAATATAGTAGAGGAACTAAACAAAACTCTAGTTTCTACAGGTAATCATATAACGTTTTTAGAAAATGCGTTTCCGAGGCTGTTGCCTGAAATGATCCTTCATGATACTTCCATAGGTGAGATTGAGTCAATAATTAAATCACTAAAGACTAAGGACTCTTGTGGATATGATGGGGTATCTAGCAGAATTCTAAAGTACTGTTCTCCATATGTTAGCCCAGTACTAAGCCATATTTGTAATTTTTCCTTTCAGAATGGTCAGTTTCCTAACAGATTAAAGTACTCAGTAGTGAAACCGCTTTATAAAAAAGGAGAAAGGGATAATGTAGACAACTATAGACCTATTTCTATGCCATCGGTTTTTTCCAAAGTTATTGAAAAGGCTGTATATTCAAGATTAATTGATCATTTCAGTTCACATAATTTCCTGTCAAACGTACAGTTTGGTTTTAGAAGTGGTTTAACGACCGAAAACGCTATATTTTCGTTTCTTTGTGAGGCACTTGATGGGTTAAATAAGAGGCTACGGACATTAGGCGTCTTCTTTGATTTAACAAAAGCGTTTGATTGTGTTGATCACAAAATATTGTTGCAGAAGTTGGAACATTATGGAATACGGGGAGTAGCCCACAACTGGTTCACCTCTTACTTTAATAATAGACAACAGAAGGTAATTCTCCGCAGTGTAGAAAATGGCTATGACGTGCAATCCCAATGGGGCACAATTAAGTATGGGGTGCCCCAGGGGTCTGTTTTGGGACCATTGCTGTTTCTTATTTATATAAATGATATGCCTTCGAGTATAACAGGTGATTGTAAAATATTTTTGTTTGCTGATGATACCAGCTTGGTAGTGAAGGATGTTGCTCGTAATATTGACACAGTATCAAATAATGCAGTTCAGGAGATAAGTTCATGGCTAATAGAAAACAAGTTGATGTTAAATCACAGTAAAACTCAGTTTTTACAATTTCTAACAAATAATTTGACGAAATCTGACATTATGATTACACATAATGGGCATGTGATAAGTGAGACTGAACAGTTCAAATTTCTAGGTGTTCATATAGACAGTAAGCTGTCATGGAAAGCCCATGTTCAGGATCTTGTTCCAAAACTAAATTCTGCTATATTTACCATTAGAACAATATCTGAGATAAGTGATTTTTCAACACGAAAAGTAGTCTACTTCGCTTACTTTCACTCACTTATGACGTACGGCATTGTTTTTTGGGGTAACTCGCCTGATGCAAAAAGGATATTTCTGGCTCAAAAACGGGCGGTTCGAGCAATATCTGGTGTAAGTTCGCGAACGTCATGTCGACCCCTTTTCAGTAGTCTGGGAATTTTGACTCTGGCGTCACAATACGTTTTTTCTTTAATGTCGTTTGTTGTTAATAATATCAGCTTATTCCCACGAGTTAGTAGCTTTCACTCGGTGAATACTAGACAGATGTCTAATCTACATTTGCACCACACCACCTTAACACTTGTGCAGAAAGGGGTGCAGTATTCTGCGGCATCCATTTTCAATAAGCTGCCACAAGAACTTAAGAATCTTAGCACTAATCCACATGCTTTCAAATCTAAATTGAAGAGTTACCTCGTGGCTCACTCCTTTTATTCTGTCGAGGAACTCCTAGAAAAGTTAAAGAATTAAGCTAATTTATTTTTTCTTTATTGATTCTTTTCACTTTGTCTTAAGATTGTCGTGTGCAAAGGACTACTTAAAATTTTTCTATTACCATTATTGTGTAACAATTAATGTATTGACTTGTTCCATGACCATGGAGTCTTACTCCTGAAGTGGGTCCTATGGAACAGAAAAAACAAATAAATAAATAAATAAATAAATTCATTCGGTTGTTGGAAAAAAATCGATCATTCGGTTGTAGTTTCTCGCATCGGTTGAATTATTCATTCATTCTTCTGAGTGAAACCAGTCGGTGGGACCAACCGAATGAAAAAATTGACACAGTTCGTTGGTCTCTTCATTAGTTCTTTTGAGTGAAACCAGTCAGTGGGAGCAACCGAATGAAAGAGTCAGTCGGTCGTAGTTTTACTATGTTGGATTAATATTCGTTTATTTTTTTCGAATGAAAGTAGACTGTGGGAACAACCGAATGAAAACATGCGACACTTTTGCAGTTTTGTACATTGACTGAATTACTCATTCTTTCTTTTCAAGTGAAAAGAGGCAGTAAGTTTTTCTGTCGGTTGAACCATGTAATCATTATCCCAACTGAAACGACTCATTAGTGTTTTAGCTTACAGAGCTATCCATTTATTTCTATGAATGAAACTGACGTGCACATCAGATAACTACAGCAGTGCTTCATTATACCGCCATGTAAAAGGGGTATGCCAAAGTTAAAACGCGTGTTACAATGTACATTTAATTATGTACTGGATGAAGTAACTTTTCGTTTTATAATACACAGTAACAGTGATTCATATTTTGTTGTAGTTTAAATTGTTCGAGGTGCCATCAACAAGTAACTAATTAAATGTCATATCGCTGGAGCAGGCCTGCGATCACTTTCATTGCCCACCACAGACCTCAAAAACGCCGATCATCTGGGCCCGATCAGATTACTTTCGCAGACACCCACAATCTGTAGGAGATAAGTGGCCGATGACCGCGAAGTATCGCGAGGAGCGGGGACACGAGAGGGGGTGCTGCCTCGCTTGCGTTTTCACTGCTGACAGCGCCAGCAGGCGCGCGCCAAACTCCACACAACAGTGTCTGGCGGCGGCGCGGGGCGTGCCATCGCCCATTGTTGTCGCTTTCTTACTGTCTCAATAAAGAAGCGTCGAAACTACAGGGTGTTCCAAAATTATCGCTACAAGTTTAATCTCGCATACTGTATCTCCGAAGTGGGAACAGGTAGAAACGTGCGGTTTGCGGCTTATTGTTCATACATATCTAAGGTACTAGTAGGACAGAGTTAAGTATTTTAACTTCGAGCATATTTGCTAGATCCAAATTCGAAGATCACTAAAACATTAGATATTGTAAAAAAAGTTTATTAAAGTATTTTGTATAAAAATGTTTCTTATAAATATATTTTTGTTAATTCCATCTAATTTGAAGGTGTACGAGAAGACATACAACATTTATCAATGCTGTAAATTTTCTTCGGCGCGTCTGTATTCATCAACAGTGTATGAAAACATTCATCTCAAGTTTCATCATTATTCACTCTTGTCACAGATATTTCTGTGGTTATCGGTGAAACGGTGTGGAGTTTTATTCAATCCCTCCGCAATGTACCATACAAAATCTTAGATGAACAGTGAACTACCACTTGTTTTGAAAGTCAAGTGTGCAAAATTTCAACAATATCGGAATAAAACTCTATATTGGCGTCGAAGTCGTCGAAGTCTGGAATACCTTCTCCCATCCATCAAACTAAAGTAGATGTAGACAGTGACCATTCTCTTTCTTTGAATGTGAAGAGTGAAATATATAATTAAAATTCGAATACAAACGGAATTTGTCGAAGTTCGTAGGTGAAGCACCCTCTGACATGCACCTACGAAATTTATTGTACACAGTTACCTTCGCCTTGTTTTAAAGGTCAAGTGTGAAAATTTCATCGAGATCGCAGCCAAATTGTGGTTTTTGTCCAAGTTAGTATGTAAAGTACCCTCCGCCTTGCAACGAATGAAATTTGAAGTAGACAGTGACGTTCCTCTTGCTTTGGAGGTCAAGGTGTTCAAAATTTCATCAAGATTGGAACAAAACTGCAGATTTGCATGCAATAGAAATACGGACACACTGCTATATTTTTAAGATTTGTCTATAAGAATGTTTCATGCTGAATCACGGTTCATTTATACCCGAAAAGGCTGGAGAAGTATGCAAATAAAGTCACACAAAGTCGATGAATTAATAAAAACATCCATATAATTGCAGAGACCGACAAAGACTTTTTCCAGTCGGTTGTATCGCATCAAGTGAAACCACTCAATGCCGAGAACATTCATATAAAGGACAGAGACTTGTTTCATTCGGTGCTCGCGCATCGACTGAAACCACTCAAACCCACTGAATGAGTGAAAACATTCATATAGCGGCTGCAACCGACAGAGACTGGTTTCATTCGATTGTTTCGCATCGACTGAAACCACTCAAACCCCGCCAGTGAGTGAAAACATTCATACGGCCACAGAGACTATTTTCATTCGGTTGTTTCATTCGACTGAAAAAACCGACTGAACGAAAAAACAACCGATTGACCAATCGGTTGTTAAAAACAGTCGGTTGTCCCATCACTACATAACACCCAGTACATCATGTAATTTCTGCAATATTTGCCTCATGTCAGACTGCTGCCAGTTTATGATTCATCAAGATACAAAATGTATTGTTGAGCTTCCCTAATGTTTCACAAGCAAAAAGGAAATGTCAAAAAACAATGTCACCACAGGGTAACGGCAGATTTATTTGATCAGTACAGATTTCAACACAGATTCCATCAAATGAAGCACCTTTTTTATAATAAGGTAGTGTCACAGTCTGGTAGTAATAGACAATTCACCCGGATGAGAGCTTGTAAACTTGCTAATCTTATCAAGGGTTTGTACACTTATGGCAGTACAAGTGGCAGGCAGCTCTCTCGTGGGCATAAGCAACATGACATAGGATATTTTTGCAGTCCTCCTCCACCTCACATCATTCCAGCATATTGTGCATCATTTTATAAACACTGTGTAAAATTAAAAATCTCCCTTTCCTTTTGAGAATGGCAGGCTAACCTCATGACAGACCTGGAGTAGCATCTTCCGTATTTAGTAAAGATCAAAATAAATAAATAAAATGAAACTGAATAGAAGCTGCAACGACATTCAGTAATAGTTGGCAGTAATGTAAACAGACATGACCTCTATAGTTAACTTCATTGAGCACAGATCCAAATTCGCCCCACCAGGAATTGCCTTGATAGAGCATCTTAGTAATACAACTATGAACTGTACGTTAACAAATATACTGAAAGAAAATTGTGATTGAAAATTCATCTAAAGATCTCAATTTCTTTGAAATTTTTTGATGTCTTCCATAAAGTCAATCTGGTAAAGATCCAATACAGCAGAAAAATATGCTAGCAGAAGACTTGAGAAGCATAATGAAGGGAGTCTAGTCAATTTCTCCCATCTTCTATTAGTTATGTCAACAAACCACAATCATTGGTGTGTCTTCACAACACACATCAATACTCAGTCATTATTCCAAATTAAGTTGATTGTAATTCCTAGCTATTTAGTTAAATTTGCATTCTCTTATTTGTGGGAATTATTGTGTAATTGAAATGTAATGGATGAGCTCATACTTTCCATTATTTACAATCAATTGCTACTTTTCATGTCACACAGACATCTTTTAGAGATCATTTTGCAATTGGTATATTTGTCAATGACTTTAGCATACAGCATCATCTGAAAAAAAATCTGAGAGCTAGTCAAAATATCCCCTCATCATTGATATGTATTATGAACAACAGAGAACCTGAAACACTTCCTTAGGAAATCCAGATATCACTTCTGTTTTATTCTGTGATTTTCTGTAAATTACTATGAACTAACCTATCTCAAATAGAATTACCAATCCAGTAACACTTAATATGATGCTTTATAAGCATGTTTTGATTGGAAGCCACTTGCAAACAAATCCCATAATGTGAATAAAGGGCAACATGCATTTCACAAGAACAATATTCTCTGAACCTGTGCTGAAAAAGTCAATATACCATTTTCTTCAAAACTGTTCATATTGTTCAAATCAGTATACGTTTCAAAATCCTACTTGAAATCAACAACAGTGATAGGGACTTTTAATTCAGTGGATTACTCCCATTTCCTTTCTTGTGTAACAGTGTTACCTCCGAAACTTTATAATCTTTAGGTGTGCATATTTGATCAAATGATTAGATCTATACAATTTCAACATATTCAGATAGGAACATAAACTTTATATAATATTGACTGGAAGATTCACCTGAAGCTAATTCGCTACACCCAGAATATCTACTATGTTACTACTGCTAGCAGATATTCTTGATTGGAATTCTGGAATGTTTATTTCAACATTTTAGTATCTCCTCCCTGCAAGGAAAACAGTACACAACACTGGCACAGAGGATGCAGTTGATGCCTGGCTTGCGCAGAGCCACTGAGCAAGATGGTTATCTGGTGACTGATATAGGCACAGTCTGGCAAATCTAACAGTAATGGAAACAAAAGCGTCTCACACTGAAGCCTACACTAAATTCTGAGCTTCCGTGCAGGATTGACCGTGCGCAATAATGCATTTTGCGGTGGAGTGCGTGGCTGCTCCCTACTGGAGGTTCGAGTCACCCCTCGGGCAAGGTGGGTGTGTGTGTGTGTGTGTGTGTGTGTGTGTGTGTGTGTGTGTGTGTTGTCCTTAGCGTAAGTTAGTTGAAGTAGTTTGTAAGTCTATGGACTAATGATCACTGTGCTTTGGGCTGATATATTTACAAACATTTGAATAGTTTTGAAATCCTGAGCTTCTGTGAAACATTTAAAACCTTAAGATTTTGTAGTTTTTGAATTTGGTGTACTTTTTTTGGATGCTCCTGTGTGCTTTAGGGGATTAGTTCCATCTTTTATTGTGTTATTTGATATAAATCAACTGCTTTTATTTTATGGCAGCTGTAAATTTTTTTTTTTTATTCTGTTTGGAGTTAAAGAACCACACAGACAGTGAAGCCAGTTATGGAAGTTAATATTGCACGAATATTAGAAAAACGCTACATTAAGCCCTCAGGAAACTGTAAAAATTGTGAACTGTTGAAAATTAAATCTTACTCATAAGGTGCAGAGTAGATTTTTTTTTTTTTAATTCCACACAACCAAGTTCACTGAAACATTAGGAAATTTCATGGCTGCAGAGACATACCTCTATACAGAAATCAAGCTTCTCACACAGTAGTATCAACATACTGAAAATGTAGGAGAAGGTCAAAAAGAATTGTCAAAATCAAAATACAAAAGTGGTGCTATTGGAAAAGATAATCAAGAAAATAGAAGGGTTTATTCAGGACAACAGTTTTCAAGCAAGTGAAAAAGCTGACACTGCCTGTTATTTAAGATATTAATAAGGTACTTGAGACATCTGCAATAATTTTAACACTAATGTACAAAGAAATTTTGTGCAGTCATAAAGTACTCATAGGTTGCATACCTGGTGCAACAGTATCATCATCTGTGAACACACTCTCTGCATCTGTATTAGGACTGTGCGGTGGTGTAGCCAAACCAGTGCCACTACTCTGTTGCAAATCCAAGTTTGGTGGATGTAGCTTTCGTGGTGAATCATAAAATTCTCCTGTGATTACTTCAGGAGATGGCACTTCTTCATACACTTGCTTCTTGCGTGCTGCAGGAACAGGTGCTTTCTGAAGCACTATGGTGGGTTTAACAGATGGTGCTTCTGGTTCTTTTCCCTTAACCTGTTAAACATCAATGAATTACAAATAAACAAACTTTGTGTAAAATGCAGTGACAAAATCTGAGCTTGCTTGCTCGCTGAACTCTGTTGTTACTTCTTGCACAATTGGAACCCTAATTTGGTTTTTAGTTATGAGAAAAGGATTTTGGAAAGATGACAGTTAAAATTTAAATACAGTCATTAGCTTCAGTTAATCTATTGACCCACTGCCCCTCACATTAAAAAATTTCAATGACAATGCTGCAGCTCTAACAGGAATTTAAACCCACATAAGTTACTATTATGCATGAAAAGTTTTTGTAAAAATCACAGTCAGCTATAAACGATGGTATGCAGCATATATAAAAAATTACAGGCAATAATTACAGGAAGAGTTTTAATAGTGGTACTGGTGGGGTGGAGTTTCTTCTTTCAGCAGCAGCTATTGTTTTTGTGGAGTCTGTCATGTCAGTAGTAACAACACTAGCACAATCAGTTACTGCAATCATTATACACTACTTGCCAGGACAATTGCTACATCAAGACGAAATGCAGATGTTAAATGGGTATTCATTGGACAAATATATTATACTACAACTGACATATGATTACATTTTCACGCAATTTGGGTGGACAGATCCTGAGAAATCAATATCCAGAACAACCACCTCTGGTTGCAATAATGGCCTTGATACGCCTGATCATTGAGTCAAACAGAGCTAGGATGGCGTGTACAAATACAAATGCCCATGCAGCTTCAACACAATATCACAGTTCATCAAGAGTAGTGACTGGCGTATTGTGACGAGCCAGTTGCTCGGCCACCACTGACCAGATGTATTCAATTGGTAGGAGATTTGGAGAATGTGCTGGCCAGGGCAGCAGTCCAACACTTTTTGTATCCCGAAAGGCCCGTACCGGACCTGCAACATGCGGTTGTGCCTTATTCTGCTGAAATGTAGGCTTTTGCAGGAATCGAATGAAGGGTAGAGCCACGGGTCGTAACACATCTGAAATGTAGCAGCCACTGTTCAAAGTGCCGTCGATGTGTACAAGAGGTGACAGACGTGTAACCAATGGCACCCCATACCATCACACCAGGTGATACGCCAGTATGGTGATGACGAATTCACACTTCCAATGTGTGTTCACCGCGATGTCGCCAAACACGGATGCGACCATCATGATGCTGTAAACAGATTGATTTGATTTGATTCTTTCAGGGAAGCCAAAACAGTCTTGGTCTAACCTGCTACTGCCCGCACCGAAACTAAATTTATTGTGTGGTATCGCTCCCTGTATGTGTAGTAAAGCCAACCAATGCCCTTGAACAGTGCAAGGAGTCCCTTTACCAGTTCTTTATTAGACACATTTTCTTCGGGTCTGGTTGTCCCAAATGTTCTGTGCCTTTTACTCTACAATGCAATGCATTCGAAGATCAGATGTGATGCAGTTTCATCACCGTCATCACAGAGCCTACATTTAGGGTCCTCTTCTGTTATTCCCATTGTATGTAGGTGTTTTTTGAAATTCCCATAGCCTGTCAGCAATCTAACCATGAGTAAACAGAACACGGATTCATCCGAAAAAATGACATTTTGCCATTTGTGCACCCAGGTTCGTCGTTGCTTACACCATCGCAGGCACTGCTGTCTGTGATGCAGCATCAAGGGCAACCACAACCATGGTCTCTGAGCTGATTGTCAATGCTGCTGCAAATGTTATCTAACTGTTCATGCAGATGGTTGTTGCCTTGCAAACATCACCATCTGTTGACTCGGGGATCGAGACGTGGCTGCACGATCCATTGCAGCCATGCAGATACGATGCCTGTCATCTCGACTGCTAGTGATATGAGGCCTTTGGGATCCAGCACAGCGTTCCATATTGCCATCCTGAAATCACTGATTTCTTATTCTGCTAACAGTCATTGGATCGCAAGCAGCAATTTTGCGATACAATAAACTGCAATCGCTATAGGCCACAATCCAACCTGTATCAAAGTCGGAAACATGATGGTATGCATTTCTCGTCCTTAAACGAGGCATCACAACAACATTTCACCAGGCAGTGCCAGTCAACTGTGTTTGTGTATGAGAAATCAGTCGGAAACTTTCCTCGCGTCAGCAAGTTGTAGGTGTCACCACCATTGCCAACCTTGTGTGAATGTTCTGAAAAGCTTATCATTTGCATATCACAGCATCTTCTTAATTAAATTTCACGTCTGTAGCATGTCATCTTCGTGGTGTAGCAATTTTAATGGCCAGGAGTGTATATATATAAAAATGAAATAAGGTGCACCTTATACTAATGTGTGTACTCATTCTAGAATGAGCAGTCACCAATACAACAGCAATAATAAATTTGAAAACAAATTTGGGGTGAGAATGCTCAGCCATTGCACACAGAGTTTCACTGGAATAACCTCCTACCATCCACAGCCAAATTTTGGAGAAAGATTCAATTACAGATACATCAGGATCATTTTAAAATATTTACTTGTGATTTTTTCTGGTAGATTTATGTTGCTGTCAGAGTTGGCCAGATCTTACACATATTACCAAATGTTTATGATCCACAGGGCACAATGATTTTGCATCTTCTGGGAGCGGAAGGCTGCAAGGAACACCAGCATGTAAAGTGAAGAAAGGCACCAATATTAAATACAAATAATTTTGTTGTTGATGTCTCCACATACTTTCCCACTTAATACTCCAATCGTGGCAACATCTAATCAATTGACGCAAATGTTTCAAGACTTAAAATGTAAAGCGTTTGATTCACTGATCAACCCAGCCATGGGTTAGCCAGGTACAGCCAATATGCAGGCGACAAATGACAACAGACTCCCTGCAAGAGGCCCACAGGAATGACTTTCATGCTGTTGTACAGGACTTAACTGCATGAAGCTTATTGGGCATGCTCAAAGTATACCACTCTGAATCACAAGCAGCAAAGAACTTGCTGCGTAACCCCAATAGCATATTCCTCTCTGGAATACCAATACGCAGGGGCCGGGATGTGGTAGACTGCTTGGCCAGTCGATCGAGAGTGTGAAGATGGAGCTTTGGATCATTGCACCACACATGGGAAGGGAAACACTGGTCAATTACTTTTAGGCCAGTCAGGGAGTCGCTGCAGATGACAACATCCTGGGGCACCCATTTAGGTAGTCAAGAGCATTGTGATCAGTTCCGCAGTAAAAACACTACAGCCCGGAGGCAAGGAGTGTTGTTAAATGTGGTTTCTGTGTATAAAGGCATACCCAACTCTGCCATCTACTGAGGATCCATCAGTTTAGATAACTTCAGCACCATAGAATGCATCGAGAATGGGCAGGAACTGACGACTGAGAGTTAGTAATGAAACCAATGCCTTTGGATCACAAGACAATTCCAGGTGGAGCTGAGGCTGGGGATGAACCAAGGGGGTGTATGGAGTTGGTAGGAGAGAGAGCACAGGTGGGAGAGTGAGGGACTCGAGGGAGGAAAGGAGGGCACAAACCCAGACCGCGATCCGATGACCCGACCTGTGCAGGCAAGGTGGGGAGGGAAGTACAACGGCTGGAACGAGTAGTCTGCAATTTGGATGGTGTCGCGAGGCATGTACAGGGCCACATATGAGAAAAGCCATTGTTGGTGGCAAAACTCTAAGTGAGGGAAGCCAGCGTCAGCAAGGAGGCTTGGAGCAGGGCTTGTGCAGAAAGCCCCCGTTGCAAGACAGACACCACCATGAAGGATGGGATCAAGAATCCGCAATGCTGAGGGAGATGCAGAGCCATAAGCCAACCTCCCATAGTCGAGTCTTGACTGTACAAGTGCCTTATTGAACAGCAGGAGCATTGAACAGGCAGCCTCCCATTCAATGTGGCTGAGGCAGCAGAGAATATTTAGATATCGCTGGCACTTACGCTTCATCTGACGGATGTGTGGCACCCAAGTGAGCCTACATCAAAGAGCAGGCCCAGAAAGTTGTGCATCTTTTCAACACACATGTCATCACCGAGGTACAGTTCAGGTTCCGGGTGTACCCCCCAGTGATGACAGAAGTGCACCCCCAGTTGTGGCAGTAGAGAACTGAAACCCATTGGCTAGGACCCAGGACTGTGCCTTTTGGATGGCTACCTACAGATGCCTTTCAGCAACACCTATGTTGCCAGATCGAAAATACACACAAAAGTCATCAGCAAACCAGAAAGATGAAACAAAAGACAGACACAAGATCATTGATAACAATTAAAAATAGAGGTACACTAAGGACCAAGCCCTGTGGCTCTGAACATGGGGTGGGCTAAGAGAGGCACCAACTCTGACACGAAAAGAGTGGCATGAAAGGAAATTTTGTATGAAGATCTGAAGTGGACCCAGTAAGTCCCATCCATACAATGTTGTGAGGATGGCATGAAAGTTAGCACAGTAAGCTGCCATCGCAGAACTGCACGCACAGTTTTCTGCCATGTGCTCAGCGATAGTACCCTGGATGCGGAGACAGGGTTTTCCTGCTGGCAGACGGTACCCGTTAAGGCGCCGAAATTGGAACCGCACCCGAGAGGACAATGCGCAAGACCCGATGGTGGCAACATACCTCTCCCAAGAGTCCTGCTCTCTCTGTTGCATCAATCTCCAAGCTCGGGCCTGGAGACAAAAGTGATCAGAAGCTCTGTGGAAGGGTGGCGCTGATGGCGCTGAAGCACTCGACGACGATCCTGGATGGTCTCGGCAATCTCTGGTGTCCACCATGGCACGGACTTATGCCACAGTGGACCAGGCATGCACAGAATAGTGGCCTCAACGGCAGAAATTGTGGCGAACTGTAATATTAACATCAATGGAAAGCACAGCAGATGAGATGTAAGATGGCCAGTCAGCTCGGCAAAGGGTCCATCAGGGCAGGTGGTCTGCTGGTTGAGACTGTGAGAGCAACAGAAAAACGGGGAAATGATCGCTGTCGCATACGCCATCATGGCTGTCGCAAATAGGTCTCAATGTCACTACCACAACCTGTGTTGTATGTCCCTCCCCACAGTGGATGGTGGGCATTAAAGTCCCCCAATAGAAGGAAAGGCGGAAGAAGTTGGCGACCAAGGCAGTAATATCAGAGAGAGAGAGAGAGAGAGAGAGAGAGAGAGAGAGAGAGAGAGAGAGAGAGAGAGAGAGACTCATCTGGCGGAAGATAGATGGAACCTAAAGTAAGTTCCTGAGTGTCCCGTATGCAAACAACCACTACCTCAAGAGTCTTTTGTAGAGTCGCAACACCACTAGGGACAGTGGCGAGGACATAAATACAGACACCAACAGACTCCTGGTCATAGCCAGTTCGGTTTCTATAGTAGCCCCAATACCCATGAAGAGCTGGGGTCCACTGCGCAGGAAACCATGATTCCTGCAGGGCTAAACAAAGTGCAGGGTAGTGGCACAATAATTGGTGCAGCTCAGCAAGGTGGTGAAAAAAAGCCGCCACAATTCCATGGCAGAATTAAATTTTCTTCAAGTTGGAAGGCTATGATTAAAAAATGAGGAGCAACAGATTATTCCTCAGCAAGACTTGCTGCTAACTGTTTGGTATCTACTGTGTGTAGAATCATAGGTTCAGGTGTGTCTGTTAATGCGAGATTCTCAGGTGATGTGAGGATCTCAATCTCATCTTCTGAAGGAGGATATTTAGTTAGTTGTGGCTTTGAAGCTACCAGAGGGTCTTTTTTCTTCTTTTTGCATGTCTTAGTGGCCTCTCGCTGACCCTTGGACTTCAAGGGCTGGGAAGGCTTCTCTGCAGCAGCTTCAGAGCCCAGTAAGGACTGGGAAGCCCTGCGACCAGCGGCATTGGGGTCCAGCAGCCATTGGTTGGAGTCATCCGTGGCATTCGAAGCAGCCTCAGAAGGTAGTGTCCCGACAGACCTCTTCCGAGCAAGAGGAACCGGGGGAGGCTGTTTAGGCTGTTGACTGTTCCTTCTCTGGCTGGGGGGGGGGGGGGGCAGGGACTGGTGTCCCCGATGGTGGGGATGAAGTTGTCCCCACAAACGGTAGTGGAGGGAAGGGTGCAATGTGACAAGTGCTGCCAACCTTAAAGGAGGCAGATGAAGTTTGACATCCCTTTAGGCCCATGGAAGGTTGTTGCACGGTAGGTGGCATCATCGTCAGAATGGGTGGCAATGCTGTAACCGTAGCAAATGATATTGTCATTAAAACTGGATAAAGCTGTTCATATTGTTTTCTTGCCTCCATGGTTGTCAGTCTATCCAGGGTCTTTATTTTGCTCTTTGCATAGAATGGTGCAGTTTGGAGAACAGGGTGGAGGGTGCTGCCCAGAGTTGATACAAATGGGTAGTGGAGTACACGGATTGTCTGGATGTGATGGACACCCGCATTCCCAAGTTGTATCTGGAGGACATATGCCCGAATTTTCAGCATTTGAAATACCGCAAAGGGGGTATAAGACTATGTCACACCAGTAAATCATGACCTTGACCTTTTCAGGAGCTGTACCACCATCAAAGGCCAAGATGAAAGCACCAGTGGTAACCCTATAATCCTTTGGTCCCCTATGCATGTGCCAGAAGAAGTGGACACCCCGTTCGCACGTAACTCTTCATCAGACTGTAAAAGAAGATCCCAGTGGTAAATCACATTGGACTATGTTCAGTGATTTATAGGGTGTTATGCTGACTGGAGCATCACCCAGCTTGTTGCAAGTAAGCAATGCTTTTGATTGGACAGACGATGCTGCTTCAATCAGTACTGCACCACTCCTCATCTCTGACACGCCCGAGCCTTCACCATACTTATCTTCAAGATGTTCTATGAAGAAAAGAGGCTTCATCGTCATGAACATGTACCTATCAGTTCGAGTACCGACCAGCTAGGGAAATAAAAGTCCACCCAGGCAGAGCCCCACTTGCCTCTGTAAGCCTAATACAACTGAAGTGCAGCAGGTTGCCTTGGTTGCAGGTTGGTCTGTCTTTGAGTGTGTGTGTGTGTGTGTGTGTGTGTGTGTGTGTGTGTGTGTGTGTGTGCACACGCTTGTTTATCTTTCCTTTTTTCCCCCTAAGGTAAGTCCTTCCACTCCCGGGATTCGAATCCTTCCCTTTTTCCCATCCTTCCTTCCTCTTTTCCTGATGAAGCGGCCAATGGTTGCAAAAACTTGATTTGTGTGTGTGTGTGTGTGTGTGTGTGTGTGTGTGTGTGTGTGTGTGTGTGTGTGTGTTTTTATTTGAGTTGTGTCTATCAATGAGCCTGTGCTATATAACGTACAACGTTCCACCATGATGCAGCACTGTGGTCGTTTAAGCATGCACAGAGCTTACGGTATGGAGGACTGTTGGTGTGACTCAGTCCACAGCTCGAAAGCCTGTACTCAGCAAATTAATGCTGAACCCCTGAGGGGATTTGATGTCTTTCTGTTGGATCTATGGAGTGGAGACAACAACATTATGGCAACCAAGACAGGGATAATAACAGGCAGTTGATGCAGAGGGGTTCGTGCCGACTTTTGTTTACTGTGTTGGGATTGGGTTGTTTGGTTTGGATAGGGAAACTAAACTGCTAAGGTTATCAGGAGTGAGGATAGGAAAGGAGGGGAGGGGAAAGGAAATGCAGTCTGGGAAGTAAAGAAGGAAGGAAGACTGCATTAGCTCGGTGCCCCATGCTCGCCACACACGTACTCACGAAAGAACCATGAGCCGCCAAGGGGTTTGTGTTTAATCTACTAAACTAATTATACAAGCAGTTGTATTCAGAATGTAGTGAGCAGGTATGCACTGAACCAACAATTTGACTTACCTGACGCTATGACATGGAGAACAATAGGACGGTTGGAAGCAGGACAGACAAAGGGAGGTGGCTGCAGCTATTGGAGTGTCCCAAAGTGTAATTTCCAGGTCCTGTATCCAAATTCGAGACAACAAGAACTGTTAAAAGAAGGCAATGCCAATATCTTTGATAGGTTAATAGCACGTCAGGGCAGGAGACTGAATGCAACTCAACTACTTCGTGCCATCCAGGCAGCAACAAGGTGCTCAATAACAACTCAAACAGTCCAAAATCACTTTCAGAATGTTGGTTTTTACGCACAGAGGCCTATGGTGTATGCCCCATTAAAACCAGGACACTGTTTAGCCCACAGAAACTTGGCAGAGGAACATCAGAATTGGAATCATAACGAGTGGTGCTGGATTCTGTTCACTGATGAATCAAAATTTTGTGTCCAGCTGGATAATCACTTTTGCCTCATCTGGAGAGAATATGGAACTGGGAATAATCATGCTTATGAGCAGGAAACAAACGTATTATGGTGGTGGATGAATGGTGTGGGAAGGAGTCAGTATTGGTGGATGTACAAATATGTATGTCATTCATAATGGCACTTTGAATGCTCAGAGGTATAGAGACAACAACATTTGACTTTCTGTTGTGCCTACATTGGTGCCAGAGGAAATGGGTTCCTTCTGGTGCTTGATAACACCTGTCTCAACAGAGCTGGACTGATGGACAACATGCTTTAAGTTGAGGGAATTTAACGAATGGAATGACCAACTTATTCTGTAGACTTAAACCCAATTGAGCATATATGGGATGCACTTGACAGACGCATTGCAGCCAGAACAGCACATCCCACAACTGTCCATGTCATGCAGGTGTGCAAATCTACTGGCCGTCCGAGGTGATCACCTGTCAGATTAGAGGGCAATGAGAATAACTTTTTTCACTATTATGGTAGCCCCATGGTACCTCGCTCTAAGTAAACGTCATGTTTACCTCATGTAAAGTGATGAGGCAGCAAAATATCATACTGTATCACACATAAATTAGAATTGTAAACAATTTCTATATAAAATACATTACCATATGTATATTGTGTATGATCTCACTTGATCCCCTAATTGTTTTGAGCAGTTTATTTCAATGTACATGGCCATAGGCAGTGGATTAAGTTTTTCAACAGTCACAAAATGGAGACCATTATCACTTTCCTACTTTATAATTATTAGGGATACGTACACTTCGAGCTGGATGGGCAGTTGTGCCATACTCCGTGTTGACGAGTCCATAGTGGGCACGGGTCATGAATATATGAGTATCACGCTGCAGCAGCTCATCCAGAGTATCCTCCGGCCCTGTAAGTGGATGCCCTGATATGCATTCACTAATAGCTATATATGGACCTGAGACAGTGCTAGTTGGGGATACAGGTGGAGAGTCTGTTGCACTGGTACTTGTATTTGTAGCACTGATGTTTGTGGTACTGCCCCTAACCTCCGGCACACACTCCACAGCAGTAGCACCATCTGCAGCTGCAAGCAACATAGGGAGCTGCACTCCGTCTGTTGCATCTTCCTCATCTGCAAACAAAGAAACCCTTCATTAATAATTAAACATTCATTTATTCTGTACAAAATTGTATCATAAATAAAATGTATAATAGAAGAATAAGTACCATCTTAATCTTTTGCTAAAAACACAAATTTATTTAGTAATTGCTTGTGTTATGTTCAGTCTCACTAAAGCTATCAAAATGCTTTCTAATGTTCATCTTAATTTTTCTCTGATCTCTATGAAAATTATATGCGAGTAAATCACTTTCTTCAAGAACTGAGAAAAGTAGTTTGATTCTGACAAGCCTCGGCTATTTGCAATTCAGCATATTTTATAAAAGTACATCACTGACTATAAAAGTGAGATGCGAATACTCTTAATTGTATAACAGGTTATTGCAATAACAGAAAAGAACACATTTTTGTAACATAATCTTTCACCTTTGGTAATATTTGTAAAATGTAAACTTACTGGGAAAAATAATAGTCACTTTAATAACGAAGCACACTGGTTGCTTTGGAACAGTGTAGAACTGGTAATAGAACATGACACACCACCATTGACTTAGTCATGGTCAGTGACGCGGTGTGTGTGTGTGTGTGTCACTCAGGTGTAGCAAATCAGTGCAACAATATAAAGAATGAAGTTGTCCAATTTCTCTACAACAACAACTGGTATGCTCCACGAAATTAACAAATGAACATTACTACTCTATTATTCTGACCTTCCAAATTAGCATTTATATTTTTGATATCTTTCGGCATTTACACGACCCATTGTAGTTTTATTTCCTAAACAACTATTGACTATCAGTTTTAATGTGTTTTTTTCTGAATTGCCATCCTCCTCCCAGTTGAGTTCACATAGTAAAAGTGACAATTTTATTTTATTTATTGTGAACAAAACAGCCTTTTTCATTCAGATAGGTGTTTCATAATTCTTGCAAACAGAGTTTATGCCTGCCAATATTTAACAAAATATGAATGCATCACAACATTGACAAATTAACAAACATTACACTGTAAAGATTAATTAAGAGCACACAACTCCAGTGTTGCTGTCTCATAGCTACATGTGTGAAAAAAAGCATTAAAATAGTACATATTTTGCATTATAGAAAATCTTTATTAATAATTTAAAAAATAAAGAGAAATAATTCTATGAAAATAAAAAGGCAATGGAAGTAAATATTGTGAATTGTTATTGCTTCTGGGACACAGTACAAATTATGTTAGAAAAACAACCATGGAGCAAGGATTACAGCAGATGACAAAAAACTACCCATTCCAAATTCCTAACATTTGTGTGTAAAACACTGTTTGGCATGATTATGCTGTCAGCCATTAGCCTTCTTCAGAAAAGGGAGAATTCAAACAGTAACACTTCACCACAGAGCGTGATTCAAAGTGCGGCATCCAGAGATTAAGGGTGTGACTGTGAAGTCTGCCTGTGTGATTGTTTGAACGTTCTCTTTTCTGAAGAGGGCTAATGGCCAATGCTTATGCGTTGTATGTGTGCGAGACCTTTTTTTCTTTTTTTGCTTGTCGCAGATCATCATACATCTTTGCAGTGAGTAAACTATCCTTAATAATTCATTCAATTAGTGTTAGAGGGATGGAAAAGCAATTAGAATCTTTCAACATAGGAAAGGCTGGCACCAATTTGATTTTACATTGAGTATGTGAAGCAACTTGCCCCCCCCCCTTCTAGCAGCAGTGTACCAAAGGTCTCTGGAGGAGGAACGTGTTCCTAAGAATTCAAAAACCGAAGGTCATTTCCATTTACATGAAAGGTTGTCATGTCAGATGCACAAAAACATAGCCCATATATCTGACATGGTCAGTTGCAGAATTTTGGAATACATTTTGTGTTTGAATATTATGTCATTTCTGGAGACTGAAAATCTCCTTTGTAGGAATCAACATCGTTCCTGGAAACAATGATCATGTGAAACCCATCTCACAGAATTATTCATCCACTATATCAAGAGGGCAGTAGATGCAGGATCCCAGGCAGATGCCATGTTTCTTGACTTCTGTAAGACATTGTATACCATTCCACATTATCACCTGATGACTAAAGTGAAAACATATGAAATATCAGAAGTGTTTCTAGTTAACAGAACACAGCATGTCATCTTCATCCTCAAGTGATCTCAGGCATGCCACAGGGGAGAGAGTAATTTTTGCGGATGATTCTGTAGTATATTGAGAAGTCAGCAACACTGGAAAAGGGTAGTGAAATGTAAGATGATCTGCAGCATATCAACGCATGGTGCAGGGAATAGCAATTGAAGCTCAACATAAACAAGTGTTAAGTGCTGTGTTTACATAGAAAGATAGATCCTTTACTATAAAACTGCACAATAGCAGGATCCCACAATGCGAAACAATACTCCAAAATAGGACGTGCAAGTATGATGTAGGCAGTTTTTTTTAGTATAACTGTTGCATCTTCTAAGTGTTCTACCAATGAAACGTAGTCTTTGGTTCGCTTTCCCTGCTATGTTTCTATGAGATAAAGTTTGATTTATTTTAAATGAGGCTAGAAAGTGCAATTGGTACATTTTACACAGATGTATTCTTTAAAACTATTACTAGAAATGACAGAGAAAAGAAATTTAACAATATAATAAGTATAGTTTGCAACTCACCACAAAGACATACAAGTCACAACAGTCACATATTTGTAGTGAGTTGCACACTATCTTCATTACATTATTGAAATCAAACCTGAACTTTTCAATGTTAGAAAAGTAATTTAACAATATTATGAAAGAATATATTGCTACTCAACACAAAGCTGAAATATTGAGTGGCACCTGTCTAGGTGTAATGAAAAGAAACTTGAGCTACTGCCAACACCTATCTCAAAAAAGGATGAACACTTATGATCATCTTTCAGCAATCTATCTTTCCATAATATTGTTGATATCTGAACCATGCCTTCCCATTATTACAAAGCACACATGCACTTGGTTTACTTCACTTAGAATTAGTAAAACACAATCCTTTAATGAGTCAGATGAGAATATCCCACATTGGTGTAATGTATATCATGTCTCGAGTTGTAGTTTCTGAAAGTCCATTATTCCTAGCATAAGTTTACACTTACCAACATCATCATCTTGGTATGCCTTAAGTCCACAAACTTGGCACACACATTCAACCCATTTGTTCATGTCCTCTTCAGAGTCAGCTGCAAGGTAATATGTCCTTTTTGGAGTTTGGACATCAAACATGTAAAGGTACTTCACCTTACGGTTTTCAAACGTTAAACCTGCATCAACCTGTTGTACAAACAATTGATGAAAGAGTATTTAGATGCAAGTGTTTCAAATAATCTCATAATTATGTCAAAAATTAACTATCATTTACCTGTTAAAAAGGTGGTTAACATTTACTAAAAGTAACACATGCCTATAATTGCTAAGAGATGAAAGATAACAATGAAATGGTATGAGAGTGAGAAATGAATTACTAAAACATCCCACAGATACAAAGGATAATTCAAATTACACAAAAAAGTGTGTGTGTGTGTGTGTGTGTGTGTGTGTGTGTGTGTGTGTGTGTGTGTGTGAGAGAGAGAGAGAGAGAGAGAGAGGGGGGGGGGGGGGGAAGATTTAAGAAAAAGTAGAAAAAAATTGAAAATGAAATGTGACAGCAGCACATTTTAATGGAGAATAGTGTGTTGGTGTGTTGGGAGCCAATCCTCATTTTTAATGAATAAATTTTCTCATACTATACAAGAATATTAATATACATGGATTTTTTCCCACCCTGTAAAAACTCTAGGGATTGATTAAGGACAGAATACAGGAAAAAAGTTTCAATTAATTTGTGTTCAGATATGGTTTCCATGCTAGATACCATTTAATCAACCATACTCTGTTACAAAGACTGTGATCAAATACTTGTCGTACCACGTAGCCACAGTTACGATGTATTTTGTATATGATTTCGATGTGCCTCAACACATGTGCTTATTCACTATATCACATTCTGTCTCATGTTCCCATCAGCCATGTTGCATTCAAACAGTTTCAAAGGCAGAAAGTATGCGATGCTCCAGAGTCTCCACAGCCAGAATGGACTTTGGATCCATGATGCTTTTGGGATGGTTCCATAATCAGAATTGCACAGGTTGAGATTTGGAGAACAAATCGACCGTGCAACTATACTCCCCTCATCAGATTCATTGATCAGAGAAGACATTACAGATATGTGTTTGGGCTGGAGCATCATCATGTAGTAACTATATAACCCTCTGAATCATCAATGGCACTTCTTCCAGTAGGGGAGGTAAAGTGACGCACAAGAAATGTTGACAGTTTACGCAATATGGAAGAAAGACTGGTGCCAAATTCTGGACACCAATTATCCTAGTCCACACATTTCAGCTGCACCAATGCTAATGATTTGCTGTCACAATACCATGAAGCCCTGCATACTATCCCACAGATGGCTTATTAAAGTTGAAGATACCACTGTGAATAGGTTGGATGACAGAAATTTTGGAATTTTGGTTGCCTGGGGAATAAACCAGTGACAAAACTGCTCTCGATGTCTGTTGCTAGTAAGCTCTTTATGCGCTGCAGGTGATAAAGGTAGGAAAAATTGTCATGGAGAATATTTCACATGGTCACCTGGCATATTTATACTGCCTGGCAAACTGCCTGGTATCGACATGAGAGTCACCTTCCACAGTGTTAATCACATTTTACTCCAAGTCTGGTGTCAAAAAATTCTGGCTGGATATGTGATTCATAATTTCCTGCTTCCTTAAACAACCCTGTCTCAGACAAATGGAGAAAAAATTG
The DNA here is from genome assembly GCA_026315105.1 of Locusta migratoria. Lineage (NCBI taxonomy): Eukaryota > Metazoa > Arthropoda > Insecta > Orthoptera > Acrididae > Locusta > Locusta migratoria. The sequence continues at coordinate 142,078,055 of CM048749.1, read as the reverse complement.
TAACGGGTCAAAATATTTTCTGGTTCGTGACAGAGTTCTGTAACGGTTTTGTTTCAATTTATTACAAAAATATGTTATATTGCTGCAAGACCCCATGTTAACAGATGCCAGCGTGGTGCAAGGGATAGTGTCACTGATTGTGGTGCTGAATGTCGCCAGTTTAATCCTGTCTACTGGCAAAAATTTATTTCTTTGTAATTAACATTTCCAGAATGTTCTAAACGTTTCTTATTTTCAATTGTAGTTTCTACATGTTTCTTATGTTAACTCTTCTTCTAATTTCTGGTACATTCTGTATGTGTATACATAACAGAGCATTCTGCCCGAGAGGGGTAGTGTTCTGCATGTATGTTTCAATTCGCAATAAACCTACTTTCAGTACAAGTGCTGTGTTCAGTCGACAACCCTGCCTTTGAAGTCAAGCCTGCTTCCATTTCAATGGAACAATATTAATGATTTTCTTCATTAAAGTATAACTGTATGTAACATTTGTAAAATTACAATGTATTTGTTTGATGTGTGTCCTAGATTTTACATCAAGGAAAAGGCAAAGGCAAAGATATCTCCAGAAGATAGCTCATAGATATATTTTAACTGCATACAAGCTGCTCAAGTATGACAAAGAAGACAACATTGAAAAAAAAAAATACTTTGAATAGTAATGGAATATTAATGATTATTGTACAGTGAAAGATGATCTCCCAATGATTTATTGGTACCTAAGATGGTTTATAGTTACTTGCTTGTGAGTTACCAAACTAACTGCTATGATAAGCAGAATAATGTGTTTATGGTTGCGCAAGTTTAAAGCTGTCATGAAACAGGAAAGGAATTCACCAGAGTGATTAGGTTTCTGTGGATAGTAGTGACAGAAGGACTACTGATAATAGTGTAACCTGACGTGAGGGTTTTTAACAGATCAGAGTAGTAACAGTTTGTGGGAAGTGTTAGTTGGTTATGAAATGGTAATTGACATTAATGCTGTGTGGCAGCATTAAGTAAGTCATCTACTTAACATATCTATTGAGGTTTGGTTCGTGGTGTGGTTGGTAGTCAGTCCCGAGTGGAGTTGACAACGTAATTTGAAAAGAGCAGTCTTATTGTGTTATTTTATGATCCTGCGGAAGTTCACTGAGTCATGCGTTGGTTATGAGCTTTATTGGTATGATTTTACTGGCTCTGGTTGCAAATTTTGTGCTATTGGGTTCCATGAGTTACACAAAAATAAAATAGAACAATTTACTTTCCGATATGTAACTGAAAAGTTTGACTGATGGATAGAATGTTAACAATTTAGGGTTTGGAACCAATAAAACAATTTGGAGATCTTGCAAGTAACCATCTATCAGCTTAGAGTGACTTAGGTTTGGTGGGGAAAGTTATCATTAATACTTTAGAGTTGATCGATACCATCACCTGAAGTAAGCTTCAAGCTTGCTTGCAGAATAAGTAAATATAAATACGAAGCTGTAATTGGTGGTGGTGCCATAGGATTTATTTTTCTTTATCTTTTTTAACCTACTTAAAAAGTTAGTCAGAGGGGACATTTAGTAAATTTAGTAAGCAGTCCCTCTAAAGCTACATTCTGTATGTGGCATACATAAAAGACAATAATAAAACAAATTATTTTTTTGTTGTCCTCATCTCTGAGGAGAATTTGCATCATTTGTTGACTAATAACACGTAACTAAGCCTGGATGCATGATAAAAAATAAAAGTAATTCAGTTGATTTATTTATTATCTTACTTATAAGAGAGTTTTCTTTCGAACATGGATGAGAAGGAACAAGTGGTAAATCATAATTACTATCATCTGAAAAAAATATCTAATAAAAAAGTTGAATACCTTTTGTCAAGGAAACAAAGAATAAATATACATTTGTTCTCTGGGAATAAATATAAAGCAAAGACAACCATGTGTATAAGAATAGTTAAAAATGAAAAGATGTTAGCTTGACAAAGGAAATATTGAATTTTAGTAAAGGAATCTGTTAAGACTGTTACGAATATTATCGCTGACGAATAAAATTTTTCTTTTGGAGTATCTCTGCTAATAATCGGAACTGTCATCAAAAAGGTGAAAGAAAATAATATTACTTTAGGTTGGATTAAAAAAGGTAGCTTAATGAGAAGTCTCTTTCAATGAAATGTTTAGCTAGAGAGAACAAAGGTAAAAGGAAGTATCATTCCATTTATTGATATCTATATATATTCAGGAAATTTGAAGGGTAATATTCATTTTATTTTGTATGGCGTAGTTAAGTACTATGATTTTTTTTTTCAAATGTTCAAATGTTTGTAGAACTTATGGGACTTAACTACGGGGTTATCAGTCCCTAAGTTTACAAACTACTTATGAATTAGCTAAGACTAAGGATGGTAAAAATATCCATGCCCGAGGGGGGTTCGAACCCCCAACCGTAGTGGCCGTGCAGACCGTGACTGGAGCGCCGCAGTCCCCTCGGCCACCGCGGCTGGCTATGATTTTTTTTTACATACAATTACAGATAGTTTTTTGTAATCATTGATTACAGACCGCACTAACGTATGTGACTAAATTTTACTTACGGTGTCGCCCATGTATGTTTTGTAGTGGCAACGTATTTAATTGACGCTATACTGGTGTACAAGCCAAAGGTGAATGTTCATCCTGAACGGTATTTAACTTGCTCTAGAACCTGATTAGGAATTTGTCTGAAACTATTAGAAGTCAGATGTGTTACATATAATACGTTAATACTGTATATTGTAACACTTACAATCTTTTCTAAAGCAATAGATGACCAAAGGGCTAAAAAAAAATAACAACATTTCAGAATCTTTACTATGTTAGACTAGACAGAGTGTTACAAACTTTAGCAAAAAATGAATGCTGTAGTTGTTGTTGATGGCGACAGGTTTTCCAATACAACCTTGCTGACTGCTGCCTGCTGCCATTTGCCTTTCTGTAAGTAAACACTATGTTGGCAAGCTCTCGATTTGAAGACCGAGCCATTATGCACAACACATTCACATTCACTATGAGGTGAGTTAGTAACAGAAGTCAGTAAATTCAGCTTACTCACTTGAAGATGGCAGCCATTTGGTCTATTGAAATAGTGTGTCAAGATGACAAATATAACTGGCTGCAGACCTGAGAAGAATATCATGAGTTACTATGCAGGGAAAGTCTTTGCAACCACAAGTAAGTCATAAGTTGGAGGTCACCAGACAGAAAGCCATCACAGATGTGTTTGCAAAGCGAGTCACAAGATGCTCTGCAAGAAAAGATGGGTCTGTACAGACACCACCCAGTAGGGCATGGCCAAGGATTGAAGATGTCTGCTGGCAACATTGGATGGAGCCAAGAATAGCCCACACTCATGGAAAGGAGCAGAGGAGCCCAAGGAAGAGGCAAAACACTTCCTAGCACACCCACATACTGTTTTTGATCATGTAACACACTTTCGCGCCAAGACGTTTATAGTTAAGACCAGCGAGCGCCAGGTGGCACTTTGGACGTTGCAAGGCATGACGGCACTCATGAATGGCTGCAGCAACACTTGGGTTCCACCATGGAACTGGAGGGCAGCTAGAAGGGCCTATTGACCAGGGAACAGCATTGCTAGGGGCCCAAGTAATTGCACCAGATGTATCATAGATGATATCAATACAGTCTGATGGGGAGGGTGTGAAAAGAACGTTGTATGTATATAGAGGCCAATTATCATGACAAAATACCCATATGGGAGCTTGTTGTATCACCATGCAATCCAGTGAGTGTGGAGAATGGTGCTGTTGACAGTTCTGACACACACAGGGGGTTAATACAGGTGCTCCACTTATGAAGTGGGTGTCCACATTCACAGCATTGAAGGACTGTTGTTGAGAAAGAAGATGTGTGCCCAAACGGCATACACCAGAAACATAGCATGGGAGGCAGGATGTAACGCTTTGCATCACATCAGTAAATCATTACCTTGCCCTTCTCAGGGAAAGAATCCCCCTTGAAGGCCAAACTAAAGGTACTGGTATCAATCTGATTACCCTTAGAGACACACTGAATGCGGTCAACAAAATGGACACCTCACCATTCCAGATTGGCTTAGAGTTCATCATCACTTTGGAGGAGGAAGTGACCATGAAAAATAACTCCCTGGACTACATTTAAAGACTGGTAAAAAATAATAGACACCAAAATGGTCACAGGTGCACAGAACTGCAGATTGGGTGGCAGAAACAATTTTGATGAGCAGAGAATAGAGTGACATTCAGAGTTGACTATGCTAAACTTGTCCTCTATCTGTTCGACAGTGAATGTATCTCCGTTGTCTGTGTGCAGACCGGGTAGTGTGAAAAGGGTTTCATTCCCAAGCCAAAAAGCTTGGCCTTCTTTTCAAGGAGTACTCACAGAGGAGAGGGTCCTCCTGTCAGAGATAGCTGCATTAAATGAGCTATTCCTGCCATCAGAGATGGCTGTAGAATGACAATTTCACAGCTTCAAAGCTTCATGTACAAAACATTGCCCTGACACCATCCACTATGATCATGGGATCTCCCCACTGGCACCACCCAGCCACAGCAACGGCCATTGTCAGGAGCCCAGGAGGATAGGCATCATCTCCTTGATCTGTGTAAGGAGCTCAGTAGTATGATCCCTGTGTTGTCAGGGGGCTCAGCCAGAAAGGTACAAATCATCAGATCTCTTTCCTTTCCAAGTGAATTTGAGTCAAGGGAAGAGGAAGAAGTCATACATTCATGTCAAAAAAGGAGGGGGGGGGGGCGAAACTTGAATATTCACCATACTTGCCGGATCTCAATCCTCCAGACTTCTTCCTATTCCCTCAAACTTGTATTGAGAGGAAAGAGATTTGATAATATTCCTGACATTCAATGAAGCGTAAAAAGATTTTTTTGAACAACCACCCCAAAGGAAGACTTCATGCAAAGTTTCCAGGACATGTATCACAGAGCTCAGTAGTGTGGGAGGTAACTATTTCAAAGGGCAGTAAGGTAACACTAGTTCAAAGTTCATCTGTTCACCAAAATTTATTGTCAAATATTGTAATTTTGTACAATACAAGATATGTAGTATGAAAAGAGGCAAACACATCTCTAGAGAGCAGTGGAGAGGTGTGAAAATGAGCTGGTTCATTCATTCATTCATTCATTCATTGCCTTTTTGTAAACCCATCTGGACACAGAAATAGCAAGGTTATGGATGCTACCAAAAACACAAGCAGCCCATAGAAACTTAACTTTTATACTGTACTGACAATAAAACTATTGCTGGAGTGTTTCATGCTTATGCCAGTTAAATTTGATCAAGTCATTTAGAAAGCAAGCTGCTGCCTGCTGAGCTATAGTAAATCAATACTGTTTTCTTTCAACTAGTTGGGATTTCCTATTTCTTTCTTCCTTCCGTCCTTCCTTCCTTAGGTGGAGGTTTTAATATCTTTACACCGGGGTACATAATCCACTCAAACAAAAAAAAGAACTGAGGCAAACTCTACATGAAGATTTCTGTATTGCAATTACATATATCAAAAGTTAGCTGAAATTTGTTTTTACTCTCAGAAACAATTCATTAAGGAGTAAATATTTTGAAAAGGAAGTAACAATTTCAAGACTTAATTGCTTCTACAAAGCACATAGTTGTTACCTTACACAAAATTATTAGTGTTCATTTATGTTGAGTGAGAATCTTAAACTGTGTGCACTGTAGAAGGAGAGAATCCCATAAGACAAGAACAAATGAAAAGAAAAAGAAAAAAGGAAAAAAAAATGAAAAAAGAGACATGGAAAGAACGGGACTTGATGATATTTTATCTGAATTGCTGATCTGACTACCAAATGTTGCTATCAATGTAAGGGTTACTTTAGTATGACATACTCTTTCAGTGAGAAAAGGCTTTCCTGGCAGACAAAACAATATTTATCCCAATAGTGATGCTATGTTGCAAGACAACAGGGGCCCTATTCCCACAGCTCAAATCGTGTAGAACTGGACTGGCTATGTGAGCCTGAGAATGAATTGTTCCATAGCTTCAGGTCGTCACTGTCACCAGATCTCAATATTATTGACCCCCCCCCCCCCCACACACACACACACACATAATTACATAGGGGTAGGGAGGGGGGCGGAGAAGTAGAGAAGTGAACACTCACCCTCTCACACTGGTCCAAGTCTATCTTGCCCTTAAGCTTGCGCCTGTTGCGGTCTGCATAGTACTCAAGGAAGTACTGTCCAGGCAGCTCCCCGGAGTGACGTAGTACAAACCACCGTCGCCGCCAGCGCTGCAACAGAGAATACCGACACCTGTGAACATCGCAGCTCACTATCTCCATTTTGATTGCACCCAGAATAGGCAAGTGCACGTCAACACCCACTGCCAAACATTGTTACCTATTATCATCACGTGTGTACATTTGAGTATTGGTGGATATAAAGTCAGTATTTGCCATTTGTCAAACTGCACCCAAATTAGCTGTAAAATGCACTGGTGTACTAGGTGTAGTCTCACTGTGGCTGTGACGCCTTTCATCACTCCAGTTTTTGAACTGACTTACCCACGTTTTTATAGGAAGGCCTACAGTTGGATGTTGAAATATCACTTCCATACAAGGTTGCATTCCACAAAAATGTCTTCTGAACGCTTATATGTATATTAAACACATTTTTTTCTGAAGTACTTTACATTATATGGACAGTCTGTACTTATTTTATGGGCCAAATAGAAAAAAACTTGTCTACCACTTCTTAAATAACAGTTTCAGAAACACTTCCTTCGCCATCACCTGATTTAATTAAGCTATATTCAACTACCCTCGTTTTACCTTGTTGTTTATCTTACAAGATCTGTTCAATACATTAGGCATTCCAATCAACTCATATTCCAAAATCATTTTTTGTCCACTATAGAATTACAGTGTCACTGGCAAATTTGAAGTTTTACTCTGTGTCCCTTAGCTATACTCACATTTCAAAGTTTCAATTTTGTTTTCTATACTGCTAGCCTCAGTTCAAAAATGGAAGATCAGAGATGGACTACACTTAATTTTCCAGTTACTGCTTCCCTTTCATACCCTTGTGGCTAAGCTGCAGTTCCCTATGTATTTTATCCATGCTACCTTCAGAATTTCAATGTGTGTAACCCAGCCAACTTTGTTATAACTTTATCAGCTTTCTCTAATCTAAAAACAGAATAAATATCGTCATTTTATGTTTATCTTGGTCCAAGTTTACTGGGAAATGGCTGTATTTATAAACAAAGGTTTCTTTTTCTTTCTTCAGTATATCTTCTATAGTATGTAGTGAAGAAGCTACTGCTTTGCATGTTTCTATACAGGGTGAAAAACAGGGTCATTAAATACGTACCAAGTGCCATGCGCTCTTGACCACCTTTATTACTGATAAATATCTCCTCTATTAAAGAAGTACTCAAAGCACTTCAGTATACGTTTGCTAGAGGGTCTCTCTCTCTCTCTCTCTCTCTCTCTCTCTCTCTCTCTCTCTCTCTCTCATTTAATGAAACTGTACCCACATAAAGGGGGAGGGGGGGGAGGTAACCAGTGTATCTATGTACAGAATATTACCTTCCCCGTGGTCAGCAACTACTAAAGGGCATAGAAGACAGAATAAAATCTTTAGGTTTTCTGAAGACTAAAATCTTAGTGCCTAGATTGATCGTTTCAGATATACCTGCTTAGGCAGTTGATGAACAGTCCCATCTATTGACATCCTAATTTATATTTCATGCTAGGTATGATTTTGTGTGTGTGTGTGTGTGTGTGTGTGTGTGTGTGTGTGTGTGTGTGTGTGTGTGTGTGTGTGTGTGTGGACTTCAGTCCGGAGACTGGTCTGATGCAGCTCTCCACCCTTTTCTATCCTGAGCAAGCCTCTTCATCTCCTCATAAGAACGGCACTCTACAACTATTTGAATCTGCTTACTGTATTCACTTCTGTCTCCCTCTGCAATTTTTACCCCATACACTTCCATCCAACACTAAATCCACGATCCCTTGATGTCTAAGAATGTGTCCTATCAATCTATCCCTACTTTTAGTCAAGGTATGCCAGAAATTCCTCCTCTTCCCAATTCTGTTTAGTACCACTTCATTAGTTATGCAATCCACCCACCTAATCTTCACCATTCTTCTGTAACACCACATTTCAAAAGCCTCTATTCTTTTCCCATCTGCACTGCATATCGTCCATATTTCACTCCCATACAAGGCAACACTCCACACAAGTGACTTCAGAAATTACTTCCTTATGCTTAAAGTAATATTCGGTGTTAACAAATTTCTCTTTTTCAAAAATGCTTTTCTTCCCATTGCCATTCTGCATTTTATATCCTATATACTATGAACATCATATGTCATTCTACTCCCCAAGTAACAAAGCTTATTTACCACCTTTATTGATTCGTTACCTAATTTAATTCCTTCAGCATCGCCTGATTTTCTAAGACTGCATTCCACTACCCTTGCTTTGCTCTTGTTAATGTTCATCTTATATGCTCCTTTCAACACAATGTCCATTCCGTTCAATTGCTCCTCCAGGTCCTTTGCAGTCTCTGACAGAATTACAATGTCATTAGCAAACCACAAGGTTTTTATTTCTTCACCCTGAACTTTAATACCTTCTTCAAATTTCTTTTTGCTTTCCTTTGTAGATTGCTCAAATAAAATGTACAAATTGAATAACATTGGGGGAAAGGCTACTACCCTGTCTTGCACCCTTCCCAACCTCTAAATCTCTTTCATGCCCTTCAAATGTAATAACTGCCGTCTGGTTTTTGTACAAGTTGTAAATAACTTTCTGTTCCCTATATTTTACTCCTGCTGATTTCCTGTAGGCAGTATCTATTTTTCCCCTACTTGTATGTCGTTCTACAGACTTTGATTTGCCTTCTAGCCACTCCTGCTTAGCTATTTTACACTTCCTGTCAATCTCATTCTTGGTCATCTGTACACCATTTTGCCTGTTTCATTTACTGCATTTTGATACTTTCTCCTTTCATCAACTAAATTACTATTTCCTGTGATCTCCAAGGATTTTGGTAGGTCTTGACTTCCTACTTATTTTGTCCTTGGCTGCCTTCACTATTTCATTTATCAATGCTACCCATTCTTATTCTAATGTTTTATTTCCCCCCGTTTCTGTCAATTTTTGCCTAAAGCTTCCTCTGAAATTCTCAAGAACTTCAGGTTCCTTCAATTTCTCCAGGTCCCGTGTCCTTTTTCTCCTACCTTTTTGCAGTTATTTTCAGTTTTAGCCTACAGTTCATGACCAACAAGTTAGGGTCAGAGTCTATATCTGCCCCTGGGTATGTCTTACAGTTTAAAACCTAGAACCAAAATCTGTGTCTTACCATATAAAATATATCTAGTACCTTACAGTGTCTCCTGGTCCCTTCCAAGTATACAACCTTCTTTCGTGATTCTTAAACCAAGTGTTTGTTATGATTAAATTGTGTTCCATGCAAAATTTTACCAGGGGATCTCTTCTTTCATTCCTTTTGCCCAGTCCATATTCACCTACTAATTTTCCTTCCCTTCATTTTCCTACTACCAAATTCCAGTCTCCCACCACATTTAAGTTTTCCTCTTCCTTAATTGTCTGAATAATTTCCTTTACCTCCTCATACATTTCTTCAATCTCATCATCATCATCATCATCATCATCATCATCAGAGCTAGTGGGCATATAAACTTTTACTACTGCGGTCGGTGTTGGCTTTTGTATCTCTCTCGACTATGATAATGCTACCATGAGCTGCTCATAGTAGTTTACCCGCATTCCTATTTTCTTATTCATTATCAGACCTACTCCTGTAAACCCCCAACTGATTTTGTATTTATAATCCTGTACTTATCTGATCATAAATCCTGTTCCTCCCCCCCCCCTCTCCACCAATCTTCACTAATCCCAACAATATCTAACTTCAGCTTATCATTTTCCCTTTTTAAATTTTGTAACTTACCTACCCGATTAAGGGATGTAACATTCCACGCACTGATCCGTAGAATGCCAGTGTTGTCTTTCCTGATGATCACATTCTCCCTGCCTAGAGATCCAAATGGGGGACTATTTTACCTCCTGAATATTTTACTCAAGATGATGCAATCATCATATATTCATACAGTAGAGCTGCATGTCCTCAGGAAAAGTAACGGCTGTGGTTTCTCCTTGCTTTCAGCCATTCGCAGTAGCTGTCTGGCAAAGCGACATTGGCTGATGTTGCAAAGCCAGCTCAATCATCAAGACTGTTGGTCTTGTAACTACTGAAAAGGCTGCTATGCCTCTTCAGGAGCCACACGTTTGTCTGGCTCTCCACAGGTAACTCTCCATTCTGGTTGTACCAACATGGCTATTTGTATCGATAAGGCACGCAATCCACCCCATCTCAGCAATGTCTGTTGTTCATGGGATGGTTTACACGATACAAAGCAGTAAATACAGTATCTGTAGGACACCCCAGCTCAGACAAAACACCAGCCACAGAAGCTAATGATTAAAAATGGTGCCTCTTACCCTTTGACAGGACAAAGTTTGGGACTATCTGCAACTGAATTTTGAAGACTCTAAATCAGATTTACAATTAAGGTGGTTTATACTTCATTGTTGTTGTTGTTGTTGTTGTTGTTGTTGTTGTTGTGGTGGTGGTGGTGGTCTTCTTCAGTCTTGAGAATGGTTTGATTCAGCTCTTCACCTTACTCTATCCTGTTTAGTCTTTATAGTTTCCAAATTTCTTGATGGGCTAGCACATTAAACATTACACACACTAACAAAAACAACATGTCATTCATTTTCCATGGACTTGTACCCATAGATAAAAGGAGGTGAAAATGTTATAAGTTATAAGAAAAATTTCGACTTTACTGTTTAGGAATAATGATGCCAGGGGACAGTTCAGAGAATCTCTTTGATATTTAAAACATTCTGAAGGATTAGCCTATATCTGTGTGAATACCGAGACTCAATCTGACAAAATCAATTATGAAACAAAGATTAAATAGATGCAATGAGTGTAGTTGACATTATGAAAATGCAAAATAAAGGTGAACATGTTGCAATATTTTCATAGAGCCCTTATAGGTATCAATGCAGAAAAATGTGTACACTATTTCTCCTACAAATTTTTTTATGGAAACTGTTGATTTCAACATGCCTTACCGACTTTCAGAAGAAATAACTGTTCCAACGATTTTAATTTTTTGTTAGAAAAATAAATGTGGTGACTTGACAATCATAGTGACAAATTCCAAAGGCGCTGCTACCAACATTACAAACATTAACTACCAGCACACAAAAGGAAAAGCTGCAACAGCAAACAATTTTCTGTTTAATTTGTGTCAAAGTTCCATCAATTGCATGCAACACTGACAATTCCGTAATCTTATCAGAAACAAAATAGTGTTGACATCCATGTTCAAATCTCCCTGATACTCCTTTCAATCACATCCTATACGTCTTCAATTGGGTGCCAACTCCCTCCAGTGACTTGCAATAGCCTCATTGCTTCCATGCCAAGACACCTTGTCCCTGTTATCCATCACAAAAATGGACATATTGGCTGTTTGGTACATGATCATAATGTTCTGGCTGATTAGTGTACAGGTATATTTTTTACATACCACTGTTGCAAACAGACATCATACAATGTAAAGACAGATTTGAAAACAGTGTGCAAGTAATAAGTAGTCAAACAAAAATTCATAATTTATTAAACAAAATTAATACAAATCTCCCATGATGCCTCAGCTCTTACCAATCACTCAATGTTTGCACATGTTGAGCTTTGACCATTCACTGTATCTATTTTGGTTCTTTTTCTCAGTTCCATAGACCACCTCTATGTTTTCATGTTCACCCTGTGTTGAGTTTGGGCCTTCTTACCACTAAATCTGAGGAGGATGAGTTTGAGTGTTTCCCTTGCAAGTGTCGTTCAGAAAGTAAGTTTGATTACTGATATTTGAAGCTTCTACAGAACAAAACACTGGGAAAGTGTTCCCAATCACGCATAAAATACAGCTTCATAAGCAACACCACAGGATCGTTAAAAAATTGTCTTAAAGAGTGTTTAAGGTACAAAAACTGTAAGAAGTTAGAAACAAAACTAACACCCTATTTAAAAATATCCTTTGGAAGTGGTACATCGTGCAAGGACTGACTGTCTGTTAGAGTATTTATTGCTGTATGATGGAAAAGAAGGGGGAGGGGATGGAAGGGATCAGAAAGCTACATAACATAACAGCGACAATTAAGCGTTGCACGCTCACCTAGCACATGTACAAGTTTTAAACTGCACAGCACTCGAGAGCAACAGGCAAATTAAAGCAGCTGGACTGCATCGGTTAACTCCAGAAGGTCAGCGGTTGTGTACGCTTGACCGACTGAGGCTGGCGCAGTTGACTACTAGGACAGGGGGGGGGGGGCAGCCAACCACTACGCCATGCGGGTTTCTGGGGAGGGGGGCGAGCCTAATCGTGATAGGCGCACTTACGGTGGCGCAGTGCAGGTATTTGGAAGGCTGCTCCACAGGAGGCAGCCCTCCGCTGGGAAAGTACATGGGCGCCACATACACCACTCGACACGACCGCTGCACGCTGCTCCTCCCAAAGAGCTCCTGCGGAAGAGATCACGCATGTACCAAGGCTGTCACCACTTCTGTGCCTTAGTCTGGAATCCCTTACCTTATTTCTCCATTCTGAACCTATAAAACGGCGCTTCATGAAAATAACACACACACACACAGTTTCTACTAGTGGAAAATTAGTTGCATTCTACCGTTACCAAAATAATTTAAATTAGAGCACACCATCACACAAGTGATACATTTATTTAGGTGTGCCTCATTGGAGGAAAAAAAAAAAACGAATAAAATGGAAATTGCAATTTTGTATGCCTTGCTTGACCAATGGAGACAGTAACAGCAGTGATGGTGACAGCACTAGATCGGGGGGGGGGGGGGGAGACAAATTTGGGTGTCTGCCCAGTGTGGGTACTCTGAGGGGTGCAAAATGTTTTTACTTTACGTTGGGGGAGGGGGAGCACACCAGGAAGAAGATGGACGCCGAGGGTGGCGGGGGGCAGTGGTCCAAGAAGAAGGCCTCCACATGGTGGTAGCAGTACACTTACGTGACATGAGGTGTGATAGAGCCTAGCAGGCCTGTGTATTCATCGACTTAGTGAAGGTACACATATCAAACACGTCATAATAGATATCCGAATATGGGTAGCGACTATTACATGTTGAATAACGTGTTTGCACGCCGCAGTCTGAAGTAATTTTACAGCTGAACTTAGGTTGCACAGAAGACAAACTGATTGAGTAAAGAAACTGAGTTCATGAAGGTATCACTGCTATTATACACTGACTACATGTAAAATCTGCCGCTCCCTGACACACCTGTCCAGGGAATTTTTCTTTATATGCTATTATGGGTACACCAATATTGCATCCGTCATCTCAGATTGAGTATATTCCTAACATCAAGGAATATCCAACAAACTGTCGAATCAAGTCAGTTCTTTTTTGTTAGATTACCTGAAAGGGTTGCAAGTCATCCATATGAACACTAACAGAAATCGGTTAAACTTTATTTGCACGACAAATAAGTCAAATCTACAAGCCGTAAATTCAACTAAATACAACTTAAATTGGAAAGAACACAGAAAATATTGTAGGAAAGGCGAACCAAAGGCTAAGTTTCATTAACAGAACACTTAAAGGATGCAACAGTTCTGCTAAAGAAACTGCCTACACTACACTTGTGCGTCCTATTTTGAAGTATTGCTGATCACTGTGGGATCCCCACAACGTGGGGCTGACGGAAAGATATAAAGTTCAGAAAAGGGCAGCTCGTTTTGTGCTGTCGCTATGTAGGGGAAAGAGTGTCACGGATATGTTGCACGAGTAGATGTGAAAGTCATTAAAAGAAAGGCGTCATTTGTCACGGTGAAATATATTTGCGAAATTTCTTTTATCAACTTTCTCTTCAGAATGCAAACGTGTTTTGTTGGCACCCACCCACATAAGGAGACTTGATCATCCTAATGACATAACAGAAATCAGATCGAAAACTGACATAGTTACGTTCCTTTTCCCCATGCGCTATTGGAGAATGGGAGAATGGAACGATAGAGAAATATCATAAAAGCTGTGCCGGCTGCAGTGGCCGAGCGGTCTGCGGCGTGCCTGACAGTCTGCACGGCTGCTGCGGTCGGGGGTTCGAATACCCCTCGGGCATGGATGTTTGTGCCATCTTTAGTGTAAGCTAGTTCATAAGTAGTTTGTAAGTTCAGGGACTGATGACCCCGTAGTTAAGTCCCATAAGTTCTACAAACATTTGAGCATTTTTTTGAAAATAAAAGCTGTTCGCTGAAGCCTTCACTGTGATTTGCAGTTTATTTATGTAGACAGCTAACTACGAAAGATCCAAAACAAGGCCATGGGAACACCGGATTACCATTGCCTATCTTGCCACAATCGACGACATTCACAAGCCGAGACGTCGACTCTACCGTCTGTGGGGGATCACATGATCAACTGCGACAATGAAATTCTACCGCCAATCAAGATTCCAGGGACGTAAGGGGTTTGGTTGGGTTGTTTGTTTGGGATAGAGGGACTAAACTGATGATATCAGTCCCCCGGTGCGGAGGGGAAGGAGTGAGGATAGGTAAGGAGGGGAGGGGATAAGAAATGCAGTCCGGAAAGAAAAGAAATGCAGTCCGGAAAGTAAAGAAGGAAGGAAGGAAGGAAGACTGCATTAGCTCGGGGCCCCGTGGTCGACACGCACGTACTCACGAAAGAACCGTGAGCACCCTGGGGGAGCCAGGGACCTAAGAAGAGCATGTATCACTGAACTCTAGTATATGGACCGAGCGAGGAGGCGCAGTGACAACACAAGGAACTGGCATTTGTGATGACGGTATTTCCAAACCGCTTCCGGCCACTCTGATTTCCCTCAATCACCCCAGGCAAATGCCGGGATAGTTCCTTTAAAGCGGCACAACAATTCGCCTTCCCCAAATTAAAAATATCCAAGCGTGTGGTCTGTCTCTAAAGACCACGATGTCGGCGGGACATTAAATAGTTTCCTTCCTTCCAATATATGACGCAACTGACACATAATATAAAGAGGGCTCTACAAGAGCAATATGGATAATCAACAGTTACGTAAATGCCTCAACGAAAACTCTAATGCAGGCGAGACAACGTACTGATACTATAAGCAAACAGTGTAAAATAAAAGCTCTATTAGAAAAGGGGGCAAAATAGGGATTCATTGTAGCGACGCGACGCTTGGATCTCAAATGGGAAAATCTATATTATTGAGTTCGATTAACTTATGATGAGGTTAGATTCCATTGGCAACCGTGTGCACAACGACCTCAATAAAAGTATTGAAAACAAACAAAATAGCAGTGAAAGACGTAAAATTTTTGAAGTCATTAATTAATTATTTCAGTCAGTGACTTACCATCTTCGGTGCAAAAATTAAAAGTCTCGAAGACAATGTATGCACGCATAACAACTTCAGCGTTGAGTGAATGCCAGATCAGCATAATAGTTTCTGAACAATATTAGACTAACCTATAGCTTACACCTACTGCAACCACAGTATAGCGTAAATGCCGCATTCATATTGTTATTTCCTAATTGCACTATAGCTCACACACAAAAACTAACAATAAAAAATAGTTTTCGGCGACAAAAAATTACCTAGGTGATGTGACTACGTCCTTCATGATTTTTAAAGTCTCACAAATGTTTCAGAATATTACTGGTAAATTATATGTCAGTTGCATTTCTTGAACAAGGCTTAATTTAGCTTTCTCGCATGAGTAAAGAGGAGAGACTGAATACATATGCTTGTTTCGAGTCTTTCTTTTCATTTTAATGCATCTTACCACAACATTTACTTCTAGCGATTGAAAATAATTATAATTACTGGGAATAACACAACGTTCGGTAGAAAAAATCTGTTCAATGATCAGAGATAGATTTCGACTAGGTAACTAGCCATCATTATTGTCATATCGTAGGTATGTTAAACAAGCTGCCTTTTACTACTGTAAACTTGTACCACTTCAATGCAAACGGCAGCATGTGTAACATACCTACGATATGACAATGATGATGGCTAGTTACCTAGCCGAAATCAATCTGTGATCAATAAAACGAACGTTGTGTTCTTCCCAGTAATTATATCAATTGTCGCTGTGCACAAGAATCCGATTATGGATTCAAACAGTCAATAATATATGACTGTCTGTTCCGAAAGCTGAAAATGTGTATCCAGCCGGTTTCGAACCCGGGTCTCCCGCTTTCTAGGCAGTTTCGCTTACCACTGCCATATATCCTGCGAATTTGAAAGAATAACAACTGCAGGATCAGAATTGATGTCTGTTCTTTCGGAACAGACGTTATATATATAACATGCCGGCGACGGGAAATGATCCTTTCGTAAGTGGGGAGGGGTGTGTAAGTTAGAGGCCCTTACTCTTACAGGAATTAGTTTCTGAAACTACGAGTTTTGAGTACTGTAGGCATGGTGAAGCTGGGAATTTGTATATGACGAGAGGCGTGCTTAGGTAGTCCTTGCAGGCGCGGTGATCACTGCGTCCCCAATGGTGTAGTGCTCAGAGCAACTGCCTAGAAAGCGGGAGACCCGGCTTCGAATCCCGGCTGGGTATAAATTTTCGCGGCCGCGGTGGCCGAGTGGTCTGCCCCCCTCGGGCATAGATGTTTGTGTCGTCTTTAGTATAAGTAGTTTGTAAGTTTAGGGACTGATGACCCCGCAGTTAAGACCCTTAAGCTTAACAAAAATTTGAATCGGTACACATTTTCAGCTTTGCCCCGTTCACAGTTGATGCAGATTCCACGATTCCCATTTTTATATGCCAAACGCTGCTTCGAGACGTCCCTGCAATCAAACGCTAACACGAAATGAGAATCCGCCAATACAGCATGCAGTTCGTAAAGGGCTAGGCCAGTTTAATACTTCAGCTTACAGATTCCAGCACCCGGCAACGTCACAACAGTGCGCAGGCGTGCAGATATTAAAGCCATCTCCTATCCATTCCTTTATAATCGTCGCGTGACATTTCGTTATTTCCAGGAACAGGGTTCGATGACATTTCGCCTGCCACCGATAATTCTCGCAACTGCGCAGAGTCTCTCCTTCCGTTTATCTACTTTTCCCAGATAAATCCGCCCACAAAACTTATCACAATTTCTCCGGAAATCAAGAGTTATCGCTCTTTCTATTATATCATCTCTGACGACAAAAGATCTTTGATTAAATTTCCTTGAAATGTGTTTAGTAAGACAACCAGTTTAAAATAATCCGTGAGAACAGTACGTTCCTTCAAATGTTGACTCATCGAAAAGTGACTGTTATGAAGTGTTGATAAATTTACATGACAGATAAAGATTTTTCCCCAACGTGTATATCTACATTTACATAAATACTCCGCTAGTTAAATTTCAGTGTATGGGCAGAGGGTTCATTGAACCGCTTTTGTGATATTTCTCTAGCGTTCCATTCTCTAACAGCGCGCGGGAAAAAGGACCACCTGAATCTTTCCTTTTTCCGTCTAATTTCTCTTATTTATATGATGATCATGTCTCCCTGTGTGATGGGAGCTAACTAAACATGTTCGCATTCGGAGGAAATATATCTCGCCGCAATAAATAGCGCCTTTCTTTTAAAATGATTTCCACACCATCTCGTGCATCATTTCTGTGACACTCTCCCTCATATATTCTCTGAAATTTGGTAACATCCAGTATTAATGTAAGCATAAGAAAGTCCTTTCTGAAGGCCTATTTTCCGTCAGCCCCATTTTGTGGGGATCTCAGAATGGGCAGCAATACTCCAAAGTAGGACGCACAATTATAGTGTACACAGTTTCTTTAGTAGAACTATTGCATGTCTTAAGTATTCAGCCAATGAAACTTAGCCTTTCGTTCGCCTTCCCTATAATATTTCCTGTGTGTTCTTTCTTATTTAAGTTGTTCGTAATTGTTTTTCCTAGGTACTTAGTTGAACTTACGACCTTCAGATTTTACTGATTTATCATGTTTTCACAAAAAGCAGTTGCCATACTATATCTTAGGGTTGTAGACTTTCTCCAATGTTATTCAATGTGTACATTGAGCAAGCTATAAAGGAAAGCAAGGAGAAATTTGGAGAAGTTCAGCGGGAAGAATTAAAAAACATTGCGTTTTGCCGACGACATAGTAATTCTGCCAGATACAGCAAAGGACCTGGAAGAGCAATTGAATGGAATGGACAGTGTACTGAAAGGTGCATATAAGATGAACATTAACAAGATCAAAACAAGGGTAATGGAGTGCAGTCTAAGAAAATCAGGCGATGCTGAAGGCATTAGATTAGGTAACGAAACATTAAAGGAGGTAGATGAGTTTTGTTACTTGGGCAGTAAAATAACATATGATGGTCGCAGTACAGAGGTTATAAAATGCAGAATGGCAATGGGAAGAGAAGCGTTTTTGAAAAAGAGAAATTTGGTAACATCCAATATTAATGTAAGCATAAGAAAGTCCTTTCTGAAGGCATTTGTGTGGAGTGTTGTCTCGTATGGGAGTGAAACATTGACGATAAACAGCGCGGATAGGAAGACGATAGAGGCTTTTGAAATTTGGTGCTAGAGAAGAATGCTGAAGATTAGGTGGGTGGATCGCGTAACTAATGAGGCAGTACTGGACAGAATCGGGGAGAAAAGGAATTTCTGGCATAACTTGACTGACAGAAGAGATCGATTGGTACGACACATTTTGACGTCATGGAGTCGTGAATTTAGCATTGGACGGAAGTGTATGGGGGGTAAAAATCGCAGAGGGAGACCAAGAGATGAATATAGTAAGCAAGTCCAAATGGATGTAGGTTGCCGTTCTTATGAGGTGATGAGGCTTGCTCAGAGTAGGGTTGAGAGAGCTGCATCAAAGCAGTCTCCGGACTGAAGATAACAACAACAACTACTACCTCTTCTGTTTTGAGTTTGACCCAAAAGGTGCTTCTGACAAGTGGTACTTCTCTGCAGAAAGACAACGCTTCACAAAAATGAAGTTCTAGGCCGCTAGACTGTGGTACTGCTATGTATTTTTCTATTGAACAGTGTGATATTACCTGGGAGTTTCGTGACTCTACATGCTAAGACTGCTGGAAGCCGTCCATTGCCTCTTACCAACTGAAATCGGCACTCACCTGTCCAAGCCCTGGTTTTCAAGTGGTCTAGACTCCAACCGATAGTCACTATCCCAGGAGCGGCGCTACAGGTGAAGTGACGTGTTAGCAAAGGCACTGGAGATGGTCGTCTGCCGCCATCTATTTACGTGTAGCACTGCCATGCCGGATACATTCGTCATACGTCCTACATTAATGTCAGCGGTTATTTCAGACAGTGGTGTTTGTCTGTTGGCTGTAAAAACTCTACACAAACGCCGCTGCCCTCGCCGTTAGCCACTGCGTTGTTCGTCGTGAGAGGTAACGCCTGTATTTTGGTATTGTCTGAATATTAAATTCCTTAATGACATCCGAAATACGATACCCCGTGCGATTTGCTCCAACTATCATTCGGTGATTTTGTGCAGTCGTGTGGTGCACAAAATCACGTTGGAAGTCTTTAACACCCCTATTGAATTTGTCTTAGATAAACAACACACACTGCTGTAGAAGGAAAAGAAAGGAACGAGCTTAAAATGTTGTCGCAGCACAAGCAAAGGAAATTTGTTCCTTTTGAAAAGACGCCGATAGAAGAGTGTGGAACCAGCTGCGACAGTCTTCATTCCGCATACCTCACCAAAAATCGTGGCACGCGAACATATTCGAGCTCTTATGTGATGAAGAGAGTAACGAAGTGACGAGACGTGGGAGAGAGAAAGAGAGCACACAGACGTGTTCGAAGACTTACATTGGCAGTACAGAAGAGGCATGAATGGAAGTAAGAAAGAGCAAAAAAGATAAAACAGTGGAATGAGAAACAGAAGTAAGTGTGGACCACACAAGCTATGGAGGATTCGTGCGCAGGATCCATTCCTCCCGCGGTCAGAAAAATAGGGCTGAATCCTCCCGAGCCTGCTAGGGTCTGGAAAAGGACGGGACTGAATCCTCCCGTAACCTGTTTAAGCAGGTAGTTGGTGGCGGCCAGAGACCAGAGTGTGTGGCCAGACCTTTATGAATATTCCAGGCAAGCAAAGCAAAGCTATCTAGCATATGTTCCAGTGTATGTTCCTACATTGTACAGTAACGTAAGTGTGAGAATTAAGCCCCAGTTAGAGTCGGAGTAAACGTACAGTAATATCACTTTGATTCTTACAATCTAAAGATTACGTTTTACTCGCAATTGATAAATCTGTGCAACATTTTCAGCAGTTGGTATACAAGTTTGTTTGATATAGCGTCGAATTATAAACAGGACAAGGCAGGCTAATTTTTTTCCTAAGGAAGAAGAAATTCTGCTTTCAAAGGGAGGGCGGGACATGATTCTTATTGATCTGGCTTAACGCGAATAGAAGCAAGTTATGAAGATCTCTAGTTTCTAATAAAACTTGCCTTATAGGAAATCGGAAGATAATAAGTAGAAAAAGGTAACACGAGGAAAAAAATCCATTAATCAACGCCGAAACGTGGAAGAGATATAAGGAAGCACGAGGCTGTATAAACAAGTACAACGAAAACATTACAGCAATGGATAATGACAGTTCTATTCACGTATTTTTCACAAAAATTTGTTTATTGCTAGTGGTACCTGGGTAAAAAGCTTCAAACGTAAACATTACATAAGACAACAACAACAAAAACTCACCAAATTTGATAGCACGAATGATGTTGCAACTTTGGAAGAAACGGTAGGAGCAGTAGAAAACTTACACATGGAGACGAGATATATAATGCCAAACTTCAGTGTTGATTACATAACAAGTGTTGATCATACCGGATGACAGTATGAATCAACGCTGATCACTGGTTGGTACACAAGGATGCGGAGACCTTTTGCGAATCTTGCAATTAGCACTGCTTATTGTTTATACTATTGGAAGATTAATTTTTAGCGTCCACCGAGATCGTCGTCATTAGAGACGGAGCTCACGCTCGGATTGGGTAGATCTCATAATTAATGAGGAGGTACTGAACAGAATTGGGGAGAAAAGAAGTCTTTGGCATATGCTGACAAAAAGAAGGGATAGATTGGTCGGACACATTTTTGAGACATGAAGGTATCGTGAAACTAGCATTAGAGGGAAGTGTATGGGGTAAAAATCGCAGAGGCAGGCCGAGGGACGATTACAGTAAGCAAATTCAAAAGGGTGTAAGCTGTCCTTCTTATTCAGAAATGAAGAGGTTGGCACAGGATAGGGTAGCGTGGAGAGCTGCATCAAACTGAAGACCACAACAACATTTAATACTAAATTTAATCACATATAATACCATAGAGTAAGTAAACTGTTGGTTTTGTTAGAAGTGACAAGTAAGGCCGGAAACGGCTTGGGGTTGTGGTGGGGGCTGGGGCTGTTACCTTCAGAAGGCGCCACTGTGCTAGAATAGTTCGGGAGGATTCAGTCCTGTCCCCTGTTCGCCTACCTGCCATTGGGAGGATTCCGTCCTGCGCCCGGGGATTCTAGACCGCCCACACCGACGAAATTTAATAAGACAAACTTTGTCCACTCTCTTCCACAGCCGGTCTAGAGTCAGACCAATCATCCACAAGGACGCGTGTATACAACAATGACTGAAGAGACAGCAGAAAGTAGCGATTGAAGCGAAAACAAAAACAAAACAAAAAAAATGTTCAAATGTTTGTTAAGCTTATGGGACTTAAGTACGGGGTCATCAGCCCCTAAACTTACAAACTACTTATAAACTACCTTATACTAAGGACGGCACAAATATCCATGCCGAGGGGGGATTCGAACCCCCGACTGTAGTGGCCGTGCAGACCGTGACTGGAGCGCCTTAGTCTCCTCTACCAACATTTGAACATTTGATTTTTGAGAGAGAGATACAAACAAAGAGATAAGGGAGAGCATGAAGAAACTGACAGCAGAGAGTGACAATGGGAGAAAATGTGGCTTGAGAGAGACATCTGTGGACAGCGGCGGTGAAGAGAGATGCTGTGTGCAAAGTCCATTACGATGAGAAATTGGAGAAAAAAGGAGTTTTAGAGTTCTGTGTTTAAAGGCACGAATATATTGGCACGCCAAAATTTTTGGAGAGGGAGGCGAAATGAGGAATCTTGCTCTCCACTTTTCTGACTTTTAAAAAGGAATAAATTCCTCTTTTTTGTGCTCCGACGGGAACATTTTGAAGTTTGTTTCTTTTGATGATTGATTATAACATTTAAATTAAAATATCGGGTGAGCGAGCGTTGCTCGGGGATTTCTGTTACATAGTGCTACTCACCGCGTTTTCGAGGCTAATATATCTTCTGTAATCCGAAAATCATGAATTTTTTTTTCTTTCCTACACACACACACACACACACACACACACACACACACACACACTGTCACTGCTATCGAAAGTTACCCCCACTTCACCTTTTGAGGGTTAATTGTGCATCTCCCCCCTCCCCCGTCCGTCTCTCTCTCTCTCTCTCTCTCTCTCTCTCTCTCTCTCTCTCTCTCTCTCTCTCTCTGTAGTCGGTTCCGACTCTCCGAAGCCCCTTGCACCAAAGCAGGTCAATTCTCTCTGTGCTGAACTTTCTCCCGTAGCCTTCCCGGATTGGAACCCATTACTTCTGTGATGCCATCGATCCATCTCATCCTCTGACGTCGTTTTCTTCTAGTGCCGTCCATCTTCCCCAGCTTCAACTTTTTTCTTGTTCCAAAGATGTATCCTCAAGAAGTGACCTACATCAAAATCTGTCTGACTGAAACTGTGTTAGTGCCTTTCCGATTTTGTTCTGCAGTACATAGTGTCGGATTTGGGATACACATACACCTAGGTTCATCCTGTGCTATTAGCCTTCCCAGGCGAAGCCTCGAGAACTGCTGTCTCGAAAACGGTTCTAACGATTTCGATGAAATTTTGTAATTACACTGTTGATTTTTTTTTCTTTTGAAGCTCGCCTACATAGTTGTATTTTTCGTAAAACAGACAGACAGACAGACACACACACACACACACACACACACACACACACACACACACACACACACCAGTGGCGTAACTAGGACTTGGCTTGGGGGGGGGGGGGTGTAGATCTCCTTGACGAGCAAAATTTTAGTCAGTTTCCAGACAGACTATCATCTAAGAAACTAATTCACTCCCATCCAATGAAAGATTATGGTAAAACACCCCAAGTTTTCAATCTTTACCTTTACTAGATTGCAGTTATACGATTTCTTTTCTCTCTCTCTCTCTCTCTCTCTCTCTCTCTCTCTCTCTCTCTCTCTCTCTCTCTCTCTCTTTTTTTTTTTTTGGGTGTTGGGGGGGGTGGTTCTATCTTCCTCATCTCCCCCCATAGTTACGCCACTGACACACACACACACACACACACACACACACACTAAATGTGAACATAGCAATTAAATCATGATATCTTTGTAGTGCAGTGAAGACCTTATCCACACGAAATCAAGAGACACTGGATTTCAACAAGTACGAGTACATGTATCTGTTGCGAAAAATAGTGAGAGTTTGAAAAAAGATCAACAGATTTCAAAAATCAAGAGCGCTATATGAAAATGTTCCAAAATCCTTTTGTGGTTAAGATTTAAAGGCGCCATGTTTCACTTAAAAATGAAGTTTATTGAGCTTTAACGTAATGTGAGGGATAGAATTTTACAAATATTCCAAACCGACAACAGTATCCCCACCTATTCAAGTTAGCACTTCAATATCTGTCCTTATTTGGTAGCATATATATAAGGGAGATTTTTCATGAATGAAACAAATTGTTAAATAAGATATTCGCTAATAAACGGCCATCTGAGCGAAATTCTCAGATTTTCGACGTCGAATATCTAGATATCGAGGAACTTTGCAAACAAAAAGAAATATTACGTACCTCTTTTTAATTTACCTTCACAGTCATTTTAAGTGTGTAGTATTAGAAAATAAGTACATATGCTAGTCTAACTAGGAAATTTGTTTTATTTCTATTCGTTCAGTAATTGTTCCTTCACGAAACCTTTCTTGATCTGGCTCGGCACAGTGGTAAAGTTAATAGTGTGGCCCACTCCGAAATTTAGACGGACACCGTTGCACTAAACACTGCATGGTAAATTCGTGCAAGGCCGGGTCCACACTTTGGAAGCAACTTTGGTACCAACTGTGTTAGTCCAATGTATGGATCGGTGAAATAGCAACGTTGGCGCCAACGTTGGTATGGCTCCGTTGCTTGTCGGTATTTCGACCAAACATCGAAGGTCGTTGGGCCAATGTGGATACGTCGTCCACACATTGGCGCCAACGTTTCAATCTATCTTTGTCGTCTGCTCGTCTCTAAACTTTCTTTCATCGTTCGTTCTTCGACGCCGTTTATTTCAAAATCTCTTTGTAAATATTATAACTGTAGCAGAAAGTGATTCATTTGTGAAAAACCACAAAAATCGAAATCCACTGCAAAACAGACGAGATCAGTAAAATAAAAAGCTTTTCCAACTTTTAACGCAATTACTGAATGCGATTTTTAAAATTAACATTAACAAAAAAAATGTTCAAATGTTTGTAGAGTCTATGGGACTTAACTACGGGGTCATCAGTCCCCAAGCTTACAAACTACTTATGAACTAACTAATACTAAGGACGGCACAAATATCCATGCCCGAGGGAGGATTCGAACCCCCGACCGTACTGGCCGTGCAGACCGTGACTGGAGCGCCTCAGTCCTCTCGGCCGGCTAACATTAACATTTCCTGCCGAGTTCCAAATATTGCTTTGCAAACTTCAAGCACTACCACTGATATCAATGACATGTTTATTTCAGAAAGGAGGTGTAGACTTCTAAAACTGACTCCTGGAGCAAGAAAACGAAGCGTTAGTACCAAAAGAACTTTAGGAAGTATAGCGTCTCTCCAAAACGTACCTTCCTTTTCCAAGTTGAATCATTTAAAGCAGCAGGTCTAAGCTTTAATAATGTGTATCGATTATTTGTAATATACTTTAAAAGTTACTGATTTCGTAATTAATGCCCGGTAGGAAGTGGTACAACACATCGCATCATCTTTTACATGTGTTTCCTTTTTTGGTTTTCAGTTACAAAATGTAATTGTTCACTCTCACAACCTTTAATGCATCGTCCGCGATTTGTGGGTCAGGTATGTTTACGTTGGCTCTAGACGAATCCAACTGAATGTTGGCTCCAATCTGTGGACGCTGCCTCAAAAACACAGGCCAATATATGTGGACGCGGTATAAGCTGAAGTGCAAGACGGAGCTGAGTGTCAGAGCGGCAGAGCCTCCTGGCGGCCGGCGCTGCAACTACAAGTGACAGCGGCGCGGCGGAGCCAGCAGTAGCACACAAATAGAGCCGCCGCAGTCCCCCGCATGGAAGCTCGCCGCTGGGGGCCGTGCCCGTCTCCACGCGACACCAGCTCCACAACTGAAGCACACACCCAAAGGCTCGCCGGTTTCCTTCATCTTTCGCACTTTTTCCCTACATATGTACCAGGTGGGACTGACGGAAGACATTGAAAAGGTTCAGAAAAGGGCAGCTCGTTTTGTTTTATCACGTTACGGGGGGAAAGCGTCACGGAAACGTTGCACGAATTGGGGTGGAAATCATTAAAAGAAAGACGTTATTCATTGCGGCGTGATCTGTTTGCGAAGTTTCAATCACCGACTTTTACTTATGAATGTGAAAATATTTTGCTAGCACCCACCTACTTCGGGAGACATGACCATCCCAATCAAATAAGAGAAATCAGATCGAAAACGGAACGATTTAGGTGTTCTTTCTTCCCGCGCGCTATTAGAGAATGGAACGGTAGAGAAAAGTTATGAAAGTGGTTAATGAACCCTCTGCCAGGCACTTGAATGTGATTTGCAGAGTATCTATGTAGATGTAGATGAGGCGTTTGAAAAGTCCGTACAAAAATAAAAAACTACTAATGTGTTTGGGGAAAACCATTTGTATAATTCCTAACAGTCTCCTTTTAGACTAATACACTTCGTCCAACGCTGTTCTAATTTGTTGATCCCTTCCGAATAATGGGAATTGTCCAAGCCTGCAAAATACCTATTAGTTTCTGCAATCACTGCCTCGTTTTAATGAAATCTTCGTCCCACCAGCCATTTCTTCAAATTGGGGAACAAATGGTAGTCCGACGGAGCCAAGTCTGGATGTTCAAATGTTTGTACAGCTTATGGGACTTAACTACGGGGTCATCAGTCCCTAAACTTACAAACTACTTATGAACTACTTACAACTAAGGACGGCACAAATATCCATGCCCGAGGGGGGATTCGGACCCCCGACCGTAGTGGCCGTGCAGACCGTGACTGGAGCGCCTCAGTCCCCGCGGCCACCGCGACCGGCGCCAAGTCTGGGGAATAGGGGGGGGGGGGAGATGTAAAACGAGTTTGAATCATATTTTCAACAATTTTGCGAGCACAACTGCTGAAGTGTGTGTTGTTGCATTGTCGTGATGGAAAAGAACCGTTTTGAGGGCCAATCGCCGGCATTTTTTTTTTTTTTCAGCTCAGTTTCCAAACGGGCCAATAACGATGAATAAAATGCACCTATAATAGTTATACCTTGTTCCAGATAGTCTATGAGGATTATCTCTTGCGAATCCCAAAAGACCGTCGCCATAACCTCTCCCGCCAAAGGACCAGTTTTCGCTGTTTTTCGTGCAAATTCTTTCTTGGTAACCCACTGTTTAGATTATTCTTTGGTCTCAATAGTAATGTATCCATGTTTCATCCAGAGTGACGAAACGACGCTCAATGTCCTGCCGATTCTTAGAACAGCTGCAAACCTTCCTTGCAACACTTCACACGATTCTGTTTTTGGTCAAGCGTGAGCAATAGCAGCACCCATCTTGCGGATAGCTGTCTCATGTCCAAATGTTTACGTAAAATATTACGTACCCGTTCACTGAAAATGCACACACCAGAAGCCATCTCACGCACCTTAAATCTTCTGTCATCCATCACCATATCATTGATAAAATCAATGATTTCTGGAGTCGTAACCTCCACAGGGCGCTCAGAAAGTTCAGCGTCATTTGTGCCCCTATGGCCACTCATAAAAATAATATTCGCAGCCATGTGGACAATGGTCTAGGAGAAAGATTAATAAAATGTTTCCTATGGAGTGTTCTTCTATAAAGTGCTGAAACCTCGGCGTTGAGGACGAAGACAGGGCAAGGTGGCTTTTGAGATGTGGACGTGGCGTAGGATGGAAAGAAAATGCTAGATTGAGAGAGTGGAAAATGATGAGGTACTGAAACGTTTGGGAGAGCAAAGACAGATACTAGAAGTAATCTTCTGGTCTTCAGTCCGGAGGCTGCTTTGACGCAGATCTCCACCCTATTTTATCCTTAGCAAGCCTCTTCATCTCCTGATAAGAACTGCAACCCACATCCATTTTAATATGCTTACTGCATTCGTCTTCCGGTCTCCCTCTGTCATGTTTACCTCCGCACACTTCCTCCAATACCAAATTGACGATTCCATGATGTCGTAGAATGTGTCCCATCAAGCTTTCCCTTCTTTTCGCCAACATATGTCAGAAATTTCTTTTCTTCCCATTTCTGTTCAGAACTTTCTCATTGGTTGCGCACCTAATCTTCAGCATTCGTCTATAGCACCATATTTCCAAAGCTATCATATTTTTGTTTTCAAATGTTCAAATGTTTGTAAACCTACTGGATCACACTGCTATGGTCATTAGTCTCTAGACTTACAAACCACGTTAACTTTCACTAAGGACAAAACACACACACACACACACACACACACACACACACACACACACACACACACAGTGTGTGTCTGAAGTATCTAAAATTTCACTGGGAGATTCTGGACCATTCACCAATACTGCCCAGACCTCGTCCCTAGTGATTTCCACGATAAGTTCCTGGCAGGAAAGCGATTCACAAATAACAATGAAGCCAAGACAGCAGCCCTACTGTGGTTCCACAGTCAGCCGGACAAATTCAGGCGTAGGGGCATCTCAAATTTTGTGCTCTCATGGGACAAATGAATGATCGGGCGGGGCACTATGAGGAAAATGGGTTCGTAGCATAAAATTTATATTTGTAATAACCAATACGTAGTTTACAATAGCTAATAAAATTGGGTCAAAGACTGTCTCACTTGCCCTCGTACTTTCATTATTTCCTCGGTCCAGATCCTGTATTGTCCCGGACAAATAATATAATTTTGTGCATTTATGTACCGTGTGGGGAATAGGAAATACGACAAATAAAACCCAGACGTCTAGTAAAAGTTGTAGTAGCAGACTACTAGCCTGCCCTAAATCGAGTCTTTCCTTTTCAAAGAAACCACAATTTTTCTTGATTGTTGTTTCAGGAGACACCTAGGAAAACAAACCTAACTGCGAGTACAGCGAAGCTTTCGGTTCCACGGCGTGACACTTTCGTTATCTGAAGAGTTCGTCAGCACAAAATGTTCCGCAGGACTGCTGTTTCATCGTGAGGCTGCACGCTCACACGCAATTTCAGGGACTTTGGACTTCGTCAAACTTCCTTATGTGTCTTTGTAACAGCTGTACAGCGGCGCCATGCCAGTTTTCACTTAACGTCATAGTAGGATGAGAGACGCTACCAAAAGTCGCAAGTGCCTTTCTGCATCTACATGGGATACTCTGCAAATCACATTTAAGTGCCTGGCAGAGGGTACATCGAACCATCTTTATACTACTTATCTCACATGTAGGTGGCAGAAACAAAGTGTAATCTTGGTACCGCACCCCGCCCCCCCCCCCTCTCTCTCTCTGTGTAAAATGGGTTTCGGCACGTATTATCCTCCACATACGACCAGCAAATATACAATATACAATATAATTTATTATGAGTTGTCTACTTAAAATTACTTACTTTTACATTATCTTGTCTTCTCCTCCCCCCCTCCCCCACCGCAGAAGGATATGCTATATTCGCAACATCATCGAGAACAAAACTGTTATTCGCCAGAATAGTTCCTCAGAAACCTAATCCGGAGTTCAGAAACCCTAGGGGTTTTTTTTCCTTTTAAAGAAACAGGAAATATTTCTTTGCTGCGGATGAGACAATGGTATATATACCTCATGCGATTTTTTTAACTGTCCAGGTTCAGGAAACTGTAAATACATACAAATTTTTCCCTCAGCGACGAACGGTTGCACTGGAAAAACTACCTCCTTACAGTATCAAATCAAATTCAAATGTTTGTACAACTTATGGGACTCAACTACGGGGTCATCAGTCCCTAAGCTTACAAACTACTTATGAACTAGCTAAGACTAAAGACGGCACAAATATCCATGCCCGAGGGGGGATTCGAACCCCCGACCGTAGCGGCCGTGCTGACCGTGACTGGAGCGCCTCAGTCACCTCGGCCACCGCGGCCGGCCCTTACAGTATCCCATACCGTATGTAATAGCAACTACTTCTTAGCAATTTCTTATGATACTGCGAAGAGAGATCTATGTAAACACAATTTTTGTGGCTTTTTTTTTTTTTTTCTAATGAACAAACTTCTGGCTTCGTGAATGCCTGTGACGTCGATTCCGACACATTAAATTTGTGTTAAACTGAAGTAGAGGCAATGAATTAAAATTTATGTCACGGACGGGATTCGAATCCGGTACCTCCTCCTTACTAAGCAGTGCCGTTAACCATTTAGGGCACTGAGACTTAATGGATACAGCAACTGCATGGACGGTCTTACGGCACGTCCTCCTCCACTACATAAACTTCAACTCTGTTTCATGTTCCCTTATAAATTATAAAAACGTATCAAATGGCGAAGGCTCTCCAACAGGTCCAGGGTTCAAATCCCGGCCGCGAAAAATTTTTAATTCATTGTATCTACTTGAGACTAATATCTTTAATAGATGTCGAGACAAAATACGTCTCTAGATTTTGTTTATTTGATCTTTATACATCTTATTCACCAAGCGTCGTTTATGACTGACGATCGTTTAATCTTCGACGATCGTTTAATTTTCATTTTTGCGTTTTATCGGCGTCTGTTTACTGTAACGATCATTAAACTCGCCGTCAAAACTGACGTGCCGATTTTGCGTCGTCAAACCATTTAACGAGTCGTTTATACAAGACAGGTTTCCTGTAGTTGGAATATTTAGGAGTTTTTGTAAAGGTATCAGATACTTTATTGCTGTTTACATCTTCTGGCTGTAAACATGGGAGATAATTTTGATGCGGATGTATTGTACATCGATATGCTAGAAAATCTAGGGCCTGAACGCGTAATTTCTGAGCGCAATTATCATTTCTACACCATGAATGATATAAAATTCATTACAAGGTACAGACTGTCCAAGAAAGTAGCATTAAAACTTCCGGAACAAATTGAAAATAGACTATAGTATCCAACTAAAAGAAACACCATTAACCCAAATACAACAGCTGCTTTTAACTCTGCGATTCTATGCTACTGGAACTCTTGAAATGGCAATAGCACACTTAAATGGGGTATCGAAATCACCCATCTGCCGATATATGAAGAAGGCATCGGAAGCAATTTTATCGCTGAGAACCCTATATGTGAAATTCCCGCAAGGAATTACATCTTTCAATTTCGAAATAAGACCCACAAACAAACTTTTCTCATAATCAGAAAATCTAGAACCTCTATTTCATTGGCACGTTCAATTTTCTTAGCGTTATTATTGCCCGGTTTCACCGAACTTACGAATCACAACTGAAAAACCCGCTTTTTATGTAGCGATATTCATTTGTTCAATCGAAAACAAGAGAACAACATTGAAAACAAATTATAAAACTCTATAGTGTCTATTTAATCACGATACTAGGCGCTGTTTCTATTGGAGAGTATGTTAAAATAAACGCCTAGACAATTCATTGAGACTGGCGATGATGAAACGCAGTAGTTTTTGACGGTACGTCAAAAATAAACGAGGCGTTGAATTTAACGTTTGTCTAACATATTTAGACGAAGTTTGGTGAAGCCGGGCATTAGTGTACTTATGTGACTATATGGTGTTAATCATTTGTCACTGATCGTATCTCAATGATAGGATGTTTCATTCCGCGTTTTTCTTTCTGCCTGCAGGATATTTTACATCAACGCATGCTTGTGGAAGTTGGCACATGTTTGAAATTGAATAAATCTTGCCTAAAACTCACGTGCAACAGTGAACTGACGTGGAGGCCTAACGTAACAAATGTTATTTGTGAAAATTTAAATGTTTCCTGGTGTGAGTAACGTTCCATCAGCTGGTGGGAATACAGTGTATCAGCCACAACGGAAGAACGGCAAGCGCGCCAGACCGGCCGGTCTTTTGTCCTCGCCTTGATCGGGCGAAGCCTGCCCAATCCGAGCATCCATACTCTTCACAAGCCAAGCCCGGGTGCGGAGCACTCGACCGAGCACGAGCGAACATAATCCCCAATATGCATACCCCTGTTTTCCCTCGCTCCGTTTGCTAGTGGGTTCAGGAAAGCGACTACAGACTAATTACTGGCTAGTTGACAGCTAACGCACTGGAGCAGCCTTCCTCCAATCAGAGCGCTCAACGTCACGCCCGAACAGTTCACTGTTGCCAAACTGCCACCTGGTCAACTCACGTTTGGTTCCCCATTCGTCGGTACGCAGTTGTTATTTTGCGTATCATCTCTTTATAATAAACAGACAAGAAAAGACAATGCTGCCAACGAAATACGTACTGATGACTATCATGAAACTGAACTCTCCGAAAGCTACAATTCAAGTCTTTTCATTGGGTGTGTAACATCACGAACAGGATGTTATAAAAAGGTCGGCAAAGCTTTCAGGAAACATTGCTCACACACAAAAAAAGGAAAAAGTTACGTGGACATGTGCCCGGAAACGCTTAATTTCCATGTTAGAGCTCATTTTAGTATTTCTCTTTAAATGTAAATTGAAATAATTCGTGAAGACAATTGTCAAAATACCCAATTGTTTCGTTAGTATGTACTGTACTTTCTCGATTCACCGCCAGTTGGCCCAATTGAAGGAAGGCAATGTTGACTTGCGTGCTTGTGTTGACATGCGACGGATGAGACTTCATTCCAACGTGATCAAATTGTAATTTTTCACAATGAACGTGTATGGGCTGACGAGAATCCGCACGCAATTGTGTAATCACGTCATCAACACAGATTTCTTGTAAATGTTTGGGCAGGAATTGTTGGTGATGTCTTGATTGGGCATCATGTTCTTCTACCTACGCTCACGGTAGCACGTTATCAATATTTCATACGGGATACTTTACCTGTGCTGTTAGAACATGTGCCTTTACAACTACGACGCAATATGTGGTTCATGCACGATGGAGATCCTGCACATTTCAGTCGACGTGTTCGTACGCTTCTCAACAACAGATTCGGTGACATCAACCCTCCTTGACTTTCATTTATGGAGGCATTTGAAAGCTCTTGTCTACGCAACCCCGGTACCAAATGTAGAGACTCTTCGTGCTCGTATTGTGGACGGCTGTGATACAATACGCCATTCTCCAGGGCTGCATCAGCGCATCAGGGATTCCATGTGACGGAAGGTGGATGCATGTATCCTCGCTAACGGAGGACATTTTGAACATTTCCTGTAACAAAGTGATTGTAGTCACGCTGGTAAGTTCTGATTCCATGATTCCATTCCATGATTAATGAAATTTGAAGAGAAGTAATAAAATGAGCTCTAACGTGGAAATTAAGCGTTTCCGGACACATGTCCACATAACATTTTCTTTCTTGGTGTGTGAGGAATGTTTCCTGAAAGTTTGGGCGTACCTTTTTGTAACAAGCTGTGTAGGTCACATTACTATGTGCGACATTCAAAAGTTTGAACTTCTGATGTTGTCTCAACTCCGTAGAATGGACAGAGACGTCGAACCATTCTAGTTCATACTGGCGATGTTTGTCAACTGTTGTGACGCCATACGGCTGGAGACGCACGTGGTGGAGACGAGACCTGCCTCAACCGCCGGCGCGACCTGCAGCCCGCCAGGCGGTCGATAGCGCCTTGCGCCTTGCTGCCGCACAGCTCTGCACGGCTGCGACATGCCCGCGGGCGGTGCAACCTCTCGCCTACTACACGTCGCCGCACAGTAGCAAGTAGCAGCTGGCCAAAAGTCCAAAACCGGCTGGAAATCTGGACTAGGCGGTTTTCGGGGTCACCGATTACGAATTCCAAGTCACAATTTAGCAAACCAAAATGGCAGATAAAAAACGTATTCAATTCGAGTGAAAGTCTGTCTTTTACCTGGGAAGACATCCCATTGTGTCTTCCATGGAAGGACGGAAACTTAGGGTTTAACGTCCCGTCGATAACGTGGTCATTAGTGACGGCGCTTACGCTCGGATTTTCGGGACAGGAAATCGGCCGTGCCCTTTGAAAGGAACCATCCCGGCATTTGCCTGGAGCGATGAAGTGGATTTGAACCACCATCCTCCCGAATGCGAGTCCAGTGTGTTACCACTGCGTCACCTCGCTCGGTGTCTCTTCCATGGAAGTCTTCGAACATTCATTTTCAAGTCTGAAAGAAACAGGAACGTTGAGCCACCTATCAATTTTTTGGAAGAATTTCATTTCGTTGCTGCTCACTTCTTGCCACCTCTTCTTGAATACCGATACTAATTTAGCCATGACATCTTTCATACTTTTAGGCAAAATGTATGAAAGCTTCAATTTCTTTGACAAATCCATCTCAACAATGTCAGTGATCACGTTGATATTCTCGTTCAATACCGATTTCACAAATACGAAATTTTCTTTTCTCGTGAAAGAAATTTCTTCGGTATTATCTAGAGGTTCTTTATAAAATGAAGGAATAACATTACTAGGAAAATTGTTTTGACCAGTTCCTATAAAAAATATTTCAGACGGTAAAATTACGAAAAAGTACAACGCGAGCACACATCATAGCATAATAAGTATAATAAACCCAAATCGCAGCTACTTGCATCTAATTTTTGGATATGTTTTCAAGAAATGTCTAAGGAGCAACTTCCATTCGGTTTAAGAGCAGGAGTCAACAAGAGTTCTAACTTATTGCTTTTTTCAACAGAACTTCTCGGAACACGGCCAAGAAAAATACCACTACTTTCATAAATTATTTACTCTTTCATAGATTGTCAATAACAATTTCAAGCTACGCGCTCAAATTGTGCTTACTTTCTGAAAAAGACTTCATTTTGCAGAATCCAAATCTGTTACATTTTCGCGATTCTACACACGTCTGAACTTTGTGCTGCTTTCAACGCTCGACGAATGAACAGTGCGGCAGGTTCGAAGCTCACAAACGAGATGCGTTCCTAAGCCAGGTAGGGACGATTCCCTTTTATTTACGGTCATAATACATACTAGGGGCACCACTACAACTATTCTAACCATAAAAAGCCCCTAGATGAACCATTTTTATGTCTTACTTTTGGCCAGATTTTTTGGGGGATTTGGAACCACTCTGCGCTGCTGCCCAACCACAACCATCACGTCATTTTTCCGACTTTTTACCCTGAGCTGCCACAGCTGTTGATACACTAACATGTACGTATCAAAAAGTTTTACGAGACTCGTTCCAGAAGTAATGCCCCCTCTCTCTCTCTCTCTCTCTCTCTCTCTCTCTCTCTCTCTCTCTCTCTCTCTCTCTCTCTCTCTCTCTCTCTCTGGTGACTTTGGATGTCGGTCGGATGACGAATGTGTACGGGTCAGGATGTCTGTTGAAAAGAACTGCTGATTGATGATAGCTCATGTCCCCTAATTGCAAATGTCATAACGTAGAAGTTACCCCAATTGAATCGAGAAACATTCGAGCACCCGGACTATAGGCCTTACCTCTTCCTTAGAAAAGGTCTTTAAGGGCAGACGAGTTCTGTGGGGCGCGGATGTTGCGCAGAAGTCAGTTATGGGCATCTCAACGCAACTGGATACGGTATTTTACCAGAAAGTTATGTTCTGTTCAACCATAGTCTACCAGAGACAGCCGCGAAACTCTGTAGGGAAAATTGCAGCTGAAGCGACACTAGCGCTCCCAGCGGCCAGTAGGGAGTAACGGGGGAATTGCATGATACTTACATGTTTTTGTTTTCAATGCTGTTACTTTCATATTTCCTGGTCACTGAACGTTGTTGTGAAATTTCTAATACAAAAATATAATTAAAGTAATATCACTGCTTCTGTCAATGGCATCTATAACAACAAATCGTCAGTGCAGTGTAATTCATACAGTTCACAATAGCTGAGTCGTAATCATATCGTCAAAAAAATTGAAAGCAGGGTTACAACCTGTATAAAACGATTGATTATGATTACGTTGACGTGGATATCAGTGCATACTGTCAGATTACACGAGTTTTGTTTTAGTGGATTTCTGACATAGTAATATTTTCAAAACTACATACGATTTTTACATTATAGGAGACTAGATTCTACATCGCTTTATAAACGCACTTTTCACCTTGTCCTTGCTTCTGTGGCTTTCGTCTACCTATCATAATTTTTTTAGCTACTTGGCAAGTAACAAATTGAATGGTCCTATCTTCAAGAATGTGACATGCTAATATTAACGGTTTAGATATGGACATATTTTTATTGGTAGCTACACATTCACTTTATCAAACTAGTAGGTAACCACCAAAATAGCTGTATCTAGGCCCACAATTTTTGTGAAACTGAGGTACGAAACTAAACAGGTACTACTGAAATAGTTGATTAACTGCTATTGGAAACATTCAGACATTACTTTTATATAACAGTAATATGAAATAGTAGACTAGTATTCAATATTCCGATTACGAGCATAAGTTTGGACGTGAGTGAGTAATTAAAGCTTTACTTCTATGCCTGAAAGTATAACTAACAACCGTAAATGAACACTTGTGTTATTCTCTTACATCATTCTCTTACTTCTGAGCATTCTTTGCAAATGAGAGATTTCCGAATTAGTATTAGTTGCGCATCAGTTGCACAGTGGTAGAGTGCCAGACTACACATCCGCAGATCGTGGGTTCGATCCCCACCACGTCCTGGATTTTTATGTCACTTTCCACTTCCTTCACCTCTGGCAGTATTGCTCATGTGAAAAATGCCGAGTAGCACCGTGGTTCGGAGCCCACGTTACACTGTAGGTCCCCCCTATAACTGGCTGGGTAAAGTCAGTTCGGAGGAAGGCAACGGCGTACCACCTCCAAAAAGGACCATGCCTAGTAAAGCACTGTAGTGTTCAAACCAATCTTCGGATTTTTGACTGCTTTACCTTTACCTGCTTCAATTTATAGAGCCACAAAAGCTCCCAAATACGAAGGTATTTTGAATGTGCTGTTTCACTCCCAACACACGTGCATTACTCTATCGTTTGGCGGTGTGTTTTTACGACCCAGCCGCTTGGTGGTGCTACAGTCGCAAAGTTGCAGAAATTCACTGGGAATTTCTGTGACATGTGAGAGACTGGTTCAACTTAGTGCGTAGGTGGGGCGGCTGCTTGAATGTTCACGGCGATGGGTTCGGAAACGCGTACTTTCTTAGATAAACACCTGTTCATGGAAAGAGCTGCGCAATGCTTGGTTACCGATAACACCACAGTAGTTCATTTGAACAGTGTGGGGACCCATGACCCACCAATTTGGTCCCTTAGATTCACAAACATTTCATTTGATTTAGAAGCTACGTTGTTGGCAGTCATAGCAATAGTACTTCAGGTACCATTTAACTTTTATTTCGAACAAACTTTATCAATGATATACCACGATCTTCTCTGTTAAAGTCGCGCGGGAGTGGCCGTGAGCTCTAAGGCGCCTTGCTGCGGACTGCGCGTCTGCTCCCCGACGGAGGTTCGGGTCGTCAGTCGGGCAGTGAGTGTGTGCGTGCGTGTGTGGACTGGTGTCCACTGCAGTTTGGTTGCATAGCTCTACAAACGTTGCACATTTAGATCATTGATAAAGATCTGACTTCCTTATGTTGAAGAGAAGTAGAGTGAGTAATGCGTCAATACCTTCATTATGCGATCACACTGCCACAAAGTAAATGCTTACTGCACCATTTTAATAGGTATGGCAATAATCATTCTGAAACTTCCTGGCAGATTTAAATTGTGTGCCGGAACCGAGATTCGAACCAGGGACCTTTGTCTTTGCGGGCAAGCGCTCTACTCACTGACCTATCCCGGAACACTTCACAGACCGTCCTCACACCTTTACTTCTGACAGTACCTCGCCTCCTACTTTACGAACTTGTTCGCGAAAGGCCAAGGTCACAGGCTCGAATCCTGCTTCCGGCACACAATTTTAATCTGTTAGGAAGTTTCATAAAACGCACACTCCGCTGCAGAGTGATAGTTTCATTTTGGAAGTAAGTATTCTGTTACTTTCAGCAACAACAGCAATGCGTAATTGTAATGTTAGTTTGTTAAGCCGCCTGCAAAGTGACATATAGCAATTTTAAGCGACTAGTCGTTATACTGCCTTCATAACTGTGTGCACGCTGCAATTTTGGAGTGTGTCTCAATTTCACACTACTGTTAGAGTATAATTACATGTGTTATCTCACCGCTCTGCTCTAAAGCCGTGATGAATGTGTTACGAACATAGTGTGAGGAAACTACCTACGATCTATTATTAGCGTTTATGTTACTAGAGAATCTACACCTTTTACAGAGACTTACCTTATCCTGTTTCTTCGTCATACCATGATTCACAATTGCGTGCGCCACCTATAAATGATAACCGCGATTTGTTAACTCAAATCGTTTACAACACACAAAGTCCTGTCAAATTGATCAGAACAACCAAGTCACCGGTATATCCCAAACTACTGTTAGAAGTCAACATTTGGTAAGTAGGGAGGAACGAAAGAAGGGAAGAATGAAGAAAGATTAGGGTTTAACGTCCAGACGACACCTTGGCCAGTAGAGACTATGGTAGGTGGGACTTCTAATTAGAATTACTCATAATTAAAAAGAGTCACACGAAGACAAGATTAAGAATGCGAACATAAAGGTGATTCAGCAATGTCTCTTCCGCGATCTATACACTCTGATCAACCAAACATCATGACCGCATACCTACTAGCTAGTATGTCCACCACTGGCATGCGTCTTAGCATGGAATTAATGAGGCCATGGTAGATCACTGGAGGGAGCTACACCATATCTGCACACCCAAATCATCTAATTCCTATAAAAACCTGGAATGGGGACGATATGACGCAACGTTTAATTACATCCCAGATGAGTTCGAATGAATTCACATCTGGCAGACAGGAAAGGAGGGGAGGGGAGGGGAGGGAGGCGGACTCCAGTGCATCAACTGCAACCCGTCACGGTGTTCCTCGAGCCACTCCATCATATTGCCGGCCTTATTCAAAATGCCACTACCGTTGGGAAACATGATCGTTACGAAAGATTATACTTGATCTCCAACCACTGTACAAGTTGGCCTGGACCCTGGATCATGGACGCCCAATTCAATCTTTACATATACAGCAGAGTGTCCGTGTGTTTGTGCGTACGTATCGCATACAACTCCACAGTTTTGTTCCAATCTTTACGAAATTTTGCACACTTTACCTTCAAACTATCAGAACGGTCGCCGTAAGTGTAAGCATCACGTTCAGCACAAAGTTCAGTTATTCAAAATGCCACTACCGTTGGGAAACATGATCGTTACGAAAGATTATACTTGATCTCCAACCACTGTACAAGTTGGCCTGGACCCTGGATCATGGACGCCCAATTCAATCTTTACATATACAGCAGAGTGTCCGTGTGTTTGTGCGTACGTATCGCATACAACTCCACAGTTTTGTTCCAAGCTTTACGAAATTTTGCACACTTTACCTTCAAACTATCAGAACGGTCGCCGTAAGTGTAAGCATCACGTTCAGCACAAAGTTCACGAGATATGACGTCATAAACAATGAGATGCGGAAAAAAACTGCATCACATGGTAATGTTGCACTTTCCTTCTAAACCACTGGACTGATTTAAACCGACTGATGACCCCGTAGTTAAGTCCCATAGACTATACATTTGAACTGATTTAAACCAAATTTGTTCAAAATGTTCAAATGTTTGTATTGCTTATGGGACTTAACTACGGGGTCATCAGTCCCTATACTTACAAACTACTTATGAACTAGCTAACACTAAGGACGGCACAAATAACCATGTACGATGGGGGATTCGAAACCCCGACCGTAGTGGCCGTGCAGACCGTGACTGGCGCGCCGCAGTCCCCTCTGCCACCGCGGCCAACAAACCAAATTTGGTACACATATTCCTCACCGTGAGGTAACAATTGGTGTAGGGGTAAGAACCACTTACGATACACTGTTCAGGAGATAACACGTATTAAACAGTAAGACTTGCGAAAAAAGCAAAAACTGTCACGAGACTACTCATGAACAGTATGGGAATGAAAATACTTGCAACTTGCAAGAAACAAATTTAATTTCAAACGTTTATAATACTTTTTACTCTGACAAACAGAGCAAAAGATGAAAAGGAAAACATTTTCTCGCTTGCTACTTTTCCACTGTTCACGGAGTAAAACTATGGCATTCGGTATGACGTTACAATTTATAATATCTACACTACAAATTCTAATGTCAGGAAATTTTACAGACAGTATACACACATACAACTAAATGTACCTTCGAAATTGTCACACATTACGACACGTAAGAGTAATTCACGAGATATGATTAGAAAGAGTAACTTTCATCGAAAACCGTCCCATCAAGCATCAGGTTTCATCTACTACTTCTTTACTACAAGCTGTATTCGCTACAGACTTTACTGAAACACAGCACTTATAGAAATGCATATATATCTGCAAAATTATACAATGGTACAATATATTATTCAATAAATACGAGATCATACATTCTGTGATGGGTAAAAAAACATGTCACATCATGCATCCAAGACGCTCCTGTATTCCATTCAGTTTAAGGAAATTTCTGAAATATGACAGCGCTGTTGACAAATTTGAACCAATTTTGAACTGTGAAGTGCACAAGCCTGCAGGCAAAAGCAATAGACTTCTATAGAGCTACAAAGGAAGCAAGAGAATGAAAGAGTACATGCAACGAATACCCATTATTTCCGACAGATCTACCTCTTAGCTTCAAGAGACTGCAGTTTCCAGTGTGACTTGCCTTATCTATTAGGACATCGGCAATGTAGATAAATTCTTAGATATAACTAAAAAACAAAAATGCAATAAAAAAATCCTTAAAATATTGTCAAGTGTATACAACATTACTAAACTGACGCGTTCCACATCATTACGAAATGTCGTATATGTTATCTATGGAACAAGTATTAATCTAATCCTATACAACATAAACATATATCGGACACAAGAGTTTAGGTTTGTGCATAACATATTGCACGGGCCGCATTTTCGTACGGTGATGGAGACAACATTGCTCAACAAGCCTGCCGGGAACTTCCAATGACTTGGTGAGTCCATCTCACGTAAAGTTACTGCGCTTCTCCGGGCGAAAGGTCAGAAACAATATTACGAATAACTCATGACTTCACACCTCAATCTATGTACCACGCACAATTCCAATAGTTTCATCAAGATGAAATAACAGGGAGAAGGAGGGGGGGGGGGGGACGGATAGACTTTGTAGCGTCGAAAAAGTGTGCGAATGGTAGAAATTTCCCATCGTTCTTTACAGAGACAGTGACTATGGTGGAAAACAGAGTCATGTACCTGCATCAGTTTGAAGTGGAATGTAGGATTAAAAAGTGATACTTTTATCACTTTCTTCCTTCATTCTTGTCACCAAACGCAGAACTATCTTTCCACCGGCTTCAATCCTTTGGTGAATATCACAGTTTGTTTATGTACTGTGATTCCTGTCTTTTGCGTATATTGTAACTGTGTTTGGTACACAAAATGCCGCGGTGGAGTAGCCGAGCGGTCTAAAGCATCTCGCTGCGGAGCGCGCGGTTGCTCGCCGTGGAGCTTCGAGTCCTCCCTGGGGCATGGGTGTGTGTTGTCCTTGGGTTAGTTTACCTAGGTTTAAGTAGCTTGTAAGCTACGGACTGATGACCACGTAGTTTGGTCCGATAGATTTACAAACATTTGAAAATTGACATAAAATGTCATTCACTTTTTGACGTCTAATGCATTATTGGAAGGATATCATTTTCACTTGATTGGCGGTCTATCTTCTATCTGGATAGCCATACGGAACAACACGTTCGATTCAGGTGTTTCAGAAAAAAAAAATGTAACGCAGATCGGGATCTAAAGTTACACCGACAAGGTGATTACTAGAAATGAAATATAAGCTCTATAAGGACAATGTGGATACTTCGACAGTAGTAGTCACATTTTGGTTCCCTAACAAACATCACATTCCCAACTATTAATGCGATACTGAAAAAGGGAGGCAGGAGCAGAAGGCTATTTAGCAGGGTCCCGCCTGTGAGACTCGCTAATCACTTGTGTACACCTTCTGCGAGACGGGAGTGTGCGGTAGCGCAAGAAGTACTCGCACGCAAAAGAAACGACTAAGCCGGTTCACAACCCAACACAAAGAGTAATCATTTCATTGCATGTCTCGGCCGGTTTTTCTATTTAGCGCTGTTGTCAGACTTTAATGTGTGTGCATAGAATGAAGGCGAATAACGAATTTCCCATGTACAAGTATCTCAGTAGTTATATTCTAGTTTTCTGCCTTTTACTTTTTCTAGCTCGTAACTTTCCCATGTAAACGTCTGCAAAGACGTCCAGAAATAGATCGTCAGAGGTTTTACATCTACATCCACATTGGATACTGTGAAAATCACATTTAAGTGCTTGTCAGAAGGTTTATCGAACCATCTTTATTTATACCATTCGTCTACCATTCCACTCTCGAATAGCGCGCGGGAAGAAAGAACACCTGAATCTCTCCGTACGAGCTCAGATTTCTCGTATTTTATTCTGATGATCTTTTCTACCTATGTAGGTGGCAGTCAATATATTCTCGCATTCAGAGGAGACTGTTGGCGATTGGATTTTCTTCAGTAGCCCACGTCGCAGCGATAAGCGCCGTTGTAATGATTCCCACCCCAGACCTTTATCAATTCCGTAACGCTGTCTCCCCTGTATCGTGACAATACGAAACGAGCTGCCCTTCTTTGGACTCTTTCGATGTCCTCCGTCAAACCCACCTGGTAAGGATCCCACACTGGGCAGCAATACTCCAAAAATGGACGGACAAGCGTAGTATATGCAGTTTCTTTAGTAGCTCTGTTGCATCTTTTAAGGATTCTGCCAATAAAACGCAGTCTCTGGTTCGCCTTTCCCACGACATTATCTACGTGTTCTTTCCAATTTAAGTCTGAAGTAATTGTAACTCCTTGGTATTTTGTGGAGTTTTGATTGATTTATCTTG
The DNA here is from genome assembly GCA_026315105.1 of Locusta migratoria. Lineage (NCBI taxonomy): Eukaryota > Metazoa > Arthropoda > Insecta > Orthoptera > Acrididae > Locusta > Locusta migratoria. Next base: position 142,035,518 of record CM048749.1, on the reverse strand, counting down.
TAAACAAAGTTTAACGGATTTCTTTTCGTACTCATGTGGACGACTTCACACTTCTCATTATTTAGAGTCAATGGCCAATTTTTACACCATAGTGATATCTTATTCAGATCGTTCTGCAGTTGGGTTTGATCTTCAGATGATTTTACTAGACGGTAAATGACGGCGTCATCTGCAAACAACCTAAGAGAGCTACTTAGATTTTCCCCTAAATCGTTTTTGTAAATAAGGAACAGCAGCTGAGGACCAATAACACTACCCTGTGGAACGCCCGGTATCACTTGTTTTAGTCGATGCCTTATCATCGATTACTACGAACTGTGTCCTCTCTGACAGGAAATCCCCTATCCAATCGCAAATTTGGGGCGATATACCATAACTACGCAATTTGATCAAAAGCCGTTTGTGAGGTACGGTAAAGCCTTCTGCAAATCTAGAAATACGGTATCAATTTGAGATCCCTTGTCGATAGCAGTCATAACCTCGTGTGAGTAAAGAGCTAGTTGTGTTTCACACGAACGATATTTTCTAAATCCGTTTTGACCTTGGGTCAATAGATCATTCTTTTCGAGATAATTTATAACATTTGAATACAAGGTATGTTCCAAAACCCTGCTCTAAACTGACGTCAATGAAATAGGCCTGTAGTTTAGTGGGTTATTCCTACTACCTTTCTTGTAGTGGAATTACTGAAACAGAGCCTATCATTTTTGCATAGACAGAAGTAATACCTCTTGGTAAATCGGTAAAAGCACCTGAAAGACATGTTCCTTTGTAATTGAAGATGGACGACATAAAATTAATCATAATTTAATATGAATCATCATTAATATGGACACTGGTCTAAATTTGTAAAAAATAAAATAAATAAATAAATAAATAATAAATGAACAGCTGTATACATCAAAATTAATTGCCTACCATTTTCGGCTTTAGATAAAGCCATCCTTGGCCACTATGCATAAACTAAACGAAGGTTCCATAACAACTGTCGCTATATTTTGATGCCTTGTGCATAAACTGGTCCTGTGAATTCCTTCTGGTACGCTGCGACTATACCAGGCACCACTAACACCTATCAAGACAATTGTTGTTGTTGCTGCTGGAAGTGGTGGTGGTAGTAAGTACGAAGACAAGTCGTCGATCATGTGGTTACTGAGAGTATTGAGAAGTTTTTGTACAATTTGCGTCAAATATATACACAATACATTAACAAACATTCAGACGGGTACATTGAAAAGATGTCTGTTAAAACAGACTGCCAGCAAGAAAATGCCGTGCTCTGAAAATATATGGTTACGTTCCAACTACAATAGCACGACATGTAAACAATTACACAAAGTTGTTTTCTCCCGCATATAGGATCGTTTCTCCTTGTATAATATTTGAAACTGAAATTGTATATACAATAGTTTTGTACTTTGTTTTCCTCCTCGCTATCGGTTTTACAAAAATGGATTTATGGATTGTCGGCCTAAGAGTGAAATACGATTAGAGAATCTATATAGTCCATAGTTTCGTAATCTTATCCACTCGCAGACAAACTATGTAAAATACTCTCACTGGAACTACTGTCCTCACAGATCCAGCGGCTGTAGAGATCTCTGTCAAAGCTTGTATACCGATGATCCCAATCGATTTAAACTATCATTTTAAGCCACTTCCCACTGAAAGTTTCGTGTGCAACAACAATAAACGACTCTGCAGGTCAGAAATCGGTAAGATAAAGGTGGTGGGTCGTGGGAATCGTCATGAAGAGGGAGGAATGGGAAGAGAAAGTGGATATCGAAAGGGGAAATGTTCTGAGAGGTGATGAGGGAGGCTGAGTTTAGGATGTATAGTTAGCAATTGTGAAGCACTGTAGGGTTTGCTAATTAATCACACAACTCAGTCCCGGTAAATAATTTCCCACCCACGTACTTTGCTGCGCCAAATGCACCTTCCTGGCACAGCGATGCCTTATCCAATCTCTCCCGCCGAAATTTAAACAAACTCCCAAAGAATGAAATTCATCCTGTCTTTCCAAACCTAGTCACGACGCTCGGCCTCGCTTCATCCTTCCATATTTCAATTCCCCCTTCCTCCACCTTACTGAGTTTTCAGTGATGTCACGTTTGTGTAAATGAAACTGTCTTACGGCTTTAAGTGGGTGGGATATCCCCATCGGGGTTCGGCAGACTACTGCAAGTTTATTTATTGACGCCACTTCGGCAACTGACGTTTCTATGGTGATGAAAGTGATGCAGTGGACAATTGCAACCCATGCTCCTTGTAAGCGATGCTGTCACTTAGCTACAGTGACGGATAGGGTTGCCCTGTTACTGCGATTAAGAGAACAGCTAAACGCGGAAGGACATGAACGCATTTCACAGTATTGTGTACAGTAGATTTAAGTTCCGAGACGATGCCTGTACCAATAAGACAAAGCAACCTGACATATACCATCATCTGTTTAGCACTGGTTCGTGTACAATAAGAATGAACCAACTAGCTTTGTGTCTCGACCTACTCAACACGCTTGGGGATGAGTTAGACTGTCCAAGACGTTCCATACACCAGCCTTCTAGATCACTATACAATTTTGGCTCTGGAGTAAGCATGGCCTTTTCTCCCCTCACACGTACTTCAGTGAAAAGAATCCCAAGCAAAGCTTAAGCTGTCACGGTGGCGAAGTGTGGGCGCAACGGGCATCAATGTCCAATAATACATGTCTGGATATTTTTCATAGTGGGTTTGTAGGTATATCCAAGTACGATCGTACCTTGCTCCGATGATATGATGCACACTAAGGCCTTAGGAAATTGAGGACGACACAATATGTTCAGTTGCAGCTTGTTTTGGCACACGTCGTGTATGAATGAAACTAGTTGTTCAACAAACCCGTGAGGATTCTCTGAGAAAGTAACCTCGTCGACGGCACGTTACAGTTAATTACTTCAATGTTCTGACCTAAAACATTTTTACTTTTTGCATCATAACTTTCTTCTGAATAAAACAAAAATATTTTACAACCAAGCATTATATGAAGATAGATATCTAGTAAACTACAGTATGAATCATATTTACAATGTTGTTAAGTAACACGGTTGAAATAAACCTACTTCGATGGGCACGTTACTTTAATATCCGAACGCATGGCACTGTCACACTAGTTTTCACCGTTCAAACTTCTGGCAACTAAAATTGCTGCACCATGAGGATAACGTGCTACGGACGCGAAATTTAACCGACAGATGCTGTGACATGCAAATGATTAGCTTTTCAGAGCATTCATACAACGTTGGCGCCGGTGGGGACACCTGCAACGTGCTGACGTGAGGAAAGTTTCCAACCGATTTCTCATACACAAACAGCAGTTGACCGGCGTTGCCTGGTGAAACGTTGTTGTGATGCCTCGTGTAAGGAGGAGAAATGCGTACCATCACGTTTCCGGCTTTGATAAAGGTTGGATTGTAGCTTATCGGGATTGCGGTTTATCGTATCGCGACATTGCTGCTCACTTTGGTCGCGATCCAATGACTGTTAGCAGAATATGGAATAGATGGGTTCAGGAGGGAAATACGGAACGCCGTGCTCGATCCCAACGGCCTCTTATCACTAGCAGTCGAGATGACAGCCACGTCTCGATCCATGAGTCAAAAGATGGGGACGTTTGCAAGACAACAACCATCTGCACGAACAGTTCGACGACGTTTGCAGCAGCATGTACTATCAGCTCTGAGACCATGGCTGCGGTTACCCTAGACGCTGCATCACAGAAGGACCGCCTGCGATGGTGTACGCAACGACGAACCTGGGTGTACGAATGACAAAACATTTTTTCGGATGAATCCAGGTTCTGTTTACAGCATCATGATGGTCGCATTCGTGTTTGGCGACATCGTTGTGAACGCACATTGGAAGCGTGTATTCGTCATCGCCATACTGGCGAATCACTCGGCGTGATGGTATGGGGTGCCATTGGTTACACGTCTCAGTCACCTCTTGTTCGCATAGACGGTACTTTGAACAGTGGCCGTTACTTTTCAGATGTTTTACGACCCGTGGCTCTATCCTTCATTCGATCCCTGCGAAATCCTACTTTTCAGCATGCTAGTACACGACCGCATGTTGCAGCACATTCTCCAGATCTCTCACCAATTGAAAACGTCTGGTCAATGGTGGCCAAGCAACTGGCTCGTCACAATACGCCAGTCACTACTCTTGATGAACTGTAGTATCGTGTTGAAGCTGCATGGGCATCTCTACATGTACACGCCATCCAAGCTCTGACTGAATGCCCAGGCGTATCAAGGCTGTTATTACGGCCAGGGGTGGTTCGCGGTACTGATTTCTCAGGATCTAAGCACCCCAATTGCGTGAAAATGTAATCACATGACAGTTATAGTATATTTGTCCAATGACTACCCGTTTATCATCTGCGTTTCTTCTTGGTGTAGCAATTTTAATGGCCAGTAATGTACTTCGAGTCAGGAGGCAAATTTGTGTTTACAAGTGCGGTCCGACTATCCAGACGGTACGATGCCACGCAAAGCTAATACCACTTTTTAGATACGACAAATTGCGATTTTTCACAACACGAAAGGTAAATATTACAGACAAATTCCTGACACGCTCACATGAGTAAAAGTACTGTTGCTGTACACAGTTCTCGTTTATGAATCGTCTGATATCTGCCAAAGGGCCAGCCAGAGAAATAGTATGAACGTGACAAGAGGAATCTAATACGGAAAATGTAGGATCGTACACTCGGTGCACCCAGATTAGCAACTGAGCTTCTACACAACACTGGCCAGAAGGTACATCCTCGAATAATTCGCAGAGCATTGAAAGAAACAGGCTACAATGGAAGATTGGCTAAGAAGAAAGCGTATGTGAATGTACAGAATCGAAAGAAGAGAATGGACTTTGCTAGGACGAAATATGATGGAAAGACGTCATTTTTACTAAGTAAATTTAACGTTTTGGGTTGTATGGATGAAGAGTCGTGCGGCGGAAGAAGAATGAAGAATTTACAGTCACAAATATTAAACCGACTGTAAGACAAAGAGATGGCAGTGTTCTTGCCTGAGGCTATATATCGACATTTGGACCGAGAGAATTGGTATTCATCGACAGTCTTATGTGAACTTTAATATATTTGAAGAAAAGTGCTGAACCCGTGGGGATATCAAACACATTCAAGTTTTACCAGACTAATGACCCGAACCATAAGGCTCGCATAGTGCAGGAATATTTGATGAACAATTCCCCCAAAGTCTTACAAACACCAACTCAATCACCCAATCACCAGATTGAGAACGTGCGGAGAGAACTCGAGCGACGTAGTAGAAAAACACCAGTATCTTCCAAAGAAACCCTTCAGGATGGGACGGTCTACATGCAGACTATTTAAGAAAGGCCATTTGCAGTATGCCGCAGCGTTTGAAGGAAGTGATAGAACGGCCACCCTAGAAGATATTGAAACTTTCATATTCCACAAAATTTTGTATGGCGAGTATTAATTGAGGACAAGTTAGATGAAAATCAGTGTGGGTTTAGGCCTCTTAGAGGCTGTCAGGACCAGATCTTTAGCTTACGGCAGGTAATGGAAAAGTGCTATGAGTGGAACAGGGAGCTGTATCTATGCTTCATAGATCTAGAAAAGGCTTATGACCGTGTTCCTAGGAGGAAGCTACTGTCAGCTCTACAAGATTATGGTATAGGAGGCAAACTTCTGCAGGCAATGAAAGGGCTTTACGTAGACTGCCAGGCAGCAGTTAGAGTAGATGGCAAATTAAGCTCATGGTTCAGGGTAGTTTCAGGAGTAAGACAAGGCTGTAACCTGTCACCACTGTTGTTCATTCTATTCATGGATCATATGTTGAAAAAAGTAGACTGGCATGGCGGGATTAAAATAGGTGAAAACAAAATAAGCAGTCTCGCATATGCTGATGACTTAGCTGTAATGGCCGATTCAATTGAAAGTTTGCAAAATAGTATTTCAGAGCTCGATCACAGGTGCAAGGATTATAATATGAAGATCAGTATATCCAAAACAAAAGTAATGTCTGTGGGAAAGAGATTCGAACAGATTGAGTGCCAAATAGGAGGAACAAAGTTAGAACAGGTAGACAGTTTCAAGTACGTGGGATTTATTTTCTCACAGAATGGCAACATAGCGAAAGAACTGGAATCGAGGTACAGCAAAGCTAATGCAGTGAGTGCTCAGCTAAGATCTACTCTCTTCTGCAAGAAGGAAGTAAGTACCAAGAATAAGTTAGCAGTGCACCGCTCTATCTTTCGACCAACTTTGTTGTATGGGAGTGAAAGTTGGGTGGATACAGGTTACCTTATTCACAAGGTAGAGGTTACAGATATGAAAGTAGCAAGAATGATTGCAGGCACTAATAGATGGGAACAATGGCAGGAGGGTGTCAATGAGGAAATCAAGGAAAAACTGGGTATGAATACCATAGATGAAGCAGTTAGAGCTAACAGACTGAGATGGTGGGGTCATGTTACACGCATGGGAGAAGCAAGGTTACCTAAGAGACTCATGAGCTCGTCAGTGGAGGGTAAGAGGAGTCGAGGTAGACCAAGAAGAAAGTACTTAGATTCGGTGCAGAATGATTTTGAAGTAAAAGGCATAACATCAGACGAGGCATCAATGTTAGCATTGAATAGGGTATCATGGAGGAATTTTATTAGAGGTACTGTGCTCCAGACTGAACGCTGAAAGGCATAATCAGTCTCTAATCATGATGATGATGATGATGACGATGACGACTTACAAGATACATCACGTAATACAATACTTGGCTACATGTTTTGTTACGAATAGCGTGATGATGCTACTAAGTTAAAATATAGTGTCCGTATATTAAAGTTATTTACGCTAGATGTATACGCTGAGAACGGGCGGCATCGCAGCGAGAGCGAGGACAAGCATAGGTGAGGACGGAATGCCCGGGGCACAACTTTCACTGGCGGCATCAGACACTGCTACCTCCGTAGTCTGCAGGTGTGAGTGCCTAACATCCGGAACGCGTCCAACTGCGAAAACGCAATTGGTCGCGCTATGAAGGTAGGACGCGACGGGAAGTAACAGGAGAACACACGAGACTCCACCGTCGTACCGCTCCGCTTCAGACGTTAATAAAATTCTTTCAATAACATATTTAAGGATACTGTCACACAGTTAAAAATTAGGTGTTAAAATTGTAAGAGTCTGAATGAAAGTTCTTGGTCCACTTGAGCTGTTATTTTATTGGAGTCGTGAAGACCCGCACAACCGGTTTCGCAACCTAGAGTTGCATCTTCAGGCGCTTTTTACTGTCTGCACAAGATAATTGTTTTAATAAATGAATATTTAGAATGAGAATTACATATTAAAACAAAAAATCCGAACTAGTTGTGTATGAGGAAGTTAGATGCAAATTTTTTTTATATATAGAAGCCAGTAGGCTATTGATTGCAATAAATATTTTTTTGTGTTACAAAGTTTTCCATATAAGTGATTTATGATGGATAATGGGGTTAATGGTTAGGTCGTACCGCAAGCACCTTGGCTCTTTTCGTCAAAAAGATAAAAAAGAAGTCTACCGTGCGGTTGTCATCATTTTTGTTAAAATAATAGAAAAGTCGGCAATTGGTAAAATTTGTTTGGCCTGTGACAAAAGGCGACGTGATGGGTAGCCCTACAATAGACAACATTATAATGATTAGTGAGAACCACGGATGTTGTTGGGAAATCAGATTTTTGCGTAGAATGAGGATACATAATTATTTAAACTTACATATTGTTGTTAGTGTAGTGATGATCATCAGATCCATCAAGGTGATCTAAACGTTGCATATTCGTGCTGGGCACGCCCTCATTCTACGCAAAAATCTGATTTCTCAACAACATCCGTGGTTCTCACTAATCATTATAATGTTTTCTATTGTAGGGCTACCTATCACGTCGCCTTTTGTCACAGGCCAAACAAATTTTACGAATTGCCAACGTTTCTATTCTTTTAACAAAAATGACAAGAACCGCACGGTAGACTTCTTTTTTATCTTTTTGACGAAAAGAGCCAAGGTGCTTGCGGTACGACCTAACCATTAACCCCATTATCCATCATAAATCACTTATATGGAAAACTTTGTAAGTAACACAAAAAAATATTTATTGCAATCAATAGCCTACTGGCTTCTATATAAAAAAAAAGTTTGCGTCTAACTTCCTCATACACAACTAGTTCGGATTTTTTGTTTTAATATGTAATTTTCATTCTAAATATTCATTTATTAAAACAATTATCTTGTACAGACAGTAAAAAGCGCCTGAAGATGCAACTGTAGGTTGCGAAATCGGTTGTGCGGGTCTTCACGACTCCAATAAAATAACAGCTCAAGTGGACCAAGGACTCATTTAGACTCTTACAATTTTAACACCTAATTTTTAACTGTGTTAAACTTTCTTAAATATGTATAAATATTTTAACTGTGCTTGCCCGTCATACAAAGTTCCTTCAAGAACATTAGGATAATATTCTGTCATAAGAATAAATGGAGAGTTAAGGAGAAACATTACATCTAACACTTGAATTCATCCGACTGTGAACACGTATTTAGTGTCTCAGAGTTTATTCACCGAGCGAAGTGGCGCAGTGGTAACACACTGGATTCGCATTCGGGAGGACGGTGGTTCAAATCCGCCTGCAACCATCCAGATTTAGGTTTTCCGTGATTTCTCTAAATCACTCCAGGAAAATGGCAGGATGGTTCCTTTTTAAAAGGCACGGCCGATTTCCTTCCCCATCCTTACCCAAAACTCCGAGCGTTAGTTCTGTCTCTAATGACCAAGCTATCGACGGGACGTTAAACCCTAAGCTTCCTGCCTTTCTTTTCTCTCAGAGTTTATTTATAATTCTCCTTAGGATCGCCGCTGTCGTGTTGGATGTATGGGTGGATGACAGGAAGTTGTGGCCCCTCTAAAATAGTTATGTATCAGCCGCCTGTCGTGTTGTGAGCAGAGAAGCATTTACGACGGAATGGGTCGGTCAGGAGGGCTCAGTGACTACGTTCGTCCACCTGTCACTGGCTGTCGCGCCAGTTACAGATCATACACCCTTCAACAAGCCCAAAGATACCCACTATTTGGTTATGTCTGACTGAAGTGGAAACGCGAAAAAACAACCACAGATACACCAAGAACGGGCACACCTTATGTAGATTGAACGCCAATCATGAAGGGTGGTTGTAAAAACTCAGCGAAAAAAAATCACCCCTTAGTTTCAATGTGCTACCAGCAGTCCAGTTTGCACAGTATCGTGCACAGGTAGTTAAAAATAATGCTGTGCAATGACAGAACAACTCATCAGCCATCACTTCCGTAATCAATGTATAAGTACCAATTCAAATGTTTGTACATCTATCGGACCAAACTGTGTGGTCATCAGTCCATAGCTTACAAACTACTTAAACTAAGGTAAACTAACCTAAGGACAACACACACACACACCCATGCCCCAGGGAGGACTCTAACCTCCGACGGCGAGCGACCGAGCGCTCCGCAGCGAGGCGCCTTAGACCGCTCGGCTACTCCACCGCGGCTATAAGTACCGCTTGGGTCAACTGGAAATGAATGATCACGAGTAACAATGGAAGAGTTGTGGTTTTCCCAATGTTTGGAAACTTTGCCTCCCAGCATATTTAATGCTAAAAGCGAAGTACTGATGTGCTGGTTTCATGAATGCTGTAAGAGTTTTTCTTGGTCAGGGTGTAGTCCTCTTATTGTGCTGAAGAAAACTGGAAGTGCAGAAGGATAGGAACACCTTTCACAGTTTACTATGCAGGGTGTTAAAAAGTGTCTAATCATTTCAGAGGCAGTAGTACACAACAAAAAAACTAAGACCAACAAAAGCATGCGTCAAGAATCTCATACTTTATAAAAGATGTTCGAGTAGCGTTCATTCGTGGCAATGCATCCTTTTGACTTCGGCGTAGGGAAAGACACAGCCTTTGAAGTACATGAAGTTGTGCTTGTAGTAGTTTGAGGACAGCACATTGCTGATTGGAGTTGCCTAGACCACTCCTTCAAGTGTGTCATTACAGTCAAAAGTCTATGAGACTAAGGTCTGGGAGCCAAGGTGTGGGGCCTACCTGACCAGCGCCAAGGCCTTGAAATATCTGTGTCAGATGACCGCGCACATTGTGAAGAAAGCATGCTGGTGTTCCAATGTGTGTGAACCACACCTGTAAGCGTTACTGCCATGACATACCCCAACAAAGTAGGCAAAATATTAAAGAGAAATTCCAGATTATCCACCCCAATTAACCTTTGTGGTAGCACGTATGGCCTTATTAATCTATCGCGAAATATTCTTGTCCATACGTTGTTGATGCCCTCTTTCCTGAATTTCTTGGGGATTTACATCTTGTTATTTAAGTTCACACCGTCATCTCTTGTGAACCCTGCTACATCGGTAAATAAACAAATAAATAAATATCAAATATACAATGACTGTGCTAGTATCTGCAACCACGTGTCGCGTACCCCTTCTAAGCAGATGTTTATCTCAGAAAATATACGTTTCCGGACCCATGTTTATTTAACTTTCTTTTTTTTTCTGCAACTACTCCCTCTCAAAGTTTTCGACTCTTTTTTTAACTCCCGATATATGGTATGGGTCATTTCGGAGACGATCAGCTGTATTAGTATGAAAATCCTTCATCTGTGAGCCTATGATTTGTGGGCAGTAACATTCACGACATGAAGCAGACTATCCAATGTCCCAACCCGAACCCACTGAACCCCTTTGGGATGAGTTAGTAACTTCATTCAAGAATCCGACGTCATCCGACATCATTACCTTGTCCGTATTTCGCACTTAAAGAAATGGCTGTCATTCATCTACAAAACCTCACTCAAAAGTGTCCGCACCAAACACGTAAACAAGCGAGAGGTGAACTAATAGGCTGACTGCGAGCTATACGTGGGATCTGGGTTAGATTCCGTCGGAAGGATTGAAACGGGCTACACTCAGCCTCGATAGGCTGAGGAGCTACTCAAACAATAACTTACTAAATTGTTGTGGTGCCTGTTCTTTCGGACATGTTCGAAAGAACAGACACCACACCAATATAGCAAATATTTACACGCGAAGACGGCGTTACCTTCATTTACTTCACCGCAGATGCGGTCATGAGTTCGACCTCGCACGGGAACCCGTAGATGCGAGTATAAGTGGGTATGGACGACAGGGGCGCTACAGCCATAGCATGCAACTTCTGGAGGTTCGAGATGGGCGGGAGGCGACCACGGGTAGCCAAGTCGTTAAGGCGACCGCTGGCCCAAAACGGGAGACCCGGGTTCGATTCCTGGCTCAATTCACATTTTCACTTGTCGCCATTGTTTAATATCAATGCCCTAATGCAATATCGATCTTTTCCTTCCTAATCCTTCTTCCTTCCCCTCTTTCATAAACAATTTGCAAAAATTAATAACTCTTCAGAACTACCAAAAGAACAGTGCTGACAACATGCCCAGCGTATCCAACGACGCCATAGGACGAGAATCATTCGGCGGTCGGTTGACCTAGATTAGCCTGTCTAGGACCACAACTCTGATGTTAATAGATAACCAGATACTTTTCATCATGGTGTATTTTGACAGAAGTAGTTTTGAGTATTATATATCAAAATAGAAATGTCTGTTGTTGGACGGGTCCAATTTACTCATAACTTTAATGAAGTGATAAAAACGCAGCTGCGTGACATTGTGCACGCACTTGACAATGCTAACATGTAGACTCGCTGCATCATTTACAGTATAGCCATCAGTCCAACACCATGAGCTTCAAAAATATTCATGAAATCTATACCACGAGCTGTTCCACCAGATACTGTCCGACGTGCTCGTTAAGGAAATGGATCTACTAATGTGAAAATTGGGCATGCTCTGTTTCTGGGTTAGCTGGACTGCGTGATTCTTGTGTGATTTTCTTACATCCACACCACTACAGTGCTGTACCGAGATCCTTTTTTATTGACTGTAGATAAAGTTCGAAATTATGGAAGATTGTGGTTTTGTTTTCTGTCGAATAAACATCTGCGAATAAATGTGAGTGAAATCCGAATCGGACTTGATAGAATCAGCTGCAGTAGAGTTGTGACTATCTTCTCTCAATATTATGCACAGTTGGTAACCGTTATCAAAAACTATTTCAATAATAGTGTACTACAGAAAGTTGACTCCCCAATACATAGCACTTTCGCACGGCAAAATCTGAAATTGTAAGCGCATATAAACTGCGATGAGGAATTGCTTTCGCGACGTGAAAGTGCTTTGGCGTACAGCTACCACAAAGGAGAGCCGAACTGTTACAAATCGTCTTTCTTGGAACGTAGTTCGCTTCATAGGCTAGTACCTTGAGAGCGCTTTGTTTACGCTTGAACATAGTCCTTCAGGTTGCTTAGTAAGCAGGAGCTGCGACGTCAAAGGAATCACTCTCCGTAAGATTTCCAATTGTATCAATTGTATACGAGAATGCTATGGAGATATATCGAAAGAATTCTTTAAGTAAACACTCTTCAGTTCTACCCTTGTTCGCGTTCCATTCAGACGATTTATGGCGAATGCAAGAGCGGCCAATTCAAATATGTAGCCACTTTCATTTTGCATGGTGTGAATTCCTAAGTATCTAAAGAACTCTAAATAGAGTAAAAAATAAATTGCCACACAAAGACACATACAGAATCGCTTTAATAAACATGTAGTGAAACTAGTTAGACAAAAAGAACTTCTCACAGAGAGCGAAGTGACGAAGCTGTACTTCATTCACTAACCAGAAAGATTCAAAAGTCACTTCACCGCTTTCTCCATAAATCAGTTCACGCACGTACTAGCTTGCGTCATGTGACAAGTTTACGTTAGATACACAGCTAGTGATACGAACTGCATCAAGACAGACCGGAAGTGAGAAAAAATAATGAATTCACTATTGAATATTGCCGTTATTACTGACTATAACGCCGGCCGCGGTGGCCGAGGAGACTGAGGCGCTCCAGTCACGGTCTGCACGGCCACTACTGTCGGGGGTTCGAATCCCCCCTCGGGCATGGATATTTGTGCCGTCTTTAGTATAAGGTAGTTGAGAAGTAGTTTGTAAGTTTAGGGACTGATGACCCCGTAGTTAAGTCTCATAAGCTTAACAAACATTTGAACAACTGACTATAACGACCGCTAGACGCTACTCGGTTTGAAATGATAAAGTATGAGTTATAAACGTGAGATGTCCGAAAGAACATATGCCACTTTTCATTCTGCAGTTATTATCAATAAATATTCACGGAAAGTATGACATTATTTGCGAATGGGTAAAGTTGAAAAATGTGTAACAGTCGTGATTCGAACCCGGGTCTCCTGCTTTCTAGGCAGTAGCGCCTCCCCCTACACCACTACAGACACAGCGACCACCAGCCCTGTACGGAATTACTGAAATACGCCTCCCGTCAGATACAAATCCTCTCGACTGTACCATGCCCACTACAACTCATACTCTTAGTATTTGTAAACTGATTCCCGAAAAAGTAAAGCCTAGGAGTGACTCCGTACTTAATAAAGGATCATTGCCCTTTATCGGCAAATTGTATAACTTTATATATACAGGTCTAAGTATCTCACGAAATAAGCTTCAAACGAAAAAAAAACTACAAAGAACAAAAGTTTTCTAGCTTTAAGCGGGAAAACAGATGGCGCTGCCATAGGTCAAACGGATATCAACTGATTATTTTTTTTTAAATAGATACCCCCATTTTATTACATATTCGTCTAGTACTTAAATAAATATGAATGTTTTATTTGGAACACTTTACACTTTGTGACAGATGGCACTGTAATATTCATAAACATATTGCTCACAATTTTAAACAAACAGTGGGTAACGAGTAGGGTTTTTAAATTAACACACAGAACTTAGGTACGTTTGAACTTTATTTCGGTTGTTCCAATCGCTGATGTTCCAGTTGCCGCAGCCATCGTGGATTTTCCGTTGTCCAATAGTGCATATTACGTTACCTCTGTCTGAATGACGCTTCGCCACTAAACAGAACGCGTGAAAAAAAAAAACACCTGTTATCTTCCCGTAATTTATTTTGTGCCCAGTGGCAAAACTGTACACGACGTTTAAAGTCTTCGCCATGCAAATCCTGGTGCATAGAAATACGGTAGGGGTGAAATTTATGTTGAAGTAGAATTCTCAACACTGACATTTGAGATTCCTAAATCTCGCTCAATTTGTCAGCTACTGATGTGCGGATTAGCCGCAACTGCAGCTAAAACACGTACTTTGTTGCAGGTGGTGGTTGACGTTTCACTTGTGGCTGAACACTTCCTGTCTCCTTAAATAACGTAACTATCCGACGAAAGATCCGGACACTTGGATCATGTCTTCCAGGATAACTATCAACATACGTAGCACAGGCCCGTTGGTCATTTTGATCACTACTGCCATACATAAATACCACATAGACCTTATCTGCAATTGGTAAACGATGTAATGTATCACGAAGCAAATACCGCCCGCACTGACGAAATGTTACGCGAACCACGTACTTATACATTTGTGACTATTACAGCGCTATCTATCACAAAGCGAAAAAAGTTTTCCAAATAAAACATCCACATTTATTTACGTACTAGACGAATATGTAATACAAATGGGAGTACCTTGTTTTTAATGCTGTTGATATCCGTTTGACCTATGGCAGCGCCATTTAGCGGGCCAACCATAGCGCCATCCGTTTTCTCCTTTCAAGCTAGAAAAGTTTTGTTCTTTGTATTTTTTTTTCGTTTGATGCTTATTTCGTGAGATATTTGGTCCGGTCACTATCAATGGACTACCCTGTATATATGTTCTTTCGGAACACTTTCGCAAAACTGTGTCGATATTCCACAAGCACCCCATCTGATTAAAAGACGCTTGTGAAGTAGAAAGCCTTCCGAAAATCGAAAAATATGATATCCCTTGTCAGTAGCACTCATTACTTCATGCGAGTAAATCTTATGATCTTAGAACAATGGGTTATCTCCCAAAACATTGGTTGTTATATTCCGATACTTCTCGCCACTGCATTCTGGATGGCCTAGTGCTCTAATTTTAGTATGGTTTAGGGAACTCTTCCATTTTAACTTTTCCTTGTTGCCTTCAGCTCGAGAACTGGTTTGATGCAGCATTGCACATCATTCAGTGCAAGCATCTTCATCTAATATACGGCGCTAAGTCTCAGTAAAAACTGCAGAGATAGTTACTAGATTACTTACTTTCTTTTATCGTGAGCGATCTCTATAAAAACCATTTTTTCAGTTGGTAATTTGTATAACAATGCCTCAGAAAAGGAAAAACAGGAAGAAACGTGTGCGCTCGTGAGTAAGACGCTAGCGCCACAACCCTTTCGATACTGCGATTGTAATCACAAAGTCTGATATGCAGCCTCATAAATATACAAAACGACAATCTGAATGCGAATGCAACAGTGTACTCGATCAATGCTTACAGCCGAACACTTCATAGATCACTTGTGACGGTCAACTGTACAGTCAATACCAAGTAGTTTACAGCTAAAAGCACAAAGAAAAAATTTACTGCGCCACTCTTGGTCAGTACAACCACACTTACGTAAGCCAGTCCCACGGTTTTCTCTTAGGTTACGTCAGTAACAGAACATTTCATTTTCTGAATTATCTTGGTTCTCATCCTCCTACAGCCATTAGTGTTTGACTTGTTTGTTCTTTGGTAAATTATTTTCGACGAACGCCAGTAAGTAGTTTTATATTTTTGTACCTACAGTCGGTTTCTTCCCGGATTGTGCCGCTCGCATCAATCACGGACACTGCACTCTCTTCTTCCAATATCTGCTAACCTTCACGACAAACCGACTACCCGCCATGACGAGAACAATGTGCCTTTCACTTGCATGCAGCTAACCTCTGGTTTTTCCTCAAGGTCACGCTTACTTCCGTGTGAATTGGGGGCAAACATCAAGCTGTTTTTCATTCACATGCATGCTATTCATTCAAACTGCTTTGTTTGATGTGAAGTCTTCAAAGACTTTGTCGAATTCTATATTCTCTTACTACTTTGTAGATCTACAATTACAATATTGGTCTGTTACATAGAACCTAATACAGACCCTACTCTACTTCTAACGACCAAGTTATATAATTCAACAAGTTTTATTTTTTTAATATATATATATATATATATATCAGCCTCGTCGCCGCTTTTGTGTCTCGTTTCCGTCGGAGGTGTCGGTGGCTGAGTGGAATGAGACCGACACAGGAATAAAGATAGCACGCTGGTGCAGGTACGGAGGGGAGCAGCCAGAAACTAGAAACACTAAAACACTAGAGTAAATTAGAACGAGATATATATTGCACAGAATTTATACAATACTTAACTTTTACAAAGTTCATTGCTGCAGAAAGCTGATACATAGTTGGGCTAGAGGCCTGCCTAGTGCCTATCCGATAGCCAAGTCTTTACTGGTGCCTATCTGATTCCGAAGGTCCTAACTGGTTGCTATCTCAGTCCCAAGTGCACGATTTCGTTCAGCGGTGGCCACGAGCGGCAAATTATATCTTTGTGCCGTAACTCTTTGGAATATGATTCAATAAACTATGTTCATAGCTCCGCAGAAAGTGTAACATTTCTTGTGTTGACCTACCGCATTAAAATTTCCCGTCACCTATTATTTTATAAGTTATAGAGGCAAACACTTTTGTGTCCCAGCCTCGTCGCCGCTTTTGTGTCTCGTTTCCGTCGTAGGTGTCGGTGGCCGACTACAAAGTCCGACACAGGAATAAAGATAGCACGCTGGTGAAGGTACGGAGGGGAGCAGCCAGAAACTAGAAACACTAGAGTAAATTAGAACGAGATATATATTGAACAGAATTTATACAATACTTAACTTTGACACAATTCAGTACTGCAGAATGTTGATACATAGTTGAGCTAGAGTCCTGCCTAGTGCCTAACTGATAGCCAAGTCTTCACTGGTGCCTATCGGATTCCGAAGTCTTTACTGGTTCCTAACTCAGTCCCAAGTGCACGATGTCGTTCAGCGGTGGCCACGAGCGGCGTTGTAGCAGAGGGCGCTCGTGGCTGTCGTCGTAAGAACGCCGCGCCGTGCGTGCATGGCGGCGCGCGGCGAAAGTAGGTGGCGCGCACTTTGTACTTGTGCGACACCACATTATATATGATTTGTTGGTTAATACAGTTAACACACAATATTACCGCCTCTTAGCAAGCCTCCCTAACGGCGAGGACCTGGGCAGGTTCTACTACCTAACGAATCACTGCCAAATTCTCAAACAACATTGTTAGCAGAAAAATAAATATATCAAATATTAACTACAACTACGGTACTCTAATAACTATTATCTAGTTCCAGAGCACCTCTAAATTTATGTCAAATCCAGGTGGGAAATAGGGAGACAAAGCATCACATTTTCCATTTCCTGGTGACTTCTCCCTAACCCTTGATTGCGCAAGGTGGGGAAGTCGTCCAACTCATGTCTGTCATCCCCATTCTCCATGTCTTGTTTGGTGGGTTGATCGACCCGCGCATCGGTCCGACAGAGCTGACCAGATCCACAAGTTACTCACGTCTGGCTAGGTATTTCACAGTAGGTGCTGCCAGGGTGAACCAACTTTCATTGGCACAATCGGCTTTTTATCACCTAATTTTCGCGATGCTACTACTTTGGACACGCAAAATTTATTCCTCTAACATATTTTTACGTTCTTCTACACTTTATTTTTGACGCATTTTAATCTTTTATTGCGGTTTTTACTATCTGCGTCTCAGCCTTCTCCGCCGCGGCAGAGCAGCCGAGCGCATTAAGGCGCAAGGCCGTTCCCCGTCGGGGGGTTCGAATCCCCCCTTGGACATGGATGTCTGTGTCGTCTTTAGTATAAGGTAGTATATGAGTAGTTTGTAAGTTTAGGGACTGATGACCCTGCAGTTAAGCCCCTTAAGTTTTACAAACATTTCTCAGTCTTCTCTCCATGTTTACATTATATATCCTCAATCAACCCTGCCAATGGTTCGTAAGTGACGTATTTACGATTATTGGTGATGTATCTTTGATTACTGCAAACATCAAGTCTAAAACGAAGTCATTAGGTTAAAATCGTTAACGAGTTTCAGGTCAAGATGAAACCTACACTCGCTAGGTTTCATCTATATTCTCTGCATTACCTCTCTGACGTCCAAAACGACTCTCGTACGTCCACTGCCCAAAATCCACTGTCAACTATACACAGTGTTGTTTTTTGCAGGCCTGACATCGTTTATTTTGAAATCTGTGATCTGTCTTATCTCCATGTAATCTCCATGTTTTATTATTTTCTTATTACGATGTTAGCAAGCGATATTCTCAGAGTAATGAATAAACCTTCGGCCGACGTGGTAGAAAATACTCTCATCATTCATAGAACTCCTGGTTGTAAGTAACGAGGGGTGTCTGCCCACTGACTACAACTTTACCTCACAAGCCATCTTATGTGTTGCGAGGTGTGCACCGTATACCATTGTCCCCCATATCCTAAAACATTTTCACTCGCAACCCACTGGTGGAGAGAATGGTAAAAGGGCAGTTGTATGTTTTTGACCCCTCGAGGTATTAGCACAACGTGATACATTAGAGTTGGATGACCTAAGGGATTACTGAAAAAAGAAGGGACACTAGCGTTTGACGACCCGTCGCCATCGTTGTCATTAGAGTCCGAGCACACATTCTGATAGTTTGTGTCACTGATGAGAAAGGAAATCAGCCGTGCCGTTTGAAATGACGAGAAGCCTAAATCTGGTTGACAGGAGGTGGATTTGAGACGCCGCCCTCCCGAACGCGAGTCCAGGTTGTGCCACCTCGTCCGGTCTTTACACTTCCTCATACGTGTCTTTGGATATGAATTATCCCGAACTTACTTTCAGTGAATCAGCGTCTACTATCAGTCATTCCTGTAATTATTTTTATGTCATGGAACTATAAATTAGCCCGTATGCTTACTTCCAGGTGTTTATGGATATAACTTACCAGTGCTTGGACAGCAATTTATGGACACACTGCCCCATCATTTTATGATAAAAATCAACTTACACATACTTTTTGTAGTGGCTAAGCTATTGAGTTCTTTCTGCATTTCCCTCTAATTGTCTATCGTTGCAGGTTCTCTGAATCTGCGTGCGCGATATATATATATATATATATATATATATATATATATATATATATAGTGTGTGTGTGTGTGTGTGTGTGTGTGTGTGTGTGTGTGTGTGTGTGTGTCCTTTGCCTTGCGCTTACGTGTGTGAGTAGTAATTGTGTAAACGTAGCTCACTTATTAATAATGGTATTGTAACACCCTTTGGAGTCTGCCAGCAGCTATTTTTACATCCAACTACTTTCAAAAATGTTCAAATGTTTGTACAACTTATGGGACTTAACTACGGGGTTATCAGTCCCTGAGCTTACAAACTACTTATGAACTAGCTAAGACTAAAGACGGCACAAATATCCATGCCCGAGGGGGGATTCGAACCCCCGACCGTAGTGGCCGTGCTGACCGTGACTGGAGCGCCTTAGTCACCGCGGCCGGCTCCAACTACTTTCTTTGACTAAGAATGTCTTGGTGATACTTATTTATTTTTCAAAACAGCAGCAACCGGTTGCACTAGTTTCAGCCACTACGGTCGGGGGTTCGAATCCCCCCTCGGGCATGGATATTTGTGCCGTCCTTAGTTGTAAGTAGTTCATAAGTAGTTTGTAAGCTTAGGGACTGATGACCCCGTAGTTAAGTCCCATAAGTTCTACAAACATTTGAACATTTTGAACACTAGTTTCATTGCACTTCTTTACACATGAAAGAGGAAAATAAAACCGATTACGCGCAACTATTTTCAAAAATCATATAAATAAGAGTTGCTGATGTGCACAACGCAGTAAGTTAGTTGTGTTCGCGAGGAACTCTTCAATTCAACCATGGAGGTGATCTGGTATTACGAACTTCCTTTGCTATTTCCTTTGGGTATTGGTGCGGAACTATATGTTAAGACATCGTAAAGTGAAGACGGTATCTAAGGTCATCTAGATCTCGTAAACGAACAGGACAGCACGAGCTTCCATGTTGATTCCTATAGAGACGTAGACACTGCTCTGAGAAAGAATTTATTCTATTACCCATTTTAGCTTCTATGTTGAATCATTGTCAAGTTATTCAGAAAAGTCCAAAAATTGTAAGTGGAAGTACGGTAGAACGGTAGAATTAAAATCTTGCTTGTCTCATTCTCGCCCCCAAGACTAAACGGAACATTATTTTTATCCATTTTTGGTTTCAGAACACCGCAGCTGTTTTCGTAATAATACTGTTGTAAATAAATACTGCAATCAGCCACAAGATTTTTGTTTATCAATTTATTTCACCGTTGCTAGTTTTGGGCCTGAGCACATCATCACACGGTTGTGTTGATTTCAAATCTTCATAAAATGTCTTCTTTATACATTATAGGAGAGAGATGTATGTTTTTGTATCGCTTCATATTGATCAGTGAAGTACCTCACAGATGTATAAAGAAAACCTTTCTGTGAAGACACCAATGTAGATCTGAAATCGACACTACCGTCTGATGATGGGCTCAGGCCCGAAACTAGTAACGGTGAAATAAATTTATTTACAAAAATCTTGTGGCTGGTTGCGGTATTTATTTTCTACAGTATTATTACTATACAGAGCGA
Source organism: Locusta migratoria (assembly GCA_026315105.1). Lineage (NCBI taxonomy): Eukaryota > Metazoa > Arthropoda > Insecta > Orthoptera > Acrididae > Locusta > Locusta migratoria. The sequence goes on along the minus strand of CM048749.1, from coordinate 142,014,757 downwards.
TTAGAAACAGCCTAAAAGGCTTGGAGAAGTTGAAAAGTGTCCATAGAAAATGTATATTGCTGAATTTGTAAGAAAATGTCTAATATTGTGCCTCCTGTTTTGTGTCGAGTAACTTGCTTGCAAGAAAATGTATAATATTGCATCTACTGTGTGTATCGATATATGTGCATAAATCTGAAGTTGTGAAGTTTTATCTTTGGCAAAGATAATGTATCGCATAGCATTGTAGCTCGTGCAGAGAGAGTCAGACATGTGGTTCAGCTCGCTTAGAGAGCAGTTGTGTATGTGGCTCCGATGTAGAGCAGAGGCTGCTGTGCCAGCAAGTTGGTTTGATTGTATTTGGAATACATTGCATTTCAAATAATTGTGAAAAAGGTTGTATCACCTCTGGAATGAAGGTAATAGCATTTCATGTAATTATGAGAAGGTTGTATCATTTAGGTAATGTAATGCTGACTTATTAATAAGTAACAAAGTTGACCTTTCCTGTTTCATTTACGTAGTTAGAAGATTAAACTACTTCCTTTATTTGATAATTAGTTATTTGTAAATTGAAAGTGCAGTATTGATTTTGGTAATCTTGTTGAACGTAGTAAATGATTGTTAGGCAACACTACAGTTAATTGAGTGTGATACTGAGTTTTGATAATCAGGTACTGATCTGCATAAAATTGTTTTAGTCTAATATCAAGAAAGTGGTTTGTATTTTAATATCTTTCTCGCTGTCAAATTTTTTGAGTATAGTCAGTGTGTGTTTCATGCTGGTTACATGTCACAATTGCTTTGTTACAAGATCCGTTGCCCACATAACCAGTTTAATGCACTGTGTCTCATTTAACAGTATATACATCAATATCAGGGCCATAATTAAACCAAATTACTGCGTTACTGAACAATGTATGTGTTCAGGTAAATTTTGATTAGTTATTTGATGACTTAGTGATCTTGACTGTTAAACATCAATATGTGACTACTATGTGGACTGCAACTAGTATCAGATCAGGTTTTAAATGAGTAACCAAAATAAACTACTTTTGTTGTCTGATTAAACGATAGATTCAACTTTAAACTTCACGTACACCCTTTTAACGTGTAGTAAGTTTTGGTGTGACATATATGCGAAGAAAGTAGTTCCACAAGTTAGGCCGTTTTAGAATTATAACGAATATGGATAACAACATACAAGTAATACATCGTCGTGTACTCTAGAAGATTCAGAAACGGTGGCACAAAATTGTTATGCATCACCCCTCCCCTTCCCGATCCCAGTGCCTCGATTCGAGACCGGTGTTGTCAAACACTATCTTTGCTTGGTTTCCTTAAGGCGAACAACAGATCCATACAAAGAACCCGAAGCCAAAGGTCTGCAGTTACGAATGTTACTCCTCTCTTTTTTTCCACCTTTCTTTTCAGTCTGTGCGGTTTCAGCTAACCGGGCGAAGAACCCGTTTATTAACAAAGTGACTGACCGCACAATAAACTTAGTTTCGGTTCGGGCAGTGGCGAGTTGGACCAAGACTGTTTAGTCTTCCCTGAGAAAATCAACAAAGTGACTGACAGACCACTGGAACTTGTGAACTTAACGTCGTGATGAGCTGCTTCAAGGGTAATTAAATGGAATCGGACTTGCGTATAACAATTATTTGTCAGCTCAAACTACCGGCGCTGGCCAGTGTCTGAGGCGCCGACGCCCCGCCTCCAGGAAGCGCAGAGCCCAGCGCTACGCGAGGCCGCGCCTGGGCCAGCCTTGAGGACGCAGGTCGCCGCCGCTCTCCTCGGCCGCCCTCATCCGGCTCTCACATCTCATACAAGCCGCCAGCAGCGCTGGTTCACACTCCATCAACGGCACCCCTCTGCAACTTTTCTACTAACACCTTATCTACAAAAATGGATGCCCGTGCCTGCATGTACAAGATGCGTCGGAAAACTTCGGTGAATGATGTCAGGAAAGAATTACAAACAAAATACCTTTACCGGCCTTAAAAGTAATAGTCAGTGGCTACAATACACTTCTGACATCAGTTGTAAAGCTGTTGGAAACTGTCAGCAAACACTTCCTGTGGAATCGCTCGAAGCACGCTTTGTTGGCTCTCCGCAGCTACTCAAGCACACACTTTTTTTCTCATTGCTTCAACACCTCTGTGCCGTGATCGGCACATGTCCGAATATTACCGATACGCTAGCGGTTGGCAGTGCCAATTGTGGACAGAGGTAACCTCACTTGTGGAGTGGGGAACAAGGTCTTTGGCAAGCGCGCGGGCAGGGGGAGAGCATGTGAGTCGGACCGGGTACACCGGGGTAGCGGTGATGTTGGTATCACGTGACTACAACTAACGTGCGGCCGAGGTTGCGGCAGTTTCAGTGGTGCCGCACCGGAGGAGAGCCGACCAGTTTGGCCAAAGGCATCCTGTGGTGGTGGCCGAGGAAGACTGGACATACACAAGGGAAGGAAGGTTCCTAGCGTGGTTGCTACAGTCGACGGTGTGGCGTATGATTACGCATTCTGACCGTTTAGGGGCGAACATGTGTATTCTTTCCCGATCGTCTTCCTATATTATTTGGTGCAATTACATATAGATATATACTGGACTTGGGTAACGAGCGTGTGCAGGGATTCTTACTGATATCTGGACATTATGCTGTTCCTGTGCAGATGTTTTATTTATGTTTAGAACTAGACAATGTCCGACGTATTGTCTTTGAAAAGCTGTTGCTTAACTGTATATGAGGATGGATTGATAGTCGATACCAAGAACCTTGTTGGAGTTTTATTATTTGTTTCATAATTTAAGTTACGACCAGTCGCTACAACTGCCTAATTTTGTATATGTATAGAGCAACCGCTAGATTACCATGGGGAATGGTGATATTGATTTAAGTGGGTACAAATTCAAGGGTTACCTTTTATGTTAATTTTGTACAATATTCTCGTATGGATCGATTTGTATATAATAAATTGTACTAAACTGAACTCCATCAATCGTTTGCACCCTTTTGCATTTAAAAGCTCAACACCTCTGTGAAATTGAAATAAATGCAAGAATTGTTGGAGGCAATAGAGCATACTTTAGCCTTCAGGACGTGCTAAAGAAAAGGTTCCTGACAAGAAGTTTCAAAACCAGGTTGTATCAAAGTATGATTATGACAGAGGTTATGTACGGTTGTGAAAGCCTCACCCTCAGATGAACAGAAACTACTGGTTTTCGAACGAAAAATCCTTCGAAAAATCTATGGTCTTGTGATAGACCCACAAACATGAGAATGGAGAATTCGGAAAAAAAGGCCTTGAAATAAATTCAAAGGCGTAGTTGAACGTTGTGCTGGACAGAGATTCAAACCAGGATTTCCCGCTTTGAGCCAGCGGTCGCCTTAACCAATAAGGCTATCCAGGCACGCTTCCCTTGCAACCCAAATTCATAACTTATACTGTGCGGCTCGATAGCACAGTTTAGAGTGCCAGACTACAAATCCAAAGGTCGCGGGTTCGATCCCCGCCAGATCCTACGACATTTATCTCTCACTTTCCACTTCTTTCACCTCTGGCAGTGTTGATAATGTGGAAAATGCCGAGTAGCAGCGTGGTTCGTAAACCACGTTAAACTGTAGATCCGCCTATAACTGGCTGGGTAAGTCAGTTGGAAGGTCGGAGTAAGGCAACGGCATACCACCTCCGAACAGGACCATGCCTAGTAAAGCACTGTGGTGTTCAAACCAATCTTCGGATTGTTGACTGCTTTACTTTTTTTACTAGCACAATATGATGGCAGTGGCCCCTGCTCATGAGTACCTCTTGCTCTCAGCCTATATTGTATTGCCGCAATTGATTGAGCATTGAAATGTCAGTTGCTCGATGGGAGGACACGTCCGAAAAAGACGAGACACCATACCAATATTAGTAAATATGCGGCCCCCACCCCCAACAGGCAATTGACAATTTCTTGACAATTTCAATGCAGACGCATTAATATGCTCGATTCCTTGCGGAATAAGCTGCGAGCAAGACAAACTAACGGTAAGGAGCATTACAATTTTAGTGCGCTTTAAGTTGAGAATTTGGGTTGGAAGTGAAGCGTTCCTGGATAGACTAACTGGTTAAGACGAGCGCTGCCCGAAGCGGAAAATCCGGGTTCGAATCCCGGTCCACAAACTTCGTGGTTGACTTTATTCAATGCCCTGAAACGGAATTAGTGTTTCAATATTTATAATTGTTATAATTTATAATTTATAACAATATAGTTTCAGTAATTGCACGTCAAATAAATTGTGATTAGTACCTTACTAATATCAGTTCACTAAATCATAAATAGTAAATCATGAGGTTTTCCAATCAAATAATGCGTATTGTTGTCCAAAAATTTCATTTTCTTGGGTTACTTTTCAGAAAACTTTCTTTCTGTCGGGCCCCACATCTCATCACAGGTTGAGCCTATGGGTCTTCCAATCGTAAATACGACCTCGGTCACAGACATCATTGACAACGGCGCGTATGAGAGACACGCGTGTTCCTGACAGAAAGCAGCAGCTCTCCTTTCCCGTGTCGCCCGACTGCAGCCACGGTCGGCGAACTCGTGTAACCGGGCCGGCGCGCCGCGGCTTTATGTAAGGCGCTGAAATTCGCCGCCAATCTGACACTGTTTGCCGACCGTCTCACAGCGCGCTCCAGACGTCGCCGACACGCCGTCTCCTGCACACCGCACACGCCTCGTCAACGCACCATGCGCTGGACCTCCCACCCGTCATTCATACAAAATACGAGGGGCGTTTATTAAAGACCCAGAGACCGACATACTTAAACAGCAAAAAAAACTATGCATCCCGACGATTCTACACATTCATTGCCCTATACATAGAAATCAAAGATATATATAATGAGCCGGATCGATGATCTCCATCAGCGATCGGCGAGTTTCGATCGACTCGTTATCTTTGGTAGAGAGCCTAGTGAGACAAGTGGTGGGGTCTCTGGAGGGCGTGGCTAGGAGGAGTGTGCTGGAGACGAGAGGGACTCTACGCGCGGTATGGGGAGTAAACTGGATGTGTGCGTTACGTCGCTGTCTGGGAAGTGGTCAGTGTCAGCTGCGCTGCGCGACGTGTTGGTTGCAGCCATACCGAGCAATGGAACGACTGGCCGAGCTGCCTTGATGTGCTCCGAAGGCTGTGGCGATGACTGTCGGTGTGTGATGCACACATTAAGTTTGAACTAGCTACCAACGCGTCTTCCAAGACAGCGGACTCAGCATTTTATGCTACGGCGAGTATGAGTTTGACAGTTTATTGTGCGTTTAGCCTGATTTGGGATTCTTCTACTTGGTCAACGGTCTCGGTTGATAGCGATGTAGTTGAATTGTCTCGTCGCCGTTGTTGAACAGAGTGATGGCTCAATCCCCCGTCCTGCACATCAAGTTGTTGTAGGGTTATGTTTTGCTCTCA